>CM077116.1:395198676-396398676 GCA_039619475.1 Icerya purchasi
AGTTCTCTGTTTTGTTTGTTTTTATTATCTTTTTTAAATTCTGTTTTTTGTATTTTCTTAAATTACAGATAACGCCATATTTTAATTCTGATCATAATAGAACAGGATAATTCAAACTAACGTTATAGAAACATTTCTCGAGGCAAAATAATAACGACACGAATAACGTTAAATATAATGGAAACACTTTTACACGTGAGTAATAATATTATTTAAATCGTTTTTAATAGACTCATTTATGCTCATTAAAACCGTCACTTTCTTTTATAACATTTCGAAAGGCAAAATCTGAGGCGATTCTATTTTCTCGGAGGTACCCATTGACCCCTAAGAAAGTGCACATACAAGGTACCGATGTTCCTCGGTCTGATCAACTACCTCGGGGTGATATTAGATAAAAGGCTAAACTTTAATAAACACATCGATTACATTATCGTCAAAACTGTTATCTGCGCCATTTACCAAATGCTCCATCACAGATCGTTTTTAAATATTCATAACAAATTAATTCTATACAAAGCACTTATTAGACCAATCTTAACCTACGCATCGCTTGTGTGGTCCTCAATATCTAACGCCCGTTATAAACAACTACAGCTCATAAAATAGATGTGTTAGCTGCGTATTTATCCCGCTATACTAGGATTCCAGTGATGCATAATGTCCTTAAGTTGCCATATCTTCGTAATTATGTATCTTCTTCGGCAAAGAAATTTTTTGAAAATTGCTTGACTCACAGAACTCCTCTTAGTAATTATATCGGAAATTACGATTCTAGGCAGCTACAATTTATCTACACAAAATACAAGCATAGGCGGTTAAAACATAATCTCTTGTAATCTTTATCAACTATCTCCTTCCTGTTTTGCTCGCGGTGTCTCTTTCCTTATTTGTAGTATCTGTATTCTTATTCGTAAAACAGATTTAATCTTAACTAATCATCGTATTTGCTCATAGGTTTTTTATTAAAATTTTTTCCTACAACGACGTTTTGCTAAACTATAGTTTGTAATCATTTATAATCGTATTTCATACGTGTTGCGTCGTGCGCTAAGACGATTCGTCGATACACTAGTTCAGCCTGCAATGCTAACGTCATGTTATGTCGTAATTTGCATAAATTTATACTTTCTGATTTGAAGAACAGCGGCGGAGCTAGAGTATCCTTGTCTGACATCATTTAACGATATTTTTTTAACTTAATTATTCAACGATTTGAACTGCACTCATCCTGGTATAACTGCTTTTAAACCAACTATTTAATTTACCTATAATTCCTATTTTTTGCATATCTTGTATCGCTATTTGGTGGCTGACCGTATCAAAAGCTTTACTAACGTCAATAAAAATTATAATAAACTGATTCTGCCAATTCTTGGTTGATATTATTTGTTAGTAATGTTAGCAGCGAGACTGTTGATTTCGTTCCGCTAAACCTAAACAGCTCATTATGTACAATGCTGTTTTGTTCCAGATATTTCCTTAGGTGAAACGCTACGATTTTTGCTATTGGACGGTAATTATCACAAATGTTGGTTTTCCATTTTTCTATACGGGTCTAACAATACCGATTTTAAGACCTTCCGGAACTATAATTTCTTTAATGGAACAATTGTTTCACTTTGTAAAGATTGTTGTACTATTTTGAATATTTCCAACTTTTATTCCATCCCAGCCACTTTTTAGAGTTTTTCTACATCTGTTTGCTAATAACTCGCAAAGTTTTTTTAATTTCTACCAATAAAAAGATTCATTTCTCTGATTTCTACTGTCTGTATAAAAATCATTTCTGTTATTAGAGTAGTTTCATAATTATTTATTTAAGCAACGATGCTGAAAAATACAAGATTGTATTATCCTTCAATTATTCTATATATAGCTTAAATATTTATCGTACTGCCGAATTATTTGGTTAAGCGTTACGCATAAAAAAATATTTCGGTTTGATCTGTTTATTTCAAATTAATATAATTTTTAGCTCAAAGAATCAGTAAAATCGGTCCATAATAACACTTATATTCATATGGACCGATTTTACTGATTCTTTGTCTATCAGAAAGTATACCATTCAGCAATAGAGTACCATGTGAGTGCTGATGAAAATCGGTCAACATAAACTGAATGTTCGTCAAAAAACGTGAAAAAATGTGGTCACTTTATATAATTTTTTTTTCTTATTATTTTTTATTAGTACAACAGAGACGATTGACTTGAAATACTATTAATTTGCTAAATTACCATGGAAATGTAGCTTTGAATAGGGAAAGCGATTATATATTTTGATTTTTTTTACCGTGGAAGGTCAGTTTAAAACAAAGAAATCGTTTTTTTTTTTTTTTTTAAGCGTAGAATATGGAGAATAATGTGACAAAAAAGTTAATTTTTAGCAAGGAATTTAAATATAATACTAAAAATTGTAAAATAATTTTTTTTTTTCAGAAAAAAAATTCCGGCTTCAAGATTTTGTTATAAAAATGTAATAGAAATGCGCTAAAAAGTAAAAAATAATTATTCGATAAAAAATACATTTCAAAGTGATTACACCTTAAAGTGATATTATCGTTTTTTTTTTTTGTTTTTTTTTTTTGAGGGGCTCCGACTACATAACCCATTGGCTTTGTTTTAAGGTTAGTTATAGTGCTTTTTGCTTCCACAATAAAATTGTATAGTAATTTATATATTACCAAATTTCGGATGGCAAGGAGACTTCTAATATTGATGTGGAACGTTACCTGAAGGTTCATTAAAGTTGCATATAATTCCTGTCGATGCTGAGGGTAAAAGGAGCATTTGAAAAATACATGATCCGCGTTAGCAACCTTATTTACATGAGAAACATGTTGACAAAAGGGAGACTGCATCACATTACGCTGGTAGAGTGAAAATGGAAGTTTATTGGGTCCTGGTCTTAGTCTACAAATAGAGATAATTAATTTACGAAAGATAGTATCGCTGGAGCTCAAAAGTGTATACCAAGGTATGTCGACTGTATAGATTTATAATAAGATGCCGAGACCGGGTTAGCTCAGGTAGCTTTCCAATATTCCTTGTGAGTATACTTAATCAAATGTAAAAGAACACTACGAGAAAACTTGGGGACAAAAACTCCGACTTAGCGGCCGCATCGATTGCGTTATTACCGAGTATTCCTGCATGGGAGAGGATCCATACAAATTCAACCAAAAAACCCGAATCTGTGAGTAGCATTAATATTTGTTTTAATTTATAATTGAGGGAATGAGTCTGATAGTTGAATGAGGAGTTCCTCAGAGCCTCAAAGCAGCTTTTAAAGTCGGTCAGTATCATTATTTTGGTAGCAGATAGATTCGCTTTTTGGAGTCGGTGTCAAGTTCATATTACAATATCTAGGAACAATTTAATGAGCGGTTAATGCAGGTTTTAATTAATATTGTGATATGTAATATGAATCCTACTCTAATTAAGGTATTAATGTTGTATAAGAATTACTATAATATCACCGCTTAGGGTATATCACTTTGAAATATATTTTTTATCGAATAATTATTTTTTACCTCTTAGCGCATTTTTATTAAATTATTATTTTTTACTTTTTAGCGAATTTTTATTAAAATACATCTTGAAGTCGGTATTTAAAAAAAAACAAAACATTTCATTCTTTTTTTAAATTGTTTTTTTTTCTCGTAAAGAATTAAATTCTCATTAACAAAAAACTGCTTCAATCAACGCCGGTAAAGATAATTTTCAGGGCCTCAGAATAATATTTCTCGACTTTCCGATTTTGCTTCCATCCGTTTGTGATTAAACTCGCTATACAATCAATATTGTTTACTTTTAAAACTATATTTAGTAGGAAATGAGTTGTTTTTTCAAGTTTTCGATAATTTTCTTTCATTTTGTTATTTAAAAAAATCAAAATCAACGTAATTGGAATCATTAAAATTATACTTTGTTTCACTTGATAACAAGATTGTTTACTAGCTCGATTTCCAAGGTTTCGTAAAACTCGGACTATGTCGAAAAGCCTTCCTAGAGTAGGTGAAGTGTAGCTAAATCTGAATAAACGGTAACACTGATAATGCGTCACTCAAAGAGTAGACTGAACTTTTTATTAAGTGCCTCGTGCGTTTCCCTCCCGTTTAAATTTTTTACTAACCTAAAATTATTTCATTCGCCAGATGTGTTCCGTACTATCTGTTCCTAATATAACACAATGTGTAGATAATAAAATGTGAGAGTGTGTGTGTGTTTTTGATATTTTCTATTGAGTGGTGCATAACGCTGAATCATTTAAAGCGCTCTGGTTTTTGTTCAATAGAAAACTGCTGTTTAATAGAAAATTGCATTTACTTACCGGTTCGTTTTTCCGCATTCCGGGAACTGTTGCCCATTAGCAACGTTATTTCGCTTTTACCTTTTACGTTCGTCGAATAAACGTAGACTTGCAAAAACGATAACTCCACTATATTCAGCAGCGACATGTTAATGTAAAAAGTTGGAATGTGATTGGTTAAGTTTAAAAGCAACGTATTGGAATGAACCACGTCTAAATGGTAGAGCTGACGAAGACTTCCATCACTGTTGCCTGGAATGCAGTCTACTTTCAGCAGCCAACTTTCTTCTTCTCGACCACCGTTAATTATGTCTAAAGTACAATTCTGAAGCCTGGATGGCTTTGCTGAAAACAAAAAAACCGAATAAAGACAAAAAGCCTCCATAATAATCTTAACAATCTCGATTCTCTGTTAAACGATGACGACCAATATCAGCCGCCAGTTATATCTGTTCTGTTAGTTTATAAAAAAAAAATATATATATACATATATATATAGAAGTATTTTATTTTTTTTTTTTATTTTTATAAATGGGCACGCCAGCACAGGACATTTACCCAGCACAAAAGATTAAATAGCAGGACATATGGAGCGACAAGTTATATCAAGAAACGATTAGAGACAGAGGAAATGAAGGCGGATAACAAGGGAACAACAGAAGGAGATGGAAAAGTGAGAATATAGAGGGCACTGTAAGGTGTAGGGAGGCCAAGGCTAAGCAAATTGGAATAAAGGATCGCGCGTTCTGTAGAAATAAAGGAACATTCAAATAGTACGTGGTTTGCATCACACGTGCCATTGAAGGTAGGAGGATGAAAGGGACACAAAGGAGATTGAACCAGAGCAAAGCGGAAACGAGAAGCCGGGAGCAGACTGTGATTAAAACGAAGGCGAACTATGGAAGAAATGACAGAACGGCTGATACTGGGAAAATTATTAAACCAGGGAGAAACGGATGGAGAAGGCTGTAAAGCAAGGTAAAAGGAGTCAGGGTTGGAGAAACAGGACGGATAGAGATCAGTCCAAAAGTCACGGTGAGAACGAAAAGAGAGAGAGTAAAGACTTTGGGAAGGAAATCTGGCTATGAAACGACCATTTACTACGGCCGAGCAAGCTAACGAGTCAGCGAGATCGTTACCAGCTATGCCAGTACGATGAGTGGGAACGTTTCCAAATCTTGTTGCACGCAAAGATAAGGAATAAAGAATTTAATTATAACTAAAAACTTATAACTGTTCTCAACTCTCGTTCACGCAATACGACTTTTTTTTATTGTGTACATTTGAAGGGCTTCCCATAATTGGCATCTCCGTACCAGTGGGGGATGCGTTTAGTGAACATTTATTCATATATTCAATTTTATTAAGTTCTGAAATTTTATAGTGGTAGAGTACCATTTAAGTAGAGTGATATATTCTTTTGCAATAGAGTTTACATGTAACGATTCAAAAGTGGTCGTATGTTTTGGCCTCAACGATTCGGCCCTGATACGTTTTGGCCTTGTCCTTTTTCCAAATAGACCTAGTTTAGTATTAGTGAGTTTTTAATTATTTTTTCTTCAGTTAATATCAAATTTAAGGCATGAAATAATCATTGAATCAAAAAAAACATCCGTATGAAATTAGGAATTAATTTGCTTAGAAAATAAATCAACGGTTTTCAATTCTTTTTTTTTTTTTTTTGCTCATATATCGCTTAAAAAATTATTTCCTCTTACAAAGACAAAATGCTGATAATATATTCATTTAGCGGGTTATTTCAATAAAAAATTTCGGAGAAAATTAGTCAGCCGCAGCAATAATTTCCCATTATGAACGAATTTTTGCTTTCAAAAAAAAACCATATGCTTTATAATAAATTTTTACATGCACAAAAAATGAAAAATAAATCAACTTTAATGATTATGAAAAATTACTAATTTGAAAAAAGCAAAACCTATCTAGCACCTGAATTTTATTGAAAAAATTTGTTTGTCTTAAAAAGTTATTCTCTCATTTTCATATTTATTTTTAACGGGAACCATTCATTTGGGCTGAATTGACTGGCCCTGGTCGATTAGCCTTAGAGAAAATTATTTTAAAAAAATTTACAGGAAAAATTTGCTTTTAATTTAGTATTATGTAAACTGAGATTACAGTAATTCATACTTATCATACAGAATCCTCGGCGATTGACACATCATGCTCAACTGTTTTGCTGTATATATGATAACAATTAACTTTTATTATTTTTTATTTTTTACATTTTTTTCTAGAATATAGGCACCTGAAAAATAAATAATTTAGAGCCAGATATTTAATCCTGCGCAATATGTAACATTGTTCGATCATTTGGAAACTGTTATTCTTACTAGCTAGTCCAGTTAAAATAGACATTTCAATTTAAAATAATTCGCATGGAGATAAAAATTGGTACAGATCCTTGGTACACTATTACAAATGAAATATCAAAATCCCCACCGATCCCAAGTCTTGTGAAAAACTTATTGTAGTTCAAAGGTCGAAAATATTAGTTTTTTGCATTTTTCTGGTAAACAGTAAATGTTATCATAAAAAATAGATCAGTTAAAATTGTAGATCATGCAATCTTCTACAAAAATTGTTCTTATACTTTTTTTTCTTACGAATCACCATTTCTGAGATATCACGATTCTAAAATTTGAAATCTTCTTCTTCTTGCTGGATATCTGTAAATTGTTCTACTAAAAATGCTTCAGTTGTCTCCTGACTGATATAAAAATCCTCATCTGTTGCATTTGATTCAACATTTGAGCAAGACTGGTTCCGAAAATTGGTACATATTGGTGAACAAAGTAATTCGACTTTTTTACAGCCACAGTTTGCACTACAACCCTTTTTGCAATTGCAAAAGATGGTGTTAAGAAGTTTTTCCGGAGCAGGTGGGAGTAAAGTTTGAATTGGCTTCAAAGTATTATTTATTAGTTTTCAACCCCAATCTTTTCGGTCCAGTTGATTACTTAGCCACATTTGAACTTGATTGTATATGATGTCAGAGGAAGTGTACTCTTTTATTATTCCGTGTATTTTTTACAACACTTAAATATTTATACTTGTCTATACAATTAATTTTTTTCGGAGCTCCATAATATAGCATGAAGAAACCGAATTCCGTTTGTGATGATGTCTCTTGGAGAAGAGTCAATCTTTTCAAAAATATTTGCGCAATCAATAATATTCTGTTTTTCAGTACATAGGCGGCGTAAGCGTGCATATTATTATTTTCGATGTTTCAAATGGCGATATCGCAGGAATGGTGATTTGTAAAAAAAAAAGTATAAGAACAAATTATGTAGATAATTGCATTATCTATAATTTGTATTTGATTTATTTTTATGATAACACTTACCGTTTACCGGAAAAATGCAAAAAGCTAATATTTTTGACCTTTGATCTTGAATAATTTTTTTAGTATACACGGGATCGGTGGGGATTTTTGATATTTTATTTGTAATAGTTTGCCTAAGACCTGTACCAATTTTCAGCTCTAAGCGAATTATTATAAACTCACCATTATTTTGTCTACTTTGACCGGACTATAGCGTGAAATATAACTGACATAAATCAGAATTCACTTTTAAACCATAAGAAAATATCAATAAAACGGCTGTGGGCGCCGGGCAGCCATGCTGGGATTCCTGGAAATGAACGCGTCGATACATCCGCCCGAAAAGAAATATATTGCCCCTTGCCTAGTAACAGCCCTCCTCCACCTTATCTCTCGAACATAATCTTCAGTAATCTCACGTCCTCATGGAAAACCCATTGGTCCTCGTGTCAGGCTTTCTCGAGGTTAATTAAACCCTCAACCGAACCATGGTGGCCAGAAAAAAGCATTTCCCGCAGAGATTTCTGTGCACTTAGCCGCTTGCGCGCAGGTCACATGGCCATGTCGCATAATTTTATTGTGCAAAGAACTCCCCTCCTATGACTTGTCCTTTCTGTGGCTAAGATGTTGCTCTCTCAACTTCTCACATACTGTGCGACTGTCCAGCACTATCACCTCACCGGCCCCCTTCAATTAATAATAAAACAGTTACCAACATTCTTGAGAATTCCCCCAATGCAATTTTATCTGTAACACAATTTATCAGAACTAGCGAAATAAGCAGATATCTATAAAAACAAACTGCGCATTTTCGTACTGTAATAGCCACAGCAGTTAAGGATGTTGCTTTCACAAAAAAAAAAAAAATTAAAAAAAAATTAAAAAAAAAAATTAAAAAAAAATTAAAAAAAATAAATAAAACGGCTTGTTTAATAATAAATTTTAATAAAGATAACAAAGCAAATTAATAAAAAATTTCCGATTAATAATTGTTTAAAGTTTTCACAGTGAATACTCATAATAAATAATTTTCCAATACAGCTGTGTTCAAAAAGAATTTTATTCGCTCAATGAATAAAATTCTTTTTGAACACAGTTGCATCGGAAAATTATTTATTATGAATTTTCCGATTTTTAAACAACTATTTGATCTTCTCAAAAGTATTATGTGTCAGTACTTTAAAGTACAAATAAATATTGATCGCCAGTGAGTATTTCGAAAAAATAAGACAGCACTAAAAGCATACATGCGAAAAGGAATTTTGTGGAAATATTGTAATCTGCTCATGTTATTAATAGAAAATATTTTAATTTTGTACTTTAAACGTTTTCTTTGATTTTTTCATTGTGCCGAAAAAATATTTTATTCATAATTTATTATCGGTAATAAGATAGCGTGTGTATTCATTTTTGATTTAATGTATATTTCAAAATATATTTAAAATTATATTAAATAAATAACAGCTACACTTGAAATAAAACAGTGTGAATCACGATTATTTTATATTAGTATTAATATAGTAACTCTTTAACTATAGTCGATTTAGTAGAACCGTTCTTTTTAACATTTTTTCTTTTTATTGTGCGGTAATTTTTAACACGAATTAGTCCAACAAATAATTAAATATTTTTTCAGAATTGTTTATCTGTTAAGCGTCTCATGTTTGTTTCTATTTTTTTTCATTTTCTTTCTGTATACTGCAATGTACCTGAATTTCGTAAAGTGAGCTCTTTTTCCACTTCTCAAACGTAATTATTAATTTATTTTGCTTTTTTGTTGAAAATGAAACTGCAATTAGGAGTAGAAACCAGTTTTTATTTCAACATTTTTTAAAGGTGCGTCAATTATTTCTTTAGTCCGGCTCTCACCTTTTAATCAGTTTACTTCGGATTCGCTGGAATTGATCGCGAAGAGGTGATGAATAGGATCTTGAAAATTTGATAATATGCGAGTCTACAGAGATAAGAAGAATTTGGGGAGTTGACTCTGTATAGTTTTATTATAGAACAGTTGTTAATATTTCGCCGGAAAAAGAATTACTAGCAAGCAAACTAAAAATATCTATTGCAAATGGAATAATTTTTCCAACAAATTATTCTTATTAATGACCGTAGTACGAGGAAGATAATGAATGAGCTGTTTTCTATGAATTGTTGTAAGTGTACTGCTTCAATTTGTTCATTTTATTAAATCCTGAACGGTTAAATTAAAGATAAAGTTTATTTACCTGTATTGATCATAACTTGTACGATTGGCTATTCGTTTTTAAATTTCTAAGAAAACGGTTATTTTTTTTTAACAGGAGGACGTAATAAAATATACAATGAACGCGTGTAAAACATGCCATTATTATTATTCCTACTTTTTTGTTCGGAAAAAAAAAAAAAGAACGCCAGCAAAGGATGTTGACACATACAATAGTTTCTGTCACTGGTCTATAGACCTAATATAGTAGCAAAAAAAAAAAAAATCACTGTTAAAAATAATCCAATCATAAGGATATCCTGTTCATAGGTAGTTTGTTGAAAATACCTTTTCTTTCCAAATTTTTTGCGAAAACATTAGTTTTTTTTTTTAAACTTTTTTATTGGGCTTGTCAGCTACCGACGATTACTCATCAAGTAGAAAGAACGTAGGACAAAAGGAAACTGAGGACACTAAGAAAGTTATTCGGGGAAGGTGGAGACGGTCAGAACTACTATGGAGAGATAGCAAGGGAGTCAACAAAGATCGGTACTAGAACTCGTGCAATTAGCAGTCCGAAGGGAAATAAATGTGTAGACGAAAAAATACAAAGGATACGTTAAAGGAAAGGAAAGCTCTCATATCTTGTTAGACGTTATACCTGATTATAATATATTATATCTAAGGCAACTCTATCTAGTCCGATGCCGTTTAACGCTGTACTGCCTCGATTGGGGTTATCAGTCTTTTTGATGCACTTTGCTGAAGAGTGGAGCAAACTGTGGTCAGAACAAACGACCTGGCTCAGGTCCATAAAGTCGGACACCGGTCCATGGTGGCCGCCGTTCCCCGTCTCACGTAGGGATTTCTCGATCCTATCGAGACTGCGTCTGGGGCACACTGCACTGTCACACAATTACGTCTTTGAAGGAGCTCCCCCTCCGTCCACTTGTCTTCTGTGCGGGTTCATGGCCTCGCCAACCGTAGAGAATCTGCTGAAATGGTGCCGGCATACTTCCCGTACTTCTAGTCATACCTCACTCCACCGTCTGTTGTCGAACTACCCGGATTGCGTTCGGGCAGTGTTGAATTTTGCAGCATCGAGCAGACTGCACCGCCTTCTGTAATTTCCGGTGAGTTTAGGTGCCGTAATAGTCCAGGTAGTTACACACACGGCGCCTAGATTTATATTTGTAAATTTATTTAAAAAAAAAAAAATCTATTTAAACTAAATGCGCGATGTGACCAGCATAAAAAGAAAAGTATTTTTATCCATGTCTGCGATTGTTGGGCAGCGCCAACAAAAAGATCCTGATCAACAATATGGCCGCAACTGTAATGCAGTGCCCACAGTGCCCGATGAGGCAAGAGACAAGACATCACTATTCGCCTACGGTTGCGACTGCAAAGCAGTGCTCGTAATTCCCGTCCAGAAAAGCAAAATGATTGATTATCCATTATTCAAATGGCATCTGCGGACGACGAGCTTACGATATATTAAGGATAAAAAGGAAATTGGCTCCACATCGGAAGAGGCCAGCATGATCGCCGAATAGCGTAGCGTTCATACTAACTCAGGAAGATCCGCACCCCAGTATCTGAGCAAAGAGGCCCACAATGCACCAAGTGAAGGCGGCGAGGGAACCAAAATATTAAGATAAGAAAAGGATGAGGGATTTGCTTAAATGTTTGTACGGTCGTGGATTAAAGACAAGAATTTAACAAGAGCAGGGACAACAGACGGTAAGGGAAAGGCGAGGATAAAGGAAGCATAGTACGGCGTAGGGATATTAAGGGATAGTCGATCTGAGTATAGTACCAATCTTTCGGAAGACAAGCATGCACACTCAAAGAAAATGTGATCAGCGTCACAATCGAGTGTGTTATCTACACATAATGGTCAGAGGGGAAGGGAAGTAATAGAAAACCGATAAAGAGAAGCAGGGAGACAGCTGTGATCAAAAGAACGATGAAGGTGTGGGAAGTGTAGGAACCATGGGTGTGAGGGTGGAAACGATTGAATAGACAAATATAAGGACCGCGGATTAGTAAAGGAAGTACCATACAAAGATTTCGAATTTTCAAATTGAATTTTTTTTGCTATAGTTAGCAATTCGGAGGAGGGAAATCGTCGGACAAGACACCAAAGACGAACGAGCAAGGTAGTCAGCCTTCTCATTACCATGAATCCCAGCATGGCTGGGGACCCATAGGAATCTTATAAGCAATGAACGTGAGCTAGAGAGGACTACATGAGAAACGTATTTTAATGCTAAATCTATGGATTTTAAGATCGTGCGAAGCAGTTTATACATTATAAATATCATTTTAGCCCCCTTTATTTTATTTTACACGTAGTCGGTCAAGCGTAATCAATGCTCGGGGATTTGTGTAATTTTTTTTTTTAGACCTCGGTCCAGCTAAAGAGAGAACTATTACTAATTTACGATTCTTGCTGGTGTGATGAGAAATTCTTCTTGTTAATTGGTAATAATACAAAAATCAAAAAAAAAAAAAAAAGAAAAAAAAAAGAACTTTTTAAACAAAATACAAAAATTAATTTACATAATTTGATTTAAATAGGTACTGCTTTTTTCAGCTTCAAACGATATTAAATAATAACATATAATGTTCTTTAACTGGGTTTATGCCCCTGCCGGGAATGTAATTTTAAAAATCATCAATTTTATTTTTTAGTAAAATTCGTTTCCGCAAAGAGACGCTTTTATTTAACAGATGTTTTAAAAATTAACGGAGAACTGACCTTTCAAAATTCGTGCTGATACTTTCGATTCGTCATTCTTCAAGAGAAGTAATTAATTGAAGTTTCTAAAAATAGCGTATTTAAAGTAATATTTAATAAAGGATAATGTGTTTAAATTATCCTTTATTAAACTATAATTTAAATGCGTTATTTTTAGAAACTTCAATTAATTACTAAACTGCTTAAAATGATTTCTTGAAAAATAATGAAAATCCTGATCTCACATGTTAAAACTTTTTTTGTTTTGGTGAGGAGGGGTGTTAGCGATAGACGTTTACCCAAAGCCAATAATTAGAAACGATTGAAGTTAGAGAGAGGAAAAGTTCGAAATAGTAGTAAAAGCGAAAGAAGCTAACGAAAGAAAAATGCGAAAGAAGAGAATGCGAAAGAACAGGAGCGGAAGGCAAAGACTCAGAAAGTCAGAAAAAAGAATCACTGTTAAAACTTATTCGAATGGAAAATTATATTCCATTTCAGGGAACATATATCGGAAACAAATATGAAAATGACAGAATAACTTCTAAGACTAATAAAGACATTTTTTCAATACAATTCAAATTAGTAGTTTTTCATAATCATTAAAGTTGATCTATTTCTTATTTTTTGCGAATGTAGCAATTTATCACAAAGCACATGGTTTATTGTTGAAAGCAAACATTCGGTCGTAATAGGAAATTATTGCCGTGACTGACTAATTTTTTTATTAAAATAACCCGCTAAATGAATATATAATCATCATTTCAAGTCTTTGCAGACGGAAGTAATCTTTTAAGCGATATATAAATGAAAAAAAAACCATTGAAAACTACTGATTTATTTTCTAAGCAAATTAATTCCTAATTTCATGCGGATGTTTTTTGTTTTGATTCAATGATTATTTCACGCTTTAAATTTGATATTAACTGAAGAAAAAATAATTAAAAACTCATTAACACTAAACTAACGTCTTCCTGACACAAAATGTAGCAAACAACGTGTACCAAAGCTATCAAACCACTAAAAATCAGATTGCATGAACACCTAAACACATTAAAAACCGAGCTCTCAACATCCGCTACTACCTTGGTTAACTCAAAAGATCCCTGCGAATATAGAGCTAGCACATAACTATATATCGGTTACCAACAGACAAACATACCAACAATTATTCCTGGAAAGTAAAAGCAAATATGAGGACCACACATTCCTATACACAGACAGATCAATCAAAGAAGGCCAAGCACGATTCGCACTTATCACAGAGACCGTGGACTGTATATCGACTAGGATTCCTAGTCAATTTTCAATCTGTAGCTATGGGTTATATGCTATATGCCAAGCCTTAGAACGTATCAAATGTGGGTCCGCTGACACCAAATACGTCATATGCTCTAATTCACTGTCTAGTCTAAGAGCACTAAAAAACTATAGTACCAAAAATTCATTATTCCAATCAATACAAGTCTTAATCAATAATATTCAAACTCGTAGAACAAGCCTTATGCTACTATGGATATCGGCACACCAAAGGATCCCAGGCAATGAAAGAGCTGATACCTTAGTCAAAAGGGCTACAATCATGCCTGAACCGCAAGAAGTAATACCAGTTCAACTCCATGAAGCAAAAAATGGTATCCACGAAACTGTGAAAAACCACTAGAACAAGAGGTGGCAAGCCATCAGCTCTAAGCTTCATTCGGTAAGACAAGATATACACTCACCAAGACCAATAATTCCAACTAATCGATTAGACCAATGTATAATTATTAGACTTAGAACTGGCCAAATCAGAGTGCCGCACATCCATCATATTACTAAAGAGGAGCCACAAAAATGTCCATACTGTGATCAAAACCTTGATGTACGTCACATTTTAATAGAATGTCGTTCCCTCAGGACAACTAGAGAACAGTTCAACATCCCGGAATCTATCAACGACACACTTGGAAGCACAAAAAATTGCCTCAAGACTTTAAAATACATTAAATCCATAAACGCAATTAGCTTCATTTACCTAAATGCCTTCTCTTGTAGAATTAATGTATAATTAACTAATTCGGAATTCGAGGCCGAATCGTGTCGCGGCCGAAAGCAGATTATTTGAAGGACGCTTAAGAGTCAATAAATGAAACAATGTGAAAAGAAGCGGTTAGAAGAAATGAAAGCAGCGAATTGTACGGTAATAAGAACAGAACGAAGGTAGCAGAAATGATTTCAATAAGGGTTGGGATTTGGAAGAAAAAAAGGAACTGCAACATCATTGTGTCCCAGACAGTGAAAATGTATATTTGTGAGGGAAATAGGGAATTCGTAGTGTTGTGGAATTCCTGTTTAATCATGAATTAGGGAAGAAATTTTTTAAAGTGAAGATAAAAAAAAAAAAACTGGAAGGATGGCACAGATTGGTAAAGTCGAAGGAAAAATATGGGGAATTATTACAAGAGATTGTATGAGGCCAAAATTCATTTTTACAAAATGGCAGTTCTTATAAATGAAGAAATAGGAAAGAATAAAAGTAGAGGACATGAGTGAAAAACGTATAATGAGGAAACGATAGTTTAAATAAGATCTGCGAAAAGACAGAATTAAGGTAATGGGATTTAGCAACAATTTCTGAAATAATTGAAGAGAATTTAAGAGCACCGCTACAGAGCCAAAAGCATGAATTTTTGGTTATATTTAATTTGCACAGCCACAGATAAAAGAACAGCAGTAGAATTCGGAACAGATAATAGATTTATACAAGGAAATTAAAATATAAAGATCACCTCCCTTCTCTTCCGCCCATGGTCGAGGATAGCGGTTTTAGAAAATTTAGTATTTTAATAGCGATAGAAGAAAAATATTTGATATGTTTCGAAAATATTAGACGACTGTTAAGAAAAACTCGGAAGATAACGTTAACCAGTTAACTCGATCAAGAGGTGTATAGAGGAAGGAAAATTGAACTGGAATGTTTATAAGATGACATTTTCTCTTTAAAAGTTGGCAGATGAACGTTATCAAATCTTCTGCGGTCTTTCGGAATGTCCTAATTATATCAGATTCTCAAAATGTTCTATGGGTTATCTTATCCCCTCTTCTACTCCCTCCCACCGCATATTGACTACGTAATTCATAACCTTTTCTTTCGTCGGTTTATCCAAATCGATTTCTTACGGATAATTGGGTACTCTGGGATCAGAAGCAATGACTTAGCGGATCTGCTAGCTCATTTAGCTTGATTTTTTAGCGTTTTGACATCACATTTCTGTCCGCAGCTGCTCATTGTAATTTTTTTTTTTTTTTTTTTTTTTTTTATAACCCCCTTTGAGTATGTCAACGAAGGATCTTTTCCCAGAAACGAAACGAGGGAGAAGGATCAGTTAAATGTAGATTCGGTCAGCTATTGATAAGATAAAAGAACTGAGGATAGGAACAACTGAGACCGACGGAAACGATAAGATATACGAGGCATAATAAGGGAGTTTGAGTGATAGTAGATTGGAATACAAAGAAGTGCGTTCGTTCACGAGGGATGGACATTCAAAGAGGATATGGTCAGGATCATAGACGGCTTTGTCGTCAGAGTGAAGAGGGTAACAAGGGGAAAGAGCGAGATGAAAACGAACACGTGAGGAAGAAAGAAGAGTATGATTCAGACGTAAACGGATAATAGGGACAATAACGGAACGGCAAAGCGAAGGAAAATCGTAAAACCAAGGCCGCGTGGGAAGATTAGGTTGGATGGAAAAATACTAGGAAGGTTGATTAGAAAAGGAAGAAACGTAAAAATCTGCCCAAAATCTAACATGAAACTTTTTACACCATTGTAAATGATGAAGTAACTATTTTTCATTCTTAAATGCCGATTCCATTTACTTACTTAACCGGATCTTTCACGTCATCCTTGGTTTCTCTACTTTCCTTCTTTGCACCGATCAACTCTTTATAATCTGTCGTCTACGCTTTGAGTACGGTTCGCTTTCCTCATTTACGTTTCTTACTTCCTCTCTTTATTTTATTCTTTCCACCTTCCTGCATTTTTTTTTTTTATATAAACGATGCTAATCATTATTATTTTTTTGAATGCTTTTTCATTACTCCCGGAACGTTCTTTCTATTCGTTATTTTTACTAACGGATTTCTTTACTCGTTAGAACGCATGCTTCATCTTTTCTTTTCTTTCATTTTCTGTTATACCGGTTCTTGTATCCTTTCTCCGTGTTATCTTTGATCGCCTAATTACACCTTTCTTTCCTTTCTTTGTTCTTGGACTAATGTTCTTATACGATAAAAGTAGAAAAGTAAAAGTTTAAATTTCATTACCTGCAGGTATAATGCGAAAAATGCACGGCTCAATTTGTCTACCGATTTCGTTGTCGGCCCAACATATCAAAGTACCGTAATCCATTTCGGAAGATATCCTATATATTAGTTGACTGGCCGTCTGATTGAAAGTGTAGTGTATAGTTGGATCCACCTTCAGACTTTCTCCGAGTGTATTGTTGAACTGCCATGAAAACGACGCATTAACCGGATCCGCCAAGACGTTACAAATTATTCGCAAGATTTCTTCTAGCGAAGCCCCGATCACTGAGCTATCATTATGAGAACATCGCGGAGCATCTGCGTAATCGAAGATAATTTTGTGCATTGTGTGATAAATACTATTTTGTGTTGGAAAAAATTTGATCTGTTCTCCACTCAATGTGTATTGCATGATAGTGTACTATTGGAAGGCCCTTGGCAAGGATGTAGAGACAGAAAGACTGATTGAGTAGCGTAGACAAGGGGAGACGACCCCTTTCCGACCCTTGTAATATGAAAAAATATCTCGAAAACGAGTAATACTTTTCCGGGAATTCCTAATTTCATATTTCATAACAATAATTCTTCAAGTTTAATTCTGTTATTAAGTGTTTTCTAAGAAGAATGTCCACAGTTTATTAAATCGTTAAGCGAAAAAAAAAAAGAAATAAAGCGAATTTGTTTTGATGTTCCCAATTACAGAATATATATTTTCATATTATGAAAAATGTTTCACCATTTTTCGGTGTCTTGTTTTTCTTTTTTTTTCTTCTTCTTCTTCGTTTTTTTGTGCGTGTTTTGATTTCATTTTATAATACAGGAATTGTGTAATATTTCAACATTAATCAATCAAGGCGGTTTTAAAAGTTTCCATAACTACTTCATCAGTACGTTTCTAAATGAAGAAAACATGCAGGACCTTGAACATAATCTAGAAATATCCAGAGATAAAAGCACTCAGTATGGTTACGGTGAACGACTGTGTAGGTGTTGCTTCTTCCCATAAACTCGGGACTTGACAATTAGCGAACTGGCTTGACTAACAGTGTTCAAAAAACGTAATGAGTACAGTTTTTGATTGATCCCTCACTGGGTCCCGCACACTGTTTTCTTAGTAAAACATATATCTTTGCTTGTTTTCCAGATGAGCAATGAAGTGCTGTTTGAATTCATTCATGAGTTAGCAGCAGGAATATTCTTTAAAAGGTTTCCGAAGAATTAATGTAGCGACACGTAACACTTTTACTTACTGGGGTTTGTTTTCTATTATTGCAACAGCTTGGTCAGTATCTCTATTTACATAGTGACAAATATATTTCGAATGAGAATACACAACGCCAATGCTAGAGCATCAAATAACGATTTAATATAAAACCATACGCTACAATCATTTCAGTTTGACCGCGCGCTATCTACGTTGCAGCTTTTTCCCCGTTTGCAGTATTTCTTTGGCGATAGGTATTCCGCAATGAATTTTCTTGGATATTTTTTGCATAGTTATTTTCTTTTGTATACGGTGAAAATAAAGGGGTTCACTGAAAGAACCATTCAGCATATTTTTAAACACAATTTTCTATCTCGTTTTTTGTCTGGAATCGCGAGCTGTGACCTTGTTGTAATCATCACAAGCTGTAACCAGAGTGGTAAGTTGCAGTGCAGTAGACTCTTTTTCGCCATTTGACAGTCATCATTATCGCTTGAGACAGAAAAAATATTTGAAATTTTGTAAATGATTTCTTCAATTTTTTCACTTTCAGATGAAACATGCGTGATAGTAAGGCGATCCTCAGATTCTTGCCAATCAAGTTGGTCTATAGCTATTTCAGGCCATCGTGGAATGCATGAGAAAGTTACAAATAGGTCTGTCCTCCGTAATACCTAACATACCTCAAGTCATCCTATATTATTCAAATGTATTGAGGCAGCTATGTGAAAGTTGATAGTAGGATAACGAATTGACCGATATTGGCAGCTTTAATGTTGTCATTACGATTTAGAGAATCTCTCAAATGGATGTAATTATCCGCTTCTAGTGTCGTTTAATTTATTTTTATAAAATATAACCGGATACTTAACATTTTAATCATTATGTATTTTTTTATTTCATTTTTATTGTTTTTATTTCTTATTTTTCGATCTCATAAATTATGTACACTAACCCAGCGCAAAAGGAATTTTTCTATATTTTCAATACAGCAGTGGGATTCTAACCCCAGATCTTATCTGAACGAAATACCACTGTCTAACCATCTACGCTACTGCGATTAGCTAGCACAATCATATTTTGCGAATATCGATCGAGAAAGATTTTTAAAAAAATGAATTGATCAATCCTATCTTTCATCATTATCTCCTCAACCATTTGGTTGGTAGGTAATCTATTCGTACATTTTAGCTGTACCGATATAGGTTATGTACTAGGAAATTATTATATGCAACGCGAGTATACACGCACAAGATTACATTCGGAACTGATATTGTGATTGATTTATCGATATACGAGTACAGTCCCGTGTGTGTGTCTGGTGTATACTGACCTAGCGCGC
Organism: Icerya purchasi; assembly: GCA_039619475.1. Taxonomy (NCBI): domain Eukaryota; kingdom Metazoa; phylum Arthropoda; class Insecta; order Hemiptera; family Monophlebidae; genus Icerya; species Icerya purchasi. The sequence continues at coordinate 395,218,099 of CM077116.1, forward strand.
ATATGACGCGCTGTACGTGGTGGTTTTCCATTGCCTTCCACGTGATTATTAGCGAATATTTTAATTTAATTCTTTGTAATAAGTTCTGTCGTCGCCTGGGATCGAACCCGTGACCTGCATAACGGATGTCAAGCGCTCTAGCAACTAGGTTATCGCAACGACAATCCTATCCTTACGAGTTATAAATAAATTATAATGAAATTGTTTGCACTATACTTTCTTATTACATTTTCGTCTTTTGTGATATTTGTAAATTATAATTGTTTTCGATTTTAATAAATCTAAGGGATGTTGAAGGAAGTCTTACTCGCGATGTAATTTAAAATAACGTTTGTAAGTTACCAGTTCTGCTATGAAGCACAGTATCCGTGGACTTCTCCTTATCTATTGAAAGAACTCCTATTTTGCTAACAATAGAAGCATTGCATTAACTTCCATTCTTATTTATGTTTGATTAGCACGGATGATTATTTTTACCGACTTCAAAAAGAAGAGTATGTTCGTCGCTTTTTTTTTTTTGTGTTTCTTTTATGTTTGTTCGCGTGTTCCCATGTGAACCGATTTTAATCGTTCTTGAGTCATTTTAAAGTGTACTGGTCAGCGAAGATATCACATGTGAGTACCGATGAAAATCGGTTATCACTGTGGCCAAGTAGTCAACGAAAACCGTGAAAAAATGCAGTCTCTTTATAAACTTTTAGTGATATAAAAGACGCAAATAACTTAAAATTTTTAATATAGCTAGACAAAAATTAGCAAAAATTTTTTTATTATAATATAGGAAAAATATAAATCTCCAAAATTTAAAGTTTAAGGCTAAAATTTAAAAAATTAAAGGGGAATTGAACGCGAATGATTTAAAATATTATCAATTAAAGGTAATAAATTTACTCATCAGTGACGGGAATAATACGTTTGAATATTACTCTTAAACCCTATTCGTATTATTACTCAAAAATATCTGTACTGAAAATCGTGAACTTAAACAAAAAAAAAAAAGAAAGAAATACTGATTTCAAGATTAACTATAAGGACGGAAGAAAAATGCATTAAAAAGTGAAAATAAAATTATTTAATAAAATATATTTCAGGGTGATGCACCAGGATATTATGTTTATTCTAAAACGATAATATATCTTGGAGTCGGCAGGAAATTCGAATTTCAACAATAATTAGAAATAATTTAATGAGTATAATAACTCGATAGTTCATCTCTTATAAGTTAAGTATTGAAAACCTCAAAAATATTTAATGTGATTTTTAATTATTGTTGTACTTCAAAATTTTGTTGCTGACTTTAATAAATTGTTTAAAAATTATCATAATATCATTAAATATGCAAACCATATCTTCTTTGAATGCCATGCCCTTGATTCTGAACGCTCTGTTTTTTACTCCAAAATCTTAACACTGAGTCTTTCTGCTCTTTATAATTCTTCCTTTGTCCTTTTTTTTCCATCTCCAGATATAATTCCTGTACTTTAATTTTTCCTAAGCTCTATTTCTAATCGTCTCTCTATTTAACCCTTTCCATAATTTTTGTAGTTGTTATGTCAAAGCCGCTAAAAGATAATATATAAAATAATATTATTATTATTTTATATTTAAAAAAAAAAAAAATACTCCGAGATATTTTATATTTTAGGTTTTTACTTGACATTTTTCGATTAACCGAACTTGTTTATCAGCTTTTTAATTTTTTAAATTTCGGTTCTTATTTATTTTCCCTTCTACTTTTTCCCCTTTAATAACATTTTGCTAATTTGTTTCACGTTTTCGTTTTCATTTTACACACATTTCTAAAACTGCAATTTTTGTCTTCAGTACGAATTTATCTGCGGGATTAACCATATTTTCTGTGAATGTGCTTCTCTCACCACTTTGAATTTTAACTTATTGTCCCTTAGTCCTTTTAATCCTTAAAGCGTTTCTTACATATCCTTTTTTTCCCTGTCCATTATCACAGTTCTTAGTTCCTTCATTCTGTCAGTATCTAACTGATTCTTCACCTTTTAAGCGTTTTTAGGCCAGTTCCTCTGTAGATGTGCTGAACAAAAAAAAAAAAAGCCATTTTAATAAATGGTTATTATTGTAACATCTACAGACTGTCTACTTCGAACCTTTACTTTTTATTTTAAAATTTTGGCACAGAAGGATTTGTAAGTGCAAAAGAAGCTCAAACCATAGTTGCAAAACAATTTTAGAATGCGAGAGAATGAAAGAATTTCTATTACTTTTAATGAACGCAGCTTCATCTGATGTTTTTATTCTTTATTTTTTTTTAACCAAGAAAATTTAAAAATAGTGTAACAGATTTTTTTTAATAATAAATTTCTTTGGACACGTCGCTGATGTAACACAGTTTAGCCGTAATCTATTGTATATTTTAATTTTTTTTTTGCCTCGATTTTTGCCCTATTGCCAGTTTAACCTTTTAAATTAATATTAACATTAGTTATAGTTAATATCTGTATTTGGTTGTCTTTGATGAATTTATACAACAATCCGCTTAAACAGGAACAGGGATTCGAAACAATTTGGTTTATTGTCATTGACAGAGTATTCCATTCCTCCAATACCGCTTTTTGGAAGTTAAATCTACTATATCTATTGTAATCTCAGTACCAGATCATGTGATCTGTTGATCCTTTCAATTCATATCTGGGGCAGGTGTTGTCTGATACTATATTTATTTTGACCATATAATACGGTGGCAATGGCCGGTCCACTGTCTTGCCATTATATATAGCTATGATAATCCTTATCGAGGTGTTTTCCTCTAAACCACGCTGTTTTTAAAACTGACGTTACTAACTTGAAATATTGTCTTTTTTTATATTTGCTCTTGTCATTGTTCTGTTCTCTATACATGTCGTTTTTAGTCATGGTAACAAAATCCCTTCAGTTCAATTTAATAATTCTACCGGTTACTCTTCAAGCCCTTTCATTGGTCATTTCATTTCCCTTAACATGAGGAAAAAACCTACTTCAGTAAGAGTTGACTACACTTGGTGCATGTGTGCGTATTTCTTTATTACACATTAAATACTTGTGATTCGTCTATTGTTGATATAACTTTAGAAATGTTGCGAGGGAGTCGGTTAAAATTAATATTTATTGTCCAATATATTCTTTGGAATAAGCTAGGCATCTAATAAATACTGCATAAATTTTTGTAGTAAGTGATATGAACCAGAATACATGCAGCAAGTTATTTGTATCTTTCAAAAGAACTTTAACAATCAATGGGCTTCTAAGTTAATACACATAGTCCAGAAAAAGAAATTTTCAGCGAAGGTTTTTAAATTTTTATTTCACATTCGTGATTATCCAAAAAGTCAGAGTATTTTTCATTTTTTTCTCAGTATGTTGTAATACGCGAGTATTTTAATGAAATTTGTTTGAAGTATAAACAACATCGTTGATGATACAAAAATAAAAACAAACAAATGGATAGGATGCGGCTTATTACAATTATGGACACGTATTTTAGACAATTAATTTTTCATTTTGAAAAAGAGAACAAATTCAAAATCCTGTGATCTTGTGCATGACATTGTAGTAGGAAATGACGAATACAGAAAATCCAGCTACGGAAATCGCCTGTAAGATTATCATTGTTAACGGATTATCTTCGATGAAGTTGTCTCCTTTGAACTGTATAATGCAATTTTTGAAATCGATTACCTGATCATCAGTCATGTTATTTCTGTCGAAGTAGTAGCCGTGAACATCAACAAACGATGTCAGGTAACGCCACATGGAACTTATATAGATGACGACAACTAAAGCGACGTACGAAACTATCGGTGGTATTATCAGGGTTTCTTCCGTAATCATGTTGGTGATAAATACTTCAAAGAAAAATCGAATTCCACTAATCGATTTACTTTTATATCTAATGAAGCTTAAATATTAAGAATTATTATTATTATTATAGATTTCTTACAGATTTTAACGGCAATGTTTGGCTTTCCGTTTTCTGCAGCCAGCGATTTATTAACTTTAATACTTTTCAACATTGAATGATAATTTTTAATAAATAACGTGCACTACTCAAAAATTTTTTTTTTGAGATAATTTTGCTTACCGATCAATAAATAATAGAGAATTTAAACTTTTATAATTTTCTTCTTTACAACGTTTTCTCTTAATAAAAAATAGGTATTACGTATTTTAAAAAGAAAAATTAAAACAAAATTTTAATGGATCATTTCCAAAACAAAGTGGAATTTGTTTTACGACCTTATACAGCCAACGTAGATCGGTTTTTTCCTCATCCTTCGTCCATTTCAGATTTTTTTTTTTTTTCAAATTGTTATTGTATTACAAACTGGCCATCTAGGCCATTTAGCAATATTCTTAACAGGGAAATATTTAGCATGAAGGGAGAAGTACCCAATAGTCCCTACCCGATAAACTTTACCTTAAACAAGGTCATGAGGTTTCTTACGCTTTAGCCGCCTCCTATCATTAGCAGTATGTAGCAGTCCAGCAGCAAGTTTATTCGGATGACTTTCCAAGTGTCTTTCTGCGTGTCTTCGGGCGTGAGTTTTAATAACATCTGCCACATACTCTATCCCTAAATCTTGATGCAAAGTTTGATTTGATACATACCATGGCGCCTTGGTTACGAGCCTAAGGATTTTATTCTGCGCGGTCTGTATTATCTTCAAATTTGTAGGTTTAGCACAACCCCAAAGCTGTACTCCGTAGGTCCAAATAGGCTTCAAGATACTTGTGTATATCAAACGTTTGTTATCAATACTTAAAACGCTATTTCTTCCTAGAAGCCAGTACATTTTTTTAACACGAATGTCTATTTCTCTTTTCTTTGTCTGAATATGCTGCTTCCATGTTAAACGACTATCTAGGTGTAATCCCAAGTACTTAACTATTGTTAAGTCAGGCAATTCCAGTCCATTTATTCTAACAGTTGGGGTTATGACTTTTCTATTCGTGAAATGAATGTTCACCGATTTACTTTCGTTAATCTGAATTTTACACTTTTTAAACCAGCTTTCTGCTTCGATAAGGGCCTTCTGAAGATTGTCGTTTGCTATCTTCGGATCTGAATGTGACGCAAGTAATGCCGTGTCGTCAGCAAATGTAGCTACCTGAACATTTTCCGGTACAGGAAAGTCTGCTGTATATATCAAGTACAGCGTGGGTCCCAGAACTGATCCCTGGGGCACTCCTGCTTGAACTGGATATAGTTCTGAAAACGTGTGTTCATAGCGCACCTGGAAATATCGGTTATGCAGATATGAACTCAACAAGAGATATAACCTAGTTGGTAACAAAATTTTTAATTTATATAATAGACCATTATGCCAAACTTTATCAAAAGCCTGTTGGACATCCAGAAATGCCGCGGTACACACATTTTTTGTTTCTAAACTTTTTTCTATTACACTTACCACTCTGTGCAGCTGATCCACCGTGGAGTGCTGTTTTAAGAAACCGAATTGATGTTGTGGAATTATATTATATAGGTATGGCTGCAATCTATTTAATACCAATTTCTCCATTACCTTCGACATAACAGACAACAAGGAAATGGGACGATAAGACGTAACAGCATGCGGATTTTTGCCCGGTTTCGCAATCATAATAATTTGCGCAAACTTCCATTGCACCGGAAAATAATGTAGGCGAAGTATTGCGTTACATCTAAATATGTCAGCAACATTACAGCCTTCCGTGGAAGTCTATTCAGTAGTTCCGCGGTTATTAAATCAAAACCGGGACTCTTTCTCCTTTTCAGCGTTTTAAGTGTGTTTTTCACCTCTTGAGGTGACGCTGACTTGATAGGAGAGGATAACTGGCCAGGACTTTTTAAAAAGTCATCGACTTCTTTGTCCGTAGCAGCCGTTAAGTTCGGCTTAAAAACTGTTGCTAAGTAGGTGGCAAATAAATTCGCTTTTTGCTTTTGATCTTTCTTGCCATGTTTTATCGGAGGAATGCAATTTTTTGGTTGTTTAATGTTTTTTGTACACTTCCACAAAGAATAATCACCCGCCGCTAATGGCGAGAGTTTAAGTAAGTAATTATTAAAAGTTTTATTTTTAATTTCTGCTAATAATTTTTTGAATTCTTTGGTTTTATTATTAAGTTGTTTTTTGTCTGATGGATTTCCTGTCTGAAACCATTTTCGACTAAGCTTTCTCTTTTCTAAAACAAGCTGGCGAACCAAAATAGGATAATTTTTTCTTTTTTGGTATATATCAATAGAAGGAGTATTCAAAGTTGCTGCTGTTTGAATCTCCCTAGTTATATATTCCACGGCATTCTCGATGTCAGTTTGGCTTTTTAATGGGATTTTTAGATCTAATTTTGAGTCTAAGTATTCCTCGAAGGAATTCCAGTCTGTTTTATGATTATACAAATATATCGGTTTTTCTCTGCATATTACTGAATCACCAAGGGTTAAAACAATTGAAGAATGGTCTGAGAAAAGATCGAAAGAAGAATTTATTTCTGCATAATAACTGGCAATGCCTTTTGTAATAAAAAAATCTAAAAGGTCTGGTATTTTACGATTATCAGTTGGCCCCAATACGTTGGTTCTCTTGTTGATATGTAGTTAGCATTGTGACTTTCCAGCGCTTGTTTGAACACACGTCCCCTGGTATTAGTTACCCTGGAGCCCCACGCTGTATGCTTGGCATTCGAATCCGCACCTGAAAGGAATTTATTTCCTAGGCTCTGTATGTATTTACTGAACTGGTCTGCTGTTATTTTATGTCGCGGAGGACAGTATGCAGCTGACAACACAAGCTGACCACCCTTCGTCTGTATGCTAATATTAGTCTCCTGCAGGTACTCCTCCCTAAAATTATCCAGATGTTGACGCTTTTACTAATCTAGTGAATCATGAGGTTGAGAACTCAGTTTTAGTGTGTCCCAACTTAAACAGCTTCCAAATGACTATAAAATGTCGCAACAAACTCTGCGCAAGTTTCGAACTGGCATGCGCCAACAAAATCTTATGTAATACAAAAAGCTTAGAGCCAAGTCCAGAATGTTCACTCGCTACTCCTAAAAACAGAACTGGATAAACTTTGTTTCTAGCATTAATCAGGCTGTGCCTTCTTCAGTCATGTGGAATATTGTAAAAAGACTAACAGGTAACAAATTAATTTTGTTCATTACTTCATTTCAGCATAACAAGCAAAAGAAAAACATATTCGATGTTATTTATACGCTACTGAATGGTATTTTTTTTTCTTTCTTGTCTGGGTCTTTCCCCGGGCTTGTCAGTAACGGGCGATTACCCATCAACACGTGTAAATAGCAGCATTTAGGAGTTACAAGGAATGGAATCTGACAAAGAACGCTATACCAAGGATGATGGAGAAACAATGATTATCAACGTCAATAAATGCCAAACATATGCATCCTGAAAAGATAGCGGCATCGCAGGCAACAACCTAGTTGACTCGTTTGCTCGCTCTGCTTCCTATAACGGCAAATTTGTCAATAAATTTCCTGCCAATAATATCCTCTTTCCATCCAAACAAGCACACCTCAAATCATAGTCGGATACCTACATTATCTCCTTTTCCAATCCTCATTCCTTCTACAAACTCTTGCAACCTCTTCCTTCATCACGTTCCTGGTTTGCTGATTTCCCTGGTTTCAGTCGTTCCGTTATTTCCTCCATAACACGTTTTCGTCTCAACCATAAGTGTCTTCCTTCGTCTCTCTTTCGTTTTTCTATTGTTTCTTCCCCATACTGTAATTTTCATCCCTCGGATCATGACTGTGTTTGTGATTCAAATCATATCCTTTTTGAATGTTCTCTTCTTGTACAGGAGCGTTCCCTCCTCTACACTAAGCTTCTTCACCTAAAACTACCTACTCCTTTTTGTGCTTCCTACATACTTTCCTTTCCTTCACCAGATGTTGTTCCAATCTTAGCGGAGTTCATTTCCTCTATTTATTTATATATCAAAATTTAATTCTGTTTTCGTAATTCTTTGATGATGGGTCATTGCCCTTGGTTGGCGTTCCCCCCCAAAAAAAAAAAAAAAAAAAAAAGATAGAGAAGGAATGACACTGCCGAAGGTAAGAGCAAGAGGAGTTAGTTTTCCCCTGAAATGGCTGTTTGCCTCATGCATATATACTTATTTGATTGAGAAATACCTACTTGCAAGTGTTGAAATTCTTAATAAAGCAGAGTTCTATGTCACGGTTTGTAAGAATATGGTTTATGGTTCTTACAATAATATTAACAGAGATATTGCGTGCTTAATTGACGGTAAATGTGTTGTGTCATATCCACGTGAAATCGTAACTGAAATACAAATTGGTGAAGATAGTTATCCAAAGTACCGTAAACGATCTTCAACTCGTAATGGTTTTACCATAGGAATAAATAATGAAAGTCTAATATAGGTTAATAATAGTTAGGTTAATACCATACCCTCCAAGTTGAGCCGCTGTTTTAATGCTTATTGAGTATTGCCATTATGTAAAGGATATAAAATTATTTGTATATTAATAAAGGCACGGACCAAGCAATATTTACTGCTCAAAATAATGAAATACAGAACTATATTAATAGTCGATACATTAGTTCATCAGAAGCGGTATATTGTATATTTGAGTTTTCAATTTATGAATCTTATCCGGTCGCAATGCACTTAACTGTCCATCTTAAGGATAGCCGGCCAATTTATTTCAATAAAGATATCATTCGTAAACTATTTTAAAATCCTTCAAATACAGCGCCTACTGCCTTTTTTGTACTTTGCGGGTAAGGTTATTTGCAAGAATATTGCTTTATTCTGAAGTATTATCATATTCTACATGGTTTATTAACAAATTTCAACGTTGAAAAAAGGATGAAGAAGTTAAATAATTATCTGGAATTAAGGGAGATTCAATTTCAGGGCACTTTTTTTGTTTCACTGCGCGAGTAAAACCATAAACAGTACTCGCGACTTCGGCCATATGTTAATTATATAATACTAACCTAGGAATATATTATAACACCTAGGGACTAACACATACGTCCAATCAGGAACTAAGTCAAAGATGTTAGTTGATTATATAGAGTAGCAGGGCCATTATGTCAACCGACGCAATTAAGTACGGCCCATGAAACTTTGGAAACAAATACAGTCAAGTATAGTCCATAGACTCCTGCTAATAGTATTAGAAGGATACAATCAGTGTTTAGATAAATGTATTATGCATGAACACCATTTATGTTACGTTATTGGAAGAGCATCTCGGCATCATTTCCTACATTTTAATCTCCATTTAGGGATACCCGGAGGTGTTCTAATGTATACACTTTATTAATATAAGGATTCAATTTTCTTTCCATACTGTCTGATATGAACGTCTTCGATGAAAGGAATGTTTAAATCATTTTGTAGGGTCATGTTTGAAACATGTTTTGAGGCCGCTGTAATTATTCGGAGAATATTTGACAGTTTTCTTTGAATTTGTAATAGATTACTCTTATACACGTACCTCCATATATGTAACTCTAAACTATATCTTCAAAATGGTGCGTTGATGATTTGATAGATGGATCTTTTTAAGATAAAACTTATAGTTGATTTTTTCCCTAATGGGAAGTACAACAGACAATACGTGTAGTAATTTTTTGACGAGTCTGAACAATATGAATACGCCAGGTGAGTCGCCGATTGAGAAGTTTAGGACGATTATATACTATTTATCCAAAGAAAGTTTTTATCTCTGCTCAATATTACATTATATGTGTGGGTCAACTTTTTTTGTATCATTAAGGGTGATTAACAATATTATTCAATCCATTTATCAAGCTGCATGCAGAGAGATAAGATCATTCACTCTTCACTTTTCTTTCATACATATCCTCCCGATTTATCCTATTTTCTCACTTTATCCTCTCTGTAACAAATCCCCGTACTTCACTTACAACTTTTTAGAACTGTCGTTTTCTTCCAAGCTATTTTCGCTTCCCCCGAACATTAAATCTCTTCCGTTCCCTGTAATACAGAACGAATTTAACCAAACTCTACATTCACTTTTTCCAGCTCACAGCATGGTTTTTACGGATGGCTCAAAATCTGCTTCAGTTGTCGGAGCTGCTTTTATTCTTCCCGATATCAACTATTCTGAGTCTTTTCAACTTCCTTCCTTTTCTTCTATCTTTTTAGTCGAATCCATGGCTATTTTACGTGCTATCCTTTTTATATCCTCAACATCCAATTTATCAAAATTCGTCATATGCTCTGATTCGAAAAGTGTTTTATCAACCATCTCATCTCCGTTCCCTAAATCGTCGTCAGATCCTGTTATTCTTCACATTCGTTCCTTAATTTATAATTTATTAACATCCTGTTCTATCCTAATTGATCTGTTCTGGATTCCAGGCCACTGCGGCATCGTTGGTAACGATCTTGCCGATTCATTGGCATGTCTAGCTGCAGTAAATGGCCGTTTCATAGACAGATTCCTCTCCCAATGTCTCTGTCCACTCTCTTATCGTTTTTACCATGACTTTTGGACTGATCTTTATCCGTCTCTTTTCTCCAATCCTAACTCCTTTTACCTTGCTATACAACCCTCTCCACCCACTTCTTCCTGGTTTAATAATTTTCCCTGCATCAGCCGTTCTGTTATTTTTTCCATAATTCGCCTCGGCTTTAATCACAATCTGCTTCCTGCTTCCCTATTTCGTTTTAATATTGTTCAGTCTCCTTTGTGTTCCTTCCATTCTCCTATTCGAATGCTCATCTATTTCCTCAGAACGCGCAGTCCTTTATTCTAATTTGCTTGGCCTTGGCCTCCCGACCCCTTACTGTGCCCACTACATTCTTGCTCTTCCTTCTCCTTCTGTTGTTCCTGTATTGGCTACCTTCATTTCTTCTGTTTCTAATCGCTTCATGATATAACTTTCAAGTCCCTACGTTTCATTATTTGTTAATCCTTTGTGTTGGGTAAATGTGCTGTGTTGACGCGCCCAAAAAAAAAAAAAAAAAAAAAAAAAAAAAGAAAAAAGATCATATACTCTTCGAATCCCCCCCCCCGTCTCGTTATGCATAGTCACTTCCTTTCTCTCCATTAATGGGCGAATTCAAGTATGTCATTGTGTCGTCTTTTGTTATACCAATGGGTCTAAAACAGCACATAGGGGGGGGGGGGCATCCTTTTATAGCCTAGCTTTTAATCAGCCTGGTTTATTTAAATTTCCCTTATTTTGCTTCATCTACTACAAAAAGGTATTGGCTATATTGCGGGCCATTGAAAAGAGTGCTCTTGACAGTACTTCCTTTTCTTACATTTATTTTGATTCTATTGTTCTAAACATTCGATGCTTAGTTTCTATCGCACTTATGCATTTTACACGGACTTTCTTAATTAAGGGGAGCGAAAAAGCAATTTTGTTTGTTTAGCCATTAATTTTTCAGCTACCCAGTTAGACATTCTCATATAGTAGCTAAAAAGATCAAATCCTACTTTTCTAATCCTCGCTTACATTATTTATCCATATATCCCGATTTCTTGATTCTTGGTTTCCCTCACTTACGTCTTGCTTTGTCATTTCCTATCTTTGCTGTCTTCGTGTTGACCATCTTCCTGCTTCTCTTTATCGCGTCTTCTTTATTCCCCCTCTTTCTTTTCTGTCTGGAAAACCCAATCTCATGCGATTCAAATCATATTTTTTTTATCATTTCAAAGATCGACACTCTGAGCTGTTGTTATCTGATATCCTTACCCTGCACTTTTTTATTATTTCCTTTTATTCATTGTTAATCATTCCAATTATTGCTAAGTTCCTGTCTTCGATACTTCATCATATCACGATTTAACTGTTCTTCTCAGTTTTTTTCCTCCACAGTACTGTTACTTTACTGCATCTGGCTATTCCCGCTTTTTTCTATATATAAGATTCTAATTCTGTAGTTAAGATACTGCAGAACTTTTTCTCTATTGCTTTGCCGTTGCAGTAGTAGCTATCACGTTGGTTAATGTATTTATATTGTGGACTTTGCTTACGCGGTTGTTGCCGTTTTTTATTCGGTCACCATATTGCGTGATAGTCTTTCATCCATCTAGTTGGCACTTTTGCAGTTGTGGTCATAGTGTTGGGAGATGTATTATGTTCAATGGTTCATTCGATTTTTATATCCCGTTATTTTTTTTTGAAGATCGATAGAGATATAAAAATCACGCGCTACCAAGTACAACTGAAATATCGACCTCTTTTTTCTGTCTCATTTTTCCTTTCCTTTGTAGGCTGTTTACTGTTATCCTTTTTGTTTAGCGGAATCTTCTTGTTCTATTCATCCTTTCTCGAATTCTCTCTTCTCTTTTAGATTTTAACTCCCTTCTCCTCTGTCTTTGGTTAACCGTTTCGCCCTTTTTTGAAGATATTCGGCCTAAAAATCTGAAGTTGACTAGTCCAAAATAAAGAAAAAAAATCTCATTCCTGCAAAATAAAATGGATAAAAAATTTGATATTAGTTGTTGCGTTTGAAATAACGACATTATATATATATATATATATATATTATCCCAAATAACTTTCTTTTCGAACAATAGTTATTTTTCACGAAAGTATGTATTTTGAAGTCAATTTTAAACATTAAAAACCATCTCATTTTAAAATCAATAATTACTTACGGAGCTAATCAAATTACTGTGACAACTGTCAGTATACGAGTAAAAATCCTTAGGAAGATAAAATCAGTTGTACCGTAAAATTTTATCATCCTTAGAAAGCTGTGTGAGGCAAAATATTTGTAAAAAATATTATTTAACTACAGCAGCGACAAGTATATTAAAATTAAAACTTTTTGAAACAATCGATTTGATGGTTATTTTATTTAATTTTTTTTTTACTTTTCGAAATAGTTAAAGAACCTTTTTTTACTTTGTATCATCATTCTATGAGATTTGTTTATGTATAACTATCGCTGCTGCGTGATTTTCAAGTTTTCCAAAATAAGATCCGACCAGTTTTTGATCCCTTTATGTTCGAACTTTTAAAAAAGTTTTTGTATAGTTTCAGTTAGAATTACATTATGTTTTTCCGAAAAAAATTTAAATTTTCTTAAATAATTGGTTTTTGAAAATGGCGCTTTTTATTTTTTTTGAACTGAACTAAGTAATGAGGTTTAACGTTGAAAAATTACTTTTAAAAAACAAATGCAAACGCAATGCGAATTCGATACAAGATTGCCTAGATTAATTGCAGAGAATTCAAATGAAATCAGTCTTAGGTTCTAAATTAATACCATCGATAGGGCACTTGTTTAAACAGCCATATCGAGACAACGGAGAGAGTAAATTAATTGCGGATGATTTCGTTTTAATAAATAAGTTCGAATTTTGAACAAGAATGAGACTGCCAATCTTATTTTGCGTCGTTCTGAGCTAAACTTATACTGCGATTTTGTGATGAGAAATAAGCAATTAAATTGGTTTATTAAACGAGGAAACTTAGAAAGAGCGCTAATATTAATAAACAAATCAATCGCAAATTTGGGAACCGAATTCGCATACATGCAAATTAAGCGATGCACTGCATAAACGGTTTCTCGCATTGTTATGTGTACATTTACGAGTACAATTATGATATCGTTGCACGTTTCATCGCACAGTCGTTATCATTTATCGAGGAATCCTAAATTAATTCGTTCTTTAAGTAAGCGATTATTACGCTTCTGATGGTAGTTAGAGTAAAGATGTCAGTTATAAATGAAGCTAATCGGATCGAAAGTATCGCGCGCATTTAACTGGATTGTAAAATTTATTAAATTCTGCATTTTTTGATATGTACATAATAATATCCACGAATTTCTTAAACTATAGTTGTTTATAATATGCCTTTTTAAAATCATAGAGACATATATATAGATGGTGTAGGAGAGTCAACCGTGAAAGCATTCCATGAAAAACCAGAGAGAGAAGCTGAGAAAATTATTCCGTCTCTTTCCACGTGGTGCATATAGTTGGAATTCGCGGAGACGTATTAGTACGTTAAACTGCAGGATTGGCCTTCTATCTTCGTGGTATTGACTGTGTACTTAAGTCAGTTAGAAAGAGATGGAACAGTTCTCAGGACATTTCTACTTCCAGAGGAGCATGCAACTCCCCTACTCTATCTGATATCTCTATGTTTAAAGTACGTTTATATTTGAAACTTTCAAAGCAGGTATTACACAGATAACTCTGTCCAATGCAAAAATTTATTTATTTAAAATACAAATATAATAGTAAAACAATTAAACATGCGCTGCTCAACACCATCAGCAAAGAACAGTTCTGCATTTTTTATTAAATTAATACTGTTATAGAAATTAAATCAAAACAATATTGATCCGTATTGATTTTTTTGTTTTTTTACAAGTACGAATAACTTAAAACGAACTACAAAGGCAAATAAAAAAATATGCACGAAAATGACTTTCTAGAGTGAAACAATCGCTAGACCGCAACACGAATAAATGACAATTTGAGGTTTTTAAAACATTGCTACCATATACGCTGTATGACGTCGCAGTTTAAAAATATACACTGCACAACAGTTGTTATAACGAAATATGTAATTTAAAAACAAAAAAGGCTTAAAAATTTATTTTATTATTATTGTTTAATTAAATTATTAACAGAGTGTCCAAACCAAGTTGAAATAATCTACCCCCACAATCTTTTCTCTCTCTCTCTCTCTCTCCCTCTGTGGTTAACTTTTGTATTTTACTTGAGTTACAAACATTTGCAACATAAAATAATGGTATTAAAGTGATCAAATTTTTTTTTTATTATTTTATTTTCAGATTTATAAATGAAACTGGACTTATTTTAAGTTTAAATTAATTTGTAAACTTATTTTATTTGTGGTCTTACAGTGATAACTTTTTTATATGTTTCATTTAAGTTACAAACATTTGCAGTGTGGCATGGTAATAAAATGAACCAAATTTTTTATATAATTTTGTATTCAGATACGAAATTAAAACAAAACTAGCACGAAGTTTTCTGCAATGCAATAAAAAATTATATAGTTAAATTAATGGTTTTTAGCTTCGAATAAAACGTTAAATCATTATCGAATTGAAGGAATAATGTTTGCGACTAACACAAGGCCGTATTTGAGGGCGGTTTTTAGGGTTCAAACCCCTCCCGAAATGTCTGCGAAACAATGATCGCTTTGATTAAATGGACTAAAGTTCAGAATAAATTTCTTTCCAATTTTTGACGAAAGAAAAGAAAACTGAAATTTTCATTAATTCTCGATTATTTTTTATTTGTTGCTTAGCTACTAAATCAGAGAGCACAGGTTCGAGACTTGACTCGTTCAAGATCCGAATCACTCCCAAGTATATAGTTAATCTGAAATTGAATTGGATGTCAGAGAAATCTGGGAAAGTAAAGGCAGATCCCAAATAAAAAGGAACTGGCCTTCCTACTCTTATTAGTGTCGTTCGGCTTAGTACATTATGAAAAGCTTAATTTTACAATCCCCGATGCTCTGCTAAAGGTATGGGACTTACTTTTTAGGATTCCGTACATATGAAATAATGTACGGAATCCTAATAAGATGATTCAGAAACGACAAAATATCAAATTAAAATATGCAGTAGCTCAGTAACGGTTTGACTTATAAACTTCAAAATTGGATCGTAAATTACGATTAAAATTCTCTTTAAAACAATATCTATAACTTCAAGCTAACTGAATATTCCGGGTGGAAATTAACCGCCAAGAATATATAATACGGAATTCAAAATTATCTCCAAGATCAACTTCAAAAAAAAATTCATATCACCAGATGGACTCTTTAAAAGTGAAACTCAAAATATTAAAACGCAGAAATTTTTCATATAATCAGAAAATTACGATTAATAAGGTAATTGAAATCTGAAATCCGCCCTTTTGGTACAAAAAAATAGCAAAAAAAAGAACGTGCACGTAAGTAATAGCCCGAGTAACAAAGTTGAGGAAACCAAAACGTATCTCAAACATATGCAGAAAGGACTGCTTTGTAGGAAAAATATAGCCGAGATTACAACTTTATATTCAGGCCCTCGGGATGCCGAAAGCTCGAAAGTTTTCAAAAAAAAATATTTTCTTTTCCCGGGCATATCGTTGGAAAGATCGCCATTTGTCGCGAACGAAATCGTATTTCATTTCCTTAACGAAACTTTTAAAGTTGACGAAAAGTTCCAAAAAGCGCGAAAAATGACGAGTCTTTTCCACTTTGCGGCGGGAAAAATCAGATTTCTTTGTTTTAAATTTAGTATCATGTTAATTGTAAATTATAGTTATATTTAACTTAACATATCGGAATCCTTAGCGCATGAAGCATCATGCTTGACTGAACTTGTTTTTATTGTAGTCTGTTTAAATATTGCATATGCAAAAATTGATTACTTGTAGCTTTAGTGTACTATTTATAAATAAATATATTTTTAGATTTATAAAAATATTTTTGTAACACCCCCCGAAATTTCGGTCTAGATACGGCCCTTTATATATATATATATTCGAATTTGTTTGATTTATTAGTTTCAACATTTCGAATTTTTCATTATTTAAAACAGTATTTTTGACTGATAATACTGACAGTCTGGTTTTTGTATTCGTTGTTTTATTGTTACATATTTATACGTTTTCTGTGTAAGCATTCTTTAGGAAAGTTAAAAAAAGACCTTTTTTTTTATTTTATTTAATCGAACAAAATAAAGAAATACTTAATCTGCACTGTCAATTATGGCATAAGAATCACACTCGAAACGATTGGATAAAAATCAGTTTACATTGCATTAAGTAAAGTAATGTAAATCCTATACTTTTGAGAAAGCGTTGGGAATTGTGACGTGAAAGTTCATAATGTTTTAAACCCAGCGGCACTCTAGGGAGTAGAAGGGACCAATTTCTTTTTTTCGGGCATCTTTACGTTCCTAGATTTCTCTGGTATCTAATCATTTCACTCTGGGTAAACTTAGGAGCGATTTAGATCCAGAATGAGGTAAATCTTGAACCTATGACCTTTAGGTCTGGTAGCCAAGCAGCTTAACTACTAGGCTACTGTGTTAATCATTACATTAATTCTTTAATAACAACAAAGTTAAACGATTATTGCATATTTCATTGTATTTATTTTTCAAATTTTCTCTAAATAGTTTCGTAATTATATCAGTAAGATATTAAAATTTCAATGTAAAATGTAAGACAATAATTCAAATCTACAAATTAACACAGTTTAAATCTCGGTACAGAGATAATTTATTAAATTATTAAAATGAATAATTAAGTGAAATATTTTTTATAAAAACAAAACAGGTCGAAGTATTACATTTACCCTAAAAAAGTTGCTAACTTTTTTTGTTTCATAGAAATTTATTTTCTGTAATTTGTGATTTTTTTTTTTTTTGTATTTTTTTTGAGTGTACATTGTATTATTGTGAAAAAATGATTTGGTGCTAATTAGAAATAATTGTAATTCTTTAAAACTATCTAATAAATCTAAAAATAAATGACAAAAGGATTTATAAAATGATCTTTTTAAATTTAGACCTACTTCACATCAGGTTATCAGTCAAAAATTCCATCAATCTGATTAAAATTATGTTACAACACATGCGTTTTTTAACTATATTGACTTTTTCATACTGAATTAGTCAAGCCGAATCAGACTAAATAATTTTACTGATATGATGTAAAATGTCTAAATGATTTTTTAATTTGATTTATATAGAAGAATATGGCATTTAAAATGTTATTTTATATGAATGCTAACAACTCTTTCACAATATTGTAATTAAAAATTATTTGCGCGTGTATATTATACGTTATAGGGTTTCCATTAAATGCCCTTATGTAGAAAAGATGAGTGATTTCAGTGTTTTAAAACATGTCTATATGTTAACAAGTTTGTTTTACTTCAAAGTTCAAAAAATTTCATCATAGCTTAGTAATGAACGAAGATCATTTCATTTTATGTTATGGGTTATAAATTGTTTTGATTTTATTTATGTTTTAATGAAATATTTCATTTGTGAATGCGGGTATAATAAACTGATTACTGTGCACTTCTTTTGTTTTTGTGAAAATTAAATATTTTTTTTTTTTTTTTGGTTGTTATTGAAATACTCAAATGATTGAAATTAATGTAAAGTTAGGTAGGACCTGGAAAGATTAAAACTTATTATTTAACCAACTGCAATCATTGGAAATATTTTACTGAGTTATGTTATGATTATTTTTTAAAGGTATTCACTTATTTGTTGTTGTTTTTTTAAAGATCTGTATTTTTTGTTTACTGCAATGTAGAAACAGTAGAAATTTGATCAACAAAAAGAAATTTCTCACGTAAAAAAGTAAAAATACAAGAAATTAAATAAATATATAAAGAAAATACTTTTTAATATGTAAAATAAATATACTTTACGTAATTATTTTCAAAATTAATCGTTATTTCATTTGTTTTGATTTAACATTTATCGTAGAAAGTATGATCAGAATATTTCAAATTTATTTACATTTTTATAAATAATATGTGTATGAAAAAATTGTTTCTGGTGGAAAGGTTAAATGTTATATAATCATATCAATATTTTTGTTACAGTAAATATTTAATTTTTTCAAACTTACATTTGACACGAAGGTGTACAGGGGAGCTCATTGTTTCCCCCATTTCATTGCTCGCTTGGCAAGAGTATTTTCCACTGTCTTTGTAGCTAACTCCTTGTAGCACTAAACTTTTCGTACTTAATATAATTCCAGATGATACTTTCTGCACTACTGGTAGATCCTGCGTTAAAAATATCAGTCATAATTAATTTTTTTAAATCAACATTTGGTAATTATATGTATATAATATTGTTACAAACCATGTTATGGTATATTGATTTGACTATAATTTTAGAATTGTATTTAACGTAGAAGAACATGGATGCGATTTTTTCTCATCACTCTGGCTTTAGGAGACACCATGAATGTCGTTGAGAAGAAATCCTGTTCAACGATGGATTTGGATATGCCAGAGGCCTTTCACAAAAATTAATATTTATGAGGACTCTCTATGTAAGTTGAAGAACTTTTAATATGGCAATAATTTTTTTTCGTTTTTTTTTTTTCTTTTCTGCCTTGTTTTATTAAATACCATTTGGCCACTAACTAATTATTAAATTAACCTTTCAGTAAATCAGTCTATACTTTTTTGGACGTCACTGGGAATCGAACTCATGACCACTATCTTAATAATCAGGAGTTCGCGCCACTAGGCTATCGCGACGGCCATCTTAATAATTTTTAAGTTACATTGCTCGTTACTATTACTGTGTCTGACGTTTTTCAGGGTAGTATTCTTGGGCCCTTCCGGTAAGTTTCGCATCTGATATTTCAGTCATATTTCATGCCACACTGTGCTTATTTGTCGGCGGTCTACTTGCTACTAATTCTTATCTGTTTATTAATTTAAACTGTATTATCGTTCTGAAAATCATGGTATTTGTTTTGAATGACTTGCTCTCCATTTAAGACTCTCAGAATATTTGTACTGTTTAGACATTTATTCTTTATATATTTCCAGTTTGATTTATTTGATGCTATTAACGGAAAGTACTGAATATTCGTTAAGTTTAAAGTGTATGGGACTTATCTGTGTCTATTAAAAATTGCAGATTTTATTTTTTTGCAAATCTTGCAAAACGTGCGCAAGCAACATAGCATCCTTTAATTTTAATCCTTTCCGCGATTTCAATTCTTAATGTGAAAATTTTACCTAATTAATATTCTCCGCATTATTTTTCATCCGCTCCTCCTCAGACTCTTCTAAGTGGGGGCAGCGCGAATTTATGCTTCTTCCTTGTGGCGGAACGCCTACTGTTCCGGTTTGTCTACCTTTAGAACTTCTCGTACTCTAATCCCGTCATTATCAAATTTTTCAACCCAAAAACAGGCTGATGGTAAAGCAAGATTTATTCTGAAAAATTTCAAAAATTCCTAGATCTACTACTCCCCTTTTGAAAGTTGTCCAGAGCCTTCTAAATTCCTCTGTCCAAACAACCGTTCAGTATTCATCTTTCAACATATAAATTTCCTTCTTTTATTGATTCCGTAGCTCTTCTTATGTTCTTAGCGTAGATGAATTAGATCCCTTCTGTTGTCTAATCCTACCGAGCACTTTTTAATTTCTTCCTTCACTATCAGTGAATTTTTTGCTTCTCTATTTCTCTCTCCGTCAATCTTAATTTACACCGTATTCAAGAATATTCTTAATCGCTATTATGAGATTCTTTTTAATATGTTTAACTATATTTTTCTTCCCGGATCTCCTCCGCTTTTATGGAATTCCTTTATTATCGTGCCTATTTTTAAAAACATTAATTCCTCGCTTTTTTCGTTTCATCTCTTCTTTGGCCGTTTTAGAAAACTGTTTGGGTCCTTATTAAACAAACGATTAGTTTGGTGGCTCGAAAGTAAAGATTAAATGTTCGGTTTCCGTTTTAGCCGTCACGAGCCTTTCAATTGTACTGCCTTCTTTCCATCTGATATCTACAAATTCTTTATCCGAAATTCTATCTATTATTGTTTCCAATCGCTTGCACTGTTACACTGGTTTTCCAAAACAATGCGCCTGATTATGTAGGTAATGGTAAAAGAGTTAAATAGAAGTAACGTACGGTTTTAAAATTACTCCAGCGCACTCTGTATCTATAGGTTTCTCACTAGCGTGTACTTAATTTTATCGATGAACTATTTAGTAGAAAGGTTTACAACGTTATCGCCCTTGTACGAATAAATGAAAGTGTATGAGAAAACCGTCACGTGCGACTGCTGGCGATTAAAGACATTTTAAAATGCTTCTTTATTATCGCCCGCGACACCGATCTCTTGCTTATTGGTTCGGACGAGCGAGAACAGTATTACGGTCTAAAATCGTGTCGATTGTAAAAATCTCGTCGGAACTGTTAAGATAGCCCCCATGTAGCGTCAAAAAGTCTAGTTCGTTTAATTTGTCACACATTTTGCGCTGTATACGAATTTTATCGATTAGAAAGCTTGGCGGATCGGTTTTGGCTTATAAGGAACATCTGCGAAAATGTTAATTTAAGTAAAGCCGGTATTTTCGGGGCGAATATTTAAAAAATGGAAGATGACACACATGCTCGGCAGTAGACCGTGAATGAGGAAACAATAAAGCAAGATGGCTGGGGCAAAGCAAGAAGCTTTGTCTGGCGTTTCATTAATGTCAGCTATTTATTAGCCGTTTAATCTGGGCCCTTTTAAATTCACCATTATTACTTAATGTACCATAAAACTAATGGCTGAACAACTGTAGCTTTCCGAAACCAGCAGCCAATTTTGCAATCTTTTCTCTCGCTCGTTGCAACCATCTCTTTTTTTCCTGCGCTGTGTGCGGCAGGTCATAATGGGAAAGGAAACGGTAATTCTGAGGACATATCTGCTATCGTGAGCGAGACGGTAGCACCATCATCTTTTCGCGATTATTGGCAGTTTTGTTCCGCAACAGGGGTGTATAATAGCGAAGTTGGTATTTGCAAAGGCAGATTCGGATCGATTCGCGTTCTGATCTGGTTCCTGTGGGAGGCATTACGACGGAAATTGTAATGCCCGGCGCTTTTATCTGTTTACGGTAAATCTTGTTTTTGTGTATAGCTTTCGCGGAATTATTTAATACCAGCTAACGTAAAAAGAACATCATTAAGACTTTATCCGGTTTTGTTTTTGATAAAGAACGCTGCATAAAATACAACATCATTCTACTAGCCACTGTGTGTGTGTGTGTGTGTGTGTGTTTTTTTTCTCGTTTTTTTCCCCATTACGCATAGAATTTTTTTCATGTTTCGCTTCTCCGTTACGCATGCGGGCTCTTTTTCGTTTATTGATTTTAATATGTTCGGTGGAAAACAAATGAGCACAGAAACCATCAAAAGGGGACCCACCTCTATCGATTTTTGCCGTTGATACAGCTAGTTTGCAAGGTTTTTTTTTAGCATATTTAAAAAAAATAAACGGTTGATTACGAAATAACGAGGTATACACATTTGAAAATTACTTATAGAATCATGGATTTTTTTGTATCGTCGTTTTCATTCAAATTACGTTTCGGACATCGAAAGCTTATTTCTTCTGGCGTACCCTAATCAATAATCGCTGTTGTTTTTTCATGCTTCAGACGAATGTTAAGGTTCATTCTCAAAATTCTTCACACGATAGTTTTATATTTTTAATATTTAACTGTATTAATTAAAATAAATTAACGTCAATATAAATGTCTTGTCGACTACTCCATTTTGGACTGAGATCATTATAGTACAGTCGGTGGAAAGGCTCAGCCCAAAATAATCATCTACTGTGTAAAATTAATATGATTAATTTTTATTTCCTTTTTTTAAGATCACTAATGAGGAAAACGATAATTACGGTGTCAAGTATTGTAGGATATTGAACGTACAAATATAAGGAATTTATCATTAAGCCGTAAAAAGTGGTGTGGTGTGACCAGGCGTGTTTTATGTGCGCTCCCTTATTTCCGTTTTTTGTATAGCCTTCATGGTGTTTCTCATCGTTTTCAAGCGATAAGACGGTTCTTTTTTCTTTTCGTATTTCGTTTTTCCTTTTTTCTTTTTATTATTAATTCTTCGCGACTATAAAATTTCTGTAAAACTCTTCCCGAATGTAAATTTTTTTTCGTAATGGACTCGCAATCAAGTAGAGTGCTTTAAGGTCTATACCAACTTTCCCCTACAAATATCAAGATAACGTAAGTTATGCAGAAATTACAGGTCCCGGCTTACCAAAGAGGGATCAAGGAATAATCTCGGGGACTGTGGCGAGGGACTCACTCTTCCTACCTACATGTTCCCCGAGAAAACGTGATCAGTGCATCAAAAATCTCAAACAACCGTATTTGCAAATACGTCTCCGAGAAAAAGTTAGTGAATGCAGTCACGGAAAATCATAAATTTTTGAAATTTAGCTTCAAAAAGTCTCAATCAAATCATTAATAACTGGACACAGAAGGGCATTTTTTTCAAATGTCCCCACCGATTATCCCAACAGTACGCTGGAAAATGTTTTATCGGACTTGAAGGTTAAAAAGTGTTCAAACATTAACAACCTTAAAGGGCCAGTCGAAAGGCTGGAGTACAGCCATGTAACTAGCTTCTATAGACAAGGTTACCTTAAACATGAGGAATTAAAATTAATTCCAGAACCGTTCAAAATAAACTGTACCGATGTTACTTAATTTTCTCTGGATCTGACGTGCTTATATGCTTCAACTAGAAGGTCACTTAGCAAAGAACTGCGTTATCGCTCAGAATAGCGGAAATATCTTCCGAGAATATATCTTCTTATAGTTCCGATAATTCGAAGGTTTACTTCAGAGAAAAACAACAAACTTTCCGTAACCAGGCACGATTTAAGCGTTTCGGGTACTCCTCCCATGCAAATTGTGGAAAACGAAATAGCCATTGGTGTCTTGAATGTGCCGTTTTCTGGTGCTAAGAGGCTTACATCCACCTCAACACCAAGTGAAATATCTAGAGTATCAACGCAGATACACCAACCAATCTTACTTAACCAAAAAAAAAAAGGAAGAAAAAGAAAACGTTCCCAGAGCACGGGACATCAATAAAAATTATGAAGTTAAGTTAGAAGAAACCCTATTACAGTTTGCTACGGACCATATTAGGCAAAGAAGTTTGTTTGGCGAAAGGAACGAGATCTCGTCTATATTTCAATTCTCGCAACATGAACAGTTTGGTAATTGCTGAAAATTGGCCTAATGAGAAGCACAAATTTTTTCACTTTCTGAGCTACAAAATCTTTAGAAACGACCGGATTACAGATCGTGAAGGTAGCATTGCAATTTCAGTGAAAAACAACATCACTTATTACGAAATCATTGACTTACACAGTCCATCTCTTTCGGTCGAAATCGCCGGTCTATGCATCATCAATATTAAAAATCCTCTTGATATTGCGGCTTGTTGTCGCACCCCCGGCTTGACCGCCGCCGGTGGGATGATGTACTTGAGAGTACGTCTAGGAATCACAGTATCCTTTTTATGGGCCACTTTAACGTGTATCATATTAATCAGAACTACGTCAACGGTGAACGTTTTCTTCAGTCTTTCCTAAATACTGACCTTATCTTCTATAACAATAACTCTCTGGCCTTCAGTCTATCATTGATCTTGTGTTTTTTAACGCTGGTTTAGCTGGAGCCGTAGATGTTACAGCTGGAGACGACTCTTGCAGTTATGATCATTACCCTTTAAGTGTTAATATACATGAAGATACTCAAAAATTTCTTTACACAAAGCGTAGTTTCAAACTACATTCTGTCAGGGTCGATTGGAAGTCTTTTCTCGACATACTGGATAAGAGTTACAACATGTTTCGTAAATCAAGCTGCCGCAACTCTTCTAGCTGCTTCAAATATCAAATTTTTATCGAAACTACCCAATGCTATAACAGAAAGTACTTACAAAAAAAAAAAAAAAAAAAAAAAATTGGTTGCAACTAGACGCTTCACAACCATGTGCCCGCAGTGAGACTTGTGGACTGCAACGGGGTAATTAGTTGCAGAAAAGCAGCACAAAAAAAAAAAGGATTTTTAGCAAAAAAGAAATTGATATCATTAAATATGAAAAACTTAGTGCAATCTTTACCAAAACCATCAAGAATAACGGAACTCTCACTCTAAAAATGTCGTGGAATGTAGCATAAACAACCCTAACTCGATTCATCCCTGGAACACGTACACAATACTAAAAGAAAAAACATGTTTGTAACAGTTAAACCCTGTTACAGTCCTAACAATCTACAGCGCAAAGATAAAAAATACTTACGGTTCTTACCAAAACAAGTTTGCCTTGGAGCTCAACAAATCCGGACTATCTGCCGAGATCTGACGAGTTTTTGAATGTGGCTTTTAATTTCAGTGAATTTTCTTTGGTATTAAATTCTAAAAGTACCAAGGCCAGCAGCCCTGGGCTTGACGGTCTCAATTAAGAAGTATTGCAAGCATTGCCCATCAAGTACCATCTCTTGTTATTTGATATCTATAACGAAATATACTCTATTGGCGATTATCCTTTGTACATCCACTTCGGAGATAAAAATAACAACGTTGGCGTTCAGCCTATTACCGTTAACTTCTTACCTCTGCAAACTATTCGAAATGCTAGTAAAAAACAAACTACATTGGTACATTGAATTCAACAAGCTCTTGTCAAATTCGCAAACAGGTTTTCGTAAAGGTCAGGGCATCATAGATAATTTCGTAAATTTAACGATTAATGTAAAGGAATCTTGTGGGGAAAAAAAAGAGGACTTTTGGGCCGTTTCTTTTTTAGATATTAAAGTTGCGTTTGATAACGTCAACATAGATTTATTATTATTAAAACTTGGTGATATTGTCCCCTTAATATTATCGAATCATCAGTTTCATAACTAGAGAAAGAATTATTTATATTTTTACAGCTCGAAATCTTGTTTACGGATCACAACTACCCGATATATACCTTCAACTACGACGTCCTTATATACAAGACAGATGTTGATACTAATTCGTTCTCCACCAAAAAAAAAAAAAGGAATAAAATTAACAGTTATAACATAGCCATCCCCATTTAATCACTCACATAAAAACACAACACCATTGAGATCTATATAGACGGAAGCAAGGCTGATAACTCCTTGTTCACCAGGCTGCGCCGCTTATGTCCATACATCGATAGGATTGTTCAAACTAGCATCAGATAAAAGATCCTCCATTTTTAGCGTGGAAACAATTGCTCTTGTATATGTCGTCAAAATAGCTTCGGAGCTCTCCGATCGAAACTTCAATAATTTGTAACGATTCCTCAAACGCACTAATTGATATTAAAGTCAATTCATACATCTGGGAAGCTAAGAAGGTAATAATAAATTTCAACCAGTGAAATTTAAATGGTAGTAAAATTTGGCTGTCTGGACCTCAATACACCAGGGCATTGAGAGAATGAGATCGCCGATTCACGCACTACGGAAGCATCTAGTCAAACAGCAGATCAGGCTTTTAAACTTCCTTTCACAGACCTGAAATACTATAGTAAAAAAATCGCAATCCGTAACCGCTTTCAACGATTAACACTTGCCGGTCAAAGTAAAGGCATCGAATACTTTTCCTACTTCTTCAACCGCCGCAGCAAACCCTGGTTCTCTCGTCTTAACCTCTCTTGAGAAATCGTAAGTATTACAAACAGATGCCAAGCGAATCACTATAGTCTAAATCCCTCCTTGGCTCGAGTTGACCTTATCGCAAGTCCTGTTGGTGACTGCGGCCTCTTCATACAAGACCTGAATCATGTTTTCTGGCAGTGTCAAAAATACGACGCGCACCGTTCAACTGCGTTAATTGTTTTGAAGCGTTCCAAGGTATACTCTCACCTATCAGTATTATCTCGATTCTTACTGATCCTCAAATGAATGTTCGTAAAACGTTATTTAAATTTTTATCAAACTGTAATTTAAAAATCTAAACTACATGTTAAGTAAAAATTGTTATATAATATGTTTGCATATGTAAATTGTTTGGTCACATAATAATCTCATTGGAAATTACATGCGTTAATAAATATGTATAAGCAATTTATCTTATTTTACTATTATTATTATTATTATTATTATTATTATTATTATTATTTTAGTTTAAGTTGCTAATATACACTTTATTTTTGGTAAAAATTTTTAGCCTTATAACTAAAAGTGTATTATTACATTTTAAATAAATATTACTTTAAACCTGAATATATATGAAGATATATAAAAATTTGTTGTCTTATTTTAGTAAAGTTTAAAATTGTAAATAAGAATCAGATAATTTTTCAGGTACTTTTCCATTTATTTTCTTATGTATTTTTTATAAATCGTGCTGCGATTTTTTGTAAGAGTTATTAGCATTAGATGTCTTTATTCTTTTACAGCTTGAAAGTGTAAATAAGAATTAGATAATTTTTGTCAATTTTTTCGTGTATTCTTCATACATTTCATAATTCATGTATTTTTTGTAATAAATATTAGTAGTATGTATCATTCTTGTAAAAGATGAAATACTTTTTGTTCCAGTAGCACCATGCTACAAAAAAATAATTCATTATGAGGGAAAAGGGAGTTCAAAATCTCTTGAATTTGTAATCTTGCATATGATAGGGGTGAAGAAAAATGGTTATATCGTCGCTTATAATTATTATTTTCAATTTCTACCAACGTCATGTCATAAAGGAAGGTTTGAAGACATGGAAACCGTTGAAATTCGAAAATGGATTTTTTAGGCATAAGTCGGGGTTTCTTCGGAGTCGGTCACATATACACATTATCGTTGCGATAGCCCAGTGTTGCTAGAGCGTTTGGCTTAGTCTCGGGTTCGATTCCGGACGATGGCAGAAGTAATTAAAATCAGTTCCGAATGTAATCTTGTACGTGTATACTCGCGTTGAATATAGTAATTTCCTAGTACATAACCTATATCGGTACAGCTGAAATTTACGAATAGATTACCTACCAACCAAATGGTTGAGGAGATAATGATGAAAGATAGGATTGATCAATTCATTTTTTTAAAAATCTTTCTCGATCGATATTCTCTAGATATGACTGCTAGCTAATTGCAGTAGCGTAGACGGTTAGACAGTGGTGTTTCGTTCAGGTAAGATCTGGGATTAGAATCCCACTGCTGTATTGAGAATATAGAAAAATTCCTTTTGCGCTGGGTTAGTGTACATAATTTATGAGTTCGAAAAATATGAAATAAAAACAATAAAAATGAAATAAAAAAATACATAATGATTAAAATGTTAAGTATCCGGTTATATTTTATAAAAATAAATTAAACGACACTAGAAGCGGATAATTACATCCATTTGAGAGATTCTCTGAAAATTGCAGCTAACATAATTTTCCGTCTCCGAAAATCCATATTTGTACAGGTACACTTTGAATATTTCTTAAATCTTTTAATTTTTAACGTGCCAGTATAAATAATACTGCCATACAAAACGTTACTGTGTATTATTGACTTATACAGTATTATTCACGTTGTATAATTCATAGCATTTTGGTTGTTGTATAATTTGTTAAATATCATTATAAATTTATTGATTTTATTTTTAATAAAAGTAAAATTAGTGTAAACTTTTAAATTACTATTAATAATTACATTTAAATATTCAATTTGATAACATGTTTAATATTTATTTCATATTGGTTTATTTTTAAGGTTTTATTTTTAAATTTATTGTTCAATATTATATAATTAGTTTTTGTTACGCATTTAGACATTTTTCTATTGCATTATAAACTCTTGCAATTTTATCTTCAATTCGCTGTTGCGTTTTTTCCGCTATTACCGCTGCAATATCATCAACATGATTTATAATTTTAACATTTTCAGGAAACATTAAGTTATAAATTCTTGAAAAAACAATATTCCATCGGTAAGGCTCTAATACTCAGCCCTGCAGTACCAATGGACATTTATTTTTATAATTAGTTTGTCGCTTCGACTATTTTGGGAATGAATGCTGCTTGTTTTTCACTTTACTAGAGCACTTTTTAAAAATACTGAATCTATTGTAGAATATTACGCTTTAGTATGTTTTAATAATACTGTTTTCGTCGGTTAGAGGTATTTTTTCTTTATTTCCCGTTTTATTCATTGACTGGCAATTTGCATTATTCTTTTGCCAAACGAAAATTCCAAAAGTACATGTCTTTAGGAGACACCTACTGCGGCGTAGATGATACAATGGTGTTTCGTTCGGGTAGGACCTGGTTTGCATCCTGTTGCCGCACGTGGGAACTTCTAAAAATTTTACTTGCGCAATTTGTAGTCGCATTAAAATCCTAGTTTCTTTCCCTACTGATGACTTCCCCAATTGTAGCGCTGAGTCAATGCTCCTTTGATAAGCGAGCTTAATAAATTATTTATATTAAAAAGCATACTCGTAGTATAGAAGCACAATGAATACTGTTTACATTTACAAATGTATTATTTAAGTTTTTATATTGTGTAAACGGGTAATATGTAAACTTTAAACAGTTAATATAATCCCCGGATATTTCATTTAAACAGTGAATACATTTTTTCTTTAATTACATATGTTATTAGAAAAATGTAAAGTCCATGATTTTGTGTAATGCATAGGTTTCATATATGTAGTTAACAAAATACCAAAAATTGTGTAAAAAGAAACAGATTTCTATACGCGGTACAATAGTTTCAATTAACATTTAAAATTAATTGTCTATTAACGGAATTTACAACTTCAAAACAGTTTAACTAAATAATATATGCAAAGAAAAAATATTGATCTTTCTATATATTTACCTAGAATGGATTTTATAATACGAATTGGCTAATAATTACATATATGTATTATTGGTAAAATCAGAAAATTACATATATATATATATATATAAATATACACATTTTAATCAAATATTTTATTAAATAGATGGGGAGTTACTTATTTATTAAAATGCTGATAAAAAATATACTTTTCGCTAAAGCATTTTTTGTACTGTTGGCAATATTTGTGAATTTCTGAAATCCCAATGATTAGTTCAAATTCTGCTGCTGCATATTGAAAACATAGAAAACTTCAACATGCGTTGGGTTAATGTCTATATTGGACAAGCCGAAGAAAAAAAAAAAAAAAGTGAAGCGAAGAATCGTTCTGTGATCGGTTTTAGTAAAAACAGTATTGACGCAATGGAGTCATTTTTTACGAGTACAACTAATGAAAATGAGAACTACAAAGTAAAAAAAAAATAACGATACCCAAAAGTGCTCACCAGTGTGTTGTCGAGTTAGACTGAATTTTTTTTTTATCTTTTGAAATATCTATGTTGTACTTGGTGTATTTATGATAATGCGTCAAACCAGCTATCGTGGCATAATTGGTTAGGCCGTGGTGTTTTGTTTAAGTAGAAATGGGTTTTGAATCCTGCTAAAAATTTCACTTGCGACGGGTTAATGAGTCAAGAAAAAAAAAAAAAAAAATTGAGTCGGGTATGAGATTTTTAACGCAGCATGAAATGTGCTACTGTTTCCGTGGCATATTGGAAAATTCGTATTTTGGTCATATTTTTAGTTCACATTCATCGATTCTAGCGGTTCAATTTTTTATTGTATCAGAGTTATGTATTTTGTTCAGGTTTTTGTTCTATTGCTGTGTCGTAAGCTAGTTTTCGTTTTATTTTTCTTTCATCGTTTTTTGATTTGTTTGTCGAATTTCGAAATCAGTGTGCCGCCTTCGTTTTCGCGTATTTTATTTTTTAATGAGCCCGTAATAGTTCATGATTGAAACATAACACCGGGGAACACAATCTATAATTTTGTTCAGTTCGGTTTTTTTGAGCTGTTTTTGAGTATTTTCAAAACTGTGCGGTGTCTTATTTTAATGTACTTATTGTGAAACAATTTTCGTATAAAATATATGTTATTTTTGGAAGGACTGTTAACGGAAGATGGTGAGATATGGTTAATTTTAAATGTACAATTGTTGTCGTTAACAATACTAAATCGTTTTTTTTTTTGTAATATGACACCCGAAGGAGCCTAATTGAGAAATAACTGAGTTCGAAATTTTTAAAATTTTGCTTTTGCCATTCTGCTGCCGTATATTGTTGAGCACAATGTTAATGTAATTTTTAAAACTTCTAACATGAACAAAACCGGACGCGTTGATTTATCGTTTATCATACGCGTTAATTCGATTTCCTGAATGTGGTGACTTAATACATTCGGTCAGAGAACTGATTCGTTATTTTTCTTCACGTCAGGCAATCTCCGGCTTTGTGCATAATTTCCGATATCTGCAATTTTGTTAATTGTTCGATGTGGCCATTGAACCGCGTGGAAGGTCATCCCTTCTACTTTTCCATGAATGATTTGCTTCTCTATACCATTTCGTCTAATAATATGGCCGAAAAATTTAAGTTACTGCCACTGTATTGTCATTATTAATCCCTGGCGAGGTGTAATACAATTTTTAATTTCCGCAGGATAGAATTGTTCGTTCGAAATGCATTCCATGATATTCTCATTATTCTTCGATAGGCTGTCATTCCGCGAGCATCTATTTCACATCGAATGGATGTTTTTAACGTTCAGGATTCAGGCCCGTAGATCGCAATGGGAAAAATGAATATTTCCATTACATACTTTTTGGTTTCTTTATGGTCTTTCCATATTTTACTTAGTCTTGATAGTGCACTTTTGGCAATTCCCAGTCTTCTTTTTATTTCATCTTCGCATCCTCCCTTGTTTGTAGAAAGTACTCCAAGATATATCGCACTTTTTCCTTACGTTCTATGTCCGCTGTTGAATTAAAAACTGCTAGAAGTTTTCGAGCTTTATCAGTCACACCATTAAAGAACATTTTGATCTATTCAGTTTTAACTCTGTTTGTCTACTAATTGTTTCCACTCTGCTGAAGAGCTTCTTCATTTCTTTTTCTGTATTTGATAAAAGCGCTGTATCATCAGCGTATCCTAAATTTGTGGTTTTCCTTTCGCCAATAGATATATATCTCTATTTAAATTTTGGGTCATTTTTTATTGTTGTTCACTCGCTATATATATATATATATATATATGTATTAAGTAATAGGGGGGAAAGTAGTACATATTCCTGTTATTGAACTTTATCGCCGGATGAGTAAATTAGTGATGTTTCGTAATAATTTGTTATGGTAGTTTTTATTCTGTTTCAATGTCTCCACTTCTTCTACGAATTGCGAGCAATTACTAGAGCAGTTTATTTATTTTTTTTTTTTTTGAAAAAAATATGTATTTATATGTAAATTCGCTCGTGAGCGGCCATTACCTCGCCATTGTTATTGCTGAGTAGTTTGACGAGATGCGGTGGAAAAGTGCTTGCCAGGAAGTCGCTCTGAGGAAACAATTAGTCGATTAAACGCTAGTTGTAATCTTTTTTCTGCTTTTAGAAAGGTCGTTAATCTGTTTCTAGAAGCGATAAAGTTAATCGGAAGCATGTACGTTCTATTCGATTAAATCGGCACTTTTATAACGCGTCGCATGGAGAATGTGTGTAGATAAGGTGAGAAAACGACGATTAAAGAGTAAATTACGTTACACCTTGCGCTTTAAAAGTTTATTTACATAAAATTAAGTTGCTGGAATAATCCGGCAACAGCGATAATCGCACTCCTCCTACGGAGTAAAAAAAAAGTACAACTATCAAAAAATATTTATTCTTTCATCCGGGGTGTAACTCGCGTTGTATTGAGCGTTATTTTCTGTAAATGTTTCCCATTGTGAATTTTCCGGGGAAAAGTAGTGCTAATCTCATAAATATAAGTAAACAACGACTAATTTGTATGTTTCACGCTAGTTAAACAGACTCGGAACGAGCCGTGCGATGTGATTAAGCACAATTTATTAAGTCGAGTTGAAGCGTAGTTTAATAAAATTTCGGCATGTTCTTATTCGCTGCATTACGGTGAAGCAATTGACGTTGTAAATTTAAAAAAAAAAAAATCCATAGACTCTTGTAATCGGAAGCGTTAAACATTGAAGATATATTTAATTTACCCTTTTCTTACTTCTGTTATTGTAAATACGTTGCATTTAAATCGTAGAGAAATTTATCTTCCGTTTGTTTAAATTATGAATTATTAAAATAAACATAATTATGATGCGTAGTATTACGGCACATAACTAAAAATTTTATACAACAATAATACGTATCTGTGGCAATGTTTTCGTGTTTAAGCGATCATCAGCTGAGAGCAAAACTTCATTGAACACGTTTTACCCTTGGCTGATGATCGTTTAGATCTGAAAACGTTACTACAGATAAAATTGCCTACTATGCTTGTAATAATAGTCTGCATTTAAATATTTCTTTTTTTCTTAAAGAAATAGCACGATACGATGTATTTAATTTATAACTACCAAGAGATTGTTACAATACACAATCTTTGTTTTAAGTATTGTAAGCGTGCTATTTTTGAAATTTATCTTAACTATCAAACTGACCAGTATGTGTAGAGCATAGAATCATTAGTAGCGATAACTTGTTAGTTAATTTCAAGTTGTACGAGTATGCCACTGATTTCTGAAGATGATTTAATGTTAAATCATCTTCAAACGCCGGTAGGATACAGAAATTAACAAATGCATAAATAAAAGTGAAAATAAAAAGTAAAAACAAAAAGTAAAAATAAAAAGTAAAAACAAAAAGTAAAAACAAAAAGTAAAAACAAAAAGTAAAAACAAAAAGTAAAAACAAAGGGATAAAAATAAGCGCATTTACTACTTTCAAGAAGTTCTCTTCTTTTTTATTTTCTTTAAATTATAGTATAAATCTAGGTGCCGTGTGTAACTACTTGGACTGTTACGGCACCTAGATTCAGTAGAAATTACAGTAGGCGATACGGTCTATTGGATGCTGTAAAATTCAAAAAACCGCTCGAACACAGTACGGATGGTTTAACTGCAGCAGTGGAGTAGGATATGGCTTGAAGCAAGTGACAAGTATGTCGGCACTGTTTTTTGGCGCATCTGTATACGTGTGTTTGCGGTTGGAGAAGGAGGCGAATATTTATTCAGTACTATCTAAGATATGGATAGGGAAAGGATAGGTGATTTTAGGGAGTCTATTATAGTTACGTTTACAGATATTGGGGCATGATTCCAGGCCGCTGCAGTGATCTGATCAGCGTAATCGGTGCTTCGATTTATGCCTACTATTAGAGAGAAAGGTTAAAGCCTTGACCAATAGATGGCCAGAAAAGGATGGTAATGGAATGATATTATTATTACAATATCATCTGCTTATGCACATTGATGCGGATTCGGTACTTATGGCGCTGTTTGTTGTCGTCGGAGAATACAGTCCGGAACGCTTACATAGCTGAAATTCCGATTTTTTGTTAAAATTTCGGTACGTATAGCGTTGCGAGCTAGACAGGTGTTTCGGTGTGTGTGGTCTGCGACAGTAGCGGCTAGCTGTGTGAGTTGCGAGAAGATGTATTCAAGTCAAACAGTGTAGTAGCTGGCATGCGTGATTGTTCGATCGGCGGGATAGGCACACAGCCTTTTATATTAATTACTTCATTGTTTACCGTCAGTTTTACAAGTAGTCTCTTGCCGTTCTTTTGCGAGGTACATCGGTCGTCACCGTTCGCTTCGCTACCGTCTTTTAGTCGCTGGGACGGCCGTATACAGTCTAAAAGTCTATCTATTAGTAATACTAACATAGTAAATAAGTGTGCGGCTGAGATGGATCACGATGCTCATAGAAAAAATTGTCCTGTGTTTAAAAAATCCTGCGAGTTTCTAAAATTAAAAATTGATTTCGGACCCGCTTAAATGCTCTTACTTAAATGCGAGTAATTCGTGTCAGTTACTCTATGTAAAATCTATATACGATGTACACAATTTGATGTGTCATGTATAGCTGAACTCCTATCTTGTTGGTGGTGCTATTCCAATTAATTCTAAATACGTTTATTACGTTAATAATAGAATTGTCATTATTATTAAAAGAAATATCACCCATAAAATATTAATTAACTTATTTAATCTCATCGCAATAAATATAGGAGAAATTATATTAATCTCTTAGTACATAATAAACCTAAGGACAATCCATATAATTCCATCGATGTTGCAGTTAAAACCTACCTCCACTATTTTTTCCGTATCATTATTAGAGATCTCAACATAAGACTTTCAGTTATGGAGCCTCGTGTTGGGCAATCCGAACATTCACTATTATAGACAGATTTAATATATTCAAATAAGCTAATCATCAAAAATGATAAATCCTTCACCTTCAGCAGTGAATAGCATCATAGATTATTTACTCGTTCCTACGAACATGGCTTTGCAGACAACCTTTAAGACGGAATACTTCGACTTAATCTTTCATAAAAATATAACATTCGATATTATTAGGCTTAAGTTTGGTGTCACTCCTCAAAGAGTGTACACCAAGCTTAACTTTAATAACTTTTTTTTTGAAAAACTTAAGTAATAATTATGTAAAAATTTTCAAAAATGTAGTCCCCCGGTTCGGCTCTGGATAGAATACATTACTGACAAATTTAATTCTTACGTTTCCGGTATGATTGGCAGGAGTCAAACTATAGTTAAGACTGCTGCTTATGACTGGTAGAGAATATTCAAAAAATCAAAGATATAGTGAGAAAAATCACAATACTGTATGTACCACGCACTGTAATAATTTTCAAGATTATACATACATGGCGTATTTATGTAATTTACGTATCTGTATACGGCACCATAAAAAATGTACTTGTAGGTGTAGTATTTGTGTGTTAGTGTGTTTAATGTTCGCTATTATTCGCGATTTCACGTTGTCGCGGTATATCTCGGAACGTATTACTGCGCGGATATTTGAGTACTACTGTATAGTATTTTTATCCTTCTGGCACGTTACCATAAAGAACAGTGTTCCGTACACTATATTAGTTTACTGTTCAAATTTTTATTATGAATAAATTATTTTTCATTATCTTTTGGAATTAAGAGTTACTCCGCAATATGGTTTTCGGTACGCTAACGCTTCGAATAGTGGCTCCCTATTCATCATCAGAACAAAATAAAATTATAAGCTAGAATAGGAAAAACTCGGGCCTTTAACAGATAAACGGAAATCATCCGATAAGCTGCGATTCGTTAATTTTTTGTTTAACCACTAATCA
Source organism: Icerya purchasi (assembly GCA_039619475.1). Taxonomy (NCBI): domain Eukaryota; kingdom Metazoa; phylum Arthropoda; class Insecta; order Hemiptera; family Monophlebidae; genus Icerya; species Icerya purchasi. The sequence continues at coordinate 395,253,828 of CM077116.1, forward strand.
CCGCATTCTTATTCTAATCAGTTATTAAATCGTCTTCTCTTGGAATTTTCAAATGTATTTTTCGATTTCGATCGTTTCTCTGATTAAGCGTTTATTTTGGTGTTTTCGAATTTCTTATTGTGCTCGTGCTACTTTTCAATCGTTTGCATCGACAATGGGCGTGCGGAAAGATTTTTCAATTTTTGAAGCTTACCAGACTTTTCCCTTTTATTTAGTTTTTGATGCAGCGTTCGTCTCTTTTCTTTTCCGTTCTTTTCCCTTTCTTTTGTTTATTTTAATTTTCTTCTTTTTTTTTTTTTGTACTTTTCATTTATTAGTCATATTACTTATAAGATGTAACTTCTCGGCGTCGCAAATGGCCCTGGCTGCGGAGCGACTTTAAATAAATAAATTATACATAATGTACTTCTTGTTCTATAATTGATAACAGCTCTACCACCAGTTTGTCCCACGTAACTCATACCGCACACGACACGGAATTTTGTATACACCCACCGCGCATGTAATTGGGATAAGTCATCTTTTTGTTATTTCTTAAAGAAAATTTTATTTTTCTGTTGACTTTTATTTAAACATATTTTTGTCGACGAAACATTTCTTTCGAAAATTTTTCAACAATCTTATTATGGTTGGAATCACATTTAATAAATTCACGTCTGACATTTCTTATATGCGTCATCGACCGAATATTCTTCTTTTTCTTTTTTTAAGAATGTGAACTCAACTTTTTGCCTTCAAACTGATATTTACGTCATTTTTATTATTATTTTTTTTTTTTTTATTTCATGTTCTGAAATAGGAAGCGTAAAGAAAATTTCGCAATTTCGCGAAACATTTTTATACAGTTCTTTTTTCGGGTTAATTTTACTTTTTAAGCGATGGTAAATTGTATAAAAGGCGTATTGTAAACGGGATTTTTATTTGCTAACAATCACCGTTACTTCTTTGAAGGGAAATTTTTGTTTTTTTTCTTACGATTTGTTGACGACGGTAAAATTTTTTCCCTCCACTTTAACGATTTCGAATTTGTTTCAGCATTTTTGAGTAAAATTTTCGAGTAAACTGAAAAATGAAATACCTCGACGTGACATTCTGCTGGCTACAAAGTTTTGCTGGTAGCATTCATTCTCTGCACGATTATATTCCGAATAATTCTTTAAAGTACAGAAGTTTAATTAAAATAAGATTTTGTTATACAATTCGAGCGCGCTTCGAAGTTCAAATGATCACGGAATATTGTAACTGAAATCAATTGACGTTTCTTTAATTTTAAAGGCGAAAACCGCGTTAGCTTCTTTGTAGAAGCTGCCTTGTATTGGATAATTTTTTTTTTATTGTAATCTTGAACTTCAGTTTATAATAAGACATTCCATCGCTAAGTTGAAGTATTAAAAAAAAAGCTGAATAAATTTTGCACGAACGTATAATATTGCCTGGCGATCATACAACTTTCTACTGCTCCGTCATTACCGAGATAAGGTTTTAATGAGTGAGTCCAATATAAACCGTTCCGCAGGACTGTGTGCTTTTTAATAAAACTTCACAGTTTCATGTAATTGCTTGATATGTTAATAGCGTTTTGTTGTCCGTGACAGAATTTAATATCAGTCAATCCGGAGATGTTATTTTGCTAATGCCTGCTTTTTTAAGAAAGCGAAATCGTCGTGTTTTTTTAATAGGTAACAAGCTCCTAGGAGTTTTTCTCTTTAATAAGTTTACTCTGAAAAAAAAAACGTGTTGGAGAACAAATGCTCTTGATCAATATGTGAAATATCATTTGACGTTGAATCTAGAAGAAAACTAAGAAAACTTTCAACTATTTTTACTACGGAAGCTAAGTGTCACGCGGATAATTTTTACAAATTCCTCGTGTATATACGATGAGATAAGTAATTAACCTGTGTCCGTAATTATCGCATCTTTACATAAGTAATCTTCATATTCCAAAAATATTGCGGACATGTTAAATAATTACCTGTTCCACTTTTATCATTTAAATCTTAAACCGAGACCGATTATCTTTATTATCGCTATTATTTTTCGTAAAGTAGCTTTCCAATAAATGTCTTCTTATGTAGAGTCCGCTAAACTACCTGTGTATGTGTATTGGTTTTATTTAAGCGGAACTCGCCTACGTACATACCGCTTTCAAAACTAGGTCCCGATGAAGCTTGTAGAACACACGTTTCCAGTTATTATAATCGTAAATAAATTTAGTGTTCAATTTGGAATAACAATATGTGTACACATTTAGAATTTTTCGATCAAATCGGTCAGTTCCTTATTTCCTTTTTTTTCCCTCTGCAATTTTTCCATAAAAATGTTTTTTTACAAACTCGTGTAATCTATTTGTGTATAATTGACGTACGCTCGCAATTTCAAATTTTCCACTTTGCTAACATTGGACGATGTGTAGTAAGAATTGCGAATTTTATCGTTTTATCGGTTAAACTTTTTCCCGATAGTTCAATATCCATCATAAACTTGTACTGATTTGTTCCGACATTGAATGATTTTTACTTTTTCCGTTTTTCATTTCATTAGATGTTTTCCAATTGCTTTAAAAGAAAATGTTAACGAACGCTAGACCACACTGTTATATTTCGTTAGCCATTCATCTGAAAAATGATTTAATCGGCCAGTGTAAAATCCGATTAAAATAACTCTTACGCTTTTTTTCCCATAATATTGCATGTGGATTTTTTAATTTGAACTCAGTACTTTTGTAATTTACATTCGATAAATAAAATGTCTCAGCTAAAACCTGTTGTATGGATAAAAATATTGAGATGGATTATGCAATAAAGATTTCCAGAGAGAAATAGTATTAATGTACCGCTGCTTATTGTTTAAAATGAAAGTAATCAGCAGCAGCAAATGGCAATGTTGCGATGCCCCCGTACAATACTCAGTGTGGCCGTGTCAGAAGTATGAAAAGGAACGAATAATACTTACATAACCGCAAATTATTGCCTACTTTTCATACTTTATCGGTATGATGTCTGCAGTGAAAATTCCGTTCTTGATAATAGAAAAGCATTCTTATGGGATTTATCAAGGAAAATGGATATATAAAAAGGTAAAAAAGCGAAATAAGAAATAAGTTCGCTTAAAAATTAGCCAAAAAGCGAAAGCCAGGTGATTAAAAAAAAAAAAAAGTTGAAAATTTTAAATTTCTAAAATTCAGCAAATAAATGCCTTTTAGAAATATCTTTATTTAATGTTTTAGATTATCGTCACAAAAATAACTGATGATGGTTTGTGTAAGTTATCATCGGAAACGTCAGAATGAAGATATTTTTAAAAACATGCTATATAATGAAAACAATTTTATTTATAAATTCTTCAAGTACACTAAGATCTGGAGTATTAACTCGAGCCACATGTGCATTTATTTCCATAATGAGGAAAAGCATGTGTATAGGAACTGTTCCACATTTACGGAAATTCAAAATTTTTAGCTATACCACTGAAATCTAGTCACAGCACTCCTTTCTTTGAAAAATGTTTGGCTACGCTCTTTAAGATTTATAAACTATTTCTGTTAAAAGACTGGTTATATATAATAACAACGATTTCGAAACCGTCATATACAGCAGATTTGTTACGACTTTTAATATCTTCGCAAATATTTTAAATTTCGCATAATATTGTACAATTTATAAATTATATTTGTAACAAAAACTTGATAAAAATTTGCCCGGTTGATCTTCATCTCTTACAAAGATTTACCCGTATTAAAAATATATATATAAGTGAAACACGACGACCCAGCCTGGGGGCAACTCCGGATCCCCAGCTCTATCATTTTTATATTTCGTATAGAACGAGGAAAATTGGCAACCGGCAAAAAAAAAAATAAATATTTAATGTCACATTTTGGAACAAATTTTTGTGACTGAAAAAGTAGTGGGGGTCGGGCGAAGTCATTAATGTATATACATATATGTATATGTATATATGTATATGTATATGAATATAGAGGTAGATTTGTGGCTACTTACATTGTGGTACCAAAAAATTCGATGTTGCACAGGATTCGATCGTACTCGACATTCGAAGTAGACATCGTCGCCTTCTTTAATATTATTCGGATCTAGCGTGTTTCCTAATTGTAGTGATACTATCGGAGCAACTGCGAACAAGAAACGGAATTATTACGCTTAACAGCAAAAACGGCAACGCTAAACGTATTTGTTACGTACGTATGGAGTTGTGCGTGTAAAGATACTAGGTGTTTTCCAAGAGAAAACGAAAAAAAAAAGAAAATAGCTTTCTGGTGGCTGACATAGCCGTAATCTCAGGACACATTATTTTTCGCTAGTTAATAGCTGAAGGGTGATTGAGATTTTTTGTGGAGATCTTGAAAATAGTTTTTGTTTCTCTGTGGTATGGTTGGCCGTCACGATTTTGAGAATACCATTAGTTTCTAAAATTATTCCGAATCGTGTCAATTTATTATCGGAATGATACACGGGACGGAAATATGATTTAGGATAGTTTTACTCTGTAATCAGAAGATGTGTTTTCCCCTTTATCCTGAATCCATGGATATAGGATTTATATCTATTTAAATACGTCGCTTTAAATGAATGCAGTGCGGGGGGGGGCATCTAATTAAGTTTTCGACCCCCCTTCGCATTGTACAATTCTTAACAATTATGTCATTGTAATTTATTCTTAATCTAGGTTAATACACTAATTCTCTGTTACTGAAATTTCTTCTTGAAAAATTCATTAAACATACTGATTTTCTTCATTGTCGCTAGTTCGCTGTAATTTTTCGTTAATTTTGCGTTTAATGCATTACAGCCTTTCGAGATACGTTGTGCATTGTGCTGTTCATTACATTTTCCACGATATTAAACTTTTTCAGCTGGATTTTAAAATTCCCATGAGTCCTGATATGAACTGTGCATTGTAAAAGTTTGGTGTATACTAGTTGTCATTGAATCTACCTTTAATTTTTGGAAAAAAGCTTTTAGTTATACCATTACGGGTTTTTTCAAACATTTTAAAATTTGTCTACATATTGAGATTGATCAATTTATTAAATTTAATTGCTGTTACACCTTTATTCATTCATTATTCTTTACCTCTTGTTTTTGTATGTGATCTTGTATACTTTTGGTTTATTTTTGATTGAAAATATATACTATGTTTTTCTGTTTGTAAGTTTAACAGTAGTACCTACTGCGGCTGTTACTAATGCTTTTGTGTAATTTATAAAATTTTATCAGATTGTTACGGTTCTATGTATATTTGTTAAATATTTTTGAAACCTTATTATGTACTTGAAATGATTGTAAAATTTCAAGTTTTCATCTATCAAGGCACCCGGATATTTTATCTGCAATTGAATGTAACATATGTTTTGCTCAAATTGATCTTTAAATATATATATATATATATATATATATATGTGTGTGTATATATATATGTATCTGTATATGTATATGCATCTGTGTATGTATATGCATCTGTGTATGTATATAAAATCGAAAATCTGGAAATATTTGAAAGGCACAGCGATTATTAACATATCGTTGCAACTATTAGGTCTATGAAGCTGAAAATTGGCGCGTAATTTAACGATACTATGCACTGACGGCAACTAATGATGCATTAAAAAATTCAAATTTTTTAGGGGTGAAAAGGGGAGTAAAATTCAAAAAATCGCTTTCTAAAAAACTGATAATCACGCTACAGCTGAAACCATTTATATCAGATAATTGAAATTTTACATGAACATTACATATGTACTGAAGATGTCGAATAAGAATTCTTTTTTGAAAATTCGAACTTCTCGGGGTGAAAAAGGGCGCTAGTGACTGTTCCCCAAAAAATACACAAACTGTTATATTGTTGGTGCAAATGGGTCTTCATAATTGTAATTTCACATGAAGATACTTCATACGATGTACTAAAAGTGTGCAAAATTTTTTTTCCATTCCTAAAATTTTAAGGGAGAAAAAGGGCAGAACCACCCCGTTTTTGAGAAAACCAAAAATCACGCTACAGTCGAAACGAATCGTGATTTACGCATGTAATTTCATGTGGATATAATGTATGTATTGAAGATGTCAAATTAAAACACTTTTTTGAAAATTTGGACTAGGGGGAAGAAACAAAAACTGTTATAATTTTGGGGCAAATGGGTTTTTCCGAATTATAATTCCGCCAAAAATACCTCATGTGGTCTATTGAAAGCGTGCAAATTTTTTTTTAAATCCTAAAAATTTTAAGGGGGGAAAAGGGCAACCCCCCCAACCCGTTTTTGAGAAAATTAAAAATCACGCTACAGTCTAAACGAATTGCAATTATCGCGGTTAATTTCATGCGAATACAATGTATATTCCGAATATGTCGAATAAAAACGCTTTTTTAAAAATTCGAACTTTAAGAGGTAGGGCTAAAATTAGTTTCCAAAAAAATACACAAACTGTTATATTATTGATGCAAATGGGTTTTTATAGTTGTAATTTCGCGTGAAGATACCTCGTATGGTGTACTAAAAGTGTGTATAATTGTTTTCCATCCCCAAAATTTTAAGGGAAAAAAGGGCTGAATCCCATTTTTGAGAAAACCAAAAATCACACTATAGTCTGAACGAATCGTGATTATCAATGCGAATACAGTGCATATACTGCTGATGTCGAGTAACTCGAAGACGTGGAAAGGGATAAAAAACTATTTTCTAAGAAATACATAAACCGTTATATTTTCAGTAATTAGCAAATTATAGTTTTGTCTTAATATTCTTTATATGGCATACCAAAAATGTACACGATTTGTTTTAAGTACACTAAAGTTTAATTGTATGAAAGGCTTCACCCCGTTTTTGGCACCAAATAATGATTACGCCTCAGCCGAAACCATTTGCACTGGTTATCGGAAAGCCTGTTTGAGTATGCCATATACCGAAAATATCAAATGAGAAAGATTTTTTGAAAAATTGTACTTTATGAGGTTAAAAAATGGTTAAAAACTGTTTTCAAAAAATAACTAAAGTGTTATATCTTCGTAATAAATAGGTTTACCATATTATAATTTTTATGAAGGTTGTTCCACTTTTTTTATATCTCCGGAATTTTAAGAGTGAAGGATTTTTTTAAATTTATAATCTATTTTTAGGAAAACTTAATATCACGCAACATCCAGAAAGAAGTATGCTTTATATATTTAGTTTGGTTTCCGGTTAAAGTGGTTTAGAAACTGCAACTGTTTAAAATTCAAATAACAGTCAGCCAACTACTTAGCCTGCAAAGGCAGATATTCTCGGCGTTTCAGCGTCAACAGCACCTCTATGCAGTATTTTTCGATTTAGAGAAAGCTTTTGATCGCCTGTGGCGTCATGGCCTACTACTAAAACTGCGAACGGCGGGAATCGCCGGAAAAATTGGTAAATACCTACACAGCTTCTTAGACAATAGAACGATCCAAGTTACGACTGGTTCGTCAACGTCTGAACCGATGCTGTTGGAAAATGGTGTACCACAAGGCTCTGCTTTAAGTGCAACCTTGTTCATATACTACATTAACGACTTAACTGACTGTCTTGCCGCCCCTGTAACGTCCCGGCTCTATGTGGACGACCTAAACATCTCCCTATCATCCAACCATCCTATAAACGCTCAAAATATCCTACAAAAATCCATAAAAAAGCTCCAAAAGTGGTCCAATGACAACGGTTTGACCTTCTCCTCAACAAAAACAATATGTGTTGATTTCCACAGGCGACGCCAAAACGCGCTTTCCAGCATATTCCTGAGTCTAAATGGTGTTCCTATCCCAAACCGTCCATCAGTTAAGTTTCTAGGCTTAATATTTGATAAAAAACTCTCCTGGCGCGATCACGTACGTGAGCTCAAAGCTAAATGTCTAAAATCCTTGTCAATCCTAAAATATCTGTCGAATTACAAATACAACATAAATCCAAAACTACTCCTTACAATATATAGATCAATCATCCTTTCGCGAATCAGTTACGGGTGCCAGGTGTACTCCTCAGCCGCCAATAGTGTGCTAAGATCCTTAGATCCTGTACATTTTGCGGCCCTCCGGTCTATTCTTTCCACTCATCCCTCTACTCCTGTTGTAAGTTTGTGTGCACTGGCAGGTTGAACCCCACTATCCTATTATAGGAAATATTACAACTTTAAAGAACTGAGCTCCCTCCTTAGTAATACTAAGACCCCGTCACTCGAGCCGGCCACCATATCCCCTAATGGGAGTTTTGGGAACGATCCAGTGCCTGAACTTTTTTCAGTTATGGGTCATTTCCAAATCCCCTCAATCCCAAGAGCTTTACCAGATTTCGCAATAACTGTACCTCCCTGGAGTCAGCCGATCACAAATATAAACATATCTCTCACAAAATTCAATAAAGCACAATATCCCCCAAACGTAGTACAAATAGTAAAAAACACCATAGCGAGCTACACCGATCATGTATGCCTCTACACAGATGGAGCGAAGGCAAAAGGTTATCAGTCACCGGCGGCATGCTCCTTCGAAGTATCAAAAACAGCAGAGTCAGTCAGACTGCATGATTGCTGCACAGCACTGGACGCTGAAATATATGCGATTGTTTTCTGCATTCAACACTATACTGATACTAACCCCCAGTCCCAAAAGGCCCTACTTATAACTGACTCCTTAAATTCCCTTCAACTTATTTCAGAAATAAAACCCAAAAACCCCCTGATAAGAAAAGTCCACTACCTACTATACAGACTATCCCACCTAAACTCTGAAATATCCTTCCTATGGGTGCCGGCCCATGTAGGAGTCCCATGTAATGAGCGCGTCAATCGAGCAGCTCAGGCGACACTATTCTCTCCAATGCCATGTAATCCCCCTCTTCCCCCCACAATGGCCCATTTATTTATGCACCAAACTGGAGAAGAATGGCAGCAGGAATGGAAATGCGCAAGTACATTCCTCCGAAGCATAAAATCAACCACAGAACCCTGGTGGCCCATAGACGAAATTTCTCGCAGAGATTTTTCTGTCTTGAATCGCCTCCGAACAGGTCACACAACCCTTTCGCACGGGTATATCTTCACGGGACAAGCACCCCCAAATGTCTGCTTCTTCTGTGGTCAACCAAGCGCCCCGTCTACATCTCACCTCCTTCTCGAATGTTTCTCTTTTGCGGCACCAAGATCCACCTATTTCACTACCACCTCTATCTCTAAGATCTTATCGAACGTTCCGTCTGCGGTCGCAGCTATGTTGGCTTTCGTGCGTAGCAGCGGCCTATACCATAGAGTTTAACCTTCCTAAGTAGGCTCCATGTGCTGTAATAGCCTCAGTAGTTAAACACAGCGCATGGAAATCCTCACTATTATTTTTATTTAAAAAAAAAAAAAAAAATAGATTATTATTTTTTTTTTGTAAATTATTATTGGGAGGAGACAGAAATGTTTTTATCATCGTATCCAAAAAAAGTAAGAAAACTTATACCATTGTCAGAGTATTAAGTTGTGTGTTGCGATTATTTGTTTATTTTAGAAGGAGAAAATTACGTTTTCATTTGGTTCGACGTTTTTTTTCTCTTAAGCGATTCAACGCGTTCTCTTTTCCATTTAGTTTCTTTTCTATTTTTTTTTCGGTTCGTTTAGTGTTTTATAACAGCGTAAACAATATGGTGTTTTTCTGAACAAGGGCAGCGTATATTGCCGGGGAAAATTAAACTGTTCTTATTATACCAGTCAATTCTTTTCTGTACTGTCCGTGTTTTTGATCTGCATATTCTTTTCGTTTTGTTTACGTGGAAATTATTTTGTTTTCGTAAGTTTTATTATATTTGCTGTTTTTAATTGTTTATAAAACCATATGTTTTATTTAACTTCTGTAAATTACCTGGCTATACAAAACCGCTGTATACTTTTTTTAAATTAACTGTTTAACTTTCTTTTTAATCGACTTTAAAAAACGAGGAGTTAATCAATTCGACTGTATTTTTTTTTTTTTTATGTGTGTTACCTCAGAACTTTCTTTTAGGTGAACCGATTTTGATGGTTCTTCTTTTATTTAAAAGGTGGCGCTTCTCATGTGGTCCCATTAAAATTTGATCAAGATCTGACCGGTAGTTTTTAAGTTATCCTTAATAATGCGGGAGATTGAAGCTTTTTAGGTGCTTTCCATTCATGATTGGTTTCACCGTCGGGTTAGATTTATTGACTTAAAATACTATAAATTTTCCAAATTACCATGGAAATGTAGCTTTTGATGTTTTTACTGTGGAAATGCAGTTCAAAATAAAGAAATCGACTTTTTTCAAGTATAAAGTATGAAGAATAATGTGAAAAAAAAATGATTTTTAACAAGAAAAAAATTCAAGTATAACGCTAAAAATTCTAAAATAAAATGCTTTTTTACAAAAAATAAATACCGACTTCAAGGTTTATTATAAAAATTTAAAAATGCATTAAAAAGTAAAAAATAATTACTCCCGATTAGAAAATATATATCAGAGTGATATACCCTTAAAGGTGACATTATCGTAATTCTTATACAACATTAATAGCTTAATTAGAGTCGGCATCAAATTCATGTTACAATATCTAGGAACAATTTAATGAACATTTAATGCAGTTTTTAATTATTATTTTAATATGAATTTGATGCCGACTCTAATTAAGGTTTTAATGTTGTATAAGAATTACGATGTCATTTTAAGTTATATCACTGTTATATATATTTTTTACTTTTTAATGCATTTTAAAATTTTTGATAATAAACCTTGAAGTTGGTATTTATTTTTTGTAAAAAAGCATTTTTTACTAATTTGCTATCGGAAATGTTATTTATAGTTAAATTTCCCGGAGAAGAATCTAAAATGTTTCCAGTGAGGGGCCGTTTCGTTTCGGAACAATCCCGAAATTTATTTTATGATAATACGATCAGGCAACATCGTATTTTCTTCCGTTTTTATACGGGTTTTTAATTTCAATTCATTAAAATAAATCGCGCTAAAAGCTAAAATTAGTTCCATTCATATTTATTAAAATATTGTTGAAAAAAAATAATTTTCTTAAGATTCTCTTTAATTACAGTAGCTATACACATATATTATAATTGTTTTCATATATACATAAGCATATATTTAAAAAAATATTATTTTTCGCATTTATAATATTATTTTTAACATTTTCAGTAATACACTAATTTATTTCATTATCCAAAACCCCCACAAATTTTGGGAATATTTTACACCATTTTATGTTATTTATACTCAAATTTAAAATTCTTACTCAACTACTGCAATTTAATGAATTAAATTTTAATAAAAGGCTCGCGACATAGTGTTTGAAAGATATAAATGGTGTAATTATGGACGATCGCCGTGTGAATACTCGGTCTCTTCAAAATGATAGCTGTATGTGCTGTTTAGTTGAGCAAAACTTTTTGTTAGATCACGACGGACAAGCTATAATAGAAAGATCGATAATCTTTAATTAAACGTGAAACGTGAAGACTATTTTTTGTTGGACGGTGATAAACATGCTTCATAAAGAGAGAGAAAGAATCTTTACATAAATACAATTCCAGATGAAACAAATATTTTTTTATGAATTTCCAAGTACAGATTTAAACGGGCAATTGCAAGTTTTGCTTCTCTTAGACCGTATTAGTATTTTCTGTATCATTTCGAGTGTTAACGATGACGATTGTTTGTGGAAAAATTATCACTTCGGGTGAGTTGTAGTAATTTCAAACTAGCAGCTCAACGAACGGTCCCAAGGATAGTTGTTAGTTTTTTTTTTTTTTTGCGTTTGTACTGTTCTCTGCAAACCACTATTTTTTTACTTATTTATTTTTAATTTCCTTAAGCCTGCAATAGGGCCCAATAACAGCGAGGCATAATATACAATAAATATATACATGATAAATTAGTTAAATAAACTGAACGAACGATACTGAATTATTAAAGAAGTGAAGTAAGGTAAATAATAATATTGTAACGTGTATTTTACGTTATGAAGCCCTCAGGGATGCCAACCACGAGATCCAATTGAACTCGTGAATTTAAAATTATAAATTTATTTATTTTATTTTTATTACTATTATTATTAATTTTCAAGTGTGAGTTTAGGTTTTTAAATGTATATTTCACTGATCCCTACACCCCTTTCCTTGGACGGCCGACCGCTGAAAAACACAATTATCAAATATATAACGTAAACGGAGACGTGTAAGATTAATTATAGATAATAGAAACGCGTACGTATCACAGTTTATCGGCGGTGGTACAGGAACGCTGTGTTTTGATAGTTTCCATGGTGTAGACACGAAAACGACTTTAATTCGATTTTACTATTTCGGTACTATTTGTAATCGCATACTAATTTAACAATTTACGACCGACGATTATACTAATTTCCGCTGAAAATATTGAAGCTATTAACTTACGAGTACAGTAAGAAAGCAACGTGGAATAGTGAGCGTGAATCAAAAATTAGTGACCGTAATGAGGCTTTGAGGAAATTTAGATTAGAAAACTTCTTGCAATCATACATAAAACATAAAAAAGTTGATGCCGAAACATGTAAACTTCTAAAATCAAGCAAAAAAGCTTCCTGGAAGAATTTATGTAGCAAATTTGATAGGAACGTGCCTTTAAAGGAAGTTTGGTTTTTAGATAAACGCTTTAATGACGGTAGTACACCGAGTAAGAATACGATTTCATGATTTTGTTAGCTTGGTGTCTTCTCCGTACGTGCCTACGGCTGACGAGTTAACTGAAATTAGTCAGGCTCCACAAACTCACACGGCGGCGAATCATTTTTTGATACAACCTATCTCTTATGCAGAACTCTTTGTCCCATTATATAAGAAGAAAGATTCAGCACCTGGCATAGATAGCGGAGCATGTTCTGTTCTAAATAACATGTCTGAAAATGACAAAGTTATTCTTGTCGGCATCTTTAATGGTCTGTTGCAACGGGGTTTTGGTTTCGGAGGACTGGGGGCATGCCCTATTTTGAAACCCGCGAAATCTCCTGCTCAAGCATCTTCTTATCGGCGAATTTCCTTGGCTTCCTGCCTAAGAAAAACGTTTGAGCTGGTTATAAAGAACCGTTTAATATGGTGGTTTGAAAACAACAACATTTTTCCGCATAGTATGTTTAGGTTTTGACCGGGTTTAGGGACTTTCGATGGTACTGCTAGCTTTTTAAATAACGTTTACTAATCGTTCATTAATAGGGAGTTTCTTATGGCCACATTTTTATATGTTAAGGGAGCATTTGACGATGTTTCCCTTTCCCATTTTGTTTAAGCAATTAACCGGGTTAAGAATACCAAACCTCATGGTAAAAACTCTGTGTAGATTTTATTTTCAAAAAGATTGTTTTTGTTTCTAAACGAACGGATTATCGGGGAAGAGAAAGTTAATAGAGATAACTTAATTGAATGGGAAAACGTTATCAAGAGTGCGCCTAGTTTAGGCAGGTCTTACGAATTAGTCCAGTCGACTCTTCTAGTTAGACCGTGGTATCTCTACTATTCCGGATAGTTTGGCGCGAAGGTTTGTGATTACTATCTGTGGACTTCGACCGGGCATAATAGGGTGCGACTAAATTTTGGGGTTTGAAATCCCTCTACATTCCAACTGTCATGTTAGCACAATTTATCGCGAGGAAATGAATCACCTGTTGTTTAATTGTGAGGCGCTAGCTCGAGACAAAGTTTCCTGAAGATTTAAAGTTGTGCAGTTTGTTTCCTTCTTGTATTTTTTCCTTACTCACTTCGGGTAATCGTGCGTTGATAATAATATTTACATTTATTAGAAGGAATGGAATTATTATTTAAAGTTCATGGATAGTACCGGTGCAATTAGATGTAACAGTGCAAAGGAATTTGAGGTTGTAAAATAAATATAATTTATAATAATAATAATAATAATAATAATAATAATAGTATATATTAAAAAAAAAAAAAAGGAGGGGAGAAAAGAAAAGAAAATTAAACAAATAATGTAAATAAAATAAAATATTATTAAATTCCAGCTACGAAATAACACTGTGCTACTACATTTTTCATTGCTTATTTCCCAATTTTTGCTGTTCAATTGTGATCGAGTGCTCGTGGAACTTCGGTCACAATATGGCCAGTTTATAGTTCTAGCTATCTTATTTTGGTACCGTGGGTCGTATGCTCCACGATGGTCATGGTTGTTGCAAAGGTCTGCTATAAAAAACAAATTTTGTAATCTCTTTTTATGTTTTGATAATGACATGACGGATCCTTAAATAACAGCATAATAATAATAATAATAATAATAATAATAATAATAATAGTAATAGTAATAATGAGAAAAGAAAATGATAGAATGAAAAAGCTGAAATTAACACAAGAGAAAAGGGTAGTTAATATAAATAAAAGGATTGGTGGATGATCGAATGGTTTCGCGCCGAGCCAGGAAAAAAATGTACATATTGCAATTGTACATTAGCGGAACTGTCGCTTAGTCGCATTTATTAATGACTGATAAATCATGTTTCCAAATAAGGGCCTTAGAGTATAAAATAAGTCTAATTCGGGAAATTTTGAAAAGACTAAAAATTCCATAATAATATTAATTCTTTCTCGATAAGGAATAAAATAATCTTCTATTTCTAATTATTTTATTGATTAATAATAATAATAATAATAATTGATTAGCACTAAGAAACTAATTTAGCCAATAAATTGGATTCTTTCATTACGTAATTGTTGGACAAAAATAATAATTTAGCAACTTTCCTTCTTGCAGATAGAGCGTTAAAATTCGATGTGATTAATAAGGTTTCATAATGATCAAACTTGGGATACACTCCAGGAAACTAATACCGCACAATGTAAACATTGTTTTAGCGTATGTATATTTCTAAAATTTTTTCTGTTTCTAATTATAAAATCTAGTGATCGACAAGCATTATTATTATGCACATGATTATTGTGAAAAATTAACGCGTGAAAGAAGCAGTGCGGAAAAAAAAGATACTAATCCAAAAGCATTCCTCGAAAAACCGGCTGCTCATTACGCCGGCAAGTGCGTCATTTTATCGATGAAATATTCGATTTCGATAAGGAGCCTCCTCGGTGGTATTTATTCGATAGAACGATGTGCGCGGATGGGAATAATCGATAGTTCACGTTAGTTCTCATTTCCATAATGATATACTATTTTAAATTATTACATCAAGCTCGGCTAGGAAAATAAAACGACCGATACATCTGGAACGTTATTTTTCATCGACTCCGGTGAGCCAGGCTTATCAGTTATTAGACTCGTGTTTATCTCACGATGTTTGTTCAGCTGCGTTCTGCTGCGGTTTCATATCAGCTTTTCTTCAATTCTCGCTGTATTTTTCAGCTAGTGACACACGCTGTCCGTTCGCTAATATAAAACAGGATAATGTTACAAATCGTCAAAAAGAGTTCAATTCGCGCTGTTTTCTTTTTTTTTTTTTAATTTTTCGGCAAATCCTCTGAATTTCGGGTTTTAACAATTCCGATCGTTACAGTGCGAAAGCCTAATTTTCTAAAGGACTAAGCATGGGCGCGAAGATTTTCGATAATGCGCCTTATCTTCTTGGAGACGATTTTTTTTTTTTTTTTGTGAGTTTTCCTTTTTTCCCCCAAACATTATGTATATTCGTGCGATAAAGTGATTTAAATAGAAAGCTATCTGAAATCTAAAGCGGAGTTCTTCCCAAATTTTTTTACATTTCTCATTGTTAAAAGTTCATTAACGCTTCTATTCGTATGTTACATGGCGACAATTGCTAGTCGCTCTAGGGCAAATTACAAACTAGTTACACCTGCCATCAGCGCTCAGTGTATTTCTAATAGAAATATAATATTGAATGAGGCTTTTTTGTTTTTGTTTTCATTCGGTTATTTTCGCTAACTCTTTCAGAAGGGGGCAAATGTGCGAAATATTAAGCTGTGACTAATAGAGTAAGAATGTCTTTTTGGAAGATTTTCGAGAACAAATTTATAGGCACGAGAACTTTCTTCCGCGCATA
Organism: Icerya purchasi; assembly: GCA_039619475.1. Lineage (NCBI taxonomy): Eukaryota > Metazoa > Arthropoda > Insecta > Hemiptera > Monophlebidae > Icerya > Icerya purchasi. The sequence continues at coordinate 395,269,850 of CM077116.1, forward strand.
GTTTTCACCTTCAAAATATAATTTAACGTTACCGTTTGTTCGAAAATTAATTCTTTTTCTGGTTATCCACCTTGCGAGTTTTTTAAATTATATAAAAGTTCATTAATTTATTTCCCAGGTTTCTACTGATTCTCCGGAAATGAAACGCAGAATTTGTTCCGTTTAAAAAAATACTTAGGAAACGAAGTTTTTTTATTTGATTTATTTTACAAAATTCGAAAAAAAAAAAAAAATAAAAAAAACCTCTTACCAAATATTAAAACATTGTGTTTTTATTTAATTATAGTGTTTTAGTAGTTGCTAGTTTTATATTTCTTCGAATTATTGAAAATATTGTACAATTTTAGAAATGGGTATAAATAATTTAAATACACGATGACGCGATCTGTGCCTGTTTGGGGAGCCGTTTTATTTACCGAATAATAGTCCTCCATTAAAATTTAGTAATTCGATATTCTCGCTACTCTTTTTTTTCTTTCAAAAGACCAGTTTTGTTAATGAGTACTTTTAGCCTACTAATAAATGTTACTTTATTAACGAGTACGATCGATTACAATCGTAAATCTGAATGGAATCGGATAAAACTTACACGTGAAATACACCGATTTCGGAAGATCGGCGATATTATAATTCACCGTGTTTTTGGTGTAAGCTTTTTCTTTTCGAAATACCGTTTCCTTGAAGGATGAAATTTACAGTGCGATCTGGACTTTGGACGAAATTTCCCGAAACAACATCGCGGACGATTTTAGCCATCTACTTTACATTCTTGAACATTAATTCCCTTGTGTGTCGGTATTTCTGTTACAATTTGCAATCGTTCTTTCCGGTTCATCTCAGTCCGGATCTCCTGCTCAGCGTACTTTTCCGAAAACTGACACTTTTTTCTCTCTTTTGGCCATTCCGAATTTGAATAAAATACCGTCGCGAGCAAATTCAAACAGGAAAAGCTAAATAATACAAGATGTGAAATATCGTGAAAGATTTTACATATCGATTTTGACGCGATAACGTCTTACAATCAAGCCTCTGATACTCACGGAGTGGGCATCAGGAATAAGCCGACCTCTCACAAAGCTTACAAAACAATAAATTATACAAATGCATTAGTTATAGCTGGCATATTACCTTTATACTTAAAAATAGCAAAACATATATCAATATTTTTGCAATCAAAAATGAATTAAAGGTAGAACGAACTCTCGGAAATATCACATGTACAAATAACAGATATTATAAAATAGAGAATAAAATTTTAACAGCTAGACAATTCAAAAAATTTATCAGCGAACAATATATGGAAAAGTTTTAAACGGTGTAGATAAGTCATAACGGAATAACGAAAAGTTTTTTTTCAACAATTAAAGCGGGCTTAAGAGAGGTGATTTGGCTTCCTTGTATTCGGTGCAAATAATTCTTTAAATAGCAGTCTGCTAACGATCTGCTAGACAGTTGAGCCACTCTGTCGATTTGATGAAAAATTACGAAAAAACGCGACTGATACATGCGAGAATCACTAGTTGTTTCGTCACCCGCTGCATACTGCGATTCGTCTGCAATGCGCGATAATTCGAACAAGTTTTTTTCTCTCTAACGCAGTGTTGACGGCGGGAGAGCCCGTAAACTTCCCCGAGAAAATAAGTGTTTTTTATTTAAATTAAATTTTTGCTTTAAAATTTATCAATTTACCTGCCGGTTTGAAAAGTTTTCTTTTTTTTTGGTGTTTTTATTTAAAATGAGTCGGAATGATTTTATTATTTCCGATACGCTCTGGAGTACTTTGGAAGGTGCTGTTTACTTTTCGAACAAAATAAAAATTAAAATATTTCAAAATTTCGTAGAAAAAGTAAATTTAAACTAAAGAAATAGAAAAAGAAGAAAGAAGAAAAAGGAGGGAAATAAAAAAAAAAAAATGCACGTATTAAAAATAAAAATAAAGAGCAGCTTTAAAAAGAGTAACTTCAAATTTGAGAAGAAATGGAACTGTTGGAATTTTTACAAAATTTCTAATGATCGTTGTTTCTATTAATAGAAGTTAAAAGTGTCGCGTGTAACTTTAACGATAGTAACGATTGCTCTATAAATAGTGCCGCGCAGGTCGGGTTAAAATACATAAAATGTGTAAATTTATATGTATGCATATATACATGAATCGGCTAGACGAAATGTCTAATAGATAAATAAAATATTAATTTAGGAAATAAAACTGAATCAGGCGTGTATTGATAATTTAATGTTTTCTGAAGTTTGGAAAGATATAAACTTGTACTATGTAATAAACCTGAGGAATACCAAAAAGAACTGAAATCTATAAAGAGTACATATATATATATATATATATATATATATAACTCGGTCATTAGGGGCTGTGCCACTTAACTCCTCTTACTTTCATTTCTGTCTCTTTCTCTTCTATACTTTGTATAAAATGATCCAAATTTACAACGTAATTCTTACTGGCATCAACACTAAAAAAAAATAACATAATCACAAAAATCCTGTCCTAACATTTAACTTTCATTATATAAAATTAAGACATTTTTTCGTTACATTTTTTGTTACATATTTCATTACATAAAATTGTGACATTTTTTAAATAACAATAACAAAAATCCTATAAAATATAACAAACGTTACATAAAATTGGGACATTTTTCGTTACACAAAATTGGGACATTTTTTCTAATGGGAGGTAGCCTAAGAATTACGTTGTAATTTATTAGCGAAATTCAAAATTATCGATATAGCCTGATGTGTATAGAATGTCTAGATAAGAATAAAACTGATACTGCAGTCCACACGATGTTTGAACGTACTAAATCGGAATGTTACAGGAGAAAGTTTGAAATAAGCAACGAAATTAATACCTTACACTTTTTACTGAAAATTAATTTTAAAGGCTGATCAAAATTACCTACTCAATACATTTAAAATTAGCACGATACTAAATAAAAATAATTAGTTCGATAATGTTATATGGTGTAAAAATACTCGAGTTAATTCGATTTAAATTATCGCATTCTTCGTACTGATAATCGAAAGGACTGAGCAATAGTTCCCCATGTTTTGCAAATAAAATAATTAAGAAAACAGCACGTGCGCCTGGGTGTGTGTAAGTTAAAAAAAAAAAAAAAGGTCACCATGAAATCTAAGATAATGTTGGGAAAATTTATATTAATTCGGCAGAATTAGCCGATTGAATTCAAACTCGAGTTGTTAAAGTAAAAAAAAAAAAAAAAAACAAAAAAACAAAAAAAGGAAATGGTACCCTTGCAGCACATCCGTTGATTGTTTTAAAGATTGCGTTTAGATCTTATACAAATTTCAAAGAAATTCCTCGAAAGCGGAATACACTTTTTTCAGATAAATAAAACTTTTTGTGCGGCATGTGAAATAATGTTTCGTCATAATAACTCTTCGTTTTACGATAAAAGAAGCTCGATATTAAGTGCATTCCTTTATTCATCTTGCTAAGAGTTGTTTTTTTGTTGTTTTTTTGTTGTTTTTTTGTTGTTTTTTTTTCGGCGAAAATAAATTTTTTCATCGTCGCGCAAACTTACCGTAATATGAGTTATTTTACATATTTCGAAGCCTGTGATATAGGGCATTCTTTTCGCGTTTGTTCGTTTTTTTTTTTTATTTCTTTTTTTAAACATTTCAGTTAATCCGTCGAAGAAGTTGCACAATAATCGTGGGTGCTTCTGTGTGACGAACATATCGTCGACTACTGGAGGGCAGGGCACTTGTGGCGGTACTATTTACTTTTTCTAGTGTGCAGCGACGGAACATGGCGATGATAGCGTGTGCCGTTAGACCGATGTAAAGGAACAGGAGAGACTAGCCGTCTTCTGAATAATAACAAAATAGACGTCTCAATTATGCAGTCAAAGATACGCACATCCCATCTGGTTGTAACGATCGCGTGAAACAGAAGCCGCCGCGCTGCACCGTTGGTTGGGTCTATTGTAGTTGTTAAAAGTTCTTTCTGGGGAAATAAGACAATGTGTCTTCTAAGAAGAAGACAGGGAGCCGGAAGACCCCGGGAACGACGAGCGAACATGGTTCAGCAATTTGCAAATTTCGCATTAAAACTTTTAATATAACCGTCAAACTGGAGTCGCTTGCTTGGCAGCCCAACCGACAGGGTACTTTTCTAAATCTTTAACTGTTTGTTGTTGCCACCATTACACACTTATATATCAGTTAGAGACGGTCGTGGGAGCTGTTTCATCAGTGCCCCAATTCACCCTTGTTCCGCGCACAAACCTACACTATTACATGCCTTCATTAACTAAAGAACCCCAGGTTGGTCTCTCGTTAATTACACACCCAAGTGCACTGTATTTAAGCTCTCACAAATACACTGGTATCGGCGTGCATATATTGTGCCTATATATATATATATATATATATATATATATATACATTTTTTTTAAAGAGTGCAAAAAAAAAAATCTACCGCTACTTTCATTTTACGCTTTACGCGTTTTAGTAGTCTATTTTGAAAACGGGACGTCGAGTGAAATTATGCTCTATTGTATGCTGAAGTGAAACTGTCTCGCCTCGAAGTTCGTTTAGGAAACGATTTTAATAATAATCAAAATTCATTTTGATAAATAGCGATGACGAGGTTTATTTCCGAACACCGTCATCTCAGATTTTTAACGCCTGCCGTTTGGCGAAGCATTGTAATAAACATGTCACTTAGCCGCGAACAAACCGGATAATTAAGAAAAATCGTTAGTCATGTTAAATTTTATTTATGCATTTTTTTATCGCGGCAGTGTCATCAATTTGGACAATATTGTAAATTGGTAAATTAATTTAATACAATAAAAATTGCTCTTCATAATGCGACTGAAGAAGATAACGTATTCTCTTATGAAAACTTCGGTTGAAAGTCTTTCTGACGTATTTTGTCCAAGACATATGCATCAATTACGCTATAGAAGTCACCTTTCGCCTTGCTCGAAGAGTTAGTAGAATCTCAAGTTTTGCCGAGCGGGAAACGAGATTAACAATGGCTTTTTTATGTGCTTCGGTAGTTTTTCCCGCGGTTTTTTCTGTCAGCCTTCCAATAATGTATTACATTAGAAAAGGTATTAAAACGTAGGCCATTTTCGAAAAAACAAAAATAACGTACAAAGGTGCAGTTTTTGTTTAAACGTGCTATAACTCGGTTGTTTCGTGCATTACTGTGTTCGTTTTAACCGGTTGATCGACGTGCTCCTAACTTCGGTTAAGTCAATCGCAACACATATTCATTGCTCTACACACATTTTCCATAACACACTCTTTTACACTTTAATTGCAGTGAGATGTATACCACTACTTGTAATTATTTGTACTAGTTTTCATTATGTTATCCGATGATCGGGGGCCTCCGCCCGCCGATCGTCATTCTATTGTTAACGACGATTTTATCTCTAATTGTACTACTGATAACACCTCTGCAGAATTATCTACTGAAAGCGATCTGATTACAGATGTAGAAGTTGTAAAACATGTTTTATTTTCTAAATGCGAACGATAACATTTTAAACAATACGAACTCATCCGACGATAATATTAAAAAAAGTCACGATAGTTCGGATCGGTTACAAAATTTTTATAACGCAAGTAACGTTAATAATAACGTAGCCTATAAAATATTTGTAGAAAAAAAAGTCAATATACGAGTAGATAATCAGATTCGAGTTTTTGTTGGCACTCCTAAAGTCGCGGAGACTTTGAGCCGGTATCATCTATGCAAGGACATCAAAAAGGAGGACGTAACAGGGTTATTGTGCAGTTGTCCTTTTCCTAATCGGCAAATAATTTGATAAACAATTTCTCGCTGATAGTTAGCGGCCTCAAAACGTACATCCCTTCTTACATGGTCTCAAAATCGGAAGTAATAAGGGAGTTGATTTTAAGTTTACCGACGAATAACTCTACCGAATGATTAACTCTGGCTCCTTTCCAATATTAAATATATTAAAAGATTAAATAGACGAGCAGTTATCGATAATGAAGTTAAGTTTATTCCCAGTCGATCCGTTCTCGTCTGTTTTCACGGACAGAGTCTACCGGCGTACGTTTTCCTTTAATGTTTTCGATGTTTTACAATTAGATACGTTCACGTTGGTCGCCGGTGCAAAAGTGGAGCAAGATGTGAGCTAGATGCGGGAGACCATATCGAAGAAAATTATAACAGTTTATCCGTAGCATGCATATTTTGTGCAGAACATCACAAATCTACTGATCCTTCCTGTCCGTAGAAGAAGAGACAAATATCTGTCAATGACTTAATGGGTAATCATAAGTTAGGTTTTTAAGAAGCGTTTTTAGAGGTTCCTAAAATCTATCAGTAGAAACACACTTATGTTCAAACGCAGTTAACAACAGATCTGCTCTTCTAACTGACTATAGTGATTATCTCGCCTTAAACGCTCTCTTAACGGACCATGAAGAAATTAGTATTCCTACTCACAATCCTAAACCAATCTCCAAGAAGAAAACAGGTTTTATCGATGTAATACAATTAGTATATCCTACAATGATCGATCTCTTAAAAGATCTGTGTCTTTCTTTTCCCCTGATGTTGATCAGAATCAACTGATACCGGAATCAAAGATACGTCTAAAAAGAACAGTGTTGTTTCTTTCATCGGTTGAAGATGGAAGATCTTACAGTCAGAGCTCTAAGCATAAAAAAACATTCATCTAGAAAAATTTAGATAACCCGGTCAATATCGATCTGGCAGCTACAAACAAGCCAATAGCGGTTTTCAGTAAAATTAATAATCAAAATATGACTAGTAAGAAACCAACTGATTTAAAATTAAGTAAAAGCAACAATAAAATTAATAAAGACAGTGATGACATACAATAAAAAATAATTTTATTTCGTTGCAATTGAATTTTATTTGTTCATAAGTTTAACCATTAATATCTTAGATTATGTATTTTCATTTTATTTTGTGTTATTTATTAAACTCGTTTGTAACTTTTACGGCATTCATCCTAATGTTTCTCCTTCTTTTTTTTTTTTTTCTTTCTCCATTGACCCTTATGGTATTGCCTGTTCTTCCCTTTCTACTTAAAGTCTATGATCCGTATACTACGGTGGAATGCAAGAAGCGTTGTGGCCAATAAATGTGATCTGGAACATTTCCAATAGCTTTGATATAGTCCTGTTATCGGAAACCTGGCTATCAGATGGGAAACAATTTAATATTGCAAATTATAATTATTACAGAGCTGATAGAAGTGATGGGTTTGAGGTTGCAGTCATCCTTTTTAGATTAGGGATTAGTCACCGGCCTATTCACATAAATTTGGCTAATGAGAGTAGCAATACTACTTCTAATGCACTTTGTATTAGTGCTACAATTGGTGAATTTTCCGATACTTTCACTTCATATTATTTTCCACCAAATCATTTCATTAACTCGCTTATTTTCTTAGAAGCTCTCGATAGTTTAGATAATAGAGCTATTATTTTAGGTGGAGATTTTAATGCTCTAAACACATATTGCGTTTGTAGCAGGAATAGATTATAAGGGAGCTGCGGTGGTTCGGATTTGTGATTGTTGAATGATGGTTCTTCTATCAAAATTGGGAATCCAGAATATCACAATAACCCGGTGGATTTGTCTTTTATTTCTCCCGATATCCTTTTTTGTTGTTTCTGGACTGTGTTAGAGAATTTACTTGGAAGTGACCATTTTCCAATCGTTATTAATATCACCTCCCAAGATCGTTGCCCTGATAATATTACTTTGCCGCAATACGATAATAATATTTTACGTTGGATAATCAATGATGGGAATTGGAATGAGTTTCGAAACTTAATTGATCTTTGATTAGATGGAATAAAGTCTATGAAGAATCCTTTAGATAAGTACGATCATTATTATAAATCTGTTTTTCTAGCGCTTAAGCAATCTGTTCTTGAGGCATCTGTCTGCAAAAAAGCAATAGAATAGCTGTTCCCTGGTGGAATAAATAGTGTGAAAGGAAAGTTAAAGAACGTGATTTATAGCTCTTTGGAGATACCGGCGTGTAGGTTCCATGTCACGATCACGATCACGATCACGATATGCCCATATCAACTCACTGCTGGGTGTAGGCAATCCCTGGCGGACAGGCAAATTGGGAAATGGTGGGTTCCATGTATTCATACATTATATATAGGAAACTTGGGCTATGTTAAAGCATTGCGACCATGTTTGTTAGATCTAGATTGTAAATACATAAAATTGCTCGATGGATCTGATTTTTCTTTATATATATATATTATCCAGCTTCTACTTATTCATAGAATTTCGTAAGTGGCCAAATGGCTTCTCGTCAGGCCAAAAAAAAAAAAACAAAACAAAAACAAGAAGAGTTATCCCGATTGTATTCTTTAAAAATAGGTCAATCGGTAGATGTGTTAATCGCATTGCGGCATTTAAAGCCAGAATCATCGGACATAATTTAAAGTCATGGAAGCGGATATACAGAAAAATTGTAGAACTACATTTTTGTTCAGAAAGAAAAAGTGAAAAACGGCTCCTAATTTTCTTTTTTCATTTTCAATTTTTGCAACATTCACCTGAACAACGTGCATTAAACGTTTTTTTTTTTTTTTTCAAATCTTTACTCTAGACCAGGCCTGGCCAACCCAAATGGTTTCGCGGGTCACTTTGATGACGCATTACATTACAGCGCGCTACACTTTAGGTAAACATGCTTTTAAAACACGTAATACAAATACAAAATTAATAAAACTTTACGATTCAACATAATTCATTTTTGAGTCTTAATTAATGAGATGATATTTGTTTAATTTTAAGAAACTTTATAAATACAACTTTTATTCGGAAAACTTTTTTATGAATATAATACTAAACTACCGATATGGGACACAGTTCCATATTCGTGATAATTTTACAAAATTAAAATTATATTTATCAGAAAAAGGAAACTTGCATGACCAAGTATCCGATATTTGTTTATCCTTTCTTTCACTTAATTTTTGTAAATCGTTATTTATGTTCGACGTTGCACATCTTAAATAGTTTTCTAAATTGACATCAGTTAATGAAGCATATCAAGAACTTTTGTAAATTTAATTTTCGAAAAAAAAAAAAAAAAAACGGATTCGAAAGAATTTAGTCACGCAAAATATTTTAAGAATTAGACTATCTTTTGGATGTAATATAAGTAGTGTAAAACACAGAAATTTGTTTCACTTCATTGTTGCACTGTACCTCGATTATCTCCATCATTCCCAGGAATTCACGTCGATATGAAATGGGTACGAAAATATTTCAAACATTTTGTGTTGTATTTTTCTAATTCTGAAAAACTACCATCAATTGCGGTTATGCTTTTTTATTTTATTAAGCGTATTTCGAGAAATTCTTAGCCTTTTGTGTAGAGTTATTTGACAGCGGAAACTATTGAGCATTATCATTATTTCTAAGCTAACATTTAAATATAACAACACTTTTTATTGAAAGCTTTGATGATTATTAAATTATGCCGGCCCTTCAAGGTCTTATTCAGCTGATTAAGTTTATTTGTTATATTCACTAAAAACGTAAGTCCAACAACCAGTCGTCATCACCTGATTCAAAAAAAGATTTTTGTTCCTAGTTCAAAAAAATATTTTTAAAGAATTTTTGTAAAAACATTCCACGACTTAGCAGTCTAACATTGGTAAAATGTACGATACAACTATACTCTGAAAATAATTCGCTAAAGAATTTTTCGAACTGCCGATGCTGAGGAGCAGGTAAACGAATGTAATTTACTATCTTCATAAGTGCGTTATCATAACGTTTATTTAGTTAATAAAAATAAATAAAGGAACGTTATGATAACTAAGAATTATTCAGACGCCAGGAAAATATGCATTTCTCTGACTGTGTCTAGGCTTGGGCGATGTATCGATACATCGGGAAAAACCGGTATGGAATCAACATCGCCGAATGGATTTCGTGAATTTTTGAAAACCGATGTATCGCGGACCGCGGTGTTGTCGAACCTTCACGATGCGTCGCGGTGTTTGATGTTGTTGATTCAAGTAATCAATCTGAAAGAGCTAAAAATGAACTCAATAATTACTTATTGATGCCTCAAGTTAGTTTAGAGAAAAATCCATTGACATGGTGGAAAACTTACGAAGATTCTTTTCCTTGCACGAAAAATCTTGCCAAAAGATACTTGGCAATTCAAGGTACCAGTGTACCTTCAGAAAGGGTTTTTAGCACAGGGGGAATGTAATAATACGTCAAAGAGCAGCATTGCTCCCGAAAAATGCAGAAATGCAAATTGTTTTAGCTCAAAATATAAAAAATGCATAAATTTCCATGTTTTACATCGATTACTTTATTTTCCATTGTTTCATTAATGTTCACATATTTTGTTAATAGTTAAGTAAGAAAAACACCTTTATGTTTTTTTAACTAAAAGCAAGAATTACCCAAGTGCAAGCTGAATTATTTATTAATGAAAACTATTTACTAATATGACTACTTTAATCGTAAGCATCTAGTTATGCAGTATAATTAAGCTTTACTGGTTTTTTTTTTTGTTTTGAAACATAAAAATTGTGATACATCGTGATATCGCGATGTTTGCTTCCCGATGCATCGTGTTGCAGAAATGTAGACATTGCCCGAGCCTAGTTGCGTCTCTTAAATTTAGAAGATTTAACATTTCTTCTTTCACTTCGAATAAATCGAACATCTGAAGACATTCACGGTGAATATGATTAGAAAAATGGTTTACGGTAGACGCTATGTTTTACGAAAATCGTTTATTTATAACGCTCAACGTTTCGGCCAGCTTACATTGACCGTCATCAGAAGTGAACGAAAGTAGCAGAACGCAAATTGCGATCGATAATAGCGACATCAATGAAAAAAACAAAATCACGGAAAACCCACGCCGATAAACCTAAAACAAAAAACGTACGAGGGAAAAAACCTCAAAAAACCACAAATATTAAATATAAACCACCGAAGAAATGTCGGGAAACTGCAACAAAAAACGGAAATGAAACTATAAAAAACAATGAAGGACTCGAAAAAATAAAATAAAATAAGAAACATAATAAAATAAATTAGAAAACTACAGAATAAACACCTGAAAAAATGAAATAAAAATATGCCGATTTTTTCGAGTCCGACATTGTTTTCTATAATTTCAGTTTCGTTTTTTTGTTGCAGTTTTCGATGGTCTTCGACATTTCTTCGGTGGTTTATATTTAATATTTGTGGTTTTTATCCTCGTACGTTTTTTGCTGTTTTTTTTTTTGTTTAGGTTTATCGGCGTGGGTTGTCCGTGATTTTATTTTTTTCATTTATGTCGCTATCGTCGATCGCAATTTTCGTTCTGGTACTTTAGTTCACTTCTTCATTTTCGCCGACTTCAGAAACAGACGGTTACATTGTTTAATTTTTTATGTTTGTTCGCGGGCATAAATGTCGATTGTTTAAACTGATTTCAATGGTTTTTTGTTTATTGTCTGAAAGTATACGACAGGTAGTACCATATAAGTACACCGTTGGGTATCGGTGAACACAGAGATACTCAGAGTGCGGGCATTAAAATAAACATTAAAAAGAGAGGGGGGGGGGTATCTTTTTAGAGAAATTTTTATTAATATAACAAACGCCATTGACACTTGAAATGTTATCAATGCTATTTACGACGGAAGCGCAAATTTGGGGAAAATACTAATATTCAACAAAACCAGACAAAAAACTAAAAATATAATTGGTACGTTAGTACCTGCAGGATTGGATTTTAATTTGTTCCATCCACAGATTGTTGTCAGTTTTAGACTTCTTAGTCTTACCTCTTTACCACGCAATACCAGCTAGCCAATTATCATGGCAACTTTGTAGTCGATTTCTTCTAATGAACTGCTCGACTTTGAAATCGTTTTTAATAAAATCCAATTTCTCCAGTAGCTCCGTCAATAGCTCTCTTGCTTCTTTCCTTAGCAATCCTCCTCTGTCGAGACGGTTTCAATTCTCTGAAAACGGTAATATTGCTCCATCTTGTTCTTCACGACTGCATTCAGAATCTCAGCTTAAGTTTGACTACACCCACAAAAGATCGTTTTCTTTGACTCTTCTTGTGTAACTCTAATGAACATTGTCCTTGTTTGATGGTTTTGGTTCAGTTTAGGCTGTTGGAAGATCAAGCTGCTCGGGAAACTGACTCCCATCAATAGAGCGTTGTAATTGATTTTATGGCGGCAAAAATTTGTAACACTAGAGATCTTGCGCATCCGTGGGATCGGTGATGGGAAAATGTTTACACGTAGAACCCTCGCTTATGTTATCAGATAAAAGGATTAAATCGGAATTATTTTAAGCTTTTGGTCTACTTTGAAACGTGCTCGGTAACTTTGCATCGTGGATATTACGGATAAGTTTGTGTCAGTTACATATCGTATAATATAACACATTCTACGTTTTTTCCAGGTTTTTTATGGTCTTTTTTGTACATTTTTCCTTCATATAAAAACGTTTTCTGGAGACTTATAAACCGAGGTTACCGTACACAGTTTGCTAGTTCTGCTGCGATGTAGTACGGTACAATCATCGACAAAGATGATTTCAACGCTATTTCAACCATATGCGCTCTAACGTGTTTTAACTGCGGTATCTTTACAACCAGTTTCATTCCACTTATTCACACGGGTATAGAGTTTCTTAAGGGATCATTCTACTGTACCAACTTCAAAAAATCAATTTCTTTTTGCATTTTTTCGAAAGTAAATATCTTTAAAAATGTTCTTTGACGATTCTAGAATAAACCGAACATTCTAACTATACTTTTAGATACGTCAAACATTAATACCTGAGTGCACTCCATTATTGCGGTCGTAGCTAAGCGCTTACCTGGACTGTGCTTACTCGAACATCTTCTCCTATTGTAAATTTATATATCTTACACCTGTTTAGCCTGAAGTATATTTGTCTATATTGTTACAAATTGAAAAGGGCTCCCTTCTTCTATTTTTATGTGAACTCGGACGGTCTCTCAGCCCATGTACAATTGAAGGAAAAAAAGAATTTCGAAAAACAATAACGGGCGCCAGCGATTCTTATAGTGTCACGCGTACAAATAGCTCACACCGATGGACCATTAGGTCTCTCAATAGAAGTACACCATATATATGTAGATATCCTCCGGGGATTCTGACTAGCACATGATCACGATTAAATTTTAGCACTAAAAATAAATTATTAGTCGCCGGTTGCGAACTCGATTTTATTTCGATGCTGACGAACCACCTCTCCCGGACTGGGAAATCTTCCCGCGGTTCACTATCGACGTTGAAAAATAACGACGCGAAAAAGTAGAAACATGAATGAAAGGATACATTGTTAATTTACCGCAAATGTATATAAGTGTATCGACCCGAAATTGATGTAAACGTTAAAAAAAAACATAAAAAAAACACACAACCGTGACTAGAATCATATGCAAAATTTATCACAAAAACCAGTATGTGAACAGCATGGCGTTAGAATTTCACGATACGGCGACTAGAATATGTTACAATTAACACGGTAGCAATTTACGATGAACTGTACGTGCAGATTGCGAAACACTGTAACAAAGGCTACACGCAGAAGTTGCTAGAATACTTCAACGTAGATCACCACCGCACTAGTGTCCTGCCTGATTTTAGCGAAATTTTTACAATCTTCCTTTAACTCGATGTTACTCTACATAGAGTGTGCTACGCGCACCGAGTCTGTCTCAATATCCTTATGCTAAACTGTAGTACATGCATTTTTAGCGGTAACAGAACCTCTAAGCGTCGCTAATATAGCTATTTCGCGGCAGCTTTATTTCGAAGTTTGAACGAATAACATCTATGTCAAGATGGATAAAAAATAATACGGTGAAATGTATAAACGTCTAACGAGTAAGCCAAAAAAGCGAAGAAGTTTTTACGATATAACAGATTCCTGATTTTGCAAGCACATCGGCAGTGAAACTAAAAGAATCTAACGACACACTAGTTTTGATGTGCACGTAAAAAAAGTAAAAAAAAGGTTATAGTATTATTGAATATTTTTCGGTCTTCACTGCGTCAGAACAATTTTTAAAGTGTAAAACATGTGATAAAGATATTTCGTTTTCGAAATATTAACAAAGAGGATTAGGTTTCAAAATGTTTATGCCTTATTAGCCGTAGCTGTGGAGAAAGATTTATCGATTTTGTAGGGTTTTTTTTAAGAACCGATCAGGCAGCAGCACATTCTATTCGTTCCGAAATATCCGTAAATTTGTCGCGTTTTATTTTAAATTAGTTTTTTTGCAATCAAAATTATACGAGTATACATTTTTCATATACCATATGTTTCTTCAAATATTTCTCTTCAATCATAATTGCTACACACTAATAATTATATACTAAAATACACTTGAAAGCTTAAATTTGTTAAAATACCGTTTCTTTCTTAATTATAATATTCAAAAATTCAATACTGCTTTATTTTACTACAAGAATCCCACGAATTTCATGATACTTTCCGAATAAAATGGTTCCTCATCTGCTATATTTTAGACGATTATGCTTGAAAATAAATAGCCATGTCTGTAAATTAGACAATCGTCTAAAATGTAGCAGATCATTTACAGTCGTGTGCATTTATTTACAAGCTGCAGTAAAGGATGCCTCGCTGTTCAATGCGAAACAATATTAATTCGGCAGCGAAGCAGCGGATTCCGAGGATTTTGAATGAAAGTTGTACGAAATAAGACGGAACTGATGCTTCGGTAAAAGTCTTACAGTGCTAAAATTAAGAAAGCCGGTTAGAGGGTATCGTGTGTATTGTGTATTGAAATGCTTAATGTTTTATTTTAAACAGGAAATGTCAGAGATTTAGGCTATTCAGCCGGTCACGTGAATTATTACAGTGAAGTATACACGTATAGGTGGAATCCTCCCCATACTGGAGCGGTTGAAAAGCTCACTTATGTTTCCGTGCATACACCCGGTCTCTTTTGTTATGATACTTAAATCTTGTTGGTCGCAGTAGTGCAGGCAACGTCGAACACTGGAAAGCAGCGCATTAAAATTCGTCTGGCAGTTCCGCGGATTATCGTGAATAAACGGAAGCCGATGTAGCGAGCATTTTCATTGAATATATTCTCTGCGCAGGTGCGAGTTTAGGCGCATTGCGTTATTGATTTAAAGAATTTACTTACAGCGGACATTCAGTACAATCGAATCTTCCAGTGATGAATTCATTAGAACAGGATTACTGGCTGAACATTTTAGCACGTGACCGTTATTGTTCGCTTGCAACGTGTAAACGAGCTCGGACAAAACAACTGTATTATTGCTTTTGAACTCGCTTATCTGTGTATCAGTTATTAAAATTAAATTAGTTTCTCAAAACATCATTAAAATTCAAACATATAATATTATCGGAACACCTGAATGCTCGCAAACGGAAATGAGTATTACACGAATTTCACTGTTCCGGCCTGTTTCGGAAAACGTATAGTTTTACTTTTTCTATTTTCAGAAACAAGATTCATTTTACAAGCAGTTGCGTTTTCGAAAGTGTTCTAGCTACCGACGGAAGGCCCGGTTACTACTATTTTTCGGTATAGATGTGATATACGTTGAATTCAAATTAGGCCGATAATTTGATGGACAGCATTCTGCAAAAAACCTGCTGCGTTTTAAGTGCGATTCGTTGTTCGATCACATACTTAAAGGACTGCAGATAAATGCAGAGAAAACAAAGTTACTATGGATTAAGCCAAGCAATCATTATCAAAATTATTACTGGATCAACATAAAATGTCAGCCAACTAGCTGTTTGCATACAAACGAGGAAAAACTATTGTGGTTACAGCATCATTGAACCAGTAAAAAGTTATAAATATTTAGGGATAAAAGTAGACAACTATTTTAATTAGGGAAACCACATAAACGATATGTGTATAAAACTCAGAAAAATAATCCCAATATTATATAGACTAAAAAAAGTACAGAAAATCGCAAAAAAGCTAAATTGATGATAAACAGCGTGAGGAAAGCAAACAAAACTGAAACATATAAACTACCTTCAAAAAAAAGTGTTTAATCAGTCATCATGGGAACTAATAGGAAGAATACAAATACAGAATGGGACATATTACGAAAGTACAATATTTTAAATCCAAAATTTCATATGCACTATTTAATTATATTGGAGTGGATAAACGAGAAAATAAAAATAGAAAAAAGAGAACAGCACAATTAGAAAAATACGGCTCTATAAAAACAATAAAAGAAGTAACCTCAACAAACATGGGGACAACTTATCAATAAATATTCTATGCATTTTATTAAACGCACTACCGAAACATATTGAACGATTACCGTCAAACATTACCGCCAAACGGAAAAACAACTAAATTAGAGTTATAAATGTTTATGTCCCATTTTCTGGTCAGCTCTTTTTAATATTTTTAAAGTATAATTTTCTGTAATACATGTTTTTATAAATTTTTAATAAATTAAATTCGAATTAAAAAGATGGTTTACAAAAAAAAAGTTTAAAATTAAACATGGTTACCGCTTATCGAGTTTAGGCTAAGTTATCAAATAACGATATGTAATGGAAAAACACAGAGTACATGGATTGTAAGAAGAAAATTATCTTTATTTAAATTTTATATGCTGAGTATGTGAATGGGAATAGTTTATTGGTATGGAAGTTCATATATCTGTTTTTTATCAGTTAATACATACAATAAATACTATAACTAACAAATCCGAGACATACATAGTAATCGGCGATTCTTATAACATACATATGTGTATGTCTCGGATTCGTTAGTTATATAGTATTTATTGTATGTATTAACTAATAAAGAACAGAGACATGTGTTAATTTGTAGGACTCTGCCGACAAGCTGTATGGCTTGACGGGATCCTTGAATGTAATGCACATGCATAAAGAAAAAACTGAAGTGTGGCAGGTGACGAAAACGGAAATTTTACTTTTGGAATAATTTTTAGGTGCGATTTAGGAGATCCAGATGCAACATGTTTGCTTCTATGTATATGAATATCTTTGAGTCGCATCGCTCGATTTCGAGCATCGTGACTGCCCATTTTTACACTAGCAGTGGCAGCGTTCACGGCAATTGCTATACGCAACGCGAGTGTACGCACGCAAGATCACACCCGGAACTGATAGTAGCCGGTTGTTATCGCGCTACAAATCCAATCCCGCGTGTTTCTGTTGTGTGTACTGAACTAGCGCGCATATGATGGTATACGTGGTGGTTTTCCATTGCCTTCCACGTGATTATTAGCGAGTATTTAATTTAATTATTTTTAATAAGTTCTGTCGTCGTCCGGGATCGAACCTGTAACCTCCGTAATGGAAGTCAAGCGTTCTAGCAACTAGGCTATCGCGAATGACGTATATGAATATATGAATATATATATATATATATATATATATATATATATGCATATCGAATTGTGAGTATAATAAAAAGCACAGCCTAAGAAATAGGAGGAATTAAGAAAAACCGTTATAATAAACTAAGTGCAGAAACGTTACAAGTGTTTAAAAAAATAAGGGAAATGAAACGGGATAAGATTAAAATAGAAAATTAAAGGCGACATTAAAAACTATCATGAAAGACTTAGAAACAGCCGGACCCGCCACACGGGGAAGACAACTGGGATAAATTTCCCCGGGCCCCAAATGAGAAGGGGCCCCAAAAACGTAAAAGTTAAAATTCCCTTATCCCTACGTTTTTGGTTAGAAACCCAAATGTAAATACATTGTTTATCTACTTATGTGTCTACTTATTATATTTAAATAATAAACGTAACAATTTTAATTAGTTTTTGTATATTTAAAATTTTTATTTTTCTTGCTTTCATTTCTGCAAATTCGTCAATTACATCATCATAATCTGTATTTTTTACAAATTTTCGTTCTGTTGATAATATCATACATTGATTCAAACCGGACTGACCTATATATTAAAATATTTTTTATGATTTTTAATTTACTAAAGTCTCGTTCACCAGGAGTGACGCTGATAGGTGTAACAATAAAAAGACGTACGCATATATATATATTTGGGGAAAAATGAATTGAAGACCTTTCTCGTAGATTAGATGAAGTAGTTGCATTGTTGAAGAAGTTGTTCCTGGGCTATCTCTATTTTGAATGAATTCTGTATTTTAAACATCAGTTGTAATTCTTTCATTAAGTTGTCTCTATTAATAATATCTTCAGGATAGCGATCTAATAAAGGCCGTAGAGATTCAGATTGATTTTGCTCTGATAATTTCATAAAATTGTCTAAATCTAAAATAGCCATAAAACGACGACACACAGAATTTCAGATAAAAGATTGTCATCAGTCGTGGTTATAAAAATTTCTACTCTGAGTTTTTGCTCATCAAATGAATTTAAATGATCAGATAATAACTCTTTTGTCGTCGTACCCTAAATGTTTTTTCAATCTCTACAGGAATTTCCATGTCGATTGCCTTTAATTTTGCTTCATTAAGAATATTACCCCAAAAGTCACGAATATTTTTTATTCCATTAAATAAATCTTTTATTTGGTAGTCTTCTTGAAAAAGTTTCGGACTTTGAATAATTTTTTTTCGATCATCAATTGCTTTTAAAATTTTATGCCAAACTTCAGTTAATAAAACAAATCCAAACGATCGAAAATAATCAATCAATCCAGAAATTTCAACTTGTATTTCAGATGATAAATTTAACTTTTCAATTTTAAAAAGAGATTCTACAATCAATTGAGAATTTTTTACTAATGGCTCTACAGCTTCAATTCTAGCACTTTATCTTGCAGTAGATATTGAACAAAGAGATACTTTGGCTGTTTCTTTCGATATTTTCCATCTGGGCACGACTGAATGAGAATATGTTGTATAGTTTTTGTAAATTTCCAAAATAAGATTTAACTTCCGTGCTTGTTTCCATTGCATGAATTCCACATAGTTTAAAGATTGAGCGTCATACAAGAATGAAAAACAACAGAATGATTTTCTTTTAAAATTCGATTTGTCACTCCTTCGTATTTTCCTCTCATGTTTAAAGCATTATCATCATAGCTTTGGCCTCTAAGATTTTGAAAACTAATTTTATGCTTTTTGAAAATTTTTAAAATCACGTTAAATATATCTTCTCCTGTTTTCTTTTCGTAGTCTACTAATTCCAAAAATCTTTCGTGGGTTTCCTATTTATTGTCATTTTCAAGAACATATTTAATTACTATAATAATTTGCTCGGTGTGCGATGTATTAGATGTTTCATCAACAATTATGCTAATGACCTTTTTAAAATTGTCTCCAAAACTTTATTAGCGCAAACTTCTAAAAATTCATTTTGGCTTTTCCAAGATATGTTATGTGTAACTTTTTTTTCCAGCTTCTCGACTGTCTGACGCAAAATCCAAGTGAACTTTTATATCAGAATCATATTTACTAATAAATTTCACCGTTGATAAACCAAAATTTTCGTGTTCTGCCGTACATTCTTCGCCTCGAAACGGTAAATCATTCTCGGCTAAGAAAAGAGTAACATCCATTAAGCTACGTAAACCTCGCGAATATTTTTTGTTCAACAGCTTTATCTCTACCGCATGCAGTTACAAGATTATTCTTCCGATTTTTCCACAAAAGATGATTATTAATGTACCGGGAGTTACTTTCGTGGCTTGGAACTTTTACACACACTTTTTTCCAATTACCGTTATAACCGCTACCTTCCATAACAAACTTAGAGATGTACTTGACTTTGAATCAACTGAACGAAATAAACAACACGGAAAACAAAACAGTCCAGCCATGGAGTAACTCCAAACCAATCAATCTCGAATAACTTTTTCCCTATTTTGTAATTGTATATTTAAAATTTCTGTTGGAAATTTTCGATTTGATGAGTCTCTAGGAAAGTTTGATGGCTGGTTCGGAAGACCTTTTAAAATAATCGAGTCCCGTTCTTGCGAGGAAATATGTTTTCATGCGCTAGGATCATTATGTGTTCTTTGAGAGTTCCTTTTAATAAATTGTCTGAATTTACATTTCCTATTGAATATTAATTTTTTCCCTTTAAAGTTGTTCTTCCAAGCAATTTCCGATCGGCTAATTTAAAATATTACTTACTTCATTCCGATTACTTACTATCTTTATTTATAGTAGATATACCAAACTAATTTAAAGTTCTTAGACCTCTCGAATCTTCTACTTCTTTTAGCTTTTTAATTTTTCTTTTTTCCAACCTGCTTAAGTAACTTCACTTTATTTTTAAATAATCTAAAATTTTTTTATTTTTACAATAGTTAATTATACATAAACATATTATTTACGAAATATTTTATAACGTTTTAATCATTCACAATTTAAGACTCAAAGTTACATAAAATATCGCGTTTGAATATATTTTATTTTGTTAGAACTTGCTAGATTACAGCGTCTTGTTAACGACAGTTAGAAAAATCTCACATTATATCTTTATACGTGTAAATATATAATTCAAATGTTACAAAAATAATCATACGTAAAATAGTTGATTGACCAGATCATCATAATAAGGGCAACAAAAACAACTTATCATTATTCATAGGTTAACTTCACATTCATCTCTCAGGCCCACTTCACACTGCACTTGCCATACACTTCATTTAATTATAATACATTTGTATTATTTAATATAAAGTCTAAAATCTACAATGTAAAATCTGAGTGGGGATTGATGGGAGTATTTTATTTTTTAATTTATTATTATTATTTATTTATTTATTTGCAGAAGTACTGGGTTAGTGGGTTTTGAAAAATATTTAATATTTTTTTAGTAAAATATTTTTTTTAATTTTAAGAGGGCCCCAATCATATTTTTGTCCCAGGTCCCCCGAGTTTATGTAGCGGGCCTGGAAACAGCAATCGAAAATCGAAAACGTGTTAAAAAAGGAAAATGGAAAGTAAATAATTAGGAAACGAATTATACAGTAAAAGTTATAAAAGGCCACATTTAGCGAACTATCCCGTTTAGAATGTTGAATCTCGGTAATTTTAAAATAGGAAATAGAACATGCAATGAAAGTAGGCGGAGCGAACGGAAGAGCAGCAGATAACGATGGAGTAACAACAGAAATGATAATACAAAACGTGGCAACATTTAGTCTGTATGTAACACATATTTAAGGAAACGCAGTAGTGAATTTAAGTAGTCTCTAAATGACTTTAATTCTCCGTCTTATTCTTCGTTTATCTTCGTCGAATATAAATCGTTAGAACCAAGTTGAAATTTTAGGCGATTTTTAACGTTATTCGCTGTCTTTTGATATTTTCTTAATGTAAAATTAATAAAAAGCAATTGAAAAATTACCCGCGGTGATTTATGCAGCTGAGTACCGTCCTCGAACCAGGCTACTTTAGGATCTGGCGTGGAACCAATTACTTCGCACTGAAATTTATATTCCTGATTAACTGAAAAGTACTTCGGCAAGGATGTTCGGATAATTCTGACCGATATCAGTTGCACTGCGAACAAAAAAAAATCAAAAATAATAATAATAATAATAATAGAACATAAAAAATAATTTTATTACACGAAAATAAATCTGAAAGGCAGAAAATTTGAAAGTTTACTATTAAATGCCACCGTCGCAAAGGAGCATCTTGTATCATCGACTAAAAAAAGATGACTAAAAGCATGCGCCAGGATGCGGAAAAAAATTCCCCCGGAAAGCTGGTTACTGTTCTTAATACATGGAAACATTTTTTCTTAATCTCTAAGGACTTAATCCTTCATTGGTACCACATCATTTTTTTCCCATTTGAAAACATTGCATTTATTAAAGACAATTTTTTTTTTCCCGGCGTTTAGTTTGTTTTGACAGTTTTATTAAAAGAACTTTAAACCCCCTAATTTTACGATCCCCTAAGAAGATCTAACAATGAGATTCTCCGACTTAATAAAAATCTCTCAGTGGAAACCTACAACATGACTGACTACGTCATTCTTAGCCAGGAGTCCACTACATTTTCTTTCTCATGATTATGCCCCGTTACTTTACATAACGTAACAATGATTGAATGCTGCATACTTTTTTAAAAATAAAAGATGGCGAAGAATGACGTAGTCAATTAAAAACTATTTTTTTAAAAGAATTTCAAAAGAAAAAATATTGTAGGTCAAGGAGGTTTGCCCCCCTTTTCGAGGCTGGAAGGGCTGAGTTTTCCATTTCCAGAACAATATTGCTCTTTTTCTTCAGTGGCGCATTCCAACTCCTATTCTTCTTCACTTTCTAATTCTGTCTCTATTTAACCTTGCTATTCAGCCATCTATTCAACTTTATCCGTGGTTTTTTTGATACCTGCTCTCTCTTAAACGCTCTACAATCCAGTGCTATTTGTCGCCTTTGCTTTAATTGTCTCCTTCCTCCATCATTTCCCTACTCTTCCTCTTCCCGTGACACTAGCTGTAGTTTTATATTCATTTTAAAAGAAACGGTGATCTCATTCCTGCATTATGCACTCTATAATCTTCGATTTTAATGTTATAACCACGTACTGAGAAGCCAACTTATTATAAGTATATTTCAAGGATCTGAAGTACAAAGAATCAGTAAAAATTAATCATCGTTAAAATTTAAACGATTACCGATATAAGTTTGGAGGCACTCGAGATAAATGCTAAAATGATTCGCAGGTCATCTAGAGCATAAAATAGTATGCGAAGTAATAACACCTATTCCAACTAAAAGAAATTATATCAGACGAGAAAATTCTAACGTCTTTACGAATTCAGTAAATTTGTAAGAAACGGGTTTTAGGTGAAACTAAAACGGCAAAATATCGAGAAAAATGTTCATCGTTAAAAACAGTTGAATTCGATCCGACCATCTATCGGATTAGTTTTACACTGAACGAGGCAAATACTACACTACAGATGGTCAATTCGACTTTGGAATAATCGTTTTTTTTTTTTCAAATCTGTCGTAAACGAAATAAGAAAAAAAGTAGCGCCTACTTAAAGCTAGTTTAGGTACAGTGTTTTCATCCAGGCGGTAAACATTTTTTTCCAAAAAAACAACAAACAAAAAAGAATTATAATAAGCTTAACGATTTTTATGAATTTGTTGTTTACACTATTATTCCAGAATAAGGAAAAAATCTTTGGTAAAAGCAGTCTCCAAACGTCATCTACAGTCGGCCACATTAATATTTGGTCACGACGTTGTGGAACAAATGAACGCAACGAACAAATGGCAATAAAGTTTTATTTGTAATTTTTCTAATGAAATAAAACAAAGAAAAACTTTCTACATACATGCATATAAAAAAAAAAAAATCACAAACGAAAAATATTACAGCTCCAGTAACAACGAACACAAAAAGTCGAAAATGGTGCGTCACATTAATATTCCGTCAGTGGAAAAATAAGACTTACAGTTATGTATATTTTTTCGATAGGATAAACAAATGAGCACATCAGTACTTTGTATGCTAACCGTTTTCCCGGATCACACTTTTTAACCCACATGGCATCAAGGAAATTAAGTTACAGCAGTAATCCGGAGGAATTTTGCTCCGTTCCCCCAGTAAGCGCTCTTTCAGCTGGGTACGGCTAGTAATTGACTTCTTAAGTAGTTTCCCGTCCAAGAAGTTCCATAGATTATCTATGGGGTTGAAGTCAAGAGACTCTGACGGGGCTAGCATGACAGAACGACAATTATAGGGCAGCCGTAACCGAGTGTCGAGTGCGGTATGTTTCAAGTCATTGTCCTGATACACCCGAAACGTGTTCTGTAGATCCATTTTCTTGGCGCTTGCACGTAAATTGGTTTTCAAAATCTCAATATAAGCGGCAGCAGTCACGGTTCTTTCGATAAAACTAAAAGTTCCGATGCCGGTAACCCTGAAACTCTCCCCCATACCAGCACACTTCCCCCATCATGTTTGACCGACGCAGTGAAATTCTTCTTCTTCTGCTTACGCTACACTTTTTGTTTTCCGTCAGCACCAACAACATTACACTTCGATTCATCGGTAAATAACACGTCGTACCAGAATTCCTCATCCCCGTGCACGCACTTTTTTGTAAATTCTAATTCTGCAGTTGACGGCAGGTATGAAGCGTTTACGCCAAGCGGTTTTCGAACTGTATTCCATATTTTTGAGCGCTCTGCGTACGGGGTTTCAGTTGAAACCATTTTCCAAGTTCGTTTGTGTAAGGTTGTTGCTAATTTCGGAGCACTTACTTTTGGATTTGCTACTACTTGTCACTGATTAAACCGTACATCAAAAGTGCCCGTTTTTTTTCGGCTTCCCTTTGTGCATTATTGAGTACATTCGACCACCTTCGATGCCGCCGATAAATGTCATTCACGGTGTTCCGTAACATATTTAGTAACCGACCTATCTCACTGCCCCATAAGCCATTCTTTTTACGAAACATTACAAGTTTGCGAGTCTTGATCAAGGTATTTCTACTCTTAAGCGACTTTTTTTTTTTTCCTGCACAACTGCATTTGCGTTATTTTGCACGGTAACTGCGATTTCGTATTCACTGATGATTCACACGCAAACCATGTACTTACCTCGTTGCATGAACGCCATTCCTCACGCTTGGGAAAACCCCAGGGCTGCTGCTCATGCATCGGTCCGTCGTTGACCGAATATTAATGTGGTACACCAATTTTGACTTTTTGCGTTCGCTGCTACCGGAGCTGTGATATTTTTTCGTTTATGATTTTTCGTTGTATGAACGTATTTAGCAGGTTTTTCTTTGTGTTATTTCGTTAAAAAAAGATTACAAATAAAGCTTTATTTCCATATGTTTGGTGCGCTCATCGCAACGCCGTGACCGAATATTAATGTGGCTGACTGTACATGTTTGTTTTCCTTATGAGTAGGAAAATGGATGAAAAATGTTAACCCTTTCAGCACTGCTGGTTTTAATTATTTTACAACCGTACAGAACCGTACACCATTGGAAAAAAACACACATAGATTACTGCCATTACACTGTTGTTTTTGAAAACTTCGGGAGTACTTGCTACAAAGTTTATAAATTAGATCTCGCTTTGAATTTTATTGACCTCGGTTTAGTTTTTCAAGTAATTCTAAAGCACCTGGAGTACAATTAAAATTATTAACTGACTTTAATATGATTTTATTTTTTTTATGTGTCAATGTGAAATATGTTATTTTAGGTAGGGAGCAGTATGAGAACAACTGTAAAAGTATTAATAATAACGGTGAAAATAGAGTAGTAGTATCAATGATAATAATAGAAAATTATTAGTAAAAACCATACTTTTATGGCATACTTAGATGCACATAATTTGTATGGCTGGGCTCCGCGTGTATGGAGGGTTTCAGTTGGCTATGGATGTATAAGCAAAGGTGTGTTTTGTTAGGTGTAGTGCTCGTCAACATGTTAGGTAGTTCAAAGTAAAGAGGGTCTTCTGGTTACATAACGAAATACTGGTTGTTAATTGATTAATTTTCCAGAATATAGATTTCTGTACTGCTTTTTATGTTTCTGATTGATACTGTTTTTAATTTTAAATATTTAAAAGTTTTACTTTTTTGAAGTAGTACATGTTAAAAATATAGGTAAGTTATTGTTCAGACCATGTTATTATTAATAGCAGATAAGAAGTAAAAATTCCAAAAAAAACTTATATAATATTGAAATAAAAATTAGGAACTTAGTGACCAGGTTATATAAGCAACGTAACATAGTGATACTCGAGTAGATTCCTAGATACGTAGGAATTCGGAGTAATGAAACAGTAGACCACTCGTATAGAGAGCAGATTGATGTAGAAATAAACATATTAAGCTAAACTAGGAGAAATTCATATTCATATGAAAGAAAAACTAGCTAGAAATTGAAGCCTAGAGTTTAAGTGCATTAGTGATGTTAAAGGGAAAATATATTATTCCATTATGAATAAGATCGAGAATTATTCGTGGTTTAAGGTAAAGGGTTTGAAATGAAATTATGTAAAATCTGTAGGGCGAGTTTGTGTCAACATCGGATACCATTTCATTAGGCAAGAATAGAAATGGTAGATAGTAACATCTGTTGTGAACGCCGATTGGACGGATCGATTGGGCATGTGATTTTGCAGTGCGAGAGACATTATGGGGGAAAGAGATGGTCACAGAAATTTTAAGCAAATATTATGCGTTATCTATTTCTGTGTACCAAATGGTGAATGAGCTAGTGCTTAAAGAACGTGTATTAGACGTTATATTTGTTTTTCAAATCCGCTAATCTTCTGAAAGTACTAATGTACATTGCTCGATTAATGTAATTATTGTATTATTCAGGTAAGCTTATTTGATCATTTATTATTTTTCTTTGCGGAGACAAAATATCAGATTTACTAATTAGCTCTGTTGTAGAATACATATGAATAATATATCGATCACTTACGATATAGCTGCAATGTAACAGTTTTCTTTTGTGGTGTGATTAAATCTGTGTTAGAAGCTTGACACGAATAAGTGCTATTGTGTTGATGCCGAGTTATACCAGTGATATCCAGCCTGCTCGTTACTATTCTGCTATTTTCTGATTCAGGTACTTCGACGGTAGTACTTTCCATTAAATGATTTCTGTTGTACCAGTGAACTGCCGGAGATGGTTTACCTGGGAAACCGATAAAGTCAGTTTAATTACATAGGAAAATGAAATAAGTTATTACGTTATTTTTCTCCTCTTCAAATTTGTTTCGTAGTGATGTGTCTTTGTGAAATTTAATAATCCCCTAGAAACTGCTTTCGCAGTAATAATTTCCAGATTAAAAAATTAACAATACTGAAAAGTTAATGAAACGTTGGCCAGTTTTGAAGTATTTAACAAATTCTGCTTTCTTTAAAATTGGCAAGGTTTAGTCAAAACTGAAGAGAGAAAATATTTATCGATGTTTCCAAATAGTCAATAAGAGTTACTGAATAATATACACACAGATGAAATATCTGGACTCAGGGTATTATTGCGAATCTTCGTTACTTCTTGCTTTATGATGGTCACTTTTATCGTATGGTTTGATTTTAAGTGCGCCGTAAACGGTTTACTCTGTTTTTTCTAAAAAATTTGCTTTTCTCGTTTTCTCAAAAAGTAAAAACTCAGGTTTCCCGCAAAGCAACCAACCCTATAAAATTAAACTGGTTACCAGAAAAATTAAGGAAAGTGAAATCAGCTGGAGGAAAGCAACTGATTCAATATTCTTTTCAGATTTATTAGTACATTGTGAGCCCTCCGCGACACTTACTTTACTCTTTAAATTTTTAAACTTGGAATTATTAATGAAATTTTTATGACTTTAATTTATTTTAGTACGGGAGCCCACGATGCTAAATAGGGATTTACTCGAGCGTCGTGGATACATATTGGATTTTAAAGATTAGATGGTAGAAAGAAAAGAAGGTTATATGATGTATACCATTTCACCGGTGGGGGGAACGTCTACAGGTTTTCAACTATGTAAAAAAAAAACAGTCACATTGAAATACTCGAGTGCGTCAGATATTAATAGTGTATGCGCCCTACGTGCTTGTGATAACGGAGGTATGTTAATCTGACGGTTTGCATGATGGGGGTGGTCGTACGAACGGGTAGAAAATGGGGGGGGGGGGGATTTATTCGAGCGCGTCAGATATTTAGAGGGGATACTAAGTGATCCTGAAAGAAGGCCCCATTAAAAATACTTTTCTCTCGTTGGGAACATTCGGATTTCCAACTTTACATTCGGACCCTTAGGCGCCGAAAGCTCGAAAGTTCCAAAAATAATATTTTTTCCCCCAGTCATGTGATATATCGATGGAAAGATCGTTATTTATGGAGAATGAAACCATAAGTTATTTCCTTAACGAAACTTTCAAACCTTGATGTTCCAAACTTGAGAAATATACGTCGAAGCGCATATGTTTAACCGTGTTCAAAATAAAATTTTTAGTAACTAATAATTTAAAAAAATAAATAAAAAAAGGATATAATTAATTTTTTTTCATAACCATTATATTGCACTTCAAATTAATCTAAGCCTTCGATTCAAATTAGTATTTGGCTTTACTGTTTTAAATTATTATTAAAAAAGATCTCTGAAATTTATTAAGATATTAAATTAAAATAATAAAATAAAAATGGAAGTTTATTCAAACAGATTTTCTTACATACTAAATAATTATAGTCATCGTTAACTTTCATACGGAATCCTCAACGCATGAAACCTCATGCTTGACTGAACCTGTTGTTATTTCGGCTTGTGAAAATTGTCAGATTATATTTTTTTCATTATCCTTGAATTATTTCCTTCAAAATAAAAAAAAAAATCAACCGCGCTCGAGAATGTCAAGGTGACGTTTATTTTCGGCAAGTTTGCGACCCTCCCACTCCCTTACGTCACGGTAAAATCGTCAGATTATTAAAACGTACACTTTTCAGCATTTAATTTTTTTTTTTTTTTGGCTCGTCAACCAAGGACCTTTACTCGGAAACAAAAGGTAAGGAAAGAAGTCAGTTATATTTTAATCCGATCAGAAATTTTATCTAAAAAGGAACAAATAGCAGGAATAATTAGCGGGGAAGGAAAGGACAGGATATAGGAAGCACAATAAGGAGTAGGAAGTCCAAGTTTTAACAAACAAGAATACAAGGCAGAACGCTCCACGGAGAGAGATGAACACTGGAAAAACACATGATCGGCGTCGCAAGTAACTGCATCATCCGAATGGAGAGGACAGTGTTTAGAAGAAATCAAGGAAACGAAATCTGGAGGAAGGCAGTAAAGAATGGCCAAAGCGCATATGAACAATGGAAACATCAGAACGCCGAAGGAAGGGATGCAAAAGAAACCATGAATATGCAAGAAGAATAGGCTGAACTGACAGGTAAAAGGAAGAACTGTTGGAAAAAGAGGAAACATAGGTGTCCGACCAAAATCGTGTATGAAAACTTTTACAAATTGATAGGAGGTTATCGGATGGAATTTTTTTAAAATAAAGACGAGAGGAAGCAGCAGCAGCCCGAGCCAAGGAATCAGCCGCTTCATTACCAAATATGCCCGAGTGACTAGGTACCCGCAGCAAATCAATATTAATTGAACGGAGATAGGAAAGATTGTGAATGAGTGAACGTATACGGAGGATAATAAAGTCACACTAATGATCAAGAAGGGTTGGTTTTCCTCGCGTATGATTCGTTGACGAAAGTGTGTTCTATCGCGTTCGTTTTGATAAAACCGTTTACTTATTTCAACGAATTCGTAGTACCTTTTTTTTTTTTTTTTCTCTGTCTCTCTCTTTCCTTTCTTTTTCTTCTTTCTGCTCGGTCGTCAAGTTTTCGGTGTTGCAGGTGGTTAACACCGCACATGGACGTGGACGAGGATGGGGGGAAAGATCCCCCCATCAAGTTAAGGGAAACAGGTAACAGTACGCTGTGCACCGAGGTAAGTAATTTTACAACTATTATTAGCGATGAAGACGGCGAAAGCAACATCTCGCAGACGGCTCAGTTAAGTAAGTCTAAAGAATCCGTAACTAGTGATAACAATAATGATAGCAACAGCAATCTTGATAAGACAAATAATGAAGCCGGTCATAACAATAGCACGAACAACTCGGCTCTTTCAGAACCTCGTAATTACATTTCTAACTTTTATCCTACTAATACAAATTCCACTCATAGCGATAAAGGTTTTAAAGTTTTTATTGAAAAAGCCTATCAACCCGACTCAATCAGACTAGCCATTAGTGCGTTAAAAATCGCCGAAATATTAAAAATAAATAATTTATGGAAAGATATTATTGAAATTAAGAAGGTAGGCCGGAATAGAGTTATTATTCAATTGTCGTCACCTCATTCCGCCAATAATTTAGTTTCTTGTTCTTGCTTTCTTACGAGCGGGTATAGAGCTTTTATTCCGGCACATCTGGTCTCACGATTTGGTGTTCTTAAGGGAGTGGATATCGAGTATTCCGTTGATCAAATCATGGAAATGATTGACTCCTACCCGTTTGTAGTTAATAACATTAAGCGATTAAATAGACGAGCTAATATCGAGGGCGAAATTAAATATTTCCCAAGTTCTTCTGTACTGATCTCGTTTGAAGGCCAGTCCTTACCATCGCATGTTTTTTTATAGAACGTCAGGTTCCCTTGTGAACCATTTGTTCGACGTACGCGTCAGTGTTACCGATGTCTCCGATATGGTCACCTAGCCAGACAGTGCAAGAGCAATTCCAGGTGTCTGCGCTGCGGAGGAAAAGAACATTCGGAAGAAGCTTGTACTAGTGCATCTCCAATTTGTGTGTTTTGCAAAAATCAGCATAGAACCACCGATACTTCGTGTCCAGAAAGAAGAAGGCAAACTCAAATAAATGAACTTATGGCGTCACATAACCTCAGCTTTCAAGAGGCCTCATTAGAAATACCTTCTCTATATCGACAAGAAAATCTCTATTCCAATACTGTTAGAAGAAACCGTTTTTCTCTCTTATCTGAAGAAAATAATTTTCCGCCTATTTCGCAGAGTAATCACGAAAATGAATCTCATATTATCGCTTCATTTAAACCCAAACCGATAAGAAAGACTGGATACATTGATTCAAAGCAATTAATTCCTATCTCAGATTTCCGTCTCAAACGTACCGTATCGTTTGCGGCTTCTGACGAAGGGAAAAAAACAAATTATTCCAGTCCAAAAAAGTTAGATAGACAACCTAGTTCGTCCAAACTAACCAACAGCACAACTTTAACTAACAACGAGCCGAAACCAATTCAACCAATATTGAGAAGTAATACAAATAACATAAGCAAAAAGGGTTTAGATCCCAAAATCTCCAATGTGGTGAATTCTAAAGGGTTAAAGTCTCTTCCCAATAACAAAAAAACTGGTAAGGCTATTTCAGTCAACAATTAATTTTCCGATTTTATATTATATTTAATTATATATTTCTTTTAGTATATACTAACTTATTGTATACATTTAGCGGTTACATATTTATGTGTATGTAGCAATATAGATATATAAACAGGGTAATTCGCGATCATTTTAAACTCACTCTTTTCGACATGATCCGGGTGTTGCAGTGGAATGCACGCAGCATTTTTTCTAATAAAGGTGACCTAGAAATCTTTCTGTCTCAGGAGGATATTGATATTGTTCTACTTTCAGAAACTTGGCTATCCAAGAACAGATCTTTTAACATTCCCAATTATCACTGTTTTCGAGACGACAGAGAGGATGGCTACGGGGGTATGGCCATTTTAATTAAGTTCGGAATCAAGTACCAGGTGATTAATCTCGATTTATCAACTAGTAACAATAGTACCAAATCAAATGCAGTCAGCGTTCTTGTTACTATTGGTCAATTTTCCGGAATATTTATTTCGTACTACTCTCCCCCGAATCATTCTATAGACTCCTCAACATTCTTGGATGCGTTGGAGGGTTATAATAATATTCCCATTTTGTTGGGTGGAGATTTCAACGCTCTGAGTGTGTGCTGGGGTTGTGACCGTAATAATGCGAAAGGGGCAGCTGTACTTGACCTCATCATTAATTCAGATCTGTGCTTATTGAATGATGGTTCCAAAACCAAACTTGGAAATCCCCTTCATGTGAATAACCCTGTTGATTTAACCCTAGCATCATCCTCAGTGGCGCTCGATTGTACATGGGAAGTTCTACTAACGTCTTTAGGGAGTGATCACTTTCCAATTATGATCACTATAAATACGAACAACCCAATATCATCTTATCGGCAGCCATATCAATCTGAAAATAATATACTGCGTTGGAAATTTATGGAAGAGAACTGGAATAAATTTCGCGAGTTAGTTGATCAAAATCTGGTAATAATTAATTCTGTGAGTAACTCCTTAGACAAATACTATACATTTTATGATGCTGTTCTTTCAGCGCTACAGTGCTCCATGCCTAAGGCATCCTTGTATAAAGGGAATAAACCTGCTGTTCCTTGGTGGAATGGAGAATGCGAGACTAAAGTTAAAGAACGAAACGATGCTTTGCGCACTTTTAGGGCAGTTGGCACAATGGGAGCTTATCTTACATATAGGAAAATTGCAGGGGAGACGCGAAAACTCCTCAAAAAAACCAAAAGGAACTCTTGGAGGGATTTTTGTAGGAAGTTTAACAGAAACACTCCTTTAAAAGAAGTTTGGAATCTAACTAAGCGTTTTAAAAATTCACATTCTCACGGTCGAGTGATTCAAAATGACAGTTGGTTTACTGACTTTTCAAACGCAGTTTCTCCCCCTTATGTTCCAATGAGGGAGGAGCTGGCCGGGGAAGGAAATACTGCACCTATGATATCTCATATTCTGCTCCGTCCAATTACGTATGAAGAGGTTTTTATTCCTTTAAACAAGAAACGAGATTCTTCCCCGGGTTTGGATGGTATTACTTACTCAGTTATACAGAATTTAAGTAATTACGCCAAAAATATACTATTAGAAATATATAACAATTTATTAGTGTCTGGTTTAATACCTTCTGACTGGTCGCGTTTTCTAGTCATTCCGATTCCCAAACCTGGTAAATCTCTCAACCAGGCGTCATCATTTCGACCGATTTCCTTGGCCTCCTGCTTTAGGAAAGTTTTCGAGGTTGTAATTAAGAACAGACTGATGTGGTGGATTGAGAGACAGAAGATACTTCCGGAGGGAATGTTTGGATTCCGCCCACATTTGGGTACCCAAGATTGTGTAGCATCATTCTTGGGGGATGTTTATTCTACTTTCCAAGAAAAAGGCTTCTTGGTGGCAACATTCCTTGATATTCAGGGGGCATTCGATAATGTTTCCATCCCCGTTCTTTTCAATCAATTAATAGCAGTTAATATTCCTTTTCCCATGGCTAAACTTTTGTGTAGTTTATTTTTATGTAGATCCCTCCATATTCTTAACCCCGTATCCAAACAGGTTGAAGTTCGCACAACTTATAAAGGTCTTGCCCAAGGTGCCGTTCTGAGTCCGCTTCTCTTTAATTTGTATATATTACCTCTCTTTAATATTCAAATACCAAATTTCTCCCGAATTTTGTCATACGCGGACGACTTCTTAATATATTCTAAACATAACTGCCTTATTAAATGTCTTCAGGCAAGTCAAACATCTATGGATATTTGCTTTAATTCCTTTGAGAAGATTCATTTTGAAATATCCCTTGCCAAATCCTCGGTATCCGTATTTTCACTTAGACCATTTGACTACGAACAAATATGTGTTCTAATTCAAAACCAATTCATTAAATTCACTAGGCATGTTAGGTATTTAGGATTGTTTTTAGATCCTAAACTAACATGGACTTTTCACATTCAAAAACTAGTTGAACTTGTAATTAAATCGTATAGCCCCTTAAAGGCTATAATCAATTCATGCTGGGGAAGTGATCCGGTCATATTAAGCCAGCTATACAAAAGCTTTATTAGATCGAAATTGGATTATGGAGCGATTTTCTATGGATCGGCCTCAAAGTTCCAGCTTAGAAAGTTAGATTCATTACAGAATCTTGGCTTAAGATTAATCACGGGAAATGTCAGGTCGTCCCCTACCATCGGTCTACAAATGGAGACCAAAATTGCTCCTCTGAACATTAGAAGAAATTATTTAACAGATAAATTTGTACTTAAGTATTGTAATTACAAATATCCGCAGTTTATAAGTAAGATAATGCAGGTAAGTAGTGATTGGAGATTTGTTCCCCAGAAAATGCCGCTCTTGCTCAAAAGAACTAGGATGTATTATAGTTATAGTCCAGCTCTTGTGCCATCTTCTCCCTCCAATTATTTTAATTTCAGATACGACCTTAATCTTATCAAACTGGACATCAATATTAACACCTTTAAAAGCCAGAATTTGCATCTGTTGCCTGGTAACATTGTGAACTCCGTTTTTCTAGGTATCGCGAAAGAATTATACCCCGGTTATCGGTTGATCTTTACCGATGGTGCCAAATTCCGTGGATTTAATGAAGGCGTAGGGGCCGGGTTTCTTATAGAAGGTATCACTGAGCAGAAATTTAAATTACCTCCAGAAGCTTCGATTTTCACGGCCGAGCTTCTTGCAATTGAAAAAGCGTTAGAGTTTGTGAAAAACGTGTTGCAGTCCAAGGGGGAGTTTGTAGTATTTTCGGACAGCCTTAGCTCTCTCTTGTCGCTTCAGAGAAGTAACTTTGAATGTAATTGCCATCCAATTATTTATGAAATTAAGGAAAAGTATTTTAATATTTCCGAACTTGGAGGAGTCATTAAATTCTGTTGGGTTCCGGGTCACTGTGGGGTACCACTTGGTGACCGTGTTGATTTAATCGCAAAAGAAGGTGTTAGATCAGGTATTAAGTTTCCATTTATCCCATCCTTCGATCTTCTAGATAAAGCCAAAAGAAATAATCATGCGGATTGGATAAGTCTTATTTGTAGAGAGCAAGGACCTGGTAAATATTTTCATATGGTCCAACCATCTTTGCCGTCCATACCTTGGTTTTACCGCATTAGTGTCCCAGTTAGTTTGACCCGTAGGTTTGTGACCGTTGTGTGTAGGCTCCGCTCCGGCCATTGCCGATTGGGTTTAAATTTTTCAAACACTGGGCACTGCACCGGTTGTAATATCTATTGTCGACAAAATTTTAGAGAAGACATTAACCACTTGTTATTTAATTGCACCCAGTTCGATGACGCGAGACTTGCGTTTTCTAAGGACCTCATGTCCTGTGGTGTTTATTCTCCATTGTGTGTTTTTCATCTTCTCTGTTCCAGTGATAAAATTTTATTTGTCCTTTTTAGGTTTATTGAAAGAAACAGGATTGTTGTTTGATTTTTTTTTTTTTTTTTTCTTTTTTTTCTTTTCTCTCCATTATTTTACTTATTTTTTTTCTTACATCATTGTAGTCTTTGTCCAGTGTGGCTGTGACTACCTCCTTTTTCTCATAATGCATTGTGAGCATTGCCAGGCAACTGTGGTCATAATGTGAGATAGAAATATTTATCTACTTATCTATTTTTTCTTTTGCTCCTTTTTCCAGAATGGAAAAATCTTGTTTGTTTCTGTTTTGTTTCATTGAGCATTGTGGGCACTGCCAGCAGTTGCGGCCATAATGTAGAATGAATGAAATTTCTCTTCCTGAATTTTCTATTATTAGTATTTTTTAATATCTAGTCGTGTCGTAGTTTGCTGGCCAAATGAACTGTTCTGTTCGGGCCAAAAAAAAAAAAAAAAAAAAAAAAAAATCAAGAAGGGGAGACGATATGGCCTGAAGGGCGCATAAAGAGTCAGAGTTAAAAATTTAGAGGAAAAATGATTCGAGAAAATGAAAATAATAGAGCGAAGGATAGTCAACAACTAGACGAATGTAATTTGAATATATGGAAAGACAAAATAAAAATATGGTTGATTGCGTGGTGCAAAGAATGAGAAATGGATAGTCATAGGAAAGGAACAGCGATAAGACGGGTAATTGATTGAAAGAGTAAAGAATTATAAATGATTTAATGAAAAAAAAAAAAAAAAAAATGCTCAGTTCTAGCTGCATTACTTATGGCTTATGTGAAAATATTGTGGTACGATGTGCGATAGGTATAAATGTTGTGAATTAAAATTAGACGTAGAATAGTAAAAATAGAAGTTAAGTTGAATTAAGTAATTATATATAAGATGAATATGATGTATTAGACTTAAGATGTATATAATGAATAAACGATATAATTATGCTGGGAACCCACAGACGGGCAATTGCCTTGTGGGACCCGCAAATTATTTAAATAAAAAAAAAAAAAAAAAAAAAAAACGGCTGTGAATATCGAACAGAAACAAGGGGGTCGAAAAGATTCATGTAATTAACCCACCTTACCTTAATCTGAGGCGTTCGAGTATTTTCAACGATCGATTTTTTTTTACTATTCTGATCGGCTATGCTAGACGCACGTTTCTATATGCAGTACTTATATATGGTGGAGGTACTCAACAGGGTGCAAGGTATGCCACCTTATGTTAATCTGACGCGCCCGAATAAATCCCAAAATCCCATATTGGGCTC
Source organism: Icerya purchasi (assembly GCA_039619475.1). Taxonomy (NCBI): domain Eukaryota; kingdom Metazoa; phylum Arthropoda; class Insecta; order Hemiptera; family Monophlebidae; genus Icerya; species Icerya purchasi. The sequence continues at coordinate 395,305,933 of CM077116.1, forward strand.
CCCTACTATTTATTTACAATTGTAATATTTAAAATCTAAAATAATTTCGGATTAATTGATTAAGAGTTTAGCTATTATACTTTTCTACTTTATCTTAAATTACAAGTTCCATATAAGGTTCTAAAAACGGTGGAATTGCAGGAAAAATTAATCAAAGAAAAAACCTACTTACGACTTGTATACTATATAAGTTCGACGTCATTTCAAGCGAGGATTAGCCTCTGTTAAGGTTGCCGAGCTACCTGATGTTTGGACAATCCGATTGTAGACATCTGTGGAAGAGCCGGTTAGTTAACTTGTTAATTCTTTCAGGAGCCATTTCAACGACTGCGATGTCATATAGTTCCATTGTTGGGAAGAACCAGGACAGGTCCAAAATCAGTTTAAGCATTTTATTTTGCGTGACTTGGATTTTTTGAATGGGGCATTTTGCACTGGTTTTCTATACGATACGGATGTAGACTGCCTTGAAATGCGTAATTTGTTTATTATACTTAGTCGTGAGATCCCGGATATCAGAGAATACAGCAATTTGGTTAGTAGACTAACTTTACTTAGTATGTGTCCGATGTGTTTATGGAACTTAAGCTTGGGGTCTAAAACAACTCCAAGATATCTTACTTGTGGTTTCCAGTGCACAATATTACCTCTGAATTTTAATGGGTTTTATGAGATATAAAGTAAAGTAAGTCCTATACCTTTGACAGGACGTCGGGGATTGTAGCAGTTTTTTTTTGTTTCTAGTGAAGGAGGTAGATCGCTTGATTTTTCCCGGGGTAGATATGTATTTTCTATTTAATGAAGTAGACCTGGATTTGGTCTATGGCTGATTGTAGATTTTGAATGATGTTACTTGCAAGTTTGTTTGACATAGTGTAGGAATGGTGTTGTATTTCTTTCTTAATATTCTGGAAAAGTTCTATATATGGTTAAAGTTTCTATTCAATGAGAATAATAGGTGACTTTTTTTTTTCTTTTTTTTTAACCCCCCTTTGGACATGCCAACAAAGGATCTTCGCCCAGAAACGAAACGAGGGAGAAGGATCATTTAAATGTAGATTCGGTCAGCTATTGATAAGATAAAGGAACTGAGGATAGGAACAACTGAGATCGACGGAAACGATAAGATATACGAGGCACAATAAGGAGTAGGGAGTTTGAGTGACAGCAGATTGGAATACAAAGAAGTGCGTTCGTTCCTGAGGGATGGACATTCAAAGAGGATATGGTCAGGATCACAGACGGCTTCGTCGTCAGAATGAAGAGGGCAATAAGGGGAAAGAGCGGGATGAAAACGAAAACGTGAGGAAGGAAGAAGAGTATGATTTAGACGTAAATGGATAATAGGGACAATAACGGAGCAGCGAAGCGAAGGAAAATCGTAAAACCAAGGCCGCATGGGAAGACTAGGTTGGATGGAAAAATAAAAGGAAGGATGATTAGAAAAGGAAGAAACGTAAAAATCTGACCAAAATCTAACATGAAACTTTTTGCACAATGGGAGTAAATTAGAAACGGGAATTTTAGAGAAAAAAAAGCGGAAGGATACAGCAATCTGAGCTAAGGAATCTGCCATTTCGTTACCCTCTATCCCCGTATGACTGGGGACCCAGAGCATTTCAATGCGGATAGCGTGAAGCGAGAAGAAATCGTGAATGAGAGAGCGAATACGGAGGATGAAAAGGTCAGAGGAGTGAGAGGGGAAATGAGAGGAAATAGCTTTAAGAGCACACCTGGAGTCGGAGATAATTAAAAATTTAGAAGAAGAACGATGTGAGGAAATATGGATTATGGAGCGTAAAATGGCCATTAACTCGGCCGTAAAGATAGTACAAAAAGAAGGGAGACGAAAAGATTCAGAGAAATTAATGCTCGAAATGATGAAAGAAGCTCCAACTCCATTAGGCCCCTTCGAACCATCCGTAAAAATAGCCATATGGGAAGGAAAACGGGATTCGATGTGACTTCATGACTTATTCTTAAATTTGGAAACTTTTTCTCTCTTATCCTGGAATTTAAAGATCTTAATTGCTCGTAGGCTGTTGGGTTTCGATATTGAATATAGTGCTTGTTTTACAGATACAGAAAAAAAAAAATTTAGGAGCTTAATAAATAATTACACCTTGGGCCCTTGCGGGACTCAGGTGTAAATGGTATATTTTTAATAAATCTGAGAGATGACCTGCTGTTTTCATTTTTTTTTTTCTTTTATTTTTTGTGAACCGATTTAAAATTTTAGAATTCCACCTGTTATATTACATGTGATCCGCCCGATCCGATATATATTTTTTATAAAAGATATCATTTCAAACTTTTCCCTAACTTTTTTCTTTTGGAAACAAATATGGAATTATTCTTAGACTATTAACCGGTTTATGGTTGAGAGTCCAATAGTGGGCGCTTTAGGTAATTACAGGTTCTACATAAACTATTAATTATTTTAGCTTCTGATTAATTTTGATATTTTCAAGAATGATGTAGTCAGTTGAGTGAGAAGGGAGAGGGGATGCGATAGCTCATAGTACGCTTTGAGCATCCGACAGGATAAGGATTACGAGAGACAGTTGAGGATCTGATAAAAGGAAGGGTACGCATAGTCATCAGTGAAGATTGAAAAATAGTTGGGGAAAAAAAAGCTAAGATTCTGTAGAAATTCTGATCTAACAACATGATGAGGAACGGGTTTGGGAGAAATAGGAGAATAAAAACAGTTAATTGGGATGAAGAAAGGAGGAAAAGTTGAAGGAGAAATATGGGAGTTTATTGTGCGTGTAGTTATACGGAGAAAACTAGACAAGACGACCGGTGATAAGAGATAGAAAAGGAGTTTTGTTAGCAGATAAACGCCAGTTACGTAAGATGATGGAATAAGAAGAAATAAGAGAGCTAGAGGAAATAGGAAATCGTTTGATGAGGGAACGATAACCCAAGAAGGAACATCGAAGAAAAAGAGTAGGAATGTGAGATCCAACGTGCGGAGCTGGGATAGGAGTAAACTTTCGGGCTCTAAGGCAGAGGCGGAGACATGTATTTTTGACCCGACCCAATCAGAGCGGATAAACGATTTGTAAAACATAAGCAGAATCACAGGATCACCTCGCCAGTCAGTGTGAGAAACGGATTTAATGAGCTTGAGCCTTTTGAAGGAGGACACGCACAGACGGTTGATATTGCCATGGAAGGAAAGTTGGCTATCCAGAAAAACACCCAAATAACGAAAGGAGGAAGTAAGAAAGATTGGACTATTATTTAAGACGAGGTCGATTGAGGAAAGGTACTATAAAGACGATAGTAGAAAACTTAGAAGAGGAGATGAAAAGATGGACGTTGGATAAAGCGTTTTCTAATGAAATTAAGGAATTTTGAAGTTAGGAGTTAGCTCGCGAGATGCTGCGACGAGAGGAACAAATGAGGATGTCGTCTGCAAAGAAAAGGGAAGAGGAATTCAAAGACGAAAAAGAAATTTTGATAAAATAGATATTAAACAAAGTTGGGCTAAGACAAAACCCTGCGGTAATCCACAAAAGATTAGTCTAATGGCACCATGAGAAAAGAGAGTGACCGATTGGTAGAGGAAAAAATTAATAACAAGGGTAGAAAAATGAATCGGATTGTCGAAGGAAGGCATAAAATCAAAAAGAGTAGGGTGATGGACATTGTCGAAGGCTGTTGAGATATTATAAAGGAAGCAATAAGAAAATTTTTGTCAATGAATGATTCCTAAACGTCTTCCAGGAATGCACTAATACAATCAGGAAGGCCGCGACCAGGCAGAAACCAAACATATTACTAGGCAATAAGTTGTGATGTTCCAGCCACTAAAACATGACGTCTGTTGATTAAGTTTTCGAAAAGCTTCCTGACACAAGAAGCAAGAAAAGTTGGACGAAGTGAAGAAGAGTTGAGTTTAGGGATAGGGATAAAAATGAAGGTATTCCAAGATAAAGGAGTACAACCAAAGTGAAGAAAAGAGTTAAACAAGTTTAAGAGGAACCGACGAGGAGAGTCCGGAAGATTTTTGAGAGTAGAAAAGCAAATACCGTCTACTCCGGGAGAAGAATTTGAAAAATTGCGCAAGGATGTTTCTAATTCCGTGAGGTAAAAGGAGTGAGCAGAAAATGTGGGGATTCGGAAGAGGACGGAATCTGAGCGAAATAGGAGTAGAGCGTGAAAAAGAGGAACGTAATATTTTCGATGCATTTTTTTCTGCCGTTTTGAGGATGAATCTGGCTCTAGCATTGGCTTTTTTGTGAGAAAGATAGTTGGTGAGCGTTGGGTTAGAGCGAAAAGCTCTAAAAGTGGTTATACTGAGATCAAAAGTAGCCTTACAATTCTGATTCCATCACAAAGTGGAAGACGATTTCATTTTTTTATGAGATGAACGACGGTCAGGGGAAAAGAACAAGTTAAGGCAAAAGAGATAGAATCAATGAAGAATTTATATTGGGAAAAGCAATCCAAGGAAGCAGAGATAGAGGAGAGTGAAGAATCAACGGAGGAACGGAATAGAGATCAATCTACTTTAGAGAGAACCCAATTTGGAGAATTAGGAGGAATAAAGGAAGGGGAGGAGGGGACTTCATTCACCGAAATAATAATAAAAACGTGGTCACTTCCAAAGGTACCGTCTAAAGTTCACCATAAGTATATCATGAACAACTGAGGCCAAGATTAAGAGAGGTAAGGAATAAATCAATAGAGCTGAAAGAGAAGTGACTTCTGAAGTATGTAGGAGAATCGTCAATTAGAAGGAATAAATCATTCTGAAGGATGAAATTCTCTAAGATCGTGACATTGCTATTGTAGTTGGTACAACCCCAAACAGGAGATTGAGCGGTCAAACTACCACCTATGGGGAAAGGAGGAGAAAGGGAATTGATTAAAGTTAGGAAAAGGGAAATCGTACAAATCGAAAAGTCACTATTTTCGTTAAATAAAAAACTGGAGTCGGAAGAATGTAAGCAGAAATGAAATAGAAGGGCCTGGAAGAATTGTTAGAAATAGAGATGTGCACTAAGCTGGGATAAGGAGGATTAGGAGGAAACAACGATTGAGATACATGAGCTAAAAACTGGACATCATTTCTTACTAAAATAGCTGAACCACCGCAGCCATCGCTGCGGTTGGAACAGGTCAGAGAGAATCCATTAAAACTGATGTCAGAGGAACTTGTTAACTATGTTTTAGCTAATATCATGATCATCCAACAGCCGTTCAAAGAAGTTCCTGCTGGCATTAATGCTGCGGCAGTTCCATTGTAGAACCTTTTTTTTTTTTTTTTTTTGTAGACGCGCTAGCGGCATTGACTCAACAACAGGAAAACTAAACTAAAAAACTAAATAACTAGGCGGTACGAAATGGACGCAACAAAGGACAGCAGTGCGGACACCACAGAAGATGAAGGAAAGGAGAAGATAAAGGAAGAGTTATAGGGAGTAGGGAGACCTAATGACAAGAGCTGACTGTATAAAAAGGAGCGATCGTTACGAAGAGCAGGACACTCGAAGAAAATGTGATCATCATCACATGTAAGAGGAGGATCACAATCGTGAAGAGAACAATAAGGAGAAGGTGACAGAGCAAATCGAAAGCGAAAGGAGGGGAGGAGAGAATGATTGATCCGGAGACGAATTAGGGAGACAATAGAAGAGCGACGACCGAAAGGAATAGAATGGAATCAAGACAGGGAACGAGGAATCGGCTGAATAAAACGGTAATGCGAATGACGATTAGAAAATAGGGAGGGATAAATATCCCGCCAAAGTCTGGCGTGATTGGAGATGGATAAGGAAAGGATATCTGAAGAAGGAAAATGGTTGAGGAATGAATCAAGGCGACCAGCAGAACGAGCCGAAAAATCGGCTGCGTCATTGCCATCCATTCCGGAATGACTGGGGACCCATAAAAAATCAATAAGAATAGAGCGGATGACTGCAGAGTGGAGGTAAGAGAACGAATTGAGAGAATAATACTATCAGAGGAATGTGAACGAGGAGAGGATAGGGCTTGAAGGGTGCCTTTAGAGTCTGAAATAATAAGGAATTGGGAAAGATCGCTTAAAGAGGAAATAAAAGGGATAGCCTGAAGGATGGCGATCGAATCGGCAGAAAAAATAGTGCAGATGGAAGGAAGCCGAAAATACTCCGAATGCCGAAGCGACGGGGCAGTAAACACACCAGCCATGCCGTCTTTGCTCCTGGAGCCATCAGTAAAGATCAATACATGAGCAGGAAGGGAGGTATTCAATAAATGAAGAAATTCATTGTTGGCTGCACCGTGAGAGGAGGAATTGGTTCGAAGTGGGAGAGAGGAAAATTTTATAGGCTGCCATAGGCTATTGAAGTCATGAGAGAAGTACGGGAAAATGTTGTAGGAAAGGACAACAGGAGAAAAATTAGAAAGACGGGTAGCAATGAGCGACAGGATTTGGATTTCATGAGGAGAAACACGTCAGCGGTTTTTGATATATAAATAGGAGGAAATAAGTTTGAACGAGGAGATGGGAAGCCGTTTAATTAAGAAGCGATACCCAAGCTGAGAAAGGCGAATAAAAAGGGGTTGGGTAACCGACTCTGATAGAACTGCGGGAATGGGGAAGGATTTCAAGGCTCCAAAGCACAAACGGAGGCAAGAGTTCTGGATTGTGTCAAGTTTAGAGAGGAGACAAGGGAATTACCGTAGATAAAGAGGAACAATAGTCGAGTTTGGACCGGATGATGGCTATGAAAAGAATTAGAAGAATAAACGGACCGCCTCCCCATCTGAGGGGAGAGAGATTTAAGGATATTAAGTCTTTTAAGACAGAATTTATAGAGAAAATTAATGTGCTCATGGAATGTGAGGCGGCTATTTAAAAAAAGGCCAAGATAGCATATGGAATTGACAACGAGGATAGGAATACCAGATATAGTGATGCGAGTTAGAGCTCGGTTAAAGGGTCGGAGAGAAAAAATGATACAAGACAACTTAGTAGGAGAAAGCAAAAGGTGAAGACGAGAAAGGGAATTATTAAGAATAGACAGCGAATTATTCAACTCATCAATAGCGGCGGACAGATTGTCACAGGTGGAATAGACCAAAATGTCGTCAGCGAAGAGGAGGGAAGAAGAAGGAATAGGAAGAGAAGCGATATCAAAAGATTAGATATTAAAAAGTGTAGGACTCAGACAGGAACCCTGTGGGAGCCCACGATAAACGCATCTGGAGGAGGAAAGGGAGGGAGAAGAAATAAAGAGAGTTCTGTTCTGGAAGAGGTTGATTATGAGAATGACGACAGCGGGAGGGAGGTTAATAGAAAATAGTTTGAAACCAGGAGGCAATGGTGAATTTTTTAGTTAGGAAAAACTTATAGACATCTGAAAGGAAATAACTAATGCAGTCAACCGGTCCAAACCTAGGGCGAAACCCAAACATATTAGGAGGGACTAGATTATTGTGCTCCAGCCACCACACGAGACGATTGTTAATTAAACCTTCAAAAAGTTTACGCAGACAGGAAGCCAGGAAAATGGGACGGAAAGAACACTGATTTCTTTTAGGAATAGGAATGACAATAAAGTCATTCCAGGATTTTGGAGTAGAACCAGAAAGAAGAAAAGAATTAAAAATAAAGAGAAGGAAAAGTAGCGCGGCAGGAGAGAGATTTTTAAGAATAACTAACGAGAAACCGTCCTGGCCAGGAGCAGACAGGGTGGATTTATTAATAAAATGGATGCAAGCTCGTCGTAACGGAAAGGAGAAGACAGGAAGTGAGAGGCTCAGAGTCAACAGGAAGAGAAGGAAAAACAGTTTTTTGAAAAGAGAGGACATAGGCGGGAGCAATAGAATCCAAGAAGGACTCCAGCTGGGGTTTGAAAGGGTGGGAGAGGCGAGGGCGCTCAGAAAAGGGTGATCTAGATGCCTTTGCCATTTTCCAGATTTTGGAGAAGGGCGTATCTCTGGAGAAGGAGGAACAGAAAGACTTACAATAATTCTTTTTGGCGGACTTAAGGATGAAACGAGCTTTTGCGTTAGCTTCTTTGTGGGCTAGGAAGTTGAACATGAAGGAGTGAGAGCGGAAGGCTTTAAAGGTAGCAGAACTTTTTTGGAGAACCTTAAGTTGGCAAGGCATAATAAATTCTTAGATCGGCGGTCAGTAGAAATAGAGCGAGGAAAGGTTGAAAATATGCAACAGGCCAAAGACGGAGGAAAGGTGAAAAAGAAGACGAGAAAATAACCACTATACCATTTCCATAGTCCAACGAAGTAAAAAACAAAATAACGGAAAAAGAGAAAAAGACAGAAAAGAATAAGATAAGGAAAAAGAAAAAACAATGAACCACTCTCCGCTCAGATAAATCATTGCGCGAGGGTTGTGGTATGCTATCAATTAACCTTAAGCAACACCGACGCGCTCGAGGGTAACGAGTCGGCCGATACACTAGCTCATTCATCCTTTTCTACCGGTGAATTCCTCTGCGTCTTTTCATCTCATAATATTAATCTCCTCTTCACTTCAGCTCATTCCAAACTATGGTTAAATTCGTATTCCTCCTCATTCTCAAATCCGGATTCCTTCTATCTCTTTATCCAGCCTAATCTACCGTCTTATCCATGGTTTTTCAATTTTTCCTCCATACGGCGTTCAACTCTCTCTGCAATCTGTCGCCTACGCTTTGGGCACAGTTTGCTTCCTGCTTCCCTATTTCGCTTTTCTCTGGTCCCCTCTCCTCACTGTCTCCTACACCCTTCCTCTCACAACTTTATAGGTGACGCTAATCACATTTTGTTTGAGTGCACCTATATCGCTTCCGAACGTTCTTCCTTTTACTCTTCTCTTTTGTCAATTGGTCTTCCAACTCCGTATTGCGCAGCTTTTGTCCTCTCCTTGCCATCACCCTCGGTCATCCCAGCACTTGAGTCTTTCCTACCTTCCATATCTGATGGCATAAACATCTGATTCCGCTTCTCATTCTTCTCCCTCTTCTTGGGCCAATGTCTTTATGACGAACCTAAAAAAAAAAAAAAAAAAAAACCCCACCGACGCGCTGTAAGCAGGAAGGTACTGAAAATGGAAATAAGACAATGAAAAGTAAAAAATAAAAAGAGTATATGTAAATAGCAAAAAATTCCATAAAAGTGGTTCCCATCGTTCAAAAAAATCATCGCGTCTGGGCCCCGGTATGCTATCAACCAACCTAGTTAAAGAAGGAAAACAATACCGAAGGAGCGCCATATAAAATTGTAAAATCGGCAGCATTATGCCAAAGTAAAAACTGAGGAGAAAGAAGGGTCGAGTGCCGAATGGTTACCGCCACAGGGAACGCAAAGGTATGAAGAGAGGTTATTTTATTTAGTCGTAGGACAATCTGAAGAGGAGTGACTATCAGCGCAAGTGGGACAGGTAGTATTACTCCGGCATGAAGCACTGAAGCGACCAAAACGGTGGCAACTTTGACACAGTTTGGGTTTACGAATCATAAGTTTAACCTTAACTTGATAGGAATCATAAAAGAGAATAGAGGACGGAAGAATGGAGTTCATAAATTTGAATTCAACATCTGGAATGGGAATGAGAGAGTTATCAGCAGAACGTTTGCGCCGACGACGAATATTGGCGATCGGGATGTCGAAAGAACAGTAACCATAAAAGTTTTTCCACAGAAAGATCGACAGGGATATCATGGACTACGTCAAATCGGAATAATAGGGATGGGGGATGAAAGATCGAATATTGAAATTTTTACGGACGACGTGGGCGGAAAGTAAAAATTTATTAGCTGCCATTGTTGATATAAAATTTAGTTTAAGTTTCTACCGGAGCGAGAGATTAGCGAAATACCACTAATTTTATTATGAAATTTTTTCGCTAGGGACATGGGATGTAGATAAGCAGTATTTTTTTTTCCAAATTTTCGACCAAAACGACGATTTGACCAACGTAGTGATCGGGTAAAGTGACAGAAGCAAGGTTAGACTTGATAGGAAAAGGGGGAGAATTACTGATAACATTATTAATGGAACCGGCCGAAATATTCATGTCGATGGACTTATTCTGAACTGGAGCATTATTGTCTTTCGGAGTAGAAGAAATAGACGCGGACGAAGCAGATAATTGTTGGGAAGATTTATTTATTTTAATCGTGGACTTAACCGGAGCGGCCACATTACTGACAATCTTGGTAACCGGGCGAAGAGAATTCGGAGGGAGGTTTACTTCTCCCGTCAGACGAATCTTTCATAAATATAAATTAAACAAAAAGATAAAGTGAATAGAAAAATCAGATAATGACAGAGCGAGAAAAGAAAAAGGAACGAATAGAGAAAAAAAAATAAGTAAAAGAAATAAATAAATCGAGATAAATAAATGTAACGATCTCACCGAATTCTTCAGCAACAAAATTAAACGCGATGCAAGTAGACTTTATCGCAACGATATAACTTATTTATGTGTAGATCGAGTAAATAATTGTGAAAATCTTACGGTTTACGGTATGGTTCTTTTATGTTATATCGATTAACAGTGGCTAAATGATGTTCTGTTGAAACAGAAAAAAAAAAAAAAAAAATGCCACCAAACCAGACGTGATACTAAAAAATTTAATGAAAATCCAAGTGACTACTTAAGAAGTTTCAGAAATATTAAAGCGAAAATAAATAGCGGATCTTTTTTTTTTTTTAAAACTGCAAGGCACTAATTTGCGAGAGACCAGCTGTTCTTTAGTGTACTACTACACGACCATTTTCTATCATTTTTTTTGTTCATCTTTGATGTTCAATTCTGTAAAATGAACTTATAACGACCAAAAATTCTACGAATGCTAGAATCTCCGATGAAATTTATTATACAACATATAGCCAGCTGGTAGCAGTGTCAGATATCTGTACAAGCCGCAGTCTATTCAATTCATATTTTTTTATACATATTAATATCTAAAATCACTTCTGCTTGTTTTCGTAGCACAATGCTAGTCTGGAACTTTTTAAAAGAAAAAGGTGTCCAAATCCAATCAGTGATTTTCAGGAAACACTAAAGTACGCATAGGTCGAAAGCGGCGAAGAATTTTTATAGAATTAACGTATGATCAGTTAATTCAGTAATAATAAAAAAAAAAAAATTGTTAGTTAAAGAGTATTACCTCCACGAACTTCGCAAGTAAGATGCAAATCGGCATTTTCTGTTAGTGGACCAACAACAGAATTCACTTCTCTTCCTGAGCTATCGTAAATAATTATCTGGTACGGCGGTACTGAAACAGAAAAAGAATTAAATGTAGTTTATGTATAGCGAAATCGTACATATGCATCAGCGAAATATTAATTATAAAGTACCGACGACAAATTTTTCGCATTTAAAATTCAAAAAAAAAAAAAAAATATATATATATATATGTACATATACGCAAATTATTAATACTAAGGGGGTAGTTCGGTGGATTATCTGATTAGGGATGGAGTGTTTATGTTTTTTTTTTAACCTGGCAATAAGCCATTTGGCGATGTGTTGTTGTATGTTCATTAATTTACCTATTTTCGACTAATTGAAGAAGTATTAGTAAAGATAAACACAGAATGCGCGATGGGAAAGCAGACTTAAATTGTAATGATAATCAACTGTTTTTTCTTGATACTGCGTATTTCGTTTTCTGCTACTTCACTATGACCATGAAAATGAGAAGATTGAGACTTTTTTTAAAAAAAGTTTCCTAATGTTTCGGGGATTTTGTAATTATTTTTCTTTACATTATCTTTCTCTTTCTTCTTTTTTCTTTGCTGTACTACTGAAAATCATTCTGATTTTTTTACCGCAGAACGTGTACAACTTAAGAACTTGCTTCCTGCTTCGCTCTTTCGTTTCTCCATTACTCAGTCTCCTCTTTGTCCATTTGATCCGTTAGAAGCAAACTTCGTTTGTGATGCGAACCACATTTTCCTTGAATGTCCTTCCATTTCTTCAGAACGCGCGATACTGTATTCCGGTCTTTTGCGTCTTGGCCTCCCTACGCCCTACAGCGCTCACAGCATCCTTTCCTTTCCGTCTCCTTTGGTTATTCCTTTGTTAGCTTCTTTCGTATGTTCCATTTGTAATATTTTTCCTTTATAATTATTAATACCATCATACCGTTGAAGTGAGTAACGTCCTTAGCCGACATGCTCAAAAAAAAAAAAAAAAAAAAAAAAAAATCATTGTATCTAAACTATTTATTATTTGATTAATTTTAAATTTGAGCAATAAATAAAAATCGATGGATTATTTTAGTTTGCACGGTTTTAGAAAAGGCCCAGAAATTGGATATTATCAAACTTTTCAACTTTTTTGTTAATATGTAAAAGCAGCTACTGAATCAGATTACTATCCGTATCTTTAACCGATCGAACTAAAACTACATTCACTAGTCACGGTTACAAAATATAATATGCAATGACGTGCCATTGACAGACGCGTTGGAAGCGTCGCTTCCTCCAATCCAGTGAAATGACTCAGTAGAAATTGATATATTCTTTATTTTAATTATTTACAATTTATTATTTCTGATTTGTATTTTTCCGTTTAAATTTCGACTTTCTCTATTTAAAAACGCGTTTTTCAAGTGATAGAAACTGCAAGAATTTCAGGTACATCGAAACTTATGTTTATATTTCTCTTTAGTCCACTCAGATCTAGAGTTTGCATCAATAATTTGGGTGACCGGGTCTATCAAAAGATAAATATGGTCGAGAACGCGCAAAAGGAATTTTAAGGCATCTGCAATATAAATTTATTAAACCGTATGATAGCAAATTTGTAGCCGAGCGTTGAATGGTTTGGGGATTAGCAGTTTTGAGGGACGCAGAAAGGTAGCAGGACTTTTTTTCTTATGTAAACTAATCCATTGAAAATTATTAGAGAAAATAAACTTAGGAGTTCCTGCCCATAACGTTCGTCGAAGTGAGCTATTAGCGACAGATCTGACCAAAAAGAATGCTTCCCTGTTCGTTCACTGTTAGTGTTATATAATAATTTAGATAACGAACACGGTGATATTGACATATTTTCGATAGTAATGATAATTTTAGGAAGTTTTTAAAAATCATTCAGGATATTTTTCAATAGAAATGTACGGTTGCCCGAAGTTTTAACTATATACGTCTATGCGTTGGAAATATAGTACATGAATATCAGTTTATTTCATTATTTTCCTACTTGTATTTATCGGTAACGGATTGAATGTAAATTATTAATTAATGTTGAATGGAGTTTTGCTGCAGGTCTGAACATGAAAAAGAACCGCTCACTGGCTAGAAATATTCTATAACATGTGTTATGATTCTTCTTTTTTTCAGTCGGTTGCTTCATAGGAATAATGGCAACTAAACCTGTTCCATCATTTTCTTAATTTAAACGTTGAATAGGGACACACATACGCAAAGGATTTCTCCTTTCACACTTTCTTAATAGTAGGCCTGATTTCTGATGCATAGTCAACAATATCAAGAATTGAATCAGACATGAATTGCATTTCTGGTGCGAGTCTTTCAGGAATTTATTTAGTTTTTTTATAGTCAAGCGTGCAAGTTGCGTATGCGACGTTGGATATGCGGACAAAATTCGAAAACAAACTTTATTTTGTTTATTTTATTTTTTTGAAAAAATTGCGGCTAAAGCTAACGGTATGAGACGAGTTGAGGAATAAAAATCTTTTGATTACTAATGAAGGTGGCGGCGTCTGGTTTAGGCGCGACATGTTCAGTGAAAAAATGTTCTTTCCTAAATGTTTAATTAACATGGTTTATTTCTCGTCTGCACCGATGGTTTTATCACGTATCATCGATTAATGCATCTTTCAGTCAAATGGGATTATTTGTCTTACTTAGACTTTGAAAACGTGTAGTATCTGTTAACTAGGCATTAACATCAATCTGGGTGAAAAATGAGGCTATTTAGAACATTTTGCACTGAATGTGATAGAAAATGTTAAAAAGAAAAATCGCTATTCACTAGTGCGCTATCTGTTATCTCCGCGACTGGCAGCTACTTTTTTCTCATGAGCTGTCATATTTTCCTTTCCATTCGTCCCTTTTTTTTCTGTTATCCTATTGTAATTGCGGCAGTATCTCATAAAAACTCGTTCAGGTGTTCAGCATAACCGCATGTCATTGTGGATCATTTACATAGCTAATCACCGCCTTATTACACTAAATGATTGCTGTGCAATGGGCCGATGTACACGTTATAGGCGTACTGACTGCACTAATTTTTGTTTGTTCGCGAGACTGTTTTACGCATAACCAACCGAGACTAGCGTGCTTGTAGGGGGATGCCAGATCGAAGTTAGTCGCGTTCCCGTGTCTACGTTTACCGGTATTCAACATTTAATACGTTTTTATGCATTTCTTCTTTCGAGTTAGTAAATTTAAATAACTCCGTCTGGGTTCCTCACCAGTCTGTGAGCTGGTATTCATTTATTTATACAGGTATATATACATATAAATGGTAGCTCAGAAGAGGAAGTGAAACGTCGTATACAAATTGCCCGTAGCGCTATGTCCAGACTGAATAAGATATGGAATGATGGTTCTGTAACGAAAAATACACAAGTGAAATTGATTAACACACTGATTTTCTCGATCTTCGCAGCAGAAACTTGGACACTGAAAAAGGCAACTATAAGACGAGTAGATAGTTTCCAGATGTGGTGTTGGCGAAGGGTTCTTAAAATACCCTGGACGGCAAAACGAACTAATACACATCTGTAATAGAAGAAATCGGGACTGCGCAACGATTATCCAGTATTGTACTCAGCCGTAAGATGAAATTTTTTGAACACCTTATGCGCAGAGAAAATGGAATGGAGCGCTGGCTGATACAGGCGAAAGTGGAAGGCAAGAGATCCAGAGGTTGACCACCAGCGCGATGGACCAATGCGATACAGGATGTAACGGGTCTGAGCTTACAGATGTCCTGTCTCAAAGCAGAGAATCGCGAGCAATGGCGAAAAATAATTAAATCGGCGTCGCCATGATCACGACACCCCTCTGGCGTTTTCGACCGAATGATGATATATAACTTCTTTAAGACAGAAAAATTTAAAGTGGAATGAACTTGATATATAATCGCGCGTACCACTACATGGTAGTCTAGTGGTTAAGGTGTTTGTTCGGCTACCAAATCAGAGGTATCATGGATTTTCGAGAGTTGTCTCGTCCCGGATCTAAGTCGCTCCCAAGTTTACCCAGCCTGCAATAATTGGGTACCAGAGAAATCTGGAAAAGTAAAGGCGGCTGAGAGAAAGGAACTGCCCTCCACCCTACTCTTATTGGTGCCGTTGGGTTTAGTACACAGGTGCGGCAGCATAACTTCCTTTTTTAAAATGCGTCGCTTTTTTCCTACTAAATTTTTGTAAAGAAATAATGAAGCAGAAAATCGAAATAACGGATACTCTAGATCCTCCATTGGGGCAATATGTATGCTTCTTCCCTTGTAGTTTTATTTCGATTTTCTGCTATTATTTCTTTACAAAAATTTAGTAGAAAAAAAGTGGCGCATTTTAGAAAACGAAGTTATGCTGCCGCACCCTGTACATTGTGAACCTTAACTTCCCTATCAAGGGTATGGGACTTACTTTACTTACCACTACATAAACAGAAACAAATTAAGAAATCGCTTCTTTTTTTCTTTTTAAATTCCAAAAAATTTAATTTATGTAAAAGAAAAAGAATATCTAAATTTTGATTAATATCTACTAATAAGTAATTAACGTGAACAACAAAAAGGAATAATCTGAACGAATTCAAAGAATAAATAAGTTCAAATGGGGTTATTAAGTAACTTTTAGAGTGAGATATATAATTTTCGGCGTGTTATAGTAAAATAAGATTAAACTATGTTATATAAAGGAAAATTACGATCATATTAAGAAATTTATTTAAAAGCGAAATGAAAACATCTGCTCACGTTAGCAAAAATAAAGCGTCGATCTCATTTCGCTGGTTTCACCTTTTCCTTTGCCACAGTTGACATAGTTTCACTGCGGTATATTTCGCCAAGCGTATTTATACATTAGGGGTGTGAACGTCATTTTCCTGCGCGGTATGTGGTTACTGAGGCACCCGACGTTACCCAAAAATACTTTAGCGATGTATGTAACAACATTTACGAGATGTCTTAAAAAGATTCCAGTGAGAAAAGACCGAAGCCTATTTAGTTACATATTTAATAACACAGACGAGAAAACCAATGCCGTTGCATGAGATAATTAGCACGCTTTGCCGTACTACTTAGAGTTAATTCGGCCGAGTTCAAAAGATAATTCAAGATTTGCGTATTTGGAAGAAGTGAACAAGATTCAACTCAATCTGGGAGTTAGGAGGAACTATTACTTCCGATATTGAGAACCCCAGATTAGATTGAAAATTTGTGTTCCCCTCTAAAAAAATGCATAGAAATTTCATCTTTTTCTTCTAAGTGCTGTACGCGATTTTCGCCCGTCTACGATCACATCTTATCTTATATATTTAAAGAGCCCTGCTCTTGTCGTTGCCGTACGCTACATAGCGCGTTGGCGCAACCTATTCGTACATTTAGCTGTACCGATATAGGTTGTGTACCAGGCAATTGTAATATGCAACGCAGGTGTATACACGCAAGACTACATTCGGAACTGATTGAAGCCGCTTGTTATCGCGCTACAAGTGCAGTCCGTTCGGTGTGGGTCTGCTGTGTATTGACCTAGCGCGCATATGATGTTGTACGTGGTGGTTTGCCATTGCCTTCCTCGTGACTATTAGCGATTATTTATTTTATTTAATTCTTGTAATAAGTTCGTCGTCGCTCGGGATCGAACCCGTGACCGCCATATCGGAAGTCAAGCGCTCTAGCAACTAGGCTATCGCGACGACCTACGATCACATGATCACCGTAATTCAAATGTCCTGATTTTTAGCAGCATGAATTTATAGAAGTTTATCCATTCTCATATGTTCTGTGTCCATGAGAGTCCTATACAACCAACCTCTCTTCTGCCTTCAATTTTCCCTTGAAGAAGAAACCGTATCATCTCGTATCTTTCTTCCCTGCTAATGTATCCGAAAGTATCTAATTTTTCTGTTATGAATTGTTCGGCAGATCCGTCTTTTTTTTCTTCAATAATTTTTAGTACGACCTCGTTTCTCATGCGCGCTGTTCAAGGAATCTTGAGCAATCGGCAATAAAACCATACTTCGCCCGACTCAAGATCATTGATTGCTTTGGCAGAATGTGTTATGGCTTCGACGCCGTATAGCATAATAAGCCAAATAAAACATTTCAGCAGTTTCTTTTTCAAATTTCTAGATTTAATAATTTTTCTATTAGAAGCTTCTTCTTTTCGCCGAACGCATATTCGTTTAACTTCTACTTCAGAATTTAAATTTTCTATAATGTAGCAGTCGAGAATTGACTTGTGCGTTTTCAAGCATTTGTATCACAGTTTATCGCGACTAACCTTATCAGACACTTTCTGATAGTCAAGAAAACATAAGTAAATATTTTTCTGTTGATCTAAGCTCTTTTGCATCAATAAATTTACTGCCAGAAGTGCTTCTCCGGTATCAAGACCAAGTCTGAAGCCAAATTGGCATTTGTCTAAGTTTCTTTCAGTCTTAAATTCTTAGGAAAGCTTTTGAAAGATGACTCACGAGGCTAATCAGTCTGTAATTGTTAAAATTTATTTGGTGAATGATTTTTTCGGTAGTGTTATGAAGTTCGCGATGTAAGCCGAGTGGAGGAAAGGATAATGGAGCAATATATTTTATTGAAGAGTTCATTCCGTTTATGTTTTCTTCATCGAGTAGCCGTGTAATCTCGATAGGAATTCCGTCGGGACCAGTTGTTTTTCTCGGCTTCCCAAGTTTAATCGCTTGTTCCATCTCACCTTTTTTTTTTTTTTTTTTGACATATATATGTCTTTAGGCTGGAGGTCAACCTAAAATCGTGTAACGCAACGCAAAACGCAACGCAAAACGCAACGTTCTCTTTCTAATTTCGTAAAACATTTTAACATTCCGCAGATAATTTCGTATAACTTTTTTCTTACTGTCTGAAGGTTTTGCGCGACAATTCTCGAAATTTAGAATTAAAAACCCAGCACTTGGAATGGTATGTGGCGATTTAATTTTTGCTAGGTAATTCGATACGTAATTTTCACGTAATTGCCTGTTCACTCGATTTAATTTATATGTAAATTATATTCAACTTCGTGACTCGTAAAAAATAAAAAAAAATAATAGAAAACCAAAATCAATGGCTGATTCGACACAGGAATCACGTGAACGCAAGAGGGACGAGGAATTTCAGAACAGCCATGAATTCCTTCAGTTCATGAAGGAAACACCTTTCGGTTCCAATACTACCGAAAATGAGAAGTTTGAAGCATTTCTTTCGATTCATCGATTTGAATAAATCGGCTTCGAAGAGTGGTGCCGAACGAAGCCGTGAGTGGCAACAACGACAAATGAATAAAAAACAAAAAGTTTGCAATGTAGAACCAAAATCAATGGCCGATTCGCCGCAGGAATCACATAAACGCAAGATCGTTCGCCTTCAAATTGGTAAACCGTATATGATCAGAGCGAATATTGACGTGCTAGATAGTCTCGTCAACGGCGCAATCGGCACTTTACGCTACATCGAATGCAACATCGAAACAAGTGCCATAAAACGATTCTGGCTGACTTTCGACCATTCAAAAATCGGCCGTAGCTCAGGGACACGTACTTGCAAATCCGAACATCGATCATTCGTGGATATCGATAACTCAACGTACTTGCATCGTGCAAACAAACAGTAAAATCGTTACTCGTAAAAGTCCCCCTTGTTGAAACCTGTACAATTACTATACACAAATCACAAGGCGCTACACTCGATCATTTATAAGTACAGTACGTGTCCTGGACAGCAGCTCGTTTATGGAGCCCTTTCTCGCGTCTCTTTGCTGGACTATTCCTAACGAATCACGATGGTGTGATCACACATTTTATCACCATCGCGGAGAGCTGAATCGAGATCCTTAAAGGAATGAGTTTACTCGTCTCGAACGGCATCATTTACAAACGGTAGGCGATCAGTGCCGGAATTTTCTGAATCGTTCTACGCAGACGGATTTCACGTCGCTCTCGTTGTGTACATTCAACACTCAATCGCTAAACGCACACCTGCTCGATTTAACTAGCGATTAATCCCCGATGTAAATTTCTTGCCTTGTCTGAAACGTGGATTGAAAACGATTGTTCTATTAAAATGCTAGGAATTCGCACTCAATTTAAAAGAAATGAGATTCGTTCTGGTGGTGTCGCCATTTGCAGAAATATAACTGTTTCCGAATAAATTGCAGTTTAACAATATCAAAAACGATTTGCGGAAGTTTGATCAAAATAATATGAGCGTGGATCAACTCGCGATATGTCATGACGGTGTTGGCGACTTTTGATCGGTCAAGACAACAATCAATGCTAAAATAACTATACTCGCATCAGTTTATATCTCACCGAATACATCGTTTGAGAAAGTTCAGCAGTTCATCGTCTTAAATCTTATAGGGTACAGTCCTAAATTAAAGGTACCTGAAAAACATAATTATCACGATATACCGATGCTCGTTAGTGGAGACTTTAATTTGGATTTAAGAGGACCGCACAGACCGGAATTTATTGGATTTATGCACACCGAGTTAGGATTACAACTAAACAACGATATCGCCATATCTACTTCACGAAGCAGAAAAATAATTGATTCTGTAATCGATCATCTCGAAACACGTGAATATATAGCATACTGCAGCAGCCATTGTCCATTATAATCTATAAGTTAACAAATGGTAACGTTTAATGGTGGTTTAGTTTTACGCGTTTATTCAATTAGCGTGGCAGAACAACACAAGTAAGATCATTCTTCTTTATCTAGATTTCGTCAATTATTATTTATAATCAATCAGCTGTTACAATGCCTAAACCAAAAAGGACGACCGCTATCGATCTTAAAAGACAGCTTAGCGGTGTCAGTTCATCCAGTAATGAAACACTAACTAAAAAAAGTGCGAAAAAAATGGCGTTCGCGCAAGGTGAAGACGAGAGAGCCGAAAGTGTGCAACGGTGCACCATGCAAGACCTCCGGAACGAATTCAAAGAAGTAAAAAAATGTCTGGAATTCATATCGGGGAAATATGACGAATTAGTAGAAATGCAGGGATCGTTGGTGAGCGAGGTGAAAGCTCTCAGGGAACACGTTAATGTTTTAACGGCCGAAATTAAGAATAAAGACCGGGAAATAGCTGAGCTAAAAACAACGGTCAATGAACTAGCGCAATACGGAAGGAGAGAAAACATTGAAATTCACGGTATCACAGAAAGACCCGGTGAAAGCGTGGAGGAGTTGGTTACAAAAGTAGCGAAAAGGCTAAATATCGAGCTGAAGAAAGAGGACATAATAGCATGCCACAGAATTCCCAGTAGGAATCTGAAACTTCCAAAGCCGATCATTGCCAAGCCGGGAAGGCGTATAGCCGATTTATTCTTTGAAAACAAAAAAAATATAAAAATCTTTGATAAGGAGATATCTGGCAATGAAGAAAGTTCATTGCAAATTTTCATAAATGAGAATTTAACCAGATATTACAAAAACTTATTGTGGCAAGCGAAAGTCAAGGCTAGGGCACTGAGTTACAGATTCATATGGACAAAGCGTGGCAAGATATTCGTCAGGAAAAATGAAGAGGAACGAATTCTACACATCAGGAATGAAGATGACTTAAATAAATTATATTAATAGCTTCAATGATTACGGGATTTCGCAGCTCTACTTCGCGATTAGTAGTTTATTTACGGAATAAGGGTATGTGTGAGTCTTTGTATGTGTGCGTGTTCGTTTCGTTAAGTTACGTGGGCGGTAAGGCGGGGAGAAGATGGTATGCAGGGTTTGTGCTGGATACGGTAGTGTGTGTGAGAAGAGTATTTGTTGTAGTGTCCAAGAAGTGTGGAATAATGATGAGTTTTAAGAGACAGATCAGTAGTATAACCTGCGAGACGTGTATGAGGCAGGGAATAATTAAAGTGCAGAGCAAAGATAGCATAGAGGCAGCAGTGAAATGTATCGAGGCTGTGTGCATGGAAGAGCGCGGAAGGAAGCGAGCTGGTCATGTGTGTGTGGGGATTCAGGTATTCTTGTTTCGTTTGTGTGTAGTAGCGTATGGAGGAGCGTGTACAGTGGCACATGGCTTTTGGTCTATGTATTTGCGTTACCGCCTACGTTCTCTAGCTGTAAGATGTGGTAATGTTGAGAGGGTGGGTATATGTGCGAGTGTATTGTTATTTGTTTTTATTTACGTTGATATCGTATTTATTTCCTATTTTTGTTGTTCACTTCGTATTTTTAAAGTTTGCTTGCAGAGTGCGATTAGAGGTAGTATGGTACCGAAGAGGTGCATGGTGGTATGGCAGTGTTCGCTTGTAGTTTCATGTGCATGGGTGAATTTGTGTGTGTGTATATGCGTGTATATGTATATATGTGTGCATATATATTTATATATTTGTATATATATATATGTGTGGATGTTGTGTGCAGGTATACGATATATGTATATAGCTTTAGAGTTATATTAATCAGGATGCGTTGCGTTCCGATGGCGAAGTATTTCAGAATATCGCGATAAATTTAAGCTGTTTAGTATATTAGTTAAGTTGCGTTATTTAAGAGAGCACTATGAACTCCGTGTAATGGATTTTATGTGCGTAATTGTGCTTCCTCTTTATCTCTTTATTTCTATTCACATGTGCAGAAACGTTTTCAAGTGTTCCTCTCAAATATGACTCCACCGATGCAGTGCGGGAATAGGATTAATTGTACAAACTACAGTGATATTAAAAAATGGACGGATAATATAAACAGGGTACTAAACCCAGATAATACATTAAAAATAAACGTCGAACTGTTTCATGTGCTGCACCTGAACATAAGAACTGTCCGGCGTAACTGGGATGAATTTTTAAGCTACATTAGCATGACACCTTTAAGCGCCATTGCACTAACAGAAATAAATATAAGCGAGTTTGAATTAAATTTATATAATATAGCGGGCTTCACAAAGATTGCATTACAAAGACCAAAGGGGTATAACGGAGGGATATTTGTGTTCGTAAATGATAATTTTAGATGTAATATTGTGGAGGTTAAAAATAGGTCAAGCATGGATCTGGTGATGGTAGATATAGATATGGGCGTTAACAATTTTTTACGTTTAATTGCTGTTTATCGATCTCCAAGTAAAAATGTAGGTGAATTCATAAAAGAAACCGCAACGCTTTTAAAAAACCTAAATAATAAGGATAATTTTTTGATATGTGGGGATTTCAATATTAATTTACTTCTTCATAATGCTCAGACGGAGAACTTACTAAACGTAATTTATGGGTCAGGAGGGATACAGTTAATAAGTGGAATTACAAGGGAAGAAGATCGGACGGATAGAAGTACTCAGTCATGCATAGATAATATCTTTATGAAGTTTAAAACTAACGAAATTACTTCGGGAATAGTCAATACGAAAATATCTGACCATTATATCATATGCAGTGCTTTTCGTATAGCGAACCGGAAAATAACTTATTATAAAAATCCTCTGAAATGTGTTTTTGAAGAAGGAAGATTGCAGAACCAAATTAGTAATTATATCTGGAGCAAAGTAAGTAACTCCTCAACGGTAGGAGACGTATATCATCATTTTCGTTCAGTGTTCCAAAACATATATAAAGATTGCAAAGTGGTGGTGAGTGAGGGGAAAAGGGGATGTAAATATAATCCTAAAAACGAATGGATGAGTCAGAAAATAATTAATTTTATGAAAATCAGAGATCAATACTTTAAACTCAGTAAAGGAAATAGAACTAGCGTGAGATATAAAAATCTGTTCAAAAAATATCGGAATTTAGTTAAAACAGAAATAAGGAATGCCAAGCAGAAGTATTATCAAAGACAAATAGTGATGGCAAACAACGATAGCAAAAAAACATGGGGTATGATCAATAACATTGTTAGTAAAAAAAACAAAACGACAGTAGATGATTTCATTACTAAACATTTTGGGGATAGTTCAACAGTAGCTGAACAATTTAGCGAAAACTTTGTACGTTCGGTAGAAGAGCATAGACACACTTGTGACATTCAGTTACTGAGTACTAACGTTGACAAGTTAAATATGACCTCATTCTTCATTCCACTTGCAAATGTTTCTCAAATAGAAGAAATAATTAACGATCTAAAAACTCACAAAGCACCAGGATGGGACGAGATTAGGGTGAAAGACATTAAACAAAACTCAAAGTTGTTAACTCCTATTTTAACCTGTATGGTCAATCGCTCAATTAAGGAAGCGTGCATCCCTGATGGGCTCAAAAGAGGTATTATTAGACCGATATATAAGAAGGGGGCTCAAAACCAAACCGAAAACTATCGCCCAATAACAATAATGCCTGCAATAGCTAAAATTCTAGAACAGTATATCGGCAAACATTTAAGGATTTACGTGGAAAAAAACAATCTGCTCTATGAAAACCAACACGGATTTAGAGAAAAAAGATCCACCGTTACTTTACTAAGAACGTTTGTAAATGAGATAAACACAGGATTATCGAGGAGGAACCAATTTATAATTACCTTTATAGACTTAGCTAAAGCTTTTGATCTAGTTGACCATGATCTGCTTATTAAAGATTTAGAAGATATGGGCATTGTAAATAATCAATTATTGTGGTTTAAGAATTATTTGCAAAACAGGAGAAGCGTAGTAAAAATTGCAGGTAATATTAGTAATGAAAAGGTGAATCGATATGGAGTAGGTCAGGGTACAATACTGGCTCCTATTCTATTTCTTATATACACGAACTCATTATACATATAAGCACATCAAAAATGCAAAGGTTTATGTATTTGCCGATGACATCGCATTATTAATGGAACATAAAAATCTAGAGATGGCGAAAAAATTACTGCAGCAGGATGTCGATAATCTCAGTAAATGGGCGCATGACAGGAGGTTATGTATAAATGTAAATAAATCAAAACTACTCCATATTCGTAATATCTCTAAACATATGAGTCACCACCCGCGAATCAGTATACATAATAATGAATGCTTACATGAACGGTACGGGAATAAAATCACTCACCCATGTTCATGTCCACCTCTAGTGAATGTAACAGATTTTAAATATCTAGGAATATATATCGATAAATCATTGAACTGGAAAAAGCACATACAAAACTTAAATTCGAAAATAAGACAGTCAATTCCAGCGTTATATAAACTGAAGACGGTTCTTTCATATGGAACATTACGGATATACTTTAATGCATTAATAATGTCTAGAATTTTATATGGGATCCAAATATGGGGTGAGGCTAAAAAAACGGAAATCAATAAAATAGGCAAAATTCAGAAAAGGGGTTTGAAACTTATACTACCTCATTGGAAACGGAGTGATACTACATCAACCTGGTGGAAGGAAAATAATGAAATGTCTCCCAAAATGCATTATTATTATTACAGATTACTTGAATTTAAATGCAATAACGTAAAGTTACCTTCCAGACCAAAAACTCGACTAACAAGGAATCAAAATAATACCTGTTACATTCATCCTAGGGGGGTAAATCTACGAATCGACAATACAGATGATTCGGTTTTAATTAAATTAATGAGTACTATGCCCAGTCACATAATAAACGAAAAACAAATTGGTGTATGGAAGAGGGAAGTAAGGAAGTGGTTGAAAGAATGGTGCAAAGATTAAGGAATTTTGCTGCATCCTCCTTTCCATTTATTTTTTATTGCTGCATTTTTAGGGCTCTTTTAGACCATCTATTTACCAGTTTCCCTTCTTTTTCTTTCCTGTATATTAATGTAATATGTAAGCGGTCCCTATGTACGGGTGTATTGTTGCGCTATTTATGTATATAATTGCGTTGATTGATATATTTTATTTATTTTTATTTTTTTATTTTTTTGGTTTAATACGTTCGATCTAAGTAGTAAGAATGATCAATTGTAATTTTATTTACTAGAATAAACGATAATAAGAGTGTTGGGCACTCACGCAACGGGCATACTTGCCCAGTGAGACCCACAACTTATTTATTTAAATAAAAAAAAAAAAAAAAAAAAAAAAAAAACTTGCAATTCTGTTAATTCGAATGTTGTAAAATAGATAATACAAAATAAAAATAAAATTTAAAAATTAACGGTACGTTTTGAGATTTATTATTTTTTACTTACAAAAACAATTCTACACGGTAGCTATTTTTTTGAATATATATATATATATTTTTTTTTTTTAAATTTACAAATATAAATCTAGGCGCCGCGTGTAACTACCTGGGCTATTACGGCACCTAGACTCACCGGAAATTACAGAAGGCGGTGCAGTCTGTTCGATGCTGCAAAATTCAACACTGCCCGAACACAATCCGGGTAGTTCGACAACAGACGGTGGGGTGAGGTATGACTAGAAGTACGGGAAGTATGCCGGCACCATTTCAGCAGATGCTCTACAGTTGGTGAGGCCATGAACCCGCACAGAGGGCAAGTGACCGGAGGGGGAGCTCCTTCAAAGACGTGATCGTGTGATAGTGCAGTGTGCCCCAGACGCAGTCTCGATAGGATCGAGAACTCCCTACGTGTGACGGGGAACGGCGGCCACCATGGGTCGGTGCCCGACTTTATGGACCTGAGCCAGGTTGTTTGTTCTGACCATAGTTTGCTCCACTCCTCAGCAAAGTGCATCAAAAAGACTGATGCGCCAAAACGAGGCAGTAAAGCGTTAAACGGCATCGGGCTAGATAGAGTTGCCTTAGTAGCCAAGTCAACCCGCTCATTGCCGGGAACCCCAACATGACCAGGGACCCATAAGAATGTGACATATACCTCAGATCGTGAAAGTTGGAATAGGAGGTTTTTTATTTTAATTATTAGAGAGTTGCAACTGTCTGGACTCTGGATGGCTTTTATAGATTGAAGTAAGTCTGTAATCAGAAGGGCATTTTGAGACGCTGGGTTGGACGAGTATTTCTCAAGGCAAAGAAGGATCCCAAACATTTCTGCCTCTAAAGTAGAGCAGTAGTCGTTTAGGCGCTCGATGTACATTACACCTCTAATTTCATAAGCGCATGCGGTTGGTGACGGAGAATTAGTAGGACTCGCTTTAGCTGCGTCTGTGTACATGTGAATGTAGTTAGGGAAGGAGGCTAGTTTATTTGCTACTACTTGAGACATGGGTATAGAAAGGTTAGATGCTCCTAAGGGATCTGCTAAAGATATGTTCATAGATGTTGAGACATGAATCCAGGGCGCTAAAGCGGTCGGATTAACATGGTGATCGCTCCAATTTATGCCTACTTCAGAAAGAAAAGTTAAAGACTTGACCAATGGATCGCCAGGAAAGGATGGGAATGGGATTTGGAAGTTACCGGTGGAAAAATGATCTGGTAAGGAATAACGAAAAGAATCTCGAAAGGTGAGATAATTGCGAATAATAGATAAAGGAGGAAGGCCCACCAAAGCACAAACGCCCAACGAAGAGAAGTTCGGTGCGCCCCAAGTATGATACGTAAAGAAGTATTATGGATAGGATCGATAGATTTTAGAAGAGTTTTATTAGCCGAAGAATACACCTGACAACCGTATGACAGTTTACTCAGGATAGGGGCTTTGTATACTGATAACAGCAATTTTGGATCTATATTGTACTTGTGGTTGGATAAACATTTCAAGATGGACAAGGATTTCATGCAACTACGCTTAAGGATAGACATGTGTGGAGCCCACGATAATCTGTTATCGAACGTTAGACCCAGAAACTTTATGGAAGGAAGGAATGGGATAGGTACATATGTTTTAGGTAGAGGATGATATCAGGATTGGAAATAGGACGACGCTTCTTTAGGAATTCGACACATGCAGTTTTTGAGGATGAGAAATCCAAGCCATTCTTTTCCGCCCAGTTTTGTAATCTATTGATCGTTGACTGTAGGATAGACATCGCATTAGCGGGGAAGTTTGAAGGAAGAGATATATTAAGGTCATCAATGAACAAACGGGCTGTTACCGGCGGCCTTATGCACTCTGCTATATCGTTTATATAAAGGATAAACAAGGTTACGCTTAAAGGCGAACCCTGTGGAATTCCATTTTCAGTCGTGAAGGATGAAGATACTGAAGAGCCTATTCTTACTTGAATAGTTCTATCAGTGAGGAAGCTCTGGATAAAATTGCCCATATTACCGCTAATTCCGGCGTTCTTCAGCTTTTTAAGCACTCCATATCGCCATATGCGGTCGTAAGCTTTCTCTTTGTCAAAAAAGACTGAGTAGAGATGCTGTGATCTACTGTGGGCTGTTAGGATTTGCCTTTGTAGGCTAAGAAGATGAACGAGTGCAGATTTATATTTTCGGCCGCCTGCTTGGATTGGAGAAAGGATTTTCTTGGATTCAAGATAGAAATAGAGGCGTCGGTTCACCATTTTCTCCATTACCTTAGAAAGGACTGAGATCAACGAGATGGGTCTATAGCTTTGCGGAAGGAAGAGGTCTTTGTTCGACTTGACAATCGGAATAAGGAGAGTCATTTTTAAGGATTGTGGGATAAAACCAGAAGACGAAATTTGGTTGTAGATGCCGAGCCGGAATAATCTAGCAGATGCAGGAAGATGTTTGAGCATAAAGGAATGTATAGAATCCACTCCAGGTGCGCTATTCATTATGTTGCAGTTTAGTTGATAATTTAACTCGTGGATTGTAAAAGGAAGATTTAAAGGATCATTTTCGTCGGAATTAAAAGATATTGTTTGTTGTTCCACGGTTAGTTTCATGGCTGCAAAGGAAGGATCATATAAGGAGGACGACGAGGAATTCTTAAAATGGAGCGCAAAGATTCTCACAACGTCATACTCTTCTTTAATCAGCGAGCCATTCATGAGTAACGCAGGAGTCAAAGAATGATTCGAGGCTCCATTGAGAGACTTGATTCTTTTCCACATAATGGTGCTGGGTGTATCTTTCGTAATAGAAGAGACAAAAGATATCCAAGACTGGCGTTTCTTTGTCCGGATAAGTAACCTCGCTATGGCCCTGCGCTTTTTGAATTCCACTAGATCACTGAGTAATTTGGTGGTCTTGTACTTACGGAGAGCTCTTTTTCTCTCAGAAATGGCTGCGCTAATCTCTGGGCACCACCAAGGTACCCGCTTATGCTGTGTGTATGATGTTAGTGGAATGGATGCTACAGCGGCAGTGTTAATTGCTTCCGTGAGCTTCTGTAGGTTCTCCTCTACCGATAGTGAGAAGTGGTGTGGGACAATAAATCCTGACTTATATTTGTCCCAATCTGCTCTGTGAAAAGCGAAACGTCTAACCGACCGCTTTGCTCTCGCCTTCGGCACCATGGGAGGAATATTGATGAAAATTGGGAAACGGTCACTAGAGCAAAGGTCTTGATGTACGGTGCTTGATAAGAATGGGAATAGTGCAGCCGATGCAAAAGCAAGGTCTAAAGTAGAGAAAGAATTATAAGAAAAATTGAAATGCGTGTGTGAAGGGGGAGGAAGTAGCAGGAGGTTACTGTTCAAGAGGTAGTCGGAGATTATCGTTCCATGAGCGTTGTAACGTGTGGATCCCCACAATGGAGGATGAGCCATAAAATCACCCAACAAAAGAGTTGGGTATCCTATCTGAGCTAGCAGGGTATCAAACTGCATTTGAGTAATCCTTTCGGAAGGAGGAAAGTAGCAGTTACAGATATTTATACAGGAAAAGGGGAGTGATGGAAGTGTAACTTGGACCGCCATCACTTGTAATGTGGTATTTAATATTAATTGTTGAGAAGGGAAACTGTCCTTTACCAATATGGCGACTCCTCCGCTGGCTACTGAACCCTGCGTGTAGTCATATCGATAGACAGTGTAATCTTTAAATAAGGGAGAATGTGTTGATTTTAGATATGTTTCTTGCAAGCAAACTATGGTTGGATCATGATTGAACAGTAGTAGCTTCAGTTCTTCTATATGTTTGTAGAGGCCTCTGCAGTTCCACTGCATAATGTCCTTTGAAAGCATCATGATTGAAACTATCTTTCTCGCCTCAAAAATGGTGTATAGATGATGTTAGTCCGTGAAGGAGCCACTGTGGGGTCCTAATAATGGGTCCTCCTCCAATTCGCTTAGTATTCGTATGATACGGGTGAACCTGTATTTCAATCTCTGTTCCTTCAGCAGGGGTTTTGTGGTGGCTAGCATGTATAACAGACCATCTCTGTCTTTGGTGAAGTCCCTAGCAAAGTTGATATAATCCTTGGTGGTCAAGATGTTACTGATAAAATCTTTGAATCCATTGAAATCGGTTATAAACGATGATTGATGTTCATCGAACAGATGCTTGACTCGGGCTGTTACTTGCTCGATTTTCTGTAGGTTGGATTTAGGCATCTGCTTCGCTGAAAAGTTGGATGGGGGAAAAATAAATTTTGCGACTGGTCAGGTACAGGACTGATTTAATTGTCTTCATGATCTGGAAGGGCCAGATTAAGTTTTTTATTCGCTGGCTGGGGTGTGAGGTCTGCACTGATATTTTCAGGTGGGTCTATCGGAGAAAGGGGGTGAGGTCGCTTAACGGTTAAATTGAACGGCTCCAAAACTAAGTCCATTCCTTCGCGCGGTTCGGTACTTTTTGGAAGAGAATCGTTCGCATCTTGCGGTGAATCACTTGAAGCGTGACTGTTTGCTTGAGGGTGGGATGTTGTTGATGGTTCCCTCTCGACAGGCTGTTCTGCAGGTACCTTGTGGCTGATTTTACCACCGGTGCAAGCATGATCTTCAAGATTAAGAAATATGCGATGATTTCGGTCGTTGAAACTCAGAAGAAACGAGACTGGTATATCTGTGCAGCAGGTGTGTTCGATAGAAACCTGTCTCCTCCAGCTCACTACATGGCCGAATTCGTCGTCGGAAGGGTTTACTCGTAATATTGCGATAGGAGTTAGAACTTTTAGTGTTAGTATGGAAGAAAGGTAGTGATTTAGTTTATCGTTGGGAATAGTTGGGGAAACGTTGGATAATACGAGACCTTGCTCGTCTTTGGGGTGGTCGAAAGTGGTCAGTGGCGATATTTTTTTCGTGTGTATAGTTCTAGCCGTTTTAGCCGATCTAACTGATTCAGAGAATGATATATTCAATGGCGGTCTGTTGTCGGCGCGGTTATCAGTTGCTGTAACATTTGAAGTAGACGGGACGGTTGTGTCTTTATCGGAGTTATTCACGTTATTCTGATTTAGAACAGACGGAAGGGGATTTACTGCGGTCGACTGATGCTTATCAGCAGTCGCGGCGATTGCCGGCTGATGTGACGGTGTGTTGTGTGTGTTAGTGTGGGTCTTACCTTGTTTGTGTGGTGTGTACTTACTACCGGTGGTTGATTTGCTTCCCTCCGGCTTCGATGTACCGGCCAGCGCACCGGTCGGTGGCGGTGAGCGGGGAATCTTATAAGACAACCCCACAACGTAATATCTCTTATCAAGACAAAATGAACGCGAGAAACACGATAACTTTACAATACTTGACAAGTTTTTTTTTTTTTTTTGATTAAATCTCAAAGACATATATATGTACTGATACTTCCGCGAGTAACGTGGAAATTTGAAGGTTTTTTTTTTTTTTATGGGCGCGCTAGCGGCATTGACCCAACAACAAAAAAACTAAGCTAAGAAATTAAATAACTAAGTGGTCCGAAATGGACGCAACAAAGGACAGCAGTGCGGACACCATAGAAGATGAAGGAAAGGAGAGGATAAAGGAAGAGTTATAGGAGGAGTAGGGAGACTTAATGACAGGAGCTGACTGTATAAAAGGGAGCGTTCGTTACGAAGAGCAGGACACTCAAAGAAAATGTGATCAGCATCACATGTACGAGGAGGATCGCGAGAGCTTATCTAGGATATTATCAACTCTAATATCTCATTATCTTTTCTTTCACATCAATTGCAAAATTCCCATTTTCCATTATCAAAGCGCAGGTATTTTTTTCTTCAGAAGGCACCGGTTACATATTTCACTTCTTTGTATAAATTATAGGAATCGTGCTTTTTTTGAAGTTCATCCAATACTTTACATTTCTGTTTTATCCATTCATTTTTTGCGTCTCCTATTTCTCGTCTGATTAATTTGTTCAATCTTTTATATTCATCCTTATTATGTTTATTTTCTTGACGTCGTTTCATCAGGTCTAATATTTTATCTGTCATTCAATTTTTCTTTTTCTCAGATGTAGTTTTTTTTTCTTTTCTTTCATAACTTTAGTACATTCCATTTTAACCTTACTGAAAGTTTGGTTGACTCTCTGTTTCGTTAGGTGCAGCTTTTTCGTATTCTCATTTGTTCGACAATTTATTTCCCGTGTTTTTATTCTCTGCAACTTAAGTACCAAGGGGTTGTGATCAGACCCGATATCTGTACCGGGGTATGTGACTACTCTTTTAATAACATTTCAGTATCTTTTATTTATCATGATGCGGTCTACCTAATTCCTGACAATTTTTCCATCATTGTTATTAGGTGCTGTCCAGGTATATAACCTTCTTTTTGGCATCTGGAACCGTGTATTCATCACCGCACAATTATTTTGTTGACAAAACTGGAATAATGTTTACTCTCATTTGCATTACCAAACCCCAAAGGGCCAACGTAGTTTACTCTTCTTCCGTAGCGCTCATTTCAGCATTCAGATCGTCCATGATTACCGTTATTACCGATTTTTTAAAGTTATTTATAAGTTCTTGAATTTTATCATAAAATTGTTCGATAGTTGTTATATCGTATTTTAAATCGGATGTTAGTGCATACATTTGTAATATATCTGTTTCAACTTTATCATAGCTATTCTGTACGAAACTGGTACAAATCCCACTACAGGTTCGTTTATTCTGTTGCCAACGACCAAGCCGGCTCCATTTCTATGGTTTGTATCTGAATTGTCGGAATAATAAAAGGTACTATTCATTAAACCGGCTTTTTAGCTGTGACATGAATGTTTGACAGTCGCAATTAATTTTGAGACGCCAAATAACTTGCCTGTTAAGTTTCAGCGCGTAATCGTATCCATTCATATCTTTTTTTCCCCCTTTTTTTCAAGCTTATTTTTAATCCACCGTTTGACAAAGCCCCTTCGTCTAATTAAGTCGACCTTTTGATGGTTCCAGCACCTATGCTCGAACATTTTTATTTCAATATTACGTCTTTTTTTTTTTTTTTTTTTTTTTTTTTAATATTAATGTCCTCGCTGACGAACCCATAGTAAATATTACGTCTTATTTAATTCGGTTTCGATGTTGTTAGTAACGTCTACTAGCCGGTTTTGACAACGTGTTTCACTTATTGTTATAACAGTCACTTCATCAGTTTCTTCTAGAATTAACATTTTCTACTTGTTATTAAGATTTATTTTGAATTTCGTTTCATTTTTATTTAGTTTATCTCCGTGTTTTGTATTAGTACACTTACATACATCGCTTACGAAGAGAAGTTTCACTTTACCGTAAATTCTCAGATACACTATTCTCAAGCGCACAGATATGTGTTATTCTCGCAGGAAGTATCGCTACATATCGTAGTATGGACGAAGTTCCAACCTAGTCTGCAGAGCTATATTGTCTCTTTTCGTTTTCAGGAGTTAGTTTCTTATTCGTATCGACCGTTTCCGGGGTTATTTTTTTTTTTTTTTTTTTATAGGAGAAGGGCGTAAAACATTAGTCGGAGTGTGTAGAGTCATGGGAGTAAATTTCACTGAGTATAAGTGGATTTTTGTAGCCGAGAGGGTAGGAAGTAATTTGAATTGAACAGACCGCAATAAGGTGGAGTAAAAAGCGAAGTCGTTTCTATATGTATATATATTTGTAAATGAAAAAAAAAGATTACTTTTATCCGTTTAGTAGATACTGTTAAAATTCAGGTTTATGTAGCGGCGCGAGAAAATAGTCGCGCCACATGGGCAGCAGATGAATGAAAATAAATGTATACGAAGAAAATGGTGAAAGAGAGAAAGAGTTGATTCGGATAATGGAATATTAACGGGTCTACTAAATATTGAATGAGTTTTCGTTGTAAATCAAACGAAAAGGTAAATAGGTTAAATTGATTTCTTCAGTACCGACGAGGAGTTGCTTATTTTAGTCGAGTCTCTTTAGAGGAAAAAGAGAAGAGAAAAAATTCAGCGAGGTGGCTTTACTGGAGAAAATGGAACGACCGAAAAAAGGAAGAAGGAGGAAATGAAGCAACGGAAAAAAACGAAATCTGACGCGCTCTAAGGGCTGCTGAGGAATGTTATAACCGTCGGGCTAACCGGATTGAACGAGATTATAATGTGGCCAGGTCCAGGCAAAAGCGAATCCGCGTGACGACTTGCGGATGAAGGCAGCCTTAAGGAAGTGAAACGATGACGGGAGCTGAGACGTACGTGTGGTCGGGAAGTGGCCACATCAGCCTGAAACGGATCCGGTGGTTGCTTTTTGGCGGCGTTTTTAAAGGCGCCCAGAACGGCTCTGATTGAAAAGCCTTGAACGGCGGACCGATAGAATAATAAAGTGAATTAGAAGCACTGCTAGCGTTGTCGGGAGTAGCGCGAACGGAGTGCTCGGAGGAATTCGGCGAGTTAAAATTGCGAAAAAATTTGCAAAGTAGGAAGGGTTGTAAATTCTAGCCGAGAAGAAGGATCTGCTGGAGAGGTGAAAGAGTTTTGCGCGGGTGGCCGGTGTAGAGGTGGTCTTATTGAGAGAGTCGAACGTAATGCAGTTTATATTTAATACGGCCGACATAAGGCGAGCGGAACGCGATAATAGGGGAAATCTTGTTTGTTGTTAAGTCGCGAACAAAGAATCGTGGACGCTTCCAAAGACGCATACCTGCGCATTAGGCGAGAATACGGCAGACAGTTTCTTCGTCTTCTTATTTCAAAGCGGTTAACCGGGGCAACAACGACATCGCACGCAATAATGGTGAAAAGACTAAACTAGCCGGCCAGCAACAACAATGGAAAGTTCTTCTAACAGCCACTTTGTACCACCTTCGGGCTTCGAGTAACTCGAAAAATGTAATCGTTCTCTACAAGTTACGTCGCTGTTGCGACCGTCGTTTCCTTACGCTCAGCCGTAGCCTACCATTGTACACGGTAAAACCCCTACAGCGGTTCTCCGCGCTCTATAACCTGCTGCCGAGGACCCATTGTATTGTCTAAACTTCTATATTCTCGCCGATTTATACACCCATAATAACGTCAACGTAGACCCGCGTACAATGGAAAATGACTCAACTAACGCCGCGATCCGTCTTAAATGATTTAAATCTCATTCCCCGCTCCTCTTTCGTTTATTCTTTTCACGGTGTACATCTGTAAACAATACCGTTGACTAATAAAACTTCAGACACGTTACTTATTGCTTGTAGGCTCGGTCTCGGATCGTAAAGAATACAAACAGCGGCTGTTCTTTTTTTGCTTTTCTCTTTCCTTTTTGATTTTCTCTAGTTTGTTCTATATCGCGTTTCCCTTGATGTGTGGCGTTCATTATTGACGGCGTTAATAGAAATAATTTTGTTTATTAATTTTTACGCGGCGGGTTATAATACAACTGGCTGCTTACGTTGAAAATTGAAAATGCGATAATATCGGTATAGGGTATTAACTTGTTGAAAATTTTGCCAAATAACTTTTATGCCACTACCGCATAAGAAACAATACGAATCACGAAAAAAAATTGACGGAATAATTATAATGAACTGGACATTATCTTTTTTTTTTGAATTGCGCATCTCTCGAAGGAGTTTAAACATCTAAGACTTATAGGAGATATGAAGACACAACAAGCTAATTGATATTGAGATTTATCAAGAACTTTATGGAATTGCAAACGTAGACGAGGCACATATTTGATTTATAATTTTTAAGCACTGAACACAAAATATTTCAAGATCGCAGAAGTCTAAAAAGCGATAAAATATCTGGTAAAATCGGTGGGAAAAACAGTAATAGTAGTCGACATGATGCATAAAAGTTGCATAAAAGTTGCATAAAAGTTTGTGAAATTATTATGTTATTTGGCTCGAATGAAAATAAACGATAGAGACCTATTTATAAAAAATGTTAACGTTAAATGTGAAAATTAAGGAAAAAATTGCTTCGATTGTAAAATTCTCTTATACAAAAACTCTTGATTGAATAAATAATTACATTTTCCCTCAAATCTCAGAATAGCAAATTGGATTGATATCGAATAAAGAAATTCATGAAATTAATACAGATAGTCAAGTGCATATGTTTTGTGGATTACAATGAAGTTTAGATAGAAACACCTGTGCACTGTATTAAAAAAAGAGGGGGATATACTTGAACAACTAAATTCATGGCCTGTATGAACAGAGTATAGGAAAAGTCAAATTAAATAATGCAGTATTCAATAAATTCAACTTCAAAACTGGAATAAAACAAGGATGAATACTCTCGATAATTTTTTTCAATATAAGATATAAATATATATATATATATATATGTGTGTGTGTGTGTGTGTGACATCATCGTCATCATCATCATTATCATCATTATCGTTTGACCTCATTCGTTACCAAGTTTTAGTGTCGTTTTTATCTGTGTTTGTGCTGTGCTTGAGATGTGAAATTAAACCAATATTATGCGGTGAAATCAAATTTTTGGCATCGGAATTTTGTTTGATGGAGGGTACCGGCATTTTTTTTTAGCGGCTTGATGATTTCTTTTTTGAACAATTTCAGAATTTGATGTTGTTCATTATTTTCTTCTATTTTTTTTTCTGTCCATTTTCCCAATCTTTATTCTTGAAACTTATTCTAGTTTTGTTAAGGTTTCATTCGTGACAACATTTCGACCCTCCGGTTACCGATGTCAACACGATATATTTCTTTCTACTAAGCGTATAGCATTTTTTCTATCTATTTCGTAGTTCCTTATTCGTAGATGTCTTATCCGCCTCACGCGGTTCTGCTTCAGCAATGTTTCGACAAACCTGAATTTTGATAGTTCGAATATTTTTTTCATTCCGCAGTAGTTTTGGCTGATATACTTTTAATTTTTGTAAAAGTTCTTTGCAATTTTCCTAGTTTCATTGTGCCATAATTAGGAAGGAAAAAATTGTTTTGTAAAGTGTTTTTTTCGAATGCGTAATGATGTTGTCGCGTCAATTATATCTCTCGTCCGGTTAACTGATAATGTCATCGCAGTTTCGTTTATTCTTACATTGTTACGGGTAAGATCGTTCTTCTTACCTTCAGACTTTGTATATCGTTCAGTTTCTATACTATTTCCTTTTACCAGTTCAAATTGCAGTTCGTCCTTTTTTTCTTTTCCATTGTTATTTCCGGTTTTATCGGTTCACGGGCATCTAATCAACGTTCTGTAAATGAGTGTCAATCGGGGGGAGAAAGGTCATCTCTCATCAATTTATAGTAATGACAAACCACCATGACCTAGTGTACTACGAAGAAGAGTAATAATCCTTTGGCGTTAAATGTAAACAGTGTCGGTACTAGTAAACGTAATTCTTCCATGTCAAAACTTTCTTCGTCATCTGTATCACAACCTACAGAATTTCAATTATTTACAGAACATATCGAGAGAAAAAATGGATACAGCTTTCGCTGTTAGGACGGTTTCAATTTATTTTCTTCAAATCAATTAAACCCCTGTATAGTACTAGTTGAGAACGTAGACAAAAATACTGCAGAGATGCATCCGATAGTAGTGGTCAAAGTAATCTCTCTAAATTCACTTGAAATCAAATTGACCGCGGTTAGAGTTTAATTCTTCATTTTTAGCAAATTATATTTTATTATCACCTTTTTTGAGAGATAAGAATCTCAGATGCTACATTCCTTTCAACTTAATCCATAGATTTGGTGTTGAAAATGGATCCCAGTATGTCGAATATATAAGAGAACAAGGGCTAGAAAGTATGTACAATGTTATTACCATCAAGAGATACGCAAGAAGGTATCCTTTAATCGAAATACAATTTCAGAGGCCATCGCTATCAGAACACATTTATATACACAGTTTAAAAGTGGAATCATTTGTTTGGATACCTGTGCAATGTTACAACTGCCTTCGACAATGGAAAAAGTACCTGCAAAAGTAGCACTACTGATTAGCATCCTACATCCGACTGCTCTGCTGCTTCTAACATATGCCACGATTTCTATGTAGACCCCCTGACATTGTTAAATATCAAGAAAATTACGAGCTACGAGAATGTCACACATGGGGAGGCAGTAAAAATTAAGAAAACTGGTCTGGTTATTAAAGCATACGCTTACTGTTCTATTGCTTCCAAACGGATCCCGCAGCTTCCTGAAATGAATTTCATCAGATCCATTAGCCATCAGGCCCCTGGATCACAGGCAAAAATCTAACATTCAGAAGGAATATAAAACGAATATTTTCCCTAATGGTAAGCCTTTATATCCTT
Source organism: Icerya purchasi (assembly GCA_039619475.1). NCBI lineage: Eukaryota > Metazoa > Arthropoda > Insecta > Hemiptera > Monophlebidae > Icerya > Icerya purchasi. Next base: position 395,343,444 of record CM077116.1, read on the forward strand.
TGGATGGCATAGCAAACCCTCTATTGTACACGTGAAACCTGTTGCTAAACCAGAAGCTGGAAATAATATTCTGACCCTTACCCCTTCACAGATGAACATCAAAGTCAATATTGCACAAGAGGTAGCCATTAGTTTAGCTCAGAAACATATGATAATACATAGCATAGAAGATATCAACGAGTATGTTTTTCAACTAATTACTCAGTTGGAAAATTTAGTTTATGTTAGTATTTTTAATACTGCCAAAGTATCAAAACCTCATACATTATATACACTTGTCTGTTATTCCTTCGCCTTAGTTTTTAAGAACTGTTCAATGGGGAATTCAGGAAGCATTGCTAGAAACATACCGAACCTTTTAGATTTCCGGTTGAATAACAATATTGATGTCATTCTACTTGCCGAAACTTGGTCATATCCTTCACACGACTTTACTATTCAGGGTTCAGGGTTACACGTGCTAGCCGAGCTGACTGTGAGAATGCTTATGGCTGTTGCGCTACTCTAATCAAAGAGTCAATTTCCCATCAATTATTGAATGCTTTCTCTCTGACTACTCGACATAAAATTATCTTCTCAATGCTACTTCTATCATAGTTCATTTGTATAATGATCTGATATATGCTCCTCCATTTCATCTTCTACTCGCTGAAGATTTCAATACGGGCATTTCGAACCTAAGAAATAATCTTATTATTCGCGGTGACTTAAATTGCCACTACTCCTTATGGGACCACCGAAGTGGAAATTATTTTGGATAACACGACCCCTCGGCCTGTATCAATAACGAACATGTATACTATCGGCAATCCATTGCGTTAGGCTGGTCCAGTAGATATCACTCCACTGACCTCTCCTTTTTCTTTAATTAATCAATTATAAATTCTCCTCTTGGCGGTAACTATCTGCCGATAAGCTTTTACTCGAACGAAAAATCGAGAAAAGATCGCGAGGCATAACAAACAAACTTCCACAGGCGTGAGGTTTCAAGCAAATTGGTATGTTTTCGCAAACCATCTGGGCCTGCCAATCATGAGCTAACCGGAAAAAATCTCCCTGGCGGAATACAGAATGCATCGCTGCTTACAATCAAAAGAATGAAGCGTTCTGTACATGCAGTCGGTCCAAATTTTTTTCAAATTATTTACATTTAAAAGAAGTGAATGCAGTAATAAGGCGACTGTTGAAAAGTATAAAAAAGGTGGTGTGGGCATTTTTCTGTCATTCACTTAGCTGGTTTATTATCTCGGGCGTGGAAGATGTCCAAGATCTTTCGATAAAACAAAAATTGTTCAACTCAATGTTCCACTGATACTTGGTCTGATTCCTTTACGGACGCTGCTATTCCTGCATACGTGCAGCTGAGCATGAGATTAGAATAATTCAAGGCTCGTATTTTCGTTAGATAATCGTATTCTTACTAGTTTTCCTTATTCGAAGTAAAATCAGCCCTGAAGAATAAGAAAAATACTAACCCTGGAAGTGATTATATAACATGTGCAGTCCTATAACATCATTCAGTTCTTTCCTTTTTTTCTTTTATGATTAGGTGTTTGACCACATTGTCCTAAACGTTAATTGACTTTAATTTCAGTTATTCCTAAGTTGTCTTAAATTTTCTTGTAATGTAATTCTCAAAATTTTTGGAAATCGTTTTTGTTTTTAACAACTTCGGTTAATATCGTTATTCTCCGTTACAGCTTCAGTTTCGTCGCTTGTTTGTAAATAGCCTAAATCAATTTTTGCAGTAGTTTTTTTGGAGGAATAGTAGCAGTGTGTGTGATTCTTTAAAATTTCCGGCTATTGGTGTTGACAGAAATAAATCTTTTGGCCCGAGTTCAGTCAGAAATTTTTGTTACCGCTTTTCGCAATATCAAAAAAAAAAAAGTCCTATTGATTGTAAGTTATTCAGGTCACCGTTTCGAGCCGCCAAAACGGGAACTGAACGTAGGCGGAAAGTCGTTTTTTTAAAAAAAAGAAACAACATTTTTTTGAAGATTTTTAATGAAATCGTATTATTTTTTAATGATGTTCTCCTACATATTCTTTCTAGCTCTTTCTGCAGAGCTCGACAAAATTTTCTATTTTCATTTTCTTCGACTTTTTTGACTGCAGTAACATGTTTAGGTTTTCTTCGGGCAATTTTCATTTCTATCTTTGTTTTTTTCGTAGGAACGTTTTGTACTTTTTTTCATTACTCCTGTCTCTAACCAAGAGCGAAGCATTTTTATTAAAAACTCGTTAAATTCCTCTCGTTCCTTTTCAGTGCGTTTACATATATTGTCTTTTACGTTCTGAGCGGCAGACTTGACGAATGAATTCCTCATTTCAAAAAAACTCGATCGATGCAAAACATGTACGGATATAAATTCATAGTTTTAAACTTGCATGGAAGAACGAGGGACACTGCAAAGAATACAGATATTCCTGTAGTGATACTCCTGAAAAAGAGTGAAGCGTCTGAAACGATGCGGGAAAATATGGATCTCGAAATATTTTTCCAAGCGGTAAATGTTAAACATCAGATGATTGAAATAATTCCGAAAAGTAATTTACCGGGAAAACCAGCCAGGATAAACAAGGTAGTTTGAATTTCTCAATAATGGCTGTTATTTGCACCGAAGAAAAGCTCATGCCTTTTCGAAGCTATAGGACATATTTATCGTACAGCAGTGAAAAATATTTTTATCACAGTCGCTTTTGATGCATTCGTTTTCATCGCAGCAATTATGATTTATTGCGGTAAAGTAATATTTGATTGCGCAATTCATATGACATAGAAAGTATAATGTCGTGTTTAGTGATCAAAAATTACTATATGAAGCGCATGTGTTAGAATCAAGGTTCGGGTATTTTTTCGGGTTAGCGAATAAAACTGTCTCAATTTAACGGATATTCGGATATTACGTTCATTCTATATTCTATAAACGAAAACGCGAAGCTTAAATTGACGTTATATTTATTTTTAATCTAGTTTCAACGGTCAAATGCGAGTCTCTGTGGGAATTTTTACTGCACAATTTTTCACGTTCTCTCCATTAAGTATATTAATATTTCTTTTCTAGCTGAAGATTGATGAAAATCTTTCCGGAATATTTTATTTTACTTTTATTTAATGTTTAGACTGTTCTTACGTTTATAGTTTTTCAATTACTTTTATTAAAAAGATAGCTCGTTGAACGGCGTGTGAGAAATTAGTTTTCGTCAAACTTGAATTAACGTGTGACGTCAAATCAAGCGATATTAGCTACATATTATGACGACGTGGCCATCTTATAATATTAATCCGATGTTCGTAAGTATGGGAGTACAGAAACAAATGAACAAGATCCAGGAATGGGCCAGGGACTGGCGTATCCCCGGTTTAACGAGCAAAAGTGTAAGTAGATTATGTTTACAAATAGGTGGGGGTACTGTATACTAGATTAAAAGTCAGCATTGTGAAAATATAACAATCAGAAATGGTCAGGTGCTCAGGAATCACTCTGGACAGATGGTTCATATAGCGATGAAATATAGCACACGTAAGAATGAACATGATGGTTCCCACCAGGGTATTATACACATTAGTAGGCCGTCGTTCATCTCACTGGGTTTGATGGTAGAAAGATAAGTATAGATTTTATGATAGTGCTGATAGGTTTAACTTGCAGCTGATACAGCGACAATAGTCCGAGACCGTGCATACATTGACAGTAGCTCCGAATTATATGTCTAACGAGACCTTGAACAATGGTCTAAGAATACCATTCGACAATGAAGTCCGTAAAGGTCAGTATGAAAAATTTTTCAATAAATTACGCGCCATTGTAATGTAAAAACATCAGTAAAATGTATAGAAATATCCTACTGCGAAATTCAACCGGAAGGCTAAAAAAAAAAAAAAAAAAAAAATGGTGCCAAGATGCTATCTTAATAGCTTAATATTTTTAATAGACGAAATATATTATGGGGGAAAAATCATTTACAGTAGCGAAATAACCGCTCTGTAGCCGTTGCAAATCCAAGTCTATCAATGGACAGGGTTGTTTAAATTAGTCTTTTTGATAGCATTTAGTACTAATCTGAATAAATTGTTGCAATTACTTACTGATTTAGGATTATTAGGCAATAATTTATTAAATGTATTAAACCACTATTATAATTATAGGAAATTATATGTCCTATAGTCACAGGAATATTACAGGGGTTCTGTGTTGGGGCGTTATTTGTGGAATGCGGTTTTTTCCAGGACTTATAGCATTACGTTACCTATACAGGTAAAAATAATAAATATCAGAATTATTAAGGAATAAAGTAATTCAAGTGTATAAAGTAATAGAAGAGTGTTTTCGAGTAAATCAAATGTATATAGTATTTAACAAAATAAATATAGATAGCACTTTTTAAACCAGTATGCATTGAATATTAAATGTGTACAACAGGTTAAATACTTCGAAGTAATAATAGATAGTAAGTTGAATAACCACTTTAGTTATATTAAAAATTAACGAAATTTATATATGTGTTTTTTAATAAACTTTACCAGAACAATAACAGATTAAATTAAAAGAAGGAAATTATATAGAAATCAGTAATATTACCTAACATTTTACACATGCTGGTACTATTTATATTGGCATGCTTAAAATTGAAAGATTTCAAAAAGAGCATTGGTAATAAAATTAAATTACATGGAACAATTCGTCATTACTCATCATTAAGTCATGGCACCCCGACATGAGAAATCGAAATAAGAAAGCTTAGAAATCTGTTTGTGTAATTAAAAAGTTAAATCAACATAACGCGTGATTTCATTAATGGAAATTTTATTAATGGAAATAAATGATTTATAAATTAAAGCAACTTAAAACGATAATAAATGAATATTACATTAATAAGTTCCAGAAATATAGGAATTTTTTTTTTTTTTTTTTTTTTTTTTTTTTTTATGGCCTGGCGGCTAAGTAGCTTACCATTTGACCACTTCCATATCAAAATAAGTTTAAATTATTCCACTTCTCTTCTCTTCTCCTCTTCTTTTTCTCTCTTTTTTTTTTCTTTTCTTTTCTTTTCTTTTTTTTTTTCTCTTTTTTTTTTATATGAATAAAGAAAAACGTATTGGAAAAATGAGCAAATGAAAATCTAATGACAAGGACAATTCACCAGCCATTTATGCGGACCAACTGAGCAAGATAAATATATTTTTTTTGAATTTCCGGACAACTATGGCCGTAAATAAATTAACATTACCCACAGCCTGTCTGCCTGGAATCATTTATACAATAACCTGACTGTTCTGGTCAGTACCCGGGAACTTGAAATTCCAGACTCAACTGAACAGCCATAATATTTTGCTCGTTAGATTAAGGTGGTACAAATTGCACCATATCTTCGTGGTCGGCGATGATCATATCTTCTGGTTGAATTCAATTAATATAGGACGCACTTGACAGAACTATTATTATAAATACCTGTGAATAGTAAGGATAAACAAACTCCGGGAGCGAAGGAAAAAAAAATAAAAAATAAAAAATAAAAAAATAAATAAAAAATAAAATAGTCCTCCATACAAATAAGTTAAATAACAATCTTGTTTTGAAAAATAAACTTAAAAATCAAAAATTGAGCCTTCTCTCCGCATCCTAGCAAATGATGCAGGGAATACGGTGGATACCTTTCGAGGGATATCAATTTATTAAAAAAAATATGTCTACTGTCTTCAAATTTCTCGCAATTAAACAAAAGATGATTTATGTCCTCCGAAAAGTTAACAGACGAATGGTTATTGCATTGTCCCTGGTTATCAGCATGCATAAAATTATGTGACACACGAGAATGCCCCACACGCAGTCTACACAATATAGTAACATATCTGCGGAGGAGATGAGGAGGCATTGAAATTGACACGTGGAGATACCATGGGTGTGTCGGAATTAAAGGTTGAACGATATTAAAGTATGAACCCTTCCTGGCCAATCGCCAATGCTTATTCCAGGACGTATAATGATTGCGGTTAATTACAGAATTTAAATCACCAGCTGGAATAAAAGTAAATTCAATGCCCATTGAAGGCACATCCTTGGCGGCCCTATCGACCACCTCATTTAGTTCTATCTCTGCATGACTTGGAACCCAACAAAACTCCACAACACCGCCCTGTAAAATGATAATCGAACATTTCTCCCTTATCTCCCAAACAGTGGGATGATAGTTGGAGGAAAATTATAATGGGGTAACATTTCAGTTTTTTCCGAGTATAATTGAAAGAATTCATTTGTACCAAATTATTTTAATGTACAGTTCATATAAGGCCATAGAATATTTAAAGATTATGTGGAAAGATTTAAAATTTCAGATTCAGATATATGTATTAGATATAACTTAAAGAACGATATAGAACACATTTTACAAGAATGCAAGAGCAATAATATAATATTTAATAGTAGTGTAGATGAATTTACAGTCAAACTTTTTAAGGAATTTAATAAATTTACAGTTACTAATGTATTCTGGTATTAATTACATATTTTAAATAAATAAGTGTAATAATAATGTAATAAGATATTGTAAAATGGGATTAATGTGTTACTAAAATTTAAAATTGGATGGGATATATTAATCTATCACTATGAAGACTTCGTAATTTCCAAATAAAAATATAGTAAGAAAAAAAAAATACACCATTGTTTACGGAATAAATACATACCGACGTAGTGTAAATCAAAAAAAAAAAAAAAAAAAGGGAAAAAAACGAATTAACGTAAGGCGAAGAAAAAGAAATTGTAACCTTATTCAGCCGACTCTTTGATGTTCCTACATATCGCGTTATTTACCGGGTGGTGGCGATAATGATGTTAGTAATTTTAATCAACATAGGGTTGCCGGTGTGTTATGGAATTTGATAAGATTTTGGGTTTTTCATATTCCTCGATGTGTTTTAACAGATAAGTCGATTTTTTAAACATAATCATGTATACCCACTTAATAATGATAAAATTAAGAACTCTAATAAAATATTCAATTTTAGAGAGAAAGTGTAAGTTAAATTCAATAAGAATTCAGTTCCCAATATAATAAGTCGTTATTTTATATATAATTACAGTTCATTTATTTTATTTATATTATTTTATATTTAAACTAGCTGAGCCGGCGAACTTCGTACCGCCTTAAAAAGTAAATGTTGTGTTAACTTATTAGCTGAATTAAATTCAGTTTTTTATTAAGATAAAATTAATACTCAAAATGAATTAAATTCAATAAATGTGCAAAAATCAAAATGAAAAGTATTTTAATTATATTAAAATGAATGTAATTCACGTGGCAACAAGGCATTATTCGCGTTAATAACAAAGATCAGTAAAATCCAATAAGATAGTTCACAAACGAAAAAAAATATTCAATTATACAATAAGCTCGGAAACGGTTTGAATTATCAGAATTGGAACATAAATTACAATTAAACTTCTATCCATGAAAATTTATAACTTTGAGCGATTACCCTGGACGGCAAGAAGCCGTCTAGAATATATAATATGGAATTTAGAACGACCTGATAAATCACCCTCAAAAAAATTTATAACTCAGCACCAGATAACCCTTTAAAAACGAAATTCAAAATATAAAACAAAACACAGAAGCCCTTTCATTAAATCCAAAAATTACGGTTGAAAAATTATCTAAACCGCCGTTTTGGGCCAAAAACAGCAAAAAAAAATTGAATTTTCTTCATAAATTTTGTTTTAAATTTCGTATTTTGCTACTCGGAGCGGAGACAAATCCAAAAAATCGAAGATCTGAAAATCAGTTCAGCCGTTCTTGAGTTATAAGTGGTGTAATTAATGCGACTTTCTTTTATATATATATATATATATATATATATATATATATAGATTGATATTAAACGATATCGACATTTATTTTTAAATATATGTATGTGTGTATATATAAATAAATAAAAGTTTACTATTTATAATATAAACATATCGTAGTCAAAATAATTCAGAAATGCTTTTTTACAAAAAATAAATACCGACTTCTAGGTTTCTTATAAAAATTTAAAAATGCACTAAAAAGTAAAAAATAATTACTCCCGATTAGAAAATATATATCAGAGTGATATACCCTTAAAGGTGACATTATCGTAATTCTTATACAACATTAATAGCTTAATTAGAGTCGGCATCAAATTCATGTTACAATATCTAGGAACAATTTAATGAACATTTAATGCAGTTTTCAATTACTATTTTAATATGAATTTGATGCCAACTCTAATAAGTATTAATGTTGTATAAGAATTACGATAATATCATCTTAAGTTATATCACTCATATATATTTTCTAATCGAGAGTAATTATTTTTTACTTTTTAGTGCATTTTTAAATTTTTATAAGAAACCTAGAAGTCGGTATTTATTTTTTGTAAAAAAACATTTTATTTTACAATTTTTAGCGTTATACTTGGATTTTTTTCCTTTTAAAAATCAATTTTTTTCACATTATTCTCCATACTTTATACTTCAAAAAACTCGATTTCTTTATTTTGAACTGCATTTCCACGGTAAAAACATCAAAAGCTACATTTCTATGGTAATTTCACAAATAATCATGAATGAAAAAATAAATATTAAAAAAAAAAAAATCCAAGCTAAATCTAACCCGACGGTGAAACCAATCAAGAATGAAAAGCACCCAAAAAGTTTCAATCTCCCGCGTTATTAAGGATAACTCAAAAACTACCGGTCAGATCTTGATCAAATTTAAATGGGACCATATGAGAAGCACCAGTTTGTTTTTTTTTTTTTTTTTTTTAAATAAGAAAGTTGTGGGTCTCACAAGGCAATTTTGCCCGTTTCGTGAGTTCCCGTCACCCTCATTATCGTTTATTTGACATAAATTTACAATTTGCTAATAACATTTCAATACATCTAAAATAATATTTCTTATCACTATAGTAATTTAATTAATTTAGTACAGTAACTTCTTATGACTACACACTTAGCACCTATACATCACCAACCAGTCACACTCAAAATAATCATTCCCACTAATGTAAAAGAAAGAAGATCTTTTCCGCTACATTATTGAAAATCATGTACATGCCCCTGTTGTAGTTCCTGTGCTGAGCAAAGAGAAATTTAGAAACCTAATTTACGAAATAAAGACGAATCACCGATATGGTAGTACAAATAGAAGAAACCTCGATAGTTTCTTAATCTGCACACCAATCTGTCAGCCATTTTTTTACGTCTACCTTCCACGCACCTAATCTTTTCTCCTTTAATATATTGCTTGGAATTTCCCGTAGTAATTTAATTAATACTGTCTGCTGTGTATTATCAATCCTTAAATTGGTCCCCCTTGGTTGAATAAAGTATTTTGTATTTCGATCTCTCGTAACTCTAATTTTAGGTCTTGATGGTATTCTGATATTATTGGTTTTGAGCTCCAATAATCTATAATAATAATAATACATTTTTGGCGACATCACATTGTTTACCTTCCACCATGATGATGTTGAATTATTATGCCCCCCATGAGGAAGCAGTAATTTTAAACATCTTTTCTGCAATTTCGCTATCTTGTTAAGTTGTGATTTCTTCGCTTCTCCCCATATTTGAATACCATATAATATTCTAGACATTATCATTGCGTTAAAAAAGATTTTTAGTGTTTCATATGGAAGTACTTGTTTCATCTTATATAATGCTGGAATGGTCTGTCTGATTTTTACACTTAAATTTTGTATATGTTTTTTCCAATTCATATTACTATCTATAAAAACCCCTAAATATTTAAAATCCTGCACCTTTTCTAATGGTTTACATGCGCAAACTGGACTGTTATTCCTTAAATATAAATCATGAACACATTCGCTACTGTGGATGATAATCCGCGGTTCTTGAGTAGCATGTTTGGATATGTTTCGAATATGCATTATCTTTGATTTATTTATGTTCACTGCTAACCTCCTGTCATGCGCCCATTTACTAGTTTTCAACTAAAAGAAGGATCATCAAAATCGGTTCGCCTAGAAGAAAGTTCTGAGGTAACACACAAAAAAAAATTAAAAAAAAAAATACAGTCGAATTGAGAACCTCCTCCTTTTTTTGAAGTCGGTTAAAAATTGATCAGCTTTAATTTTTAATAATAAATTGTGTCTCTATATAGTTTTTAAGCGTTTATTTGCCGTAATAATGTAAATTTCTTCTTTAACGTTTTTTCCGGTTGCAGTTTTATTACCGTTTTATTCTTTTCACCATCCCAATCATTTAAGGCTGATTTGTGATGTTAGTTATATATATATATTTTTTTCGAATATTTCCGGGGGATTTTATCTCTGTTTTCAACTTTCAAGCCTCGCTTTTTTCATACTCTTTATTTTTATTTTTCACTTTCCTTTTAATAATCTTCGCACTTATTTTATTATTTTCTCGATTTTGTTAAGGCGTTAGAGAAATCAATTTTCCATCACCGTTATACTAGTGTAAGCTCACTTCGCCACCGGAAGATGAATAAATAAATAAAGCGAGATAATCACGTATCTTGAAGAGTTTCTTTTTTTATTTGTTAATTTGCTTCGGGGGAAAAGATGTAAATGTAAAAATAAAATAAAGTAAGAAATACATGTGCTACTAACCGATAACGATTAACTTGATCTGATAATTTCGAGATGGTGCGTCTTTAAAGTCTACCCTGCATCTGTATATGCCTTCGTCGCTTAATTGGACGCTGTCGATTTTCAGATAAGCCGGGCGGATGTTAGTGACAAAGGTGGCTCTGGGGCCGAATGTATTATTATCGGACCAATGTAAAGCTTTCTTGAACTGTCGACCACGTACATCGAAACTGAAATAAACACACATATTTATACGCATGTAATGATAATGAAACGCGGCGTATCGCGTTGAAACTTTTTCTTGTTATCGAACTTACGCCTGTATCAGTTGTATCCTTATCGTTTAGAATTGTTTGTTTTCCAGTAACGCGTACGTGACTGGAGAGAAACAATTTAACAACAACCGTTTCGTCAAAATAATCGGCGTCCTACGGGGAGTCACCCCCCCCCCCCCCTGTTGCGGCAGAGAAAGATTTTCGCAACTTTCCAAATTTACTACTGGAAGCAAGAAATAGAACTTTTGATTTAGAGTACAGTTTCGTTGTAATTACTCGATACTAAGTTACTCGTACGCAATTTAGAGTTCAGCTCTCCACCAACTGCTCCGGAAACTAACAAACACGGAAACAACTGTTCTCAGACAAATCACAGAATTAAAATACCGCACTCGGATCCCGTAACTTCGATAGTTACTTTCAATTTAACAGTAATCAAAAGCTCGGAGCGTAATATAGCGCCAATATCACAGATGGTATACCAAATAAAGTATAAAAATTAAGTGAAAAAGTGTTAATATCGCATTACATAGTCCATGTAAGAGAGATTTTGGGATGAGAGTGCTTAACCGAAAAATATTTCAAAAACGCAGCCTTTGTTTGCATAAATAAAAACTAAGGAGATAGAACGGATTGCTTTAGTCATCGAGGTATATCTTTTCTATCAATCGCTAGTACAATTCTGAGCAGAATTATTCTAATGCGACTACACACGTTAATAGATAAATATATGTTTCTGAAGAGGAATGTGGCTTTCGGCAACAGCGTAGTGTAGATACGATATTCACAGTATGTCAACTAGTGGAAAATACAAGGGAACAGAATAAATAGCTATATATATATATATAAATTACAACGTAATTCTATTTTCTAGGATTTTCGTGATTGCTATTTAAAAAATGTCACAATTTTATGTTTTAATTTTATGTAACGAAAGTTAAATGTTAGGACAGGATTTTTGTGATTATGTTATTTTTTTTATGTTGATGCCAGTAAGAATTATGTTGTAAATTTTGATAATTTTATACAAAGTATAGAAGAGAAAGAGACAAGAATAAAAGCAAGGGGGGTCAAGGGGCACAGCCCCTTGCGAGGCCAAAATGGCCAAGTTATATTTATATATATATATATATATATATACATATATATATATACATATATATATATACATATATATAAATGGCATTTGTTGATGCGCAAAAGACTAAATAGAAATGCACTTTGGAAATTATTACAAATAATTGAATGCCCATCAAAATTACTATAATTTTTGCAGCAATTGCACGGATGATATGGAAAGCGTGGTAACTTACGAAAATGGAATTACGGACACTCTTTTAAAATATCTACTGCAATTAAAGCTACGTTGTTCGACTTTTATATGAGTATATTTTGTATATATCACAATAAGATTTTGACTTTTGAAATTTAGAATATCGCTTTGATGTAGGACTGTATAACCTAACTAAATTTAAGACTAAAAACAAAGTAGACATATTTATGCTACAGAATACGCGCGGATGATTGCGTTATTAAGTAAAAACGCTTCAGATCTCGAAAATACGATAAACTTACTAGACAAAACTGGCAATGATCCTAACTTGTCCATTAATCGCAACAAGGCTGTGGAAATACTTCCAGTAAATGAAAGTTTATTGATGGAAATAAGTTAAACAAAGTAACGGACTTGAAGTATTTAAAAAATATTATTAGTGGCAATGGTAATTTGGACGAAGAAATTATGTATAGAATCAGAAACGCGATGATAGCGTACGATAGAGATTTTCTAGACAAGTTTTTCCATAATAAAAAAAAATTAACAACTCATCTTACCGACAATTTTGTCATACGATATGGAGAAACTTGACCGATAAAAATGAAACATCTTAAAAAATCTAGCAGTTTGTCACAACAAATTCTCTGCGCATAAATTGGAAAGATCTCTCGTATCCAACAAGAGGATACCGCAAATGACCGGTTGTTATTTAATTGAACAACAATTTTAATAAGAATGGAAAATGAACGAATTCCGAAACGTATGTTTTTTTATGGAGCATTAAATGACGGTAAAAGACAGTGTGCGGTCGTCCGAAGTTACGCTACAAAAATATGATCATAAGCACAATCAAAAAAGCTGGAAAAATCCGAGCAGGAATGTTTCATGGAAAACGATAGCCGAAGAAGACAGGAAGGAATGGAAATTATTCATACGGCTGACATCGTAAACCACCGCATATATCGGAAATCAAAGAAGGAGAAGATGAGACGATAAGTCTTGGCACCGCCGTCGCTCTTACTGATTTCAGTGCTAATTTTCGAATTGGTTCAATCTCACATATGCGACATAAACGTTAGATCAAAAACAAAGTTGCATAAATCGAAATGGCACTCGTAGCCTTGTGCGAGCGAGCTAGAATAATTAATAATAATAGACGAAGATAACACCGCACCGAGCAACAATCGATAGTTTGTGTACAGTCTGCAGTTTAAAATGATTTCTTTCGCGATCTGCAGATAACTCGAAGATTTGAATAGATTAAAAATGGACTTTCGGGAATTTTATGGATATTACACGGGCGTCGTGGAAGATGGCGAAGCTAAAATATTCGAAAATTCCGTTTCCACTATTCTACGTGGTTAACACAACGCATGCAAGTGAATCGCTTGATTTCATCAATTTTACTTTGACGCATTTGCTTGGATTTATAAATTCGCGGGAAGCTGCAAATTGTTCAGAGTGCGTTTATTTCGCTTCCTCGCGGCACGCAACGCTTTGTTCACCGACCTGCTCCTACTAGGGTGTACTGTGGGCGTTTCGTTCTTTGCAAGTCTCTCAAGCTGCAATTGTCAGTGTCAGTTTCCAAGTCACTTGTCAATATGTTTACTCGGAACGGAAGGAAACGTTTATTGTCAGAAATAACTATTTAACGCAATTCCAGGTAGTGCATAGGCTTGCGGTTATCAAGGCGGAAAAACTGAACTAACTTTATCCGGCTGAAGAAAACTCGTTCACGTTTACTCTCCATTATGTCAATCGACAAAGTTCGATATTCTGCGTTCGAACTGCTGTTGTGAATTCTCTACGGTATTCTAGAAAGACAACTTTACTGCATTTCAATAATCTTTGTATATATCCGTCCATTCTAACTGAATTCAATCGATCTGTACCGATTCACTTGTAACGATACTTGCCCCGTTTATCGTACGAGTGCAAAATATAAAAATAAATAAATGAATAAATAAATGAATAAATAAATAAACAAGCGAAAAAATTCAAATTATTAACGAATTATTCTTTCGTTATGATTGTTTCTAAATCATACTGCACTATTATTACATGCAATTCGACGTTTGTGATGCCGTGTCGATGGTTTTATGAGAAGTTCGGCCATAACGCATTTTCGCTACATACGGACGAATATATTAAAGATAGGTGTTCTCTTCGAATGCAGACACCTATCCGCTTCTCGACTTCAATTATAACCGAGTTTTATAATATCCAGTGTATACAGTCGAAATCTTAGGCTGCCTTATTTTATGGGTGATGAATTGCATTTCTGTACGCCGTCCATATGTAGTTCTCGTTATTACGAAACATGCTGGTTGATTTTGTACTTCAATGATGAGGTAAATTTCGATAGTTAGTTAACGTCTGTCGGAGTTAACGTTACATGGCATCGTCGAAGATATTTTCGACTGTGTCCGAAATACTTCCGAAAATTGTGGTCCGGAGTTAGCCGTGCCTGCACGTTATTCGGATAGGTGAGTTCCAGGTAATTCACTTCGGTGGTGATGAGGAAGAATTTACAATTAAATAAATACAAAATTACTGGAGTTCATGAAGCATTTGTAACATTTAATACTAACAAATCTGGTTAATATATCGCGTTTTTATTTATTCGTTTACGTTTAGTAATCTTATCTTTATTACGTCTATCAGAAAGTTGGCATTTGCTACGTACGTATACGTCTCACCAAAACGGCAAGCGAGCGATGAAAATTATGCGATTCAAAGTTTAATCTAATCTGACTTTCCCTCTTCATCGGTTCTGCAGAGACGGTCCTTGTAACGAAATTCAATGTGCACTTTTTTAAATAAAGAAAACAAGATCTTCTCAAACGGAAAAATTATTAATTAGCAGCAGCGCGATGCTTAAAAATAGTTGATTTTTCATATATCGAACGGGAATTCTCCGAGGCTCAGCAATGTATTTTTGTTTTATACGTTTTAAAGTAACATGTTAAATTACTGTTTAAATCCTTTTCCGCGGCGCCGTTGTATTGTGAAAATATTCTTAAACACGGTTAAAACGAATCGAACCAAAACAATAACGCATTAGAGACATTGCGACCCCTTACGATTGATTAAGCATTCTGTCGTTCGCCTAGTATAATCGGTTAGGTAAATTAAATTAAAATATTTTATAATTTAACGACGAAATAAAAATAAAAATTTAAAAAACAACTCCAACTAGTTTTGAACATATTCCTTCATGCGTTCAAAAACTGTCGGTTAGGTTTTTTTGAATTCCAACTTTAAGATTAATGCGGTATTTCTATTACAGAATAAAATCAATACCGTTAAATTATCAACAAAAGAGAGAATTTTTCGAAACTAGACATTCAGATTAACGCACAATACATACAGCCAGTCCTTAACATAACGGACTACTAATTGCGGAAGACATAGTCCGTTGTCGTGAAAGTCCGATAAGGCAAAATCACCACCCTCGTACTTGTTGCCAGCAATAAAAGAAGGGGATCCGTTTCGTGTGAATTGTCGCACAGATGGCACAGAATTGGCGAAAAATCACGCACTTAAACTTTAAAAAGGGTAACTTTAATTTTTACGCTTAGATTAAAAAAATTGCAAGAACTATATTTGAATAGACCTACTATAAAACGTTCATTCAAAACTAGAAGAAAAAAGAAAAAAAGCATATAAATTTTCATGCTAATGTACAACTGGTGCGAAAACCGCCTACAATTTTCATACAACTGCTGGACCTAGTTTTAATCACGGGTTGCATTTGATATGCAGCTAGTAGCTAGTCTGTCATTTCGAAAGCCCGTTGAACTAGGGCCCGTTATATCGAGAACCGCGGCTGTACATATGTACAAAAGGATGCAACTTAAAAGTTAGCAACGCGGATGAAAACAACAGCATCCTCGAATATGCCGGAGGAACTTATAAAACTAAATAGTAGAGTTTTTTTTTTTTTTTAAATAAGTTGTGAGTCTCAAAGGGCAAGTATGCGTCTATGAGTGCCTAACACGCTTATCATCGTTTATTCAAAAGATAAATTACATTATTTCATTAAAATTAATTTTATAATTATAAAAAGTAAGAAAAAAACAAAACAGAACTACATATTTACCATCATACAACCTATTCCGTTCCAAATGGTCGATTCTCCGCCACAGCGAGTTTTCAATTTATCTAACTTAATGTCACTCATTATTGTTATCAATCAACCATTGCTTAATTAATACTTTCCAAGTCCCTATCTCTTTTTGCATCATATCTTCTCGGATTAGTTCTAGCGGCTTAATTAAAACTATTTCATCCGTATTATCAATCTTACTATTTATGCCTTTCGGTCGAATAAAATGTACCTCCCAATTATTCCTTGTTGTCCCGCGTCTTGTGTTTGTAGCTATTGATGTACTTGTGGTGTTATATCCAAGCAGCCGGTGATAAAAGTTGCACATCCTTGGGGACATTTCATTTTTTTCTCTCCACCAGCTAATATTAAACCTGATCTTTATTAGGTAATATTATCTTGAAGCATTTCTTTTGCTGACTACTAATCTTTTTGATTATCGTCCGTTTTGCTTCGCCCCAAATTGATATTCCATACATGATTCTTGACAATACTATAGCGTTATGATATACACGTAAACTATCATACGGTATTGAACGAGCCAATTTATTATAAAATGCCGGTATCATTTGCCTGATTTTATTAGATAAATTTATAACATGATTGTCCCAGGATAATATCAATGATTAATCCTAAATATTTAACCTCTTTCGTTGTTTCCAGTTGTGCACGCACACAGTTCGAAGTAGAAGTCAGGTAATTATGTAAACAATTATTATTATGCATCGTGATAGATGGTTTATATGTTCTGTATCTACTGGGCGTTCTTATATACGAGGCCTTCGATTTTTTTTGTATCAATAATTAAATGTTTATCATGCGCCCACGTGCACATACTATTCACACCCTATTGCAAAAGTTTTTCGGCCTCATGGATGTCGCAGCGATCGATAACGAGTGCTATATCATCCGCATAAGTAAAGACTGTCAAGTTTTTAACGAATTTATGAAGCGAGTTGGTATAAATCAAAAATAACAACTGAGCTAAAATAGTTCTTTGTCCCATCCCCGTTGATGCAATTCCCCCTCTACTTAATTCTTCGTCGATTTTTACTATGCTCTTTCTATTATACAAATAATTTTCAAACCATTTATTTTGCCTACCTGTGATTCCTATTTCGTTGATAGCTTGCAACAATATTTGATGGTTTACCGCATCGAATGCTTTACTAATGTCTATAAAAATTATAATAAATTGTTTGCTGTTTGCCAACCCCTTATTTATCCTATTTGTTTTGGATACTGTTGATTTTCCTTCTCTAAAACTAAATTGCTTATTATGTAGCAATTAGTTTCCAAATAATTTCTTAGATGAAACGCAAGGTATTGTTCCAACATTTTTGCTAAAACCGAGATTCTTGCCAATCCGTTTTTATATATACAAGTCTAATAACACTAGTTTTTAGTCCATCAGGAATCCTACCTTTTTTAATCGAACAGTTAATTATCTTTATAAGTAGTGGGGGGTAAATCTATATTTATTTTGAATATCCGAAGCTCTAATACCATGCCATCCTGGGGCTTTGTGAATCGGCAATCTGTTAATTATTTGTTTCACTTGTTTATTTGTAACTATTGGAATGTAAAATGACGCGAGTGTACGTAAATTATTAAATTCAAATTGTATTTGAGAGCAGATATTTTCGGTCGAGTCAATTTTTTCAAGACTACACTAGTCATAACTTTTAAGTTTATGGTTCAGCCACATTTTGTTTACCCTGTTTTTTGTTTGTCCTTTCATGTTTTGATAACAGCACCTATTTATTAATGCGAAATACGCAATCAATAATATAATGATCGGACATTTTTGAACTGATAATTTCTGTACAAATTTCTTCCGTTGAGCTCGTAATAAAAATATTATCTATATACGATTGAGTTAAATTACCATCATCGAAAAACTCTATTACCTTTCGTTAAATACACTAAAAAACACCGACGATTACTCCGTTTCGTTACCTTCCTCTCGATGCTTGAGCAAACTTCACAGTTTATCTGTAGCGATTAGTAAACCTTTTTGCAACTTCCATGCAAGGGCTTATCATCCGTTTTAGTAATCGAATACGGCACGAATATTTGTGTGCTTAATAATATTTCAGTCCGTTTAGTAAAATTCGTCAACCGATTTTAGAAATTTCGACCATCTTGTATTAGGATTTCAGCTTATGAAATAAGCTGAAGGAATTTTTGTTCACAATATAGTAAGCGTTGACTTGCAGCAGCGTAATATTCTGTGTTCGGAACAATTTTTAATATTAAATTCCATTTGGCAAATAGCGGAAGAAGTACGCGAAATGAAAAAGTCTATTTTCCTCCTAGAATAGCTTATCTTTTGTGCTTAGCATGACACTCTAACCGCATTGGACGCGTACCTGTCTGTGTTTGTAGAAACATTTCTTCGAGTTAAATAAGCTGTAGATAGAGCAAAGCTGTGCGCCCCGCATTAGCTAATAGAATACGGAATTTAGGAAATACATTCAATCAATGGAATCTTTGTTGTATTTTTCGCGAAAATTCGACCTGCTTTCTAGAATAGAATTCATATTTCCGCCGTTATCTGTTTGAAATTTCGATGAAAGAATTTTAAAATATATCCATCATTTAAAATTTTACTATCAGAATTTTCATATGTAAACAAAAAAATGTTTGCACTGGTTTTAATTCGATATTTTCTGTTTTTTTTTTTTTTTTTTTGAAGACTTGTATTTCAGAAATCAGTTGTATCACGATGCAGCCGTTAATGGACTATCCATTGACAAATACACCGCCAATAATGTACTTCTAATATCGAAGATTTTGAAAATGTTGGTCAAATTCATATTTTTTCTTTTTTTTTAATCAAAGCTAGCTCTCGCATTCTTAGACTCTATGATTTTCGGCAACGTTTTTTCCTTAGTCTTGCTCTTTTCAGTATTCATACGATTAGTGTTGCTTTTTTTTCCCTTCGAATTTCTCCTTTTTGTTATTGTTGTTTTATCCATCAGTGTGCCGTGTAATGCAACATTGGCCGGAGGCACGGATGAATATAATTTAGATGCTGCTGGCAGTATCAGAAGTCTGAGGAGCAACTGAACTTTTGTTCATTGTCCTCAAGGATTTCATAAAGGGAACTAGAGAGGTCTAGTTGGGACCGGAATAAGTTGGACAGTCTACCAAAAGATAATGAATGGATAAATGAACAGAACATCTGTCAAATGTAGGAGGATCTGTCTTGTTTAATATAAATAGGAGTGGGATATTGTTTTGCGTGACCAATGTGCATGCGGCATAAGGTAACTTCTTTTTTGCGGCTGGGTCATTATGAAGTACTCCAAAGAATCTGACCGGACCGAACGTAATTTGTTCGAAGTAGAAACTTCGCGCCAATTTCTCGACTGTTTGTTCATTAGCCGGGATTTAATTGTCCTCGAGAAGTCTGATAAAGGTACAATGGTATACCTGGAATCAGGAAGTGTAACGCAGTTTCTTTCGCTGCCGGATCTTCTAGTTCATTTCCTATAATGCTCTTAAGTCCTGGAATCCACGCAAAGTTAATGAGATCGGAAATGGCGGATATAACTGAAATTATATTTTTAACGATAGGGTTTTGTGATTTATTATGGATTTGTGGTAGACAAGAAAGTGAGGAGAGAGAGAGAGAGTCCGTGCATATAAGACGGTCTCTGTTGAACTGAACTGTAAGGTCGATTGCAAGTTTTATGGCATATAGTTCTCTGAGGAGGACCGAGAAGCTCTGTTCGAAAGTGAATAACGTATTATGTCGGATTCATTGAGTACTGCGCAACCGGCCGCATCCGATTTGGAACCGTCTGTAAATGTATGTAAACGGTCGAGATCGTTTGATAGAAATCTTTGAACGCGCCTTTAATTACATCAGGTGTTATGACTTTTCTAATTTGGAGGCGAGATAAATCAATATGGGGTGAAAAATTTGGGCAGGTGTTGTGTAGTAGAGCTTCGGAAGGCTGTTGATCGATATAGAACTTAATGCCTCTAAGGCGTGCGGTAATATGTGAACTTTTCTTGAAGAAGTCGGAATTCTTTGCTGATGACATCGTTATTTTTTCCTCTTTCTACATCACTGGATTATTCAATGATATGTTTAATTCGTCTCTCTTTGTGCTGCAACTTTCCTTCCCACAATTAACCTATCGATTTCCCCTCCTAAGGGTTTTTTGTGCCGTATATACACCCTTTATACATCTCTTTCTCGTGTTAGTTGCTTATCTTGGAGCTTTCTTTGATATTCGATTATTCGATTGCCATTCATAGAAAGTATCATATATCTTTCCGTTTTTTCTATCAAAAATTTGCTGATATCTCTGTTACTAACTAAGTGAGGTACGGTTTCCAACATTTTTATTTCTCTATACAAGTTTACGGTTTGTTCTAGATTTTACTAATCATTTTTTATTTATAGCTATGCCTCTATAAGTTCTGTCACTTTGAATAAGTCGTAGTTCAATTTTGACGCTTTTAAATTCTCTCCAGTTCCAACAGTTTTTGCTGAATCTATTATTGTCTCTTTACTTTGCTAAATGTCTTCCACTCACGTCCTATACTTTTGTACCCATTTCTATCTTTCGATTTCTAAGAATTTGTGATTTTCATCTAAGAAATCCTCATCCTATTCTTTATCTCGTCTTAATTATATATTCGCTTCTAGTAATCTCCCCTATTTTTTCTTTAACTTCGCTAATTTCCGCTATCCTCCTATCCTTACTTCCGAAATTTCTCCCAAGCAGTAATTAAACCGAAATTCCATAGTACTATCAATTACCTTGTTCCTTCTCAGGTAACCCCATCTTCATTGCTGATTTGAGATGTGATGGCGTGGCTTTGAAATCTCTTTTATCCTTTCAGATTTTAACTTTTTGAAATATTTTTGACTTTTACGTTTCTATTCTATATTTACAAATAAATATCGCGCAGTATCCATTATTTTCACTACCTTCAGTCGTTTTTCTTCTGTTATTTGATTATTTCTGACTCCATGAGCAGCATTTAATTTTTTTTTCTCTTCATGATCATTTTGTGACCCTTTATTATTCGTTATTACGTTTACATAGTCACGCTTTTTTTCACCGCACTCTATTTATACTGATATTTATTCTGCGGGTAACTACTATATTTGGGCATCTTCGGTAACGAGACGGTTTATTGTTGTTTTTCTCACTACCTTTTTTAAAGTAACCATCATCCTTTTTAGCCTCCAATCACCTTGTAAAATTTTCCATTTTAGATTATGGTCGAGTATCACCCAGCCTAAAAAAAATATCGTCCTTTCGCTCTCTTGTTGAACACTTTTTTTAGCTGTCTATTCAATAATCTTCTTTCTAGTCCATAGTCCGTTCCATTTCCTTTACTGCGCTGTTCCACTGTTGTCTTCATTATTCGTCTGTGTTTTAACCATTCTTCGCTACCTTTCTTCCATTTATGTTCTCCCCGTTAATATTCTTTCCACATTCTCGCTCAATCAAAAAAATAAAATAAAAAATACATTACATGTTCACTTTTTTTCCTACTTCTGGCGTTTTTTTTCAAAATTCGCAGAGTTTAGGAATTGCCCCCCCCCCGTCCTTACGCCTATTCAGATGTGCACTTTCGGTAGATTGAACGCTATCACATCGAGCACTAATTTCAGATGCGCTTTGTCGATCTGAATAAAGTGGCCAATCTCTCTTTCGATCTAGTTTTAGAGGTTTCGTTCTGCGTTTTGTACATTCATCTAACTGATAAGATAATTTCCGAATGATAATTCCGAATAGATATGCGTATAATCATGTTAATATGAAATAGTAAAGGTGCCGGAAACGCAGTTACATTAGTCGAGGTTATATTTGAAATCGAATCGAAATTAAAAGCCGATATAGAACTAAACGGTTTTCATTTAGAAAAAAATACAGAGCGGTGTTAAAAAAGCGACAGCCATAGAAGGGGATATTAAATAGAAAATGATGAATCGACTCAAACGATTTGTTTGATTTAAGAATGAGCGAAATAATTAATATCGTAATTTTTCTAAAGAGCACACATTTCGAATTCCAAGTTCAACATTAAACTAAAAAATCGAATTTTAATTATAATTCGTTCGAAATGGTAATTACCAGAATTTTTATGATAAAAAAAAAAAAAAGAAAATCTACTCGTCTGTTCTTTGTCTTTATGGAATTCGTTTTACGTTGAAATCATTTCCATTTTCACTTCAGGAAAAAGGAAGAAACCCCCCCCCCACACTTATCTATAATAGATCCGCTGAAAACAGAGTGGCGCGCCGGTGAGATTTTAAAATAAAAAAGGCGTTATTTTGCAGATTTATGGTAACGGGGACAACAAATCTGCGCGACCGAAGAACATAAAAGAATAGAGATGCTTTGAGCTATAAAACGGTTCGGCGGGAGTGTTACTTTCACGGGGGCAAAGCAAATTAATTATCAACGTTAAGGAAGGTATAAAACAAATGATAATAGCAGAATGCGCGAAAGGTGAGACGCTGTTTGCAGTAAAAGAAAAAATTGTATTAAACAGTTCTCTACAGCGACCGTCTATTACCGCTGGTACTCGAGCTGCGCGATGATTATCATTAGAACGATTTGCAAGAGGACGGGCTATTATTAAGACGAAAAATCACAAGTCTCTAAGGTGGCGATATTAATGGCGATACTGCAGTGCGGCAGAGGAAGGATAAGGAGATATTGGGGTGCGGGTGTGACAATAAAAGGTGGTGGTAGACGCGACTTCGGGTACTTTAAACTAAAAGTCGTTTTGTTTCGCAAATCGAGGCGATGGGGTGAGTAACGTCAAAATTGACTATTGTTGCGCTTTCCACTGACGATCCCAAGAGTCGCCGCTGAGAATAAAAAGAAGATAGGCTGACAACAATTCGAACAGATTCCTTTGTTGTGCCTAACAAAATAATACTTTATTTCCGAAAGTTCTCGCAGTCAACTTAAGAATGTTCGATAGAGGCAAACTCAAACACACGTACACCGCGGCACATCTTGGACGAGGTGTGCCGAAGGCAGGCGAAATTGTTAAATTCCTCAAAATTCCCTTTCAAGCCGCCTCCTTCTTTAACTATTACAATAGTTGTATTTCCTGGTATGTGCGTGTTCAACGTTTAACTTTAAATGACAGGAATTCCTTTTTCCACTGAGACCAATTTAGCTCGTTTTCATTCTCGTTTTTAGTAACCGGTTAAGATGAAAATAATAACGAAATAAGCCTAATGCTTACTTAGACAAAAACATGCAAGCTTGCGCACCTACACGAGCTTGTTAATATCAGCGTGTGTATGTTTCAATGACTACGTCGTTCCTATGCGGGGATCTAGTAAAAAAATCCTGTTACGTTCTTGTGTCATTTAGAAAAATTCTGTCACGAAATCTGTTACATTTTTCCTGATATTTTTAAGACATTTATTTTTTTGGATCTATAGTAAAAGTACTTTTTTTTTGGCTCTTCGATAAGTATTACAGAAGAACTGGCATCTAGGCATTTTTCTCGATGAAGTCCAAAAGGCTGACTGTAGAAACTGAACGAAATTCTATATTAATGTGTAGGATAGTATATTGTACGATCACTTTTGTTTACTTTCGTAAATTGTTTAACGTTTATTACTGCTGCAAATGTATAATATTCTATTTTTACATAAAATGTAATCTTCATTACTTATAAACCTTAGCTCCGAACACCACTTATCATAACTACGTAAATACTTTAGAAGCGGATTTGGCCTTCGACGCAGGGAATGATAATAAAACTTTACACGTTAGTATTTTTCAATATTAATATCGTCAATAATATTACTTGGTACACAGTTAGTATTCTTTCCTCAGTTTAAAGTAACTTGTGAGGTAATGGTGAGAAAAAGTTTTTTCTAACTAATCTTACGGAAAAGATAGAATAAAAATGTCTAATAACGCTAATATTAATACTAACATGTAAACAATACGTACGTAATAAAAATAAAAAAATGGTTTGTAGTTCACATGATATTTCCATAAGTATTGTAGGATGAATGAGAATAATTATTTGCTATTGGTTATATTTTATTTATCTAAAAGAATTGAAAAACGTATGGAAATTTAGAAGAGTATCAGTATAATATAAAATTTTACTTGAATCACTTTTTAGAGATGAAACCGTATTATGAGTAAAACTGATATGAAATTCTGTTTAAAAATAAGGAGTGTCTAAGCTTGACGCAGATATACATCAATACATGATTATATATATATATCTTATGGGCGGCTCCAGCTTTTCTTTATTCTTTCACTCGACATACGAATTATCTACGCTGTTTCGTTGAACCGTCATTAGGTTGGTTTTATATCTTATAGACAGCAGTGAGTGTGAAAGCCGACGTGTTTACGATTTTTACTGTACAACGATTCTTTAGAAACGGATAGGCTTATTTAGATTTACATCAGTATTTGTATCATTGACAACAGTTAAATTATTTGCACTATTGGCAACATTGACATTGGAGGTATATGCATTGTTATCAAAAGAAGAGGACAATGCGTACTGAAGTAGAAGATATATAGTAGTGGTACGTTTCAAGTGCGTCGACGTGTCGTGAAAAGACGTTATTGTTTCTCCATCTTTGGTATAGCATTCTTTGTCAGATTCCATTCCTTGTTACTCCTAATTGCTGCTATCAACATGATGTTGATGGGTAATCGTCCGTTGCTGACAAGCCCAGGGAAAAACCCAAACAAGAAAAAAAAAAAAAAAAAAAAAGAAAAAAGAAAAGACGGTGTCAATGCACGTGAAATTGCGTGATGTGGAAATGATTTGGTTCATTCTTCAGTTCGAGTCCGAGTTCTGTGCGCATAAATTCCGTAAATGCGGGACCGTGCGACTTTCGTAAATCCAAGTTAAGATCACCATCGAGAACGTTGACCATTTCAACGCCTTGTACGGAACCTACATTAAACTGATCGATGTCTGTGTTGCGGAAGAAGAGGCGTATAGCCTGAGGAAACTTGCCGTCGATGAATTCGTGATCCATGAAACGGGTCTCGATCATCGCTTTCTCCTCTGGAAGTAAAGACTGACTATCACCAATCTTGGTTAGTACAGATGAGAAGGCGACATCAGCTTGTCGCATCACTTGCATGAGGGGGTAGTATAATGTAGCGGCTGCCGGATGATTTCGCAACAGAATTTTTTACTCGATCGCTTGTAAATCTGTGTTTGGCAAACGGCCGGTAGTTGACGGAGGTCGCCGGTAAACACCATGTCCATACTCGCGAACGGACGTCCATGATCATGCGTACTGTGTTGGAAGTCAAAAATTTCTGTCTGCATTTGTCGACGAAAACGATGCGAACATTTGCGAACGCTGTGCGAAGCGCATTCAGTGCTTCCACTTGGAAGTCGTTCATCTTTTGCGAGTTCCTGATACGAAAGACAGCGGGTACAGCGGATCATCCGATATATGTATAAATAGTGCTTTTTGCTTGCTTTTCCATGGTAACAATTTATGATAAAATTTCGTGGAACATTTCGCGTGTGACATTTTATGGACGGACAAATTTTCGGAATGACCCCCAGCCACAAGGCATTGTTCGTGTTAAAAAGTGCAGTAATTTTGAAATTATATGAATACTAAAGAGAAAGAAATGTAAAAGTTCGACAGGAATTTGCATTCGAATTTTCGAAAAGATAATTTTACTTCTCTATAAATCCGACGTTGGTAAACATGTATTTTGTGTACACTGTGTGTTATCTCGTCTCCGGTGTGTGGTTCGATGTTTTAAACTGCCAGGTCTCCTCCGTCGAGTTTTATTATATACACACGAGTACTGAAAATGCTAACTTCGCAGTTACAATAAATTAAATTCCGTCGCATTTGTTTCCAATATTAAAACTATTCTTAAATCAAATTTTAAAGCTAAAGTAAAGATTATATTATTTACATAAATAATAAAGAATATTATGAAAAAATTAATGATGTTTTTGAAAGTTTTTGATGTGTTTTAACCGGCGTTAGTCAATGTAGTGAAGAAAATAGAAAGGTAAAATACACGCGATATGAAATTTAAAAAAATATTTCAAAGAAAATGATTACACAGAAAGCGTAAATTAAACGTAGAAGTTAAAATAAAATGTCTGGCAAAAGTAATTAAACAAAAATAATAATTAGTAGTCACCCGGTGGTCGAAATTCGACCGTAATTTACATATATTACATTTATCCTTGAGGGGCAAATCTACGAATTGCTAACACAGATGATTCAGTTTTAATTAAATCAATAAATACCATCTCCATTCATATATTAAACGAAAAAAGAATTGGTATGCGGAAAAAGGAACAAAAAAAAAAAAAAAATGTAGTGCCCTATTCGTATATAAAACCATTTAAGGCACAAAAACACTCACAATGAACAAGGCCATTCGCTTCAATTTTAAGTAGGGGAAAAATAAAATGTACAAAAAGGTTTCTCTTAATAAATGTGGAAATTAAAATACAACATTTTACCGAGCCAGGTAATTTATAGCAAAATTGCATGATTTAAATTGGCGAATATAACGAATGAAACTAAAAAAAAAGCAAAATAATTTACGTGGAAACGATACATAACTTGCATCTCTACCTTTACTTGTCTTAATCTAAAGAAAGCAAACAAGCAAAAATCACAGTTTTTTTACTTATTATAACACTACCTGTATTTGATAGTTTTTCATTTTTTAATAAAATACTTTTCTGTGAGAAGAAATCGCAGGGCCAACACTAAAGTCCGCTGGTACCCATTTAAGGACTTTTTGTTGTTTCTTGCACTGGGTTAACTTGAGGCCGCTTGCTCTTGCGTCACAAGCGGTAGAAGGTTAGAAGGAAAAACATTGAACATTACTTACAGGAAAATTTTCTGAACGGCGTTTTTGTTTTAAAATAATTATTATTTTTTTGTACTTTTTAAACTAATTCAACTTCAACTTCCTTTTAATGTTTTTTCATTTGTAAATAAAATATATAGTTAATATTACTCGGTGGATTATTTTAAACTGCAGTATTAAAATCATTTAACGACAAAACCCGTACTATGTCTCCGGTATTATTTATTTAAAAACCACAATCGCACGAGTAGCAGTTTTAAATTGGCCAGTTTCGAAACTGAAAAACTATTAACTCGCATTTTTTAATAATTGTTTCTACATTGAAACCTCTCATAACCGGTCTGGCCGGTTCCACATTTGGCCGATTTTTTTTTTTTTTTTTTTTGAGCTCGTCAACCGGGGGGACCTTTACCTAGAAACAATTAGAATAGGAAGGAATCAATTATATCTTCCGATTAATCCCAATTGATTTTGCTACCATCAGATTTTATCAGGTATCACGAATAAACAAGCAAATATGTAAGACGTTATTGTAACTCATTTTATTCTATATATGTCCCTATATGAAATAATACAAACAAATCGGTTCAAAATGAAATTAGACTACATGAACTTTGAAAACTTATGAAGATTTCGGTATGAGTGAACGTGTATTATTGTTTTTGAAAAAATCAGTTCTTTTTTTCTGTTTTTTCCCTTTTGATAAGTTTTTAAAAGCCAAGTCTCTTCATTTTCTTATGTTCATTTTGCAATTTTTTTTGTTCCTTCATGACCTATTTTTGCAAATCCTCCAGGTCTGTATTTTTTCCATCGTTTTCAAGTTCGCAGTCATCTTTATTGACGATATTGATTATTTTTTCGACTGCAAAAAGTTCGTTTTGATGTCCTTCGTTACTTTTTGCTGTCCATTTTTCTACGTTCATCAACTGCATTCACGGTTCCCACCCCGTAATGGCAGCAGATCGTGTAAAATGACTTCATTTTCGATTTTTTCATTCTCTGAATCGTTGCTACTCTCTTGACCAGATTTTCTACGTCGGGCCAAATTTTTTTCCAACGATTTCACAGAGCTAGAAGAAGGAATTTCCTCAAACGCACCAGTCAGCATAAAAATTACATCCTCGATGTTTATCTTCTTCACGTTTTCCAGGAGAGGCAAGTTTTCATCCTCATAGTTAAGTAAAATTTCAGGAAAGAACTTATTAAATTCAGCAGCTTCTGATTCATTTGCTGACATTTTTTCATCATTTATGTAAGCCAAACGAAGCACATGACGCTTTTTACAACGATCAAGCCATCCCTGACTAGCAGTAAATGCTGGTTAATTCTTGATTTCACTGTGAACTACTAGGTGCTTTTTCAATCAAAATTGGGCCACTGATGGGGTTTCTTCTCTGACGTTCTTGAACAAACCACATTCAAAGAGCTTCATCGAAGATGTCACAAACTGGTTTTTTATTAGTGCACCGAGTAATTTTTCGAACTCGATTTTTGAACAAATTTCTTTAATCGATCGTCTGTTTCGTTGCCAATCGTTGATGGTACTTTTCCCCACGTTCATGTCGCCACCGAGTTTTCTTACCGATTCTCCGTTGTCACAAGTTTTTTTTTATCTTTTTTTAACTGTGTCTCAAACGAGACGATCACGCGTTTTCATTTTCCCGACTTACTAATTTTTATTCAGCAAATGATACCCTCCGCGTAAAGACAAGAACGAAACTGAAAGCAAAAGGTTCAGCACAGTTTGTAGCTTCTTCCTCGCCTTTTCCTAATTTTAAAGAAATGATTTCCAAACGTTCCAACAAAGCGATAATCCAAGAACACGTGCCCGCTTCTACTAATTCGTAGAAAAATTAACTCTGTAGTAAGGTGGGATTCGCAGAAATAGAACGAGGGAGTGAAGAGAGGAAAAAACTTTGTTCCAGCGATAGACCGGTTAATCGGAGGACCAGTCGACCCGCGGCCGGTTAAGAGGGGTTTTACTATATTTTAAATTTTACAATAACTACTAAATGTTTGCTGTTTTAATGGTATGAATGGATGATAGACAACATACTACAATTTCCAGTTTAGGCGTAAAAAATTGACTTGACAAAATAATTTTTTTTTCTCGTATATTGCGTTGACTATAACATCGCCAGCTACACGACCTGGAAATTGTTTCTATCTCATTAAAAGATAGTACGGTCTACCGATTGACGGAATAAATTTATAAAGAAAGAATGGAGAGAAAAAGAAATTGCAAGATTATTGCGCTCATAGGATAGATTTTAGATTAGGAAGTAAAGGTGAGATTTTTTAAGAAAGGTGGTGATCAAAGAATTAAGTTGTACCGGGTCATGCTGTAATCGTAGGGCAGAGAAGAAAGGACAGGAGAAAATAAGGTGTTTTATTGTTATGATACCTGAGGAGCAGTAGTTATAGGTGGGAGTTTGTCGAATTCCTTGATATAGGTGACCATGAGTGATTTTAGTGTGGTCGATACGGATTCTAACAATAATAATTTTGTCAATTCCATTGAGGTTGGATAAGTATTTCCAAGGAAGGATTGTTGAAAGTTGGATAAAATAAAATAATCATTTTTAAGTATTTATTTGCTTGCCGTTGTGAATCGTTAATTAGTATTATCGGCCCGTTAAAATGATTTAAACGCCTTTAGTTTTAAAAAAAATCGAAAAAAAAAAAATTAAAAAAACAAATTTAGATTAGACTGTTTTATCCTTCGAAAAAAAAAATATATGTCAAATTAAATTTTGTAGGAATTAGTATGAGAAAGGTGCATTTTTTAACACCTGCGTTCCGGATTTCATACGTCGGTGGGCAGCAAGTTAAAAAGTGTATGAGCGCATATACATTTAGCCGATTGTAATAGAATTAGTTATATCTTTTAAGTGGAAAAAAAAGAGAGTGAAATTTCGTTAAATGTCACTTGCGGAACTGAAATTTTATTTGTTCTTTCTTAATGAAAATTAAATGACGTCGAATTTTCGAATCAAATGTTTTTCTAAATACAGGAAGAGTAGCGGAAAATAGTTGTAATGTAATGATTTCGTTTTGGTTTTTGTTGTTTTTTTTTGTTTTTTTTTTTTTTTTTCAGTTCTTGTTTCTTTTTTCAGCAATTTGCTGCAACAACGGCGGTAATCGGCTTTTTGTTTGATAACTTAAAAACTGTATATTACAGCTGTTCGGTGCTGAAACGAAATCCGCTCAGTCGGAAAATAGACTGTAATTCCGGGAAATTGAAAATTCATTATGGACAGAAAAAATGAAATGCCAATTCGGATTGGTCGGAACCGGCACCGCACGTAATCGAATTTTAGTTTTTACTGCCATGCTCGCCGTAAATTGAGCCGCTTTAAATTAACGTCGAAACATCGAGGCTACGTGTTCTCCAGTTAAAAATGCTTTCAAATTTTCGAAAAATTTTATTTCTCAAGCAACAACATTTTCCCGCACACAGAGCCTTTTATAATTTAGTTTAATGCGTTTGCCGGCCAAAATTTATCGTCTCATCGTGCGTGCATAAAACCCTGAATCACGGTTCGCCTAACAGTACCTAGAAATCCGCAAAGCATTTAAGTCCTCTTTTTAGCCGGCTATATTTAAAACTATTCGCCGCGTACTTAACGAATTTATATCATCTTCGCGGACGTCTTAAAGTAGCAGCTGCCTTCAAAAGTTCACTTGTGCACAACTGTTACATGAATTTCATCGCCATTACACTGACAACTATTTCCGATTCAATTTTTCCAAAGTTACCCGTACCGCCCCCTCCGATGATTTAAGTAAAGCCTGTTTGGAAAACATTCTCGTTTATTAAAATATTTATAAATATGCAATAAATATTTTAATTTAAAATCGAAGTTAAGTAAAACGGTCGTAAATATTCATTTATAACCTTTTAACGCGATCACGGTGGTTTTGAATTAGTTCCTCGCCGTAATAATTCTTGAACTACCCCTTTTCACTTTAGTCCGGTTTAAATATTCCTGGCTAATAGAATATTTGAAGAATTTCTTCCATTTCGCCTACGGAGATCATCTTTTTGTCTGTTACTTTTGCCGAGTATGCCAACCCCTTCAATAGCTCAATTAAGTTCGTTTATCTGCTCCTAAAAGCCCTACCAATTCAGTTTTAAGGCCATTTCGCGTCAAATCAATCACGTCACATCGATTAAAATTACAACTTTAACCGTATGCTTTTTTATACGAATTCCGCTTCGCACTGAATCATTCATGTCCAGTCAAATGCTTCAGTTGAACGGAAAGACTCCTCGATCGATATATTGCGGTTTTCAAGCCGAAGTCGATTATGAAACTGATTTTAAATTTAAGGTTATTATTTACTTCTCTGGCGCGAAATTGTTGTTGCGTGTTTTTATATTCTTTTGTTAAAATTTTAACGTATCAAAATGAATATTCTTGTAGGTAAATAATAATTACTGTAATGGGAATTGTTTGATTTTCAAAATACGAAAAATGAAAATAGAGATTGCATAAAGAACTCACGGAAACAAATAGCGGAAAAATTTTTGTACTTCAATTTTTCGTTATATCTCCTTTAACTCCGTATGTAACGAATAATTGTGGCTCATTCTTGAGAGAAATTAAAAAAAATTCTTTTCATTATTTAATAAGTCCGAAATGAAATAGTTACGTATTCTAAAAACTACTCGTTTTGCATTGATTGAAGGAGAATCCACTTGCGAGTTTGATATTTTCTCTTTTTTTTTCCCGTATGTGCACGCGTGGTGTGTGTTGTAGCCGAGAGATTGCAGAAAACACTGACACCGGGTAAAATGAAAGATATGGACGAAACAGGAAAAGAGCTATATTTTTATCTTAATCGGGTATGGAACCAATGAATACTTTTAGAATGAGAACAACCGAGATGATAGATAGAGAGAGAGAACATAGCAATCATCGACGTATATAAGGGGAGGGTTTTGGGGGTTTGAACCCCCCTCCTTAGCTCACGCAAAAGCCCGAATATTAGCCGCAATACACTAACGTAATGTATGACTACGTTATTGTTTTAAGAAAATACGGTCGAATTAGTAGTTGCACCGACAAGTAATCTCGATATTTTTTAATTTTCTTGGAAGTTAACATGGTGTTACACTTTTGAGCGACAGGATCATATTATTAAATCGGATATGGACTAGCATACGTGCAGTTAGCGCACATATCTCTCTTCTCTTAAGGTATATTTGGTGCAAAGAGAAGGGCTACGCGATGCGTTATTTACCTAAAAAGGATTTGTACAGTAACTATGCGTAGTTTTTTGCAGCGAAAAACCTAGTTTTTAATGATACTTAAAATAAGGTAGATTTTAATCTATGTCAAATATTTTCCATGTTTTACATTTGTCCTCACATTTGCGACTGGTCCGAGGGCGGGGTCGAGCCTTCTGGCGTGAGTTTTCAAAAAATGCATATTATTAAATGACTTAAAAAAAATCTGTGAACAGAATTTTTAATTTCGAAAGGGTAATTTTTTTTTTTTGCAAGATCACATTTTAAAAATTATTGCAAAATATGTATTTTACGTGATAAACAACTAAAACATCCGTTAACAATTAGGGCTCTTTACATCTGAGCCTCTAAACCGCATATAAAATGTACGTGAAAAACGATTAAATGCTATTCATAAATTTAAAACTCATAGCAAAAAAAGATTTAAGGCAAGGAATGAGTAATCTCAATTGGTGGAAGGAAATGGAAGAATTACGGGGCTAAACTGAGCTATTATTTATTTATTTTATATGATTATAAGCTGCATCCTTCCGACTCTAAGACCAGGAATATAGTGAAGATAATTAGAGCTTCGTTCAAAGTTGCATATATTAAGCCTAAGGGTATAAATAATTTTATTAATAAAACAAAGGACTCCGTACTGATTGACTTGTTAATGAAAATTCCGATGGGTATCATGAAGAATAAAAAAAATTGCTTGCTAGCAATTAATAAAATACTTTTTTACAAAAAATAAATACCGACTTCAAGGTTTATTATAAAAATTTAAAAATGCACTAAAAAGTAAAAAATAATTACTCCCGATAAAATATATATATCAGAGTGATATAACTTAAGGTGATATCGTAATTCTTATACAACATTAATTTTTTGGAGTTGGCATCAAATTCATATTAAAAGAATAATTAAAAACTGCATTAAATGTTGATTAAATTGTTCCTAACATGAATTTAATTCCAACTCCAAAAAGTTAATGTTGTATAAGAATTACGATAATGTCACCTTTAAGGGTATATCACTCTGATATATACATATATATTTTATCGGGAGTAATTATTTTTTACTTTTTAGTGCATTTTTAAATTTTTATAATAAACCTTGAAGTCGGTATTTATTTTTTGTAAAAAAGCATTTTATTTTTTACTTTTTAGTGCATTTTTATTCAATTAAATTAAAACATTTATTTCCACGGTAAAAACATCAAAAGCTACATTTCCATGGTAATTTGGCAAATTTATAGTATTTTAAGTCAAAAATCTAATCCGACGGTGAAAACAATCATGAATGAAAAGCATCCAAAAAGCTTCAATCTCCCGCATTATTAAGGATAACTCCAGAACTACCGGTCGGACCTTGATCAAATTTAAATGGGACCACATGACAAACACCACCTTTCAAATAAAAGAAGAATCATCAAAATC
Organism: Icerya purchasi; assembly: GCA_039619475.1. Lineage (NCBI taxonomy): Eukaryota > Metazoa > Arthropoda > Insecta > Hemiptera > Monophlebidae > Icerya > Icerya purchasi. Next base: position 395,377,222 of record CM077116.1, read on the forward strand.
GGTTCATCTAGAAGAAAGTTCTGTGGTAACACACATAAAAAAAAAAAAAAAAAATACAGTCGAATTGAATACCTCCTTCTTTTTTGAAGTCGGTTAAAAATTGGCTGCTGGGCGACTACAATGACTGCAATTGAAAAGAGAAGTGGGAAGGATTGTATTTTTTTCTTCTTTGTGGTTTTTTATATGAATTGCTATTTTTGTTTTTTTTGCTTTGTTTTGATTTTTTTTGATTATGCGTTCTTCGATTATATTTAGTAAAGAGTTATATTACAGTTTTTTCTTTTTGTTTTTTTGTGTTAAGAATTGTGACACATTTGTTAATTGTTAGCAGTTGATTTAGTTGTTCACTTAATGAATCACACAAAATTAATATTTTGCAATAGTTTTTAAAATGCACTCATGTAAAAACATTATTTTAAAATTAAAGATTCTGTTTTATAACACTGATTTTTTTTTCAAATCATTAAATAATATGCACTTTTTGAAAATTTTCGCTGGAAGATTCGCGCTCTTGAGCTCACTAGGAGGAGCTGTTCGGGATCAGTCGCAAGTGTGAAGACAAATGTAAAACATAGAAAACCTACGTCTTTGACCAAGGCCGTGTCCACGGGAGCAGGGGGGAAGTCCCCCCATTAGGACTGAAATAGCTATTATAAATATACAAAAATCTGAAAAAAATCAAAAATTTAAAATAGATATTGATGGTTTTTTAAGGTGTTTTTACCTTTAAGAGAGAAAAAAAAAATATGCTCCGTGTTTTTAGGTACTTCATTAATAAATTTTTTATTACGAATATAATCAATCGCATATGTAATTTTTATTAATCTTTATACGGGGTAATTCATTTATGTAAATTATTAATATATAAATCAAAATAATGGAAATTATTAATAGTATGGATATTAATGAAAAATGTATTGTTATTTATAAAATAAATATGCGAAGAAAATTTTCAAAACTCCTCCCTTTTCAAAATTCTGGGCACGGCCACGAATCAGATTATAATCAAAAATGTGTGTTTTTGTCGTATTCTACATTGGCAGATATATATATTTTTCCAAACCCGCGTTTCTTCATTCATTGTGTAGGCAATGTTGGCAGTGACCTACTCAAAAGAGGGGGTCTACGGATTAGAATGCCTCATTTCGATTTTTGAAAAATGTTTTTGTAACATCACTTAAAAAGACGTCAACATTATTTTTAATATATTTTTAATAAAATTCCGGTATAAAATATTAAATATAAATTTAAACGCGAATTAATTTGTTTGCCGGTACGTTCTCATAATTTGGTATACGTGTTTGATATAAATATGCCAGATAAAAATCTTTATATTTTATTTTTAAGATTAACTTCCCGCACTGGTCGATTTTGGGTGCGTTACTGAGCATTAGCGAGTTTGTTCTGATTTTATTTAGCATTATTCCCTCGGGTCAAGATAGGTTTTTGTTGGTAGCTACTTCCTCGGGATTTTACTTATTTATTTCTTTGACTTATGAAATCCGTATCAAACACTTTTGAGCATAAAAACAGTTCCTCGATTTTGAGCGGTGTTCTTTGCCATTTTGACCGGGTACGAAATGCTAAAATTTTAATTTGAGTTTTATTTTTTCTATGTTGATGGTTAAAATTGTGCATATATAAGCAATCGGTTCATAGTATCTACCATGTTTAATTCACAAGTACAAGTCCTTTTTTTTTTTTTAATTATTCCAAAATGACACAGAAGCAACGGAGAAAGTTAATTATATAGTTGTTTTTTTTTAGCTGATTGCTCTCAATTGATATTTTCATCGTAAGACTTTCCTAACGTTCTTATAAGATCAAAATCGGTCTTTAGACTTTCAGAGAGTTCCATCGTGAGATTTTTTTTTTTTTTTTTTATATCTTGGGCGCGTCAACTTAGGACATTTGCCCAGCACAAAGGACTAACAAATAGTGAAACGTAGGGACTTGAAAGTTAAATCAGGAAGCGATTAGAAACAGAAGAAATAAAGATAGCCAATATAGGAACAACAGAAAGAGAAGGAAGAGAAAGAATGTAGTGGGCACAGTAAGGGGTCGGGAGGCCAAGGCCAAGCAAATTAGAATAAAGAGCTGCGCGTTCTGAGGAGATAGATGAGCATTCGAATAGGAGGTGATTTACATCACAGGTCAAATTTAAGATAATTAACCCATGTATCAAAAACCCGGATTATCTTTTCGGTAGAAAAAACATTTTTTTTTTTCAATTATTAAATGTTTAGTTTGCGGTTCTAGTTGATGTGAAGTATAATAAAGCGAATCTTGGGTCGTTTAAAATGCTAACATCAACCGGTGTTATTGAAACGTAGAATAGTTTCCTTTTATTTCGGTTACTTTTTTATTTCCCGTTGATAGCTAATCACTTTAAGACACTTCGAGTCGGACTAGTTTGATTTTGAGATTAATCGAATCTTAAAAACCTCAAGTTTTCTAATTGAAAACGATAAAAAGACCTCTGCGCTTGCGATAACGATTTTAATTTCACGATGGTTTCATCTACGCTCAGAATATTGTATGGTTATTTTTTATTTCAATGAAATTTTTACTCGGCGTCATTTGGACGACGATGGTGATAAAAAAATAAAAAACGAAAAATGGTGAAAATCGCGTTGTTAAAGTTAATTAACGTCTTCTCCGAAATAAACAGACTTATTTGGAAACATCTCTTACTAAAAATAACACAGCAGATTCACATTGAACATTCTGTTGATGATAGCTGTCGAGAAGGGGATAATCGGGATGGCGCGATTTGTGGAGCGATGAGCTAATAAGATAAATTTCAAAATAATTTTTATAACGAAGAAGAAATTGTTCGTTAGTTTATTTTTCAGCAGCTTCAGTTGAATGACTGATTAACGATGCGTAGTCTTACGCCATAGAGCCTCCGCTGAATGGATAAAGCGAGATTTATTTATTAAAATAGAACGGAAAGAAAAAAAACCCGGAAAAACGGATTAAATTAAAAAGTATAACTTTTAAAAGCTCTCTCGCAAGCCTAGAAAAAACCGTTCTAACCTGCGTCCTGAAATTCAATGGGAAGTGCTCGGCGCAGAACAACCATTTTGTTTTAAAGGATATGGATTAAAAGACAAAATGGCAGCGAGTGAGCTTTCTGCTTTATAATCGAGCCTATCCGACACCAATACATTTACTTTTTTTTAAATAAAAAAAACAATTTTGTGCTTTATATAAACACATAGCACAGATATATACACATATATTATATGTACATACGTATATGCGTGTATACGGTAAATTGTTTTATTTTATTTTGTTCACAATCATTTTGTAGAAAACAACTTGATGTTAATGAATACAACGTAAGAAGTATTACAAAGCGCGGTAAGAACTTTTTACTATGTGTACAAATACCGTAATTGGAAGCAGTTCAGCCATAATTGGAATTAATTATAAGAATGCAGCTTATACACTTTTGAAAATTTATGTGGTCGCAGGGTATAAAAAAACAGGGGAAAAGTTAAAAATTTTTAAAGAGGAGATAAAAATAATTGATTCGGAATGGCGAGTTCCAGCAGCCTCGCTTAATTAATGAATAGGAAATACAGCTGGCTGGGTGTTACAGTAAACAAAAAAACAAAATTATCTGATTTATATGAACAAAGCAGCCTTGCGGCTAAGTGTAAAAATGTGGTAAATAGGATATATCTTGATATTATTACAGTCAAAAATAATAATCGGAAAACTGCTTTTTAAACTCTTTTTTTTTTTTTTTTTTTTTTGTTTTTTCGGGCCTCAGCTCTCACCACGTTGCATATGATTTTAATTTTATCGGTACAGCAATCAATAGATAAAAAACAGTAATGAAAAAGTATCGATCCACCTGGAGTTTGACACACGCAAATCTGCGTACAAACTTTTTTCAGAATCCTCAAATTCGAAACTGCAATCTTTAATAAATCCATCTAACTACTCCCGCAAGCAACCGAATTCGCGGTCTTTTGCCAATTGTAATATACACAATGGCATCGTAGCCGATAACTGATTATGTACTTGCTAATGTGATTTTTTTCCTCTGCATGAATACTTCTTGCATTGCCACACCCAAGATTTTTTCTACTCCATCTCGCTTTGATCATTTCAATTTACGTCCAGTCTTTTTTTAATTACGACCAATTCTCTCATTATAAAAATTTTTACATTGTAATCCCCGACGCCATGTCAAGGGTATGGGACTTACTTTACTTTAATTCCTAGTATGTTCTGGATTTTTTTAAAATCATTGTTTCTTTCCTGCTTTGTTTATCGTACACTGTATTCATTATTCCATGCGTCATTTATATTGCTTTTCAACTGAGAAATCCTCCTAATTTAATTTTATATTTATCATTTAATCTCTATGGTGAGAAAAGACCAACTTCAACAAAACTAGAGCATTTTTTCTGCTTAGCTTGCATCCCGTTACGTAATTTTACGTCTTTTATCGCTCATTCTTTAATGTGTACTGCATTCTTATAAGTACTGCAATACAATCTGTCAGTATTAACATTATCTTATTATCCATCTTTAATATAGTCTAGAACCGTAAGGGTGCCCAGCATTTGCATAGAAAATGATAATCCGCCGTAAGGTATCCTATATACTCTCGAAATTATTTTAGATTTTAAAAAAAAAAAACGGGAGAATAATAATTTATTGCTTTGTGCGCAGTTCCGACTGTATATATTATCTCGCATTCACTAAATCGGGTTTACAACATCTCTCGAATCTCCTGACTGATGAAAGGAACTTTTATTGAATATTTTCTTTTTGACGCTTCGGTGTTTCTTATATTAAATTATAAATAATATATACGGTTTAATATATCGTATGACAAGAAACATAAATAGAGACGTTCTACGAATATAATATTTATAATATTTACAACAAACGTTTTAAACATATTTAGATTATTGTCGACGAATCATGATAAATTGTCTAAATGATTTAAATCGTACATTGAAAATTAACTTCGTATATACCGCACAATGTAAATGGTACGCATCTTATAGTATTTTAGTAATTACTATTTTTATTATTCTGTTTTTCGCACATTTTTTAAAATATTTTTTTTCTTTTTGCGAATATTCCTTCGATTTCACTTTAGTTCTCCTATGCTCCACTTCTTTTTAGGTATATTGTATTTATCGCCTCAGTTGCAATATATTTTTCTTTTCTCCCCCATTTTTAGTGTAATTAACGGTAAGTAGTTTTTTCTTTCTGTTTTTTATTTTCTTCATCTTTAATTTACCAAATATAAAGTACCTATCTCCTTTTCTTCATTCTTTCATTTTCTGTCTTTCCTTTACGATTCTTTATTATTTTTAAGCAGCTTCATTCGCACTTTATTTACTTTTTTAAAATGTATTTTGCTTGTCATTTTCTACGACTGGATTTTATATCTGAGCCTTAATTCTGTTAATACTTAAAAATGCGAGACCCATACTCTTGACAGAGCGTTAGAGATTGTGGAATGATGCTCTTTTCATGATATGCTTAAGGGTTCATGACCCTGAAAAGAATTACTGCTAGTTCTCTTCGTCTTCTTTTAGAATGATCTATATTTATTTCCTTGCAAATGATTTCTCTGATATAACTAACGTAATAATCATTTTAAACGTTTTGTCTGTTGCGTGGTTCTTTTAAAGAGCGTAAAACGTTGGTAGTATTGTTTTTTTTTTTGGTTTGAAATTATTTTTACGTTCCATCTTGAATGTTGACCGGTTATTATCACCAAATATATTTTTAATTGATACGAATCAGAGTTTGATCTTTAATATAATAAGCGGCAAAAGAAAATGAAATATACTCGCCTCTCGTTTTGTATTAAAATTATAATCTAATTTTCTGGCTAGAGATTTTAAAAGAGGCGTTGGCAGTTTCCGTCTTACAAATATGTAACGTTAATTTTACGAACTCTAATTACTCACTTTCAAAAAAAGTGAAATTATACATTCGCCGCGTATGTTTTTTGTTTTTTTTTTTTGTTCGCGCATAACGCATATTTATATGGGTCGATTTTACCGATTCTTTGTCCATTAGAAAGAGTACCATTCAACTTAGGTACCATGTGAGTAATGATGAAAATCGGTGAACATAAACGAAACATTCGTCAAAAAACGTGAAAAAATGTGGCCTCCTTTAGATCATTTTTATTTTCTTCACATTTTTTATTAGTATAACAAAGGCGATTAACTTAAAATACTATCAATCTGCCAAATTACCACGGAAATGTAGCTTTTGATGTGTTTACCGTGGAAATACAGTTCAAAATAAAAAAACTTTTTTCTTCTTTAAATGGAGAATAAATTGACAAAAAAGTTGATTTTTAGCAAGAAAAAAATTCGAATATAATGCTAAAAATTGTAAAATAAAATGTTTAAAAAAAAAATAAAATATCGACTTCAAGATTTATTATAAAAATTGAATAAAAACGCCCTAAATTGTAAAAATTATTATTATTCGATAAAAAGTATATTTCAGAGTAGTGTAACTTAGAGTGATATTATCGTAATAATTCAGCTTTAACAGCTGAACGTACAGGATATTACGTTCGGAGGAAAGACTGGAACATTCAAACAGCACGTGGTCAGGATCACAAACGAAGGAACAGTCGCCAGAGTGCAAAGGACAATAAGGGGATGGGAAAAGAGCAAAACGATGTCGAGAGGATGGGAGCAAAGTATGATTGAACCGCAGACGGCAGATGGCAATGATGAAAAAACTTTAAGAATAGGAAAATGATAGAACCAAGAACAAGAAGGAGGTCTAGGCTGAATAGAAAGGTAAAATGAGTTAGGATTGGAAAAGGAGCAAGGATACACATCCGACCAAAATCTGACATGCATTTTTTTGGAGGGGGAAGTATGTTGTGACCAGGAATCTTCTTAACAAAATGTGGAGAGTGTAACGCTAAGCGTGCTAAGGAGTCCACACCGTCTCGTTACCATCAATACCCGCATGACTTGGAACCCAAAGTAGGTCGATTGAAATGGAATGGGAACGGGAAAGACTATAGATGAGAGAACGTATACGGAAAACAATAAAATCAAGGGAATATGAGGGAAAGGGAGAGGATATAGCCTGAAGAGCACTTTTGGAGTCCGAAATAATTAAGTATCTATTAGAAGAACGAGTTGAGGAAATAAACATAACGGCTTGAAGAATGACATAAAGTTCTGCGGAGAAGATGGAGCAAAAAGCCGGGAGCCTGAATGATTGAGCGGAATTATTGGCTGAAGAGAAAAAGGAAGCAGCTACTCTTCCTGAACTCTTGGAACCATTAGTAAATATTAAGGAATGAAGAGGAAACGAGGAATTAATCTTCTTCTTAAGGTGCCGTACGCTACATAGCGCGTTGGCGCAACCTATTTGTACATTTTTAGCTGTACCGATATAGGTTGTGTACGAGTAGGTATACACATGCAAGACTACATACGGAACTGATAAGAGAATTAAATTCTTGATTGGAAGCTGCGGAGCCATAGGTTTTAGATGATGAAAGGAGAAAAAAGAGTTTTGGAGTGTGAAAAAACACGAAGAAGTTAAAAATAAAATCAGGAAGTTTACTGTGGGAAATAGTATAGGAGGAGAATTTGTCTAAACGATGAGAAACAAGGGTTAAGATAGGAGATTTATTAGGAGAGAAGCGCCATTTATGAAAGATAGAGAGGTATGAGAGATGAATCTTAGAAAATGAGATGGAAAGTCTTTTTACAAAGAAACTGTATCCTAAGTGTGATCGTCGGATGAACAACGGTTTTACATTCGATTCAGCAAGAATAGCTGGAATAGGAGTGGAATTAAGCGCCCTTAAGCAAAAACGAAGAACCAAATTTTGTGTTAAATCCAGTTTGGAGAGGAGAGATTTTGAGGAATTGCCATATATGAAGGAACAGTAATCTAGTTTAGATAATATGATTGATTTGTACAGCAGGATTAGGATTTGAGGATCACCGGCCCATCTCGTATGTGACAGGGCTTTGAACAGGTTGAGTCGTTTGCAGCAAGAAATGTTAAGGAAATTAATGTGCTCAAAGAAGGATAAGCGGCTATTTAGAAACACTCCAAGATAGCAGAAACAGTTGACTAAGGAAATAAGAAGATTATTCAGAGAAACATTGACAGTGGCTAAATTTTAAGGACGGAGAGAAAATACAATGCAGGAGGATTTAGAAGAAGAGACAGATAGATGAATAGAAGAAAGAGAAAGTTCCAAGACGGTCAGTGATCTGTTAAGTACCTCGTTGGCGGTTGTAATATTCATAGCTGAGGATTAAAGGAGAATATCGTCTGCATAGAACAGGGAAGAGGAAGAAATAGGGAGAGTGGCAACATTGAGCTTATAGATATTAAACAAGGTGGGACTGAGACAAGAGCCCTGCGGAAGACCACGAAAAACCTTTCTTGAAGGAGAATCTGTTGCAGAAGACAAACGGATAAACCGATTCAGCATAAGGTTGAGAACAAGATCAACGAAAGTAGGAGGAATACTAATGGATAACATTTTTTCTTTAAGGCAGGGAAGATAAACATTGTCGAAAGCAGCAGAGACATCAATAAAGGCTGCCAAGGTGTATTTTTTGTCAATAAAGGATTTATATATATCGGATACAAAAAGACTTATACAATCAGCTGGACCAAGGCCCGGACAAAAACCAAACATATTACTAGGAAGGATATTCAAGTTTTCCAACCACCAAACGAGACGCCTATTGAGAATACTTTCAAAGAGCTTTCTAAGGCAGGAGGTGAGTGAGATAGGTCGAAAAGAAGAGGAGTTCTTTTTGGGAATGGGGATGACAATAAATGTGTTCCAAGAGGATGGAGTACTGCATGTATCAACAAAGGAATTAAACAACGGATTCAGGAACTGAAGAGCACTGTCAGAAAGATTTTAGAGAACAAGGTAAGGAATTTCATCGATTCCAGGTGAGGATTTAGACGCCTTATGTAAGGCAAGTTGGAGCTCATTAATATGAAAAGGAGAGGTAAGAAAATGAGGAGAGAGGATAGGAGTAGACGATAACATCGTTTCCTCGAGGCATGGAACATAAGGGGGGGGGGATTGAGTTGATAAAGATAGAAAGGTTGTCATCAGAGTGGAAGTGGTAGAGGAATGACCGGCAGACGAAAATTTAAAAGCCCTGGCAAGACTCTCCGCGCGAGAGGGGTATTTTGTGTAAAAGAAGAGCAGTACTTTCTCCATGACATTCTCTTAGCGGCGTTTATTGTAGCTCTAGTTTTGGCATTAGCCCGTTTGTGTGCAAGAAAGTTCTCCAAAGTGGAATTGGAGCGAAAGGTTCTGAACGTTCGAGAAGTAAGGTCATAAGCACATTTACACTCATTGTTCCACCATAAATAGGAAGAGGATTTATGTTTAGTTTGAGAGGGAAAACGGGAAGGGGGACACGACAATGAGAATCATAGACATCTTTGTATTCTTGAGACATAGGAATCCACCACTGAGCTGAATTTAGCCCAGTCGACCCGGGATAGATTCCACTGAGGATTAAGAGCAGGTTTGGAAACAGTAAGATAAAAGAAATCAAAAAAGGAAATAAGGATAGGGACGTGATCACTTCCAAAGGTGCCATTCAAAGTTCTCCAGCTAAGTTGCAAACTAATGGAAGAAGAAAAGAAGGTAAGATCAAGAGAACTAGTAACTGAAGTCTTTCTGAAAAAAGTAGGCAAAGAATCATTAAGTAAAACTAAATTATTTTTCAGGAAAAAATCTTCTAGAATCACACCATTTTGGTTGTAATGTGAGCAGCCCCAGAGTGGAGAGCGAGTGTTCAAATCACCTCCAACGATAAATGGATGAGGAATTGAATTAAGGAAGAGTAAAAAAGAAGAGTCCCGGAGGGTATAAGACGGAGGAATGTAGACAGATATTATGTGAAGAAGATCAGAAGACTTGGAAGGTATTGAAATATGAACTATGTTCAAGGCGTGGAGTGAGGAAGAGAGAGGAAGTTGAACATTGTGTTCAGTAAATTGAATGTTTTTTTTAATAAGAATTGCAGCGTCACCGTATCCATCATCCCGATCATATCTGATCGCGTAATAGTTTTTACAGGTGAAATGAGTATTCTGTTTAAATTAGATCAGTATATTTTAATATATGTATGAAGCTAATTTTTATAACAGTTGAATTACTTTAAAAAATCCGTATTTTTATGCATTTCAGTTTGTTCACAATCTTTTCTTTGATAGAGGATACTGAATAAAAAAATAAACTCGAGGCGAGTGTAAGAACGCCTATACATAATACGGCTCTGGTTGCAAGTAAAGTTTATATAACTTTTTATCATAAAGTTCAGCATCTTTTTAGTTTCAGTTTGGCGAATTTTGCAAGAAGTTCCGTATTTAGAATTACTCCTAGATCCCGAGATTCAGGTTAAATTTTTAATGTGAATCACGTTTTTGGAGTCCTGAAATTCAAATGACTGCATTTTACGATAATGTCAAATAATTCATTACGAAGAACCCATGAATGTTAAAAAAGTTAATTCACTAACGTTTCATTTTAGAAAATAAATGTGAAAATACTTTTTCCGAATCGATCTCATTATAGTATAAATCGATTTTAATTGATCCTAAAAATAAGAAAAAAATGAGTGATAATTCAGGTTTCTTGAAAATCACCCGAATTTTTTTCTTTTTCCGTCCAAGAAATATTTTTTTCTACGATAGCTAATGTGGGCTTCAAGATCATATTTGTTTGGATACCAGCATACAAAGGTATTCCACAGAACGAATCAGCAGACCGCGCTGCGAAAAAAGCAGCACCATGCCTTCCTGTAGCAAACAACCAAATACCTGCCAACGACGCTGTTCAGGAAATAACTAGCAGCCTATCAAAATAATGGTTCGACTCGTGGCTCAATACCCCAACGTCAAATAAACTTCGTTCCATCAAAGAGGACACTAACTTGTGACAATCGTCGTTCCGGCCAAGCAGAAAGGAGGAGGTAGCACTGTGTTGACTGCACATTGGCCATACACGGATTACTCACCAATTCCTCTTGAACAAATCCTTACCACCTCTATGTGAAACCTGATCCTCAATTTTCTCCATCCAACACATTCTATTAGACTGCAACAAATATAATCACACTCACACCACGTTGTTCCTTCCGTCTACCTTGAAAGAACTCCCTAAGTAACAATGAAATAAATATAAAGAAATTATTCGCTTATCTCATCCCCACTAACCTCCTATCACAACTATAGAATCCTAACTTTCCGTGCCTCTGGCCTTTGTTGCAGTTCATAGAACGTAAATGAAGAAGAAGAAGAAATATTTTTTCATGTATATATCTATGCACGTGCCTTCGCTTTAATTCCTATTGAAAACCCGATTAAGCTAAAGAAGTATATTAATTACCTATGACTTCCATTGCATTTAAAAAATAAGGTAGGCACTGGAGTTTGAACTAAGCCGTCAGGGGAGATGAATTAATTTTTCTCGTGGAAGTTCATATGAATATCTCGGTTTCGCAGATTTCAAATGAAAAATTAACAAGTTTGTTTATGAAATTATTTCAGTTGAATTATTCGGAACCAATAAAGAAATATGTTTTTATACATAATGCAGGCTTACAAATATATTAATGGAAATAAAAAAAAATACCATCGAAATGTGAACACTACTGAGATGAAAAAGATTAGTTTTCTGAAATGAAAAATCCTAATTATTAAAATTTATCGTGATTATATTTTAATAACAGATTAATCTGTAAAATAATCTTTTTAAAAACAACTTGTTTAAGGAATTAATTATTAATTTTGTTCATGATGCTCCCAATAATTCCAATAAACACTGTTCTTTTTTTTTCTTCTGTCTTATATTGATGAAATGTCAAAGGAATACATGGAAGTGTGTAGAGAAATAGAAAAAATTGCTGATAATATAGTACTTGTAGAGGATGTAAATAAATTAAAAGAGTTTATGGTTGAAAGTAGGAAGTAGAGTATAGGATAATGTTAATGAGAAAAATAGGAAAACCGATAAAAATAATGGGGAATGAAGAAAGAAATACATAAAATGAATAAGTGTAATCGGAGTTGCGTTAGATAAAAGTAAGGAAATATATGTATATATGCTTAGAAAGGGGGTTGACAAAAACCCGCGTGTAAAATAAAAAGGAAAATTGGATGAATGGGTTTTGTTAAATTACAATTTAAATGTAATGGTTACAAATGTTATCGGCAAACATCAGTTTAGCAACGAACAGTCTTCTTAACGGACAGAACTAGTGATTGAGACACGCGGCGGCGTGTCAAGCCAAGTTCAAGCGAGCAGCCGTATGTGTATATTTACACGAACCACTTGAAGCCACTTTAACCCCTTAATAACTTAATATTTAATTAAACATAAACACATGAAATTTTGTTTATTTATTAAAACCCCCCTTAGATTAACTAGAACCGCAAATTTCATAAATACAACTTAAACGGTTATTGAGATATTAACGTCTAAATATCGTGATTTTTATCACTGACTGACATCTAGATCAAAAACCTAACCTAGTTCTAGGTGACCTAGAAAGTTTAAATTTGGCGTCCAACTGGGTAATTGTGTGTATGCAAAGGAAAAACTCAATTTTAATTCGTTCGTTTATTGCTTAATTTAGTTTATATCACAGTTAGATTGTGCTGGATGTAAAGTTATCAAATTTAAGAAAGGCCGGGGGGAATTAACAAGTTTCGCTACGTTAGAAAAATACCTGGCTCGCTGATTTTTTAACCATCAACCTATTGTTGTTGTTTAACTTCGTTCGTTTCGCATGTCGCTTCGAAAAAGCCGCTAATATGCCTCTCGTCATTTCGTATCTTTGTCACGATCTTTGCATCGCAGCTTATTTTATTTTTATCCCTCTTAATCGTTTTGGAAACAGTCGACTTTAAGACTTTTAATCAATATCCAGTGCATGCCCTGTCAATATATTTATACCAATATTATGCATTTGAGGAAAAATTTAGACATATTTCGAATTAATGCCTCAAAACATAGTCTTAATCTTAGGAATAAACAGAAGTTAATTCTACAGATTTCTAGATTGTCAAATACTCATAAATCTTTTGTAAGGCTTTGTGCGCGTTTTTATAATAAAATTCCAATCGAGATATTTGACCTACCGGAAAATAAATTTAAAATTGTTGTGAAGCAAGTTCTACTTGACAGAGCTTATTATAAAATAGATGATTATCTTAATGATAAACATATATTATGGAGCCCAGGAAACGAACATAATATTACATACTGATTTTGATATACTTGTAAAAAAAGAGATGAAAATAACATGACATATTTGTAGGGGGTTTCTTTGCCACTTCTTCCCCTCAGCCATACAGGTCCGAAGTGGTGGTAGTTTTAGAGTTACAGGACAGACGAACTGGATAACTTGACTTTCAAAAAGTGCTCACTTTGTAGGCCTATTTTGAAGAATAAACGATTTGAATTTGAATTTGAATGAATAATAATAATTTTTTTACAAAAAGTAATGATATCCTATCAAAAACATAAATGTAAAAATGGGAGCCAAGTTCAATATTAAGAATATGCGTGGTTATCGACTTCGCCGACAAAAGAATTGAGATCTAAATGGGTGCCAAGTTCTGTAGATGATCCTGAAATCGATTTATAAGAACATACAACATTCTAAAATTAAAACACAATTTCTTGTTTTTTTCATAGAAAACAATGTTTGCTATATAAAAATAAAACTTCTTAAATTCGAACAGTCGAATTATTTACACAAGCAGATAATTTCAGATAAATTAAAGCTCACGATTTGACTTGGCTAGTTTTTACCAGCAAACCAAATTTTTAGAAGAGTAATATATGTTAATCTTACAATGTAAAAACAACTTAAGCAGTTTCCCCTTCACTATAATTTTGTTCAGACATTCGCAGACTATGCTGAAGCATTTGTAGCCATGATTGTCTGTTATAATTGTGGTATATGATGATTGTGATTCCTGTTCCACTAATTTTCTGATCGGTCAAGTACAGGTACTCTATGTATTTTGAGCTCAGTCCGGCCAATTTCTCTTTTTCTAAAGATTTTATTCAGCCATCCGTGGGCAATGTTGAAAATTTACAGCCATAGTTGTTTGTATTCTCTATCCTAATTAATTATTATGCATCTTTCATTAGTTGGTATTGTTCCTATATCAACTGGTTAATGGCCAAATGGCTTGCTAGTTATGCTCTTCTTGCCTTTTGTTCTCCTTTTCACCAAACCACCTTACTTCACTTATAATTTCTTTGAATTTAAGCATTCTCCGAAGTTATTTGTTTCCCCCTCGGACATTAAATCTCTTCCTCATCCTGCCGTTCAAAACGAATTCAATCACGTGTTATCCTTATACTTTCCTTCCCATACAATTATCTACACGGATGGTTCGAAGTCTGATGTTGGCGTTAGGGCTGCGTTCATTATCCCCGCGCTTACCTATTCCGAATCCGTTCGGTTGACCTTCTTTTCCTCTATTTTTCTTGCCGAATCCATGGCTATCCTGCAAGCAGTCCTTTTCATAACCTTGACAAATAACATCTCTAGATTCCTCCTATCCTCGAACTCGAAAAGCATTTTATTGGCTATTTCCTTTCCTTTTCCTACTCATGTCACCGATCCCATTATTCTCCAAATTCGCTTCTTAATTTCTAATTTATTTACATCCCGTTCTGTTGTAATTGATCTACTATGGATTCCTGGTTATTGCGGAATTCCAGGAAACGAGTTAGTTGACTCGTTGGCACGTTCGGCGACGACCAATGGTCTGTTCATTAGAAGATTTCTTGCTCAAACTCTCTATTATCTTTCTTATCGTTCCCACCACGATTTCTGGACCGGATTATATGCTTCATTCTTTACCAATCCTCGATCTTTTTACCTTTCTGTTCATCCCTTTCCTTCCTCTCTTCCTTGGTTTAATCTTTTCCCCTACCTTAGCCGTTCGATTATTTCCTCTATAGTTCACCTGCGGTTCGATCATAGTTTGCTTCCGGCGTCTCTTTTCCGTTTTTCTATTGTTCAATCTCCTTTGTGTCCTTATGACCCTCCAGAGCTCAATTATATCTGTAATGCGGATCACGTCTTGTTCGAATGCCCCTTTATTTCCTCCGAACGTACTACTCTGTATTCTAGTCTTTTGCGCCTTGGCTTTCCTACTGCTTATAGTGTCCACTCCATTATTGCATTCCCCTCTCTCAATATAGTTCCTTTGTTGGCCTTCTTTATCTCCTCAATTTCTAATCTTTTCCTTATATAATGTACAATTCTTTGCGTTGGGTAAGTTCCACTGTTGACGTGCCTAAAAAAAAAAAACGCGCGTATAACATAAAGAAGATAAGTTGATTAGCCAAATATAAGATAACTAAATGTAGGTGAATACATCCTGTTTGTTAAAACTGTGTTCTATATTGTTTGTTATTAAAGTTTGTTTTATTATAAGATAACTTGTATGTAAAAACTAGCCAAGTCAAATCGTTAGAATTTATCCTAAATTATCTGCTTTGTGTAAATAATTCGACTGTTCGAATTTAAGTAGTTTTATTTTTTATTAGCAAACATTGTTGTCTATGAAAAAAACAAGAAATTGTGTTTTAATTTTAGAATGTTGTATGTTTTTATAAATAAATTTCAAGATTATCTACAGAATTTGGCACCCATTTAGATCTTAATTCTTTTGTCGGCAAAGTCGATAACCACCCATATTCTTAATACTGAACTTGGCTCCCATTTTTATACTTATGTTTTTAATGGGATTTATTTAATACGAGCAGTAATATTGAAAAATTCCTTAAATGAAAACTGATCAACAATTATCGTATCGAAAAAAAACCACATATTATGATTATTAAGTATCGAAACCATTTCTGTGTTTATGTATGACAAAACAAAAAACAATAAAATTGACAGGAACTACTATTTATAAAATACTAGCCGACCTGGCGAACTTCGGACCGCCTTAGGAAATAAATATTGAGTTAATTTATTAGCTGAATCAAATTCAGTTTTTTATTAAGATAAAATTAATACTCAAAATGAATTCAGTAAATGTATAAAAATCAAAATGAAAAGTATTTTAATTACATTAAAATGAATGTAATTCATGTGGCAGCAGGGAATTATTCGTCTTAATAACAAAAAATAGTATAACCTAATAAGATGGTTCACAAACGACAGTTATATGCAATTATACAATAAGCTCGGAAACGGTTTGACTTATCAGAATTGGATCACAAATTACAATTAAACTTCTATCCATGAAAATTTATAACTTTGAGCTGAGCGATTACCTTGGGCAGCAAGAAACCGTCTAGAATATATAATATGGAATTTAGAACGACTTCAAAAATCACCCTTAAAAAATTCATAACTCATCACCAGATGATGATCCTTTAAAAGCGAAATTTAAAATATAATACGAAACACAGAAGCCCTTTCATAAAATCCAAAAATTACGGTTAAACAATTATTTAAACCCCCCTTTTGGGCCAAAAACAGCAAAAAAGATTTTTTTTTTAAATTTCGTATTCTGCTATTCGGAGCGGAGACAAATCCAACAAATTAAATATCATAAAAATCGATCTAGCCGTTCTTGAGTTATAAATGGTGTAACTAACCCGACTTTCTTTTATATATTATGTACACATAGATTATATACTAAAACGTGTTCCGTAGTGGCAAACTATGTTAATGGTGTAATTTTATTAAACCACATACTATTTAATAATAGATTTCATAAAAGACAATTAAATTTAACGCATTATGGATTAAATGTAAATGAGGAATTCCCTATTAAATATTTAGGTATAAATTCAAATTTTATAATTATTTTAGTAACATTGAAAATAAGTTAATTAAATTTTTGTTCATCTTTAATAAATTTTACAACGATAACAGCCAAATAAATTATAATAAAGAGATTATTTTACATAAAGCAATAATTTTGCAAAAACCTAATTTATACGTGTAGTAGCATTATTTGCGCAGGTGTGATTAAACCCGAAAGATTTCAAAAAACGATTAAAAAGTTACCATAATAGCCATTAAATTTAATCATATAAAACAGTAAGTTAGCTTCTATTGTTACCGCCAGAGTTACCCCACTACACGATTTGAAATACGTAAGCACATAAATTAATTTTACCTTAAAAATAATGTTACTGCTTACGAGTATCCGCTTGACTTTAATGGAAATGGTAAATTTACTTATGACAATGAAACATTTAATACAAATCAATTTAAAACATTAGGTATTAACTGAATATCACATTACATACACCGTCAGACCATGTCGGATAATTATAATAATAGTGTAACTTCTAATTTTTTTCGAAACATATTAAATAGAATAAACGATACCACAATTTTTTGACGTACAGTTCGTTACTGGAAGCGGAATTTTTAAGCTATCTACATAGGTTTAAAGATGCCGAATCAGCGAATTGTGTTAAATTTCTTAAACCAGATTTAATAGTATTGGTTTCAATTTCCAGTGCTCAGCAAAAGACTTTAGTAAGTAAAAATGTTCAAAAGTTTAATGAATTTACCGTTACAGAAATTACGTTCCTGATGTAGTAACAAATTCGATGTAAAGTGAGGTCGGTGTGACAATCTAAACTTGATTGGATGGGTTGTTTGAACTTTATTCCTATTGGAATACTGTAATAGGTAATAAATTTGTCTCATCAATAACATCCGAAGTGAAACTCAAAAAAAAATCAAGAACTAATGATTTTCCATATCACGTTTCGGATGCTAAAAGTTTACTAATTAAAAAGCCGACCTTTTAATAAATCGAAATTGTAAAGTCAGAAAAGCCGCTGGAATTCCCTCGATGGTTATTAATTTCGATTAGTAAAATATAGTCGGATTTATTTTTAAAATAATTTAAACGTAGTAGTTTGCTGTATAACGGGTTATGAGCTTATTTGTATTTCCGCGAAAAAGGGAAAGACTTATTTTCCGTTCTTTTCAAAGAGAAATAATTTTGAATTCTCTCCCGAACGATTTTATTAGTTCGTAATTCAACGACATTTTGCCTGATTAAATCTGAACAAGTGCGCATAATTTTTGATCATCCGATTCTTCGTCTTCATTTGCTTTTTTTTTAAAGATTCTAAAAGAAAGAATGAAAAAAAAGTTTTATTGCTATCAAAATTACATTATATCGGCGTAACGAAAACGAATATATTATGCAAAGCAGTACCGCCTTACTGTATACACCAGCACATCATAACATTCATGATTCGTTACTCGAGCAATTTTTAATTATCGTTCAAGCGCATACACATTACGGAAATATTTAAAGATTCGGTAATGAAAAAATTTTGATAATTCGGAAAGACTACACAGAACAGGGTGAGAAATTTCACAGTTCTTATCAGAATACAGACTGATCTAAGTGTGTACTGGGTTGCTTCTCATTAGCAGAATACCCAAAATATATTCGGAGTATCGTTCACTACGCATAAAAGAACAGTTGTTTAATAAGAATTATAAACTTACGTAGTATATTAAGAATTTTGGGAAAACCGATTTAATCATAAATATTTCGCAAGGCAAATATCGTACAGATTAATAGTTGTAAAATTGTTACACGGTAATAATGCAAGATTTTAAAGAAATTAAGTATAAATTTTTATGTTAGTCAAGCATTAGGGCTCGATAGTTTCGGTGCATATTTTTGAAACCTTATTAATAATTATTGTTAGATTGGTGAGTTTTTTTATGAATTCCTGATCTGGATGTAAATGGTTTTATCTAATTGTAAGTAGTTTTACGTTAGTTGCGAGAAAGCGTTTTTTTAAATAATATACTAACGTTTAAATATGTTTATATAAACTAATTTTTATAGCAGTCGAGTGTGAAAAATAGGAGAAAAGAAAATCATTTTAGCTGGAAAAATCGTACGAACATTAGACAAGAAAGAGCCAAGTGTTTAAGAATAATTTATGAAGACTGTAATAGCTTAAAATTAAATTAAAAATGATTTAATCGCATAATTAATATGATCCAATTTTATTTGTAAAAATTATTGGAACAATTGATAAAGTTGGATCCGTAAAATTTTGATACTTTTTGTGCATTATGTAAACGTTGATGCTTAAAATAATAGAATTATAGTAAGGGGCTAGTTTTAGAACTGGACTTTACAATAACGATTACGTAGCAAATTTATTCTGTAAACTATTCTATTGTCCAGATGTTGCTGCACAAATGCTTTAATTACATCGGTGACGAGTGCTTTCCAGTTATTAGTGTTTCACTTGAATTCGAAATTATAAATTTTTATTCCTAAATTTAGGGCAGAAGTGAATAAGAGTAAAAATGATGAAGGACTGGGTAATGGTATAATGACTACGTCGATCTTATTAACATCAACCGGTTTACAGACTGTCAACTTTTAGCTTTACACTTTGCTGTGTATATTAGAATTGGTTTGTAACTTTGTGTACGTATTCGGATTCTACTATTTCGGGAGCTGCTGGTTGTGCAATGATTGTTTCGGCATCGCGTGTAAAAATATACCTGGTTTTCTTTTATTTTTCATGCGTCATGTTAAGTCTTTAGTTTTAGTGTCATTTGTTGCTTGTTGGTCCAAAGAATCTGAATGGATTTCCGTATGAGAAGTGAATCACATATTTTAAAAATGTCGGAGTAGAAATTTTCGTAGTAGTTTCTCACTGAGCTTTTTAATTATGTCATTCCATTTGTCGCTGTTTTTTCACGGGGTAGTCAAAAATTATCCCAGAGAAGTTGTTTTCTTTCCAAGTTAAACTGTTTCCTTCCGTAAGACCTTTCTTTCTCCTATTTTTTACTCAGCGAATGAAGAAAGAAAAAAGGAATCTTCTGAAGAGAAATGTTGCAGAATGGAGTAAATAAGGTCAACAGGTAATCTTCGGAATGTATGAAAATTAAGAAGAAAAAAAAAAGAAAGGAAGCGACGTTTTTTTTTTGTTTTTTTTTTTTTTTTTTTTTGGGATAAGCTGGTGAAGAGCAACAGCTTAATCAATCGAAGAATCTAAATAATAGCTCAAAAACAGCATAACGTATCAGACTTTGATCTGGTGCGAGATAGAACGAATGAAAACAGCTAGAATAGGAACAACTGCCAAGGAAGGAAATGAAAGAACGTAAGAGTTATTGCATGGAGTAGGAAGACCAAGATCCAAAAGCTGAGAATAGAAGAGAGAATGTTCTGAAGAAAGTGAGAAACATTCGAAGAAAACATGATTGGACATTGCACAGAATAAAAGAATCTTCTGGGTGAAGCGGACACCGTGGGAAAGAGACGAGGGGAAAACGAAAAAGTGACGAAGGGAGAAAGGTATGACCGAAACGAAAACGACATGTGGCAGTGTGATCAAGGGACGACAAAGAGAAGGAAACTTGTCAAACCAACTGCCCTAAGAAGGTCAAGGCTGGACTGAAAGATAAAAGGAATTCGGATTGGAGAAAAGGGAAAAATAAATATCCTTCCATAATGTAATATGGAACTATCTGGATATATGATTAATATTATGAGCAGGAAATTTATGAAGAGTATGCCCATTGGAGAAGTTCCTAAGCGAGCCAAAGAATCAGTCACCTCATTACCCACAATTCAGAATACATCTATTTGGATAGAACAGAACAGGAATAATTAGTGAATTAGATTGCGAATAAGAAGAATGAAAGGTTCAAAAGAGGATAACGGTAAGGGAGAAGAAATGACCTGCAAGACACTTTCACAGTTAGCTATTAAAAGAAATTTATCCGAGAGGAAAGAAGAAAAGGAGATAAAAAGAATTGCAAAGCGACGTTAGGAACAGAAAGATAAGGGATAATGAAGGAAGAGAGAATTTTAAAGAAGGTTTTGGAACACGAAGTGATAAAAGGAAAGGACGAATAGAAAACAGAGAGAGCGCGGAATGGGAAATCAAATTTTAGTTGCGAATTATTTAGAAAAAGTAAGAAAATGCAAACAACAGAAGATACAGGTTCTGGAAGAAGGTGTTGCAGAAAAGCAAGCAGGATGACGTCTATAGTGGCTGGAAATTTAAAAAGAAAAAGCGGCTCTATAAATAGACACATGGAACGAAAAATGGGAAGAATAAAAGCGAACGATAGAGATAAAGGAGGCTGCGATTAATACGAACTTGATGAAGGAAAACGTACGACAGTATCATCTGTCGTTCGCCAAAATAACTATGATGACAGTGGCGATGTAGATGATGATGGTAATAGCTGCGAATATTTCAGTTATTTTAGCATATGGCGTCCGCTGAAAGAGCCGCACTGTAAAGTAACATGGCGAATCTATTAAAACGGAGAAGTCATCTCGGTTTTGCATCTGGTGTTACCTCAGTAAAATTAGTTTGTAACTGGAAAAAAATCTATAGTTCGCGCGTCTGCCATTTTCCGTTCATAAATTAAACTCTGATGGCGTCAGAAATGCATTTAAATGAAATTGTACGACTAATGATATTACTACATTTATATAAGTCGGGGGGGGTAAATTTACTAATTAAAGTACGTCGAGTAGCAACTGAAAAGCGTTACAAAAGGGGCAGGAGCACGATGGAACGTTTTGGGACAAGTGTTGCTTACGTTTGCATACATTTATGTGCATCGTGAAAATGGTCAGTTACGTTTATTACTTTTTTGCACGTGTAAAATCCGTAGAAACGGACAAAAGATAAAAGATCCGCAGTTCGGTGTAGCGTATTTTCAAAACCGACATGCGCCTTCATCGACTGTCGATGTCTTGACGGGCGAAAATTGTTTCAGTGTTTGTTCCGGTTCGTTCATTTTTTGAATTATTGTACGTAACTGCAAAATTTCATTTAAATAGTCTTGAATTGCGAATGGATTTTTACCATTTTTAAGTATTTATTTTCGAAATCTATTTTTAATTGTAGTAATGGAAAACTAGATAGTTCGGAGCAGCAATTATTTTTCGGAAAGTAGTTTACTAAAATATTTCAGAATAAAATATATGTCTGGTTCTATTTTAAACGTTTTAAAGCTCAGATAGCGACAGAAGTAAATTTTTGATTTTCAGCAAGACAGAAAACTTACGTATTTTGCTAAAAATTGAGAAGTAAAATGTTTAAAAAGAAAAACAAAAAAAAAAAAACAACTTTTCAAGATTTACTATAAAAATTGAATAAAAGCACATTAAAAAGTAAAAATTAACTACTCGATAAGAAGATAATACATTTCACGATGAAATATACCCTTAAAAGGAGATATTATAATAATTCTTAAACAGCATTTGTACCTTAATTAGAGTTGGCACCAAATTAAAAGTGTAATAACGATTAAGAACTGCAATAAATATTCATTAAATTGTTTCTAGATATCATAATTGGTGCCAACTCTAATTAAGAAATGCTGTTTAAGAATTATCATAATATCTTCTTTGAAAAGGTATATTTCACCGTGAAATATATTATCTTCTTGTCGAATAATTATTTTTTTCCTTTTTAGCGTATTTTTATTTATTACCAAATAATTATTTTTATTCTCTGGAGCATTTTTATTATAAAATTTAATGATAAATCTCGAAGACGGTACATTAAAAAAAAAAAAAAAATTATTTTATACAGTAAATAAGGTGGTACATATATGTTAACTGATGAAAAGTTTTTTTTTTTTTTTTTTTTCTGGACTTGCTGACAAAGAGCATTGACCCATGTTCGACAAGAAAGGAAAGTATTGCTGAATTAATTATTCAGATTCGTACGCGGTCAGATATCGCATCAATGAAGGATACAAGGGGAGCGACAACAGTTAACGAAGGAAAGGAGAGAACAGATGCAGCACTATAGGGAGCAGGAATATTAAGTCTCAGAAGTTGAGAGTAAAGAAGGAAACGTTCAGACGACAGTGTGGAGCATTCGAAAAGAATGTGGTTAGAATTACATTCGTGGGCATCATTTGGAGGATGTAGAGGACAGTAAGGAGAGTCTGAAAGTGAAACTCGATAGCGAGATGAAGGAAGCAAACTATAAGTTAAAACTTGGTTGTTTACTTTTTTTAAGAACTATTTTAGGTTCCGTTTTATTCGGATGTGTCAACGACTTGTAGATAGTGTTAAAAACATAGAGAAATAAATCATTATTTATCAACGAGCCAATTTTAAAAATTATAAAAAAGCTTTGAATACTTATTAAGTTCAACGCCATGAAATATATCGATTGAATCCGAAGTGACAATTCTACAATGCATATATAAACCCGGTACGTGTATTTTATTGTGAAATACCAATAAAAAAAATAAATAAATAAATAAATAAATAAAAAAACGTGGGCAAATAAAATTTCTTTAAAATTTTTTATCTGAAAAGTAAAAAAACCAACGCGATGCTAAATTCTTATTAGGTCACCTTCTTTTGCCCAACTATTGGCCGCCATCGACAGCAAAAGAATGATAAATTCCGAAAATACAAAAATAACTGCAAATGGATTTCTAAGTTTTTTATTTACATTAATTATTATTATTAATATTATTATTATTTAAGTTGTAAATAGTAAAGTCCATTTTCTGTTATTATTTTATTAAAAATATTATAAAAAACACGTACTACAGAAAATTATTATTTAAAATGTTAAAAAGAGCCGACATGTTTCCGAGTTACGTACTCCATAATCATGGCATTCATTTTTTTATTAATGCCATGATTATGGAGTACGTAACTCGGAAACATGTCGGCTCTTTTTAACATTTTAAAATATAATTTTCTGTAGTACGTGTTTTTTATAATATTTTTAATAAAATTATTATTATTATTATTATTATATTTTTAAGTTTTGTTTATTTCATTTTTAATAAATCATATTAGTATCATTAAACTACTAGGATTACGTCGATCATTTAGCGGATCCGGCTTCTTAGGTTTTAAAAACAATCGCTATAACTGAAGTTCCAGGAAGATTAAAATAAAGTGTTAAACGGAGGTAAATATTTAAACGGGAGTTATGAACTAGTGCAATAATTCTGTGTGGAACAACAGCTTCAAATTTCATTTTGACACTTGGTATTATTTTGCGAAGCAGAATGAATGTCGCCCTGACAGTAATAATGGGTTCAAATATGAATCTCTCATATTTATCTTTCGATATAATTACGTTATTTCGTCTTCTATTATGATTCATTTTCCATTTTTTAATTCATCTATCAACAGGTCTTAAAATGATGTAATTTTTTAAGAAAGAACTACCTTTATATTACTATTACAAGTTAAAATAAATGCAAGTACGAAAATAGCAAACAAACAGAAACTACATATAATGAATATACTTATTCGTAAGAACGTTTTCCGGTCTAGTCCATCATCAGCTAAAAGTGAAAACCTTTTGAGATGTATTTTTAAAAGAAACAAATCGATTATATATTATAAAACCAGATTCGGAAACGTGTGAATTATTAATAAATGAAATTTGAAGAACGTACATGTAATTATATTTGTTGCAATATTTTATAATTCCAACATTCATTCTATATTGCACCAGATTAAAATTTGATATGTTATGCTCTTTTTGAGCTATTACTTAGATTCCTTGGTTGATTGAGCTGTTGACCTTCGTTAGCATACTCAAAAAATGAAAAAAAAAAAAGAATTATTCCAACAAACAGTTTAATAGAATTCTCTATAAATAACGATTTTTGTTTGTTTCATTTATTATATATAAACAAAAAAAAAAAGTTTCAACAGTTTAATAATTTAATAAAAACAAAAATTGTACGGGTCCATTTTGTTCTTAACAGAACAGAACAGAACAGAACGTATATTTGGCTAAGTACAGTAATACAGTATTTATAAACAAAATGCGTACCAGCTCGAAAGAGACTTGACCGCATTACATTAGAGTGATAAAATAGAATATTTACGTATTGTTAACAAAAATATAAACACTATACAAAAAAAATACAAAGGGCAAAAAAAAAAGAGTATAACAAAAAACCCAAAATAATCAAAAATTACAACCAATTGTTACCATTGAAAACATTACTTAACAGCCTAGAGATATATCACTAACTAACTAAATTGTGTTTAATCCGACGATGCTTATATTTAACGTACATCCGGGTTAGTTGCTCGGAATTATAATCGCCTATATTCCTGATAAGCATATTGCTATGGTCGGAACAGCCATGAAAGAATTTTTTTGCTGTATTAATTATAAAATATTTTACAAAAGGCAATTGTAACCAGTCATGCATATTATCTATTTTAGTCCAGCGGGGAACGTTTAAAATACACACTGACAACGCCTATTTTGTAGTAATTTAAATTAATTAAAATCGGAGTTTGAAATCGAGCACCAAACTGGAGCTGAATAAGTCAATATTGGTCTGATAATACTTTTATAGATAATAAGCTTGTTTGCGGTGTTTAAGTAAGATTTCCGATTGATAATTGGGTACAAAGCTGCAATGGTTCTATTTGTTTTCGCTTCAGCGTATTTTAAGTGTTCCTTAAAAGATAATCTTTTATCTAGAATTACACTAAGATATCGAACATGATTAGCCCATTTAATCCTGGTGCCATTAATAATCAATTGCCTTGGGGGGGGGGTATCTACGAGTAAAAAGTATTGCTTCTGTTTTAGTTGGATTAATTTCAATTTTCCATTTTTCCAAAAATTTTAAAACCCGAAAACTATGCAGCTGTAGACGATTATAAATAGTAGACGTTCTATACGAGCTACAGTATATAGCCGTATCATCAGCATATAAAGCTAAACTCGTGTGTTTTGTTCTTAATATCAACGATAACCCAGCACTAGAAAGAAGAATTTTGATTTGTACTTTATTTAATTCACAACTGGCCATGGTTGTTTCGACAATTATCTACAGCGTTTTAGATTTCCTAACAGCGATATGTATCGTTATAGAACAGCGACTGAAATAGCTCCTCATTTGGTGTATGAATGTACGTTATAGCATAATTTATTTGAAGGAATTTCTTTCCAATTGGTGAAAACGATACAAATACAAAGCACTTTATAGGTAAAATAAACTAGCCAAACTATTGATTTTAGTTGTCATAAATGTTTACATTAGTGCTGCCAGTTCATTTTTGCCAAGATTTTAGTTCGTTAAATTTTCCATTCTGAATTCAAAAACTAATTTAAAAGTAAGAAAATAATGAACTAAAATATAAATAACAAAACGTACGAACAAAGAAGACAATCTTAGGGGCTGTAGAATATCTATAGAGTGAAAGAATGAAGGAAACGCTACATGGAAGGGAAAGGCTTAATAGATGAAGGTAGTACGGAGCGCTCGGCAGAAAAAGCGGAACATTCGAAAAAAGCTATCAAACTGCAATCATTTGAATGGAAAGAACAAAATAAAGAGGAAGAGGATAAATTCGAAATAGAAGTTATCGGTCAGTTTGAACAAAAAAATAGTAACTAACCAATTAGCAGCTCACTTGTGAGTGAGTATTGCTTATGTATGTAAGACTTGTGTTTTTCTTAACTCATTGTGTTTCGTTCTGATAAAGAATAAAGTATTACTATTATTTGACACGTCGATGGAAAGCAAAATTTATGACTTGATCTTTACCGAAAACAATAGACAAATGGTTAATTTCACATATAAGTCTGTTGTTACACACAGTACTTCCAAAAGATATATTTTGAAGACCATTAATTCCGTCATCTACTACGTTCTATCTCTTTTTCTATTATTTGATAATAATAGTTTATTGTTTAATTTTATTTTACTTTGTTCGAAATTCTAGAAGATATTATTTTTGCCTTACCCACAGTTATACATATTACCCTGATTCTTTTTCTACTTTTCACTCAGTTCGTTTAACATAATCCGTAATTCATCTACTTTATCTGGATATCGGTATACTATGCCATCCGCAAATCTAAGATTATTTAGAAACTTTCCATTTATTTTAATGCCTTTATTTTCTCAGTCCTGTTTCCTGAACATACGTGTATATATGCGTTTGCGTGTGTGTGTGTGTATTTAGTTGTAACAAAAGAAAAATTTGTTCGCCCCACTTAAGATATAAAATACCCCTAAGTTGCAAGCCTGCGTCTAAATTAGATTTTCTAAATTTATATTCCGGTCTCATATTACTGCTGGAAAACTATATCACAATAGCAGAGATGCGTAATTTAGAAGTATCGTGCAAAGTGCAAGCAAAGATGAATTAAATGGTAATTTTGGAGGTACAATCTCGTATTGGTATTTATAATTTCGTTATTGTTTCATTGCTTTTTACTATACTGATATATTACTCCTTATATAAGTGCACTTATAATCGGTTTGATACAGATGTACTCGTATAGAGCACGTTGTCGTCGTCAGCTGCTTGCCTGATGTAACATGAGATGACGTACTGTTAGCCGAACGTTTCGATTCGATAAAATACATTGCTAGTAACTACTACGATTTACGATCTGTTTTGCCCTATCTTCACTTATTTCCTTTTACGCTGGCGTTGTATAGTCCACTTTCCGCATTCAATAAATATACTCGGTCTATAGTTTATTCGTTAATTAACGAGATTACTCGGCTACGTATAGGCCAAGTTAAAGATTCTTTATCGGACTTTTAGTTTAATTCCTATTCGTTTCACAGAAGCGTACGTCTACTCTAATATTTATCAGTAGCATATAGATTTACAAACCTGTACAGTGGTTTTCCGCTACTTTCTTTGAACCAGAGGACCATGTAAACACGATGTTCGCGTACGGAAGATTCAATATCACACGGCAATGTAGCGATGCGACCTAACACAGATTCCATTTGAATTAATCCGCCTATAACAGAAGTAAACGACGCCATATATTGGTTTTGTTAACAAACAACAGCATCCATTGTAATTATAGATATTAAGAAAATACGACGGATTGACAATTTTTTGAAAAACGGCATAGTCTATATTATTGATATAATTTATAAAAACCTTGAGCAGTTTCTCAGGCTTTCCTCGTAGGCCAATTTTGACATTTTTTCCCCAACACGTTCCTTTTAATACGAAACAATGTATTATTGAGCAATCGCATCTCTTTTCGCTGATTCTGAGTTATAAGTATTTAAGTGCGGTTTTTCATTGGTCTTATTTTTTTCTATTCTTCGAGTTATTTTAATTCAAAGTGAAAATTCAGTTTAAACAATTATAATATGTTCGCAAAATACAAAAATTAAATGAAATCATAAGAGATAGTGTAGATTATATGAAGAAAAGAGCAGATTATTCAAGAATGTAGTTCACTAGAAGTGTACTTTCTATAAGAAAATAATAAATAATAAAAGTTTATCGATGGTTCTATTCTTCAACTTTTTACAAAGTTTATATACGGTAATTATTTTGTTTCATTTACGCAAATCGGCCGTTATTATGAAGTTTTACAGAAATCTCAATAACCTGCGATGGTAATTGTTAGTTTCGTGTATTGGCGTGTATGGTTTGTAAAAATTCGTATAAATACCGCTCAGAACAACATCATCGTCACAGGTTGGTTTATAGCGATTTCATTATCGGTGATTTGTTGCGTGACATACAGTTAACAGTTTTGGTGATTTTACGTTTCAGCAATATGCTAACCAATTGAGCTCGTCAATTATTTCCGGAAAGTATGTTTAAAGTATATATGTAGAAAATTAGCCAATCTCATTATTTTTCAAAAAACGTTCTTTTTTTTTTCATTGATATTTTTTGTGTAATAAATGATAGTTTTACAGAGGAACTAAACTTGGAAACTCCGTCGCTGCATAAAAAGTACATTGTAAATTAAATTATTTTCCTCACCGTACATTGCGTTGGAGGTATATACTTAAGAAATTGAGACGCATTACTTTTTATTATTATTATTATTAAAAAAAAACTAAAGTAAATCATATATTCTTGATAAGGTATTATGGAGTGGGAAGTTAAGCTTTCCATAATGGTACTAAGCCTAATGAAGCTGATGAGAATGCCCAGTTTCCTTTCTCTCGGCCGACTTTACTTTCCCACTGGTACCCAATTCAATTTCAGACTAGGTATTTATCTGGGAGATTATTGTTTTTTAAAATAACAGATCTTATATTCACGCACCAGATTTGTAAATTTTGGAGCATTTCTCTTAAAATCATTTCACAGTAAATCATTCGGTTTAGTATGATTGAAAGAATGTCGCGAGTCTGAGCATGGAAACGAAAGTGTCGCAAAATTTACCTTCTATTAACATAAAAACAAACGAACGCAAAAAAAAAATTCCGAAATTTAACATATTGTTTTTTTGATTAAAATTTTTCATCATTAGACTTCCCAAACTGTCCATCGGTAAGAAGAAATAAATAAATCACATGTAAGGAAGACTAATATTTTTTAAAAGTTATTTTTAATATGTTATTTTTGCATTATTATCTTTATAGCTGCGATAATTATATTCAACTTTGTTAACTTAGGGTCCGTAAAATTTTACGGTTTCTAAACCTTCAGGGCTTGCCTGCTGTATTATGGTAGCTATACTGTTGGTTTATCATATAAAATTTATATTTAAAATGTTCTACAGCAAAATTTAAAATTACAAGTTTTCTTTTTTTTTTTTTTTTTCTCTTCTCTTTTTATGTTATAATAATAAGCACTCAAAAAAATAGTTCAAATTTATTATAGTTTAATCGTACACCGTTCACATGAAGTCGGTGTTTTGTTGCTTCCTGTAACGCGTATATAATATTGCTCTAACTTGTAATATTTACCGAAATGATATTTTTTAATCATTTAGACAAACAAAAATTCGCTGAATAGCTACTCAAAGAAGTTATTTCACACCGGGAAAATTAAGCGTTATTTAACGACTCCACGGAACCCGTTGTTCGCATAAATTTCATTTATATCCCGTTTTATACGGGTACTGTTGGCACAAAATAGTGGAATTAGATACCGAACGAGCTTAATGCGTGTAAATTTTAATAGCCAGGCTCCCTCCGTCTGAATTATCTTAAATATATCTTAAAAACTATATATCGGAAAGTGCATAATGTTACGTCATTAGCAGAATGTAGCGAGTTTTAATTTTCCCACGATAAGAGGTAATTACCGAAATAGATTTCTCGTTTATTTCTGAATTTTAGTCGAACACATACAAAAATGCACATTGTTCGTCGTTACGTTATTTTCTTCCCACCATCGGAAAATCGATAAAATGGATAGAACAGAAATCTTCCTAATTCGTCGAATAATAATAGTGGTACATTATAATATTCGTGATATTGGGCCTGGAATTATTATTGGCAGTGGTGCAGATCTCAAAGAATTTAAAGCGTCAAATTTTAAGGGCACATGATAATGTTGATGCTAAGTTTATCAATTTTTTTCTCAATAATTTTGAATACACAATATATACATATATTCGTTCGCGTACTACAATCGCATAGTATGAACTTTATCAATTAAATCGTGGAATTTTCGACACAATCACTAAACACCTTCGTTAATAGATGCCAGATAATGAACTAGCGCATTTATATAAATATCTGAAAAATAAATCGAAGAACTCTAAAAAGGAAATAGACCATCTCTTAGTAATTATTCCAGAAGAAAGAATGTGTGTTATAGTGATGAGAATTCTTTTCAAGTCGAAGTAAAATTAAGTGCGAAAATGAGAGTGACGATTAACGAATAAAGTATAAATTTTTTTTTTTTTTTTTTATATATATCTTGCTATTTTACACCTAGTCTTATCAACTATTTGGTAATCTATGGAATAAGTTAAAATGACATGAATAAGCAACCCAACCAGTGAAGGGTGCTAAAATTAACTTATATACATATGTGTATACAAAATGCATACACACATATTTTTACATTCTCGTGGACACATACATACCATCACACACTCACACGCACACGCACATACACCCGCACACATCAGCACACACACATATTATTTATACATTTTTAATTTATAAGAGATCTTGAGGTCGTTTCCTATTCAGCCTACGTCCCTCGCTTGGGTTGCTCAGCAGTTCTTTTGCTATACTATTAGGATGTTCTTTCAATCTGGCAGCATATCGTCGGGCAGCAGTTTCTATTTCACATTTTTTACAAATTGAACTCCAAGATCTTCATGGATCGTGATGTTGGTTATGTACCACGGAGCAGAGATGATCGTGCATAGTAACTTATTCTGCACTCTTTGCATAATTGAGAACTGTTGCTGTTTTTGGCACAGCCCCATAACTGGCAGCCGTATTGCCAGACGGGTTTAAGAATTTGCTTATAAAGAAGCAACTTGTTTTCAAGAGATACCATTGATCTCTTACCCAACAACAGCCAGTACAGTTGCCGCAGCTTAAAAGTATGAATACGGCGCATAAGTTTCCGACTAAAAAAAGGAATTAGCCCCCCCCCCCCGTTATCATGAAAACTTTAAATGCTAAGAAACGAATACGAAGTTGGAAAATTTTTATTAACGAACATCTAATTGAATGTTTACAAATTAAAGAGCTTTCCAGAACCATTACATCATTTGAAAAAGAAATGGCCGAGAAAAAGAAGCATGCAGAGCCTTCTATATAACATGGCGGGGGATATAAAATACTGGAAATAATCTAAACAGAAGGAACTAGTCGCTTTAGACAAAAATACAATAATGTTCGATGAAAGAAGTCCTCAGAATAAAACTATATCTATCAGAAAAACACCAAGAACGCAGCATCACTTTAACTATTTCTGGCACGAAAAAGGGAACAAAACGAAAGCGATATCGATATAAATTCAGTAGGATATGAAATAGACGTAGTAATAGTAATTACGGAAACAATAATAATGATTGTATTATTAATAATAATAATCAAATCAAATCAGTTTATTTAATTTTGTACAAACTTAAATATTAATATAACAAAAATAATTACCATAAATGCGCATAGTTGCGCGAGCAGTGGCGATTATTATTATATAATTATCTAAATAAAACCACTTATTATACTAAATACATAACTTGTACAAACTGCAAAGGCTAACCTAGTTAATGATATCTTTTAATTATATCAGTCTTATTGGCTATTGTTTACAAAAATAACAAAAATGACAATTATTTCTATAAAATAAAAATAATAATAATAATAATGATAGTTATAGCGTAGATCACAGTTAAAACTGCGAGGAAAACAAAATAATAATCGTAATGGTGAAAATATTAATAGTAACTCTAACAATGCTGGTAAGTATACAAATAATAATAATAATGATGACAATATATGAATGGTAAAAATAATAATAATAAAAACTACAATGACGGTGATGACAGTGATAGCTATAGTAATAGTTACAGTAATAATATTATTAAAGTCGATACATAATGCTGTAAATTTAGTAATATTAACAATGTGCGTAACAGCGTTAGTAAACTAGAAACCGATTAGCTAGAAAGTTTCATCAAGATGGTAATTATGATGTGTCGATTTCGAAATAACTTCATACGCCAGTAAATCTAGAAATAGTAAAATATTAAAGTTCGTTGCTCTAAACGTTAGAACCTAAAAATTCGAAGGAAGTCTAATGGAACGAAATTTCGAAAATAAAAAAACCTCATTTCTAGGATTAGCTGAAATTAGAAGAAACGAGGAAAATATGATAGAATTAAAATCAAAAAAGAACATGTTGTTACAATTAGATGGTGAAAATGGTTAACCGGGAATAGGGTTTCTAGCTCAAAAAGGTCTCTTTAATAAATTTTTAAAATTTAAAAGTTTTTCTGACAGAATAGCAATAGTTTGATTAAAAATAAATTAAAATATAAACTCTACAATAATACAACTTTATGGGACGTAAACATAGCAGCCAAAGAAAATGAATTTTATGTTAGATTATCTATAATTATAAACGAACTTCGAATGCGACACAACCGCGAAATGACAAGCCAGGTTTTATTGGCTACTTCAGCCGCAGCTCGCAACCAATTACGCTGCAGGCCTAGCAGCCGATACTTGAACACTACTGGGAGTTTCATTCCTCGAGACAGTCATGTGCTAAGTTTTGCACGCATCATTCGCAACTCCAGAGCGGCACTGGTCGCGACGGTTATCCAGCGCTCCAGTTCCAGTTGGGCAGCGCCACAGTTCCGCAGATTAACAGCTTTTTTCATAGCTACGCGCCACCAAGGCGAGCACCAGCGTTCTTTTGGACAGCTTGCTTACTGCTTTGGCATAGACACAGTTATTACAAATTGATATTTCTAGTCAGTTTGAACTCCGGTTCTTGTTGGGCAGCACTATCGTTACTGCGGATTTATCAGTTCTCCCTGCTTAGTTTCCAACTATTTGGTCACCAGTTCTTGTTAAGTTCTCGGCTTTTCACATATATAAATCAGCAGCAGCACAGTTACGAATGGTATTTCTTTAAGTTTTACATATTGCAAAGGCATTTCATTGATTGTACAAGTTACGAAATATATTTCTTTTCAAATTTGAATTCATCAGTTATTTGACGTGGTCCTCCGGGATCACATCAGATTGTGGTCATCCAGACCGATTCTCAAATAACCTAAGCATAGGAGCGCTTAACAATTCCTAAAAAGGTCTTTTTCGAGTTGCTAAATAACACAGAAGACGCGGATGATCCGTGTCATACTTGTTGTCTACAGTGAAATGGTATCTGAAAGATAAAAACGTGAAACACAGGTGCACTCGGATCATAAGAATATTAAATAAAACGGTAGAAGATAGAACTGATTCGCAGTGTGCGAAACCCTCTGACCGATTCATGGCCTCATTTATGAAATATATAAATACTCGAGTAATCACCTTCAATCTGCTCTGATCCATGTGTTGTAAGATAATCTTGGCAATCACATACAGTACATATAATACATATATATATATGTATATATATATATATATATAGTTTAGATTACTTTTGCAAGCAGAATAAATAAATAAAATTAAACTCTTACTACGTTACGACGGAACATGCTGTTTTTTAAAATTTATATAATTATTTTCTACTTTTATTAATCGAAACTATTCCGTAGAATTTACTCGTTTAGGTTGTTAGTTAAACATTAATGATACGGAAGTTTATCTCTAATATATTTTATTTTGGTAAGGAATTGTCCGTGTAAGGAATAAAATTGTACGTTTCAATTGATCTGTGAAATGAATGTCCATCGTCATCTATGCGCGTGCACACTATATGAATCAGTTGCAAACTGATTTTTTCTTTAAGAACTTTTAAAATCCTAGACTTAATTTGTAAGTTTTTCAGTTTTGTACTAGTCACGTTTGACTGTAATTGTTTGTTACGAATCGACGCGAAACGTCCCGCGAGTAGCATTTGATCGTAGTTGAACATATTTAATTAAGCACCAGTTGAGTACCCATACAAATGCAATCTTCTGTTTACATTATGTTAAACCATGCACGTTTTCACATTCCGAGCTCTCTCGCAATAGCGATTCTAATGATTTTGGTGAAATCTGAACACACACACATATATATAATTTTCGACCTGTGTAATAGCATGATTACAAAGATTCATTTTGTTCTAATTTGTTTCTGAGAAAAGTATAGCTTCACAAAGGACGTGAATACGTTTCTGCTCACTAAATGTTTCTGTCGTGTGCTAATCTATCATTCGGATGGAAAAGATGTGAATGATCTTTTACTTAATTCGGTAATAGGATGTAATTATTTTTAATATTGATGCAATTGGTCAAGTTTTTTCGGTAATTGTTTAGGAAGTAGAAATACGAAGAGATTTGTAAATGAAGTAAACGGGGGCTATTTAAAAGCTTCTCGGGGATACCGGCTCGGGGATCAGTCAGAAGAAGCAGTTCAGTTCACTGCGGGGAATTCTGCTGGCGTTACTGATTTACTAGCCCTCGTGGGGTACAGTTAAAAAAGAGAGTTATGGTCGCGTGACACTGCGCAATTTACATATCTCGGATAGGTTATTGAAATGAAGCTCATTGTAACTAAATATTATCAATATATCGCTATATTGCTTGGCATAATCATTTTCATATATTCCATTTCGAATGTTCCGATAAATAAGATAGGAAAAAAAAAAAATACAAGATGCTAACATTTTCTATTTAAAAAGTAAATAAATTCCTACTAGTTGTGGATGTATATGTATATACAAAATCATCAGGGCAAGCATATAAATATACTTTTTTTTCTCGATTTTAGCCTTTATAGATTATGCTAAAAACAATTAAGTCTTTATTTTACACCTTGTCTTTTTTCCTTCCTTAACATCTTTCTAATATTTCTTGAGTCCTTCTATTAATGCATTTTTATGGCTTACCGAAAATGATCTTTCTTGACTTTCTTGGTTTATTTTAAAGTTTGAATTAATAACTGCTTTATGGAACTTTTTTTTGTCAAATATTTGTATTTCAGTAATATTTATTAATTTCATACATTTTTCGCACTCACTGAACTATTTGGATCTTATTTTTTTGTTTTTATAAATTCACAAAAATTCCTTTAGTTAACCTATCGTCCTGCATTCTGGTAATATGTCCGCAAAATAATTATCTTCTTTTCCTTATTGATATTGGCAACGGTTCTATACTTGGTTCTACATTGCTGTATAATTTATCGTGTGATATCCATTTGAACTGTACAATCCCGCGCTTGAATAAAATGTAAAAAAGCACAACTAAGCTCCGAGTCCTCACAGTTTCAGTTCTAACTTTGAAGAAGAATTTTCGAACTCATATGTACTTTCACAACTAAGTACATAAATATATATTTTACTGAATAAGATAATATTCAAAGTATAAAGGTGAAACTATACTGATATTTGATAAAAAAAAACAAACTATAACTCGTGAATATATTAATTAATATCACCGCATGATTTATATTTTATAAACGAAAACTAGTGAATAATTAACTTTGTATGTAACCGCAATTACTTCGTATCTAATAGTGTCTATATTCGAAACGAAGTACAGTTGGCTCGCTCGATCATCTTAAACGAAATTATAATACTACAAACAAAACTATATTGAAAATGATTTACAAGAATACGGTATATTATTTTGGTTAGTTAGCTTTCGTCAGTCGCACTCGAGACTCGATTTATCAGTTTAGCTTCGTAGAACATTTTTTAGTGGAATGCGACCAAATGTGCTCGGTACTGATGCATCGCGAGCGCAATTCTTGATTCAGTGAATAATCTAAACATCCGAGTTTCTGCTTCTGCATGCAACTGGTTTTGCGATGCGAAGGTACGTTTAAAAAATGTTTTTAAAAAGATAACATTGGCACATCATCAATCAATCATTTTCTCAGTCCTGAGACTGGTAGGTAATATGACTGTTTACTTTCGACGTGAGCTAGTTCCTTTAATCTAGCATGGTTTCGGTTCCTCTTTATATCCTCTGTAAATCTAATTCTTGACGTTCCTTTTGGTCGTTTACCGTTTAGCTTTTTCTCGTTATCTGTGCATAGGGACAGATTAGATAATTCCGATCGTGCTGTTTCTTTCTCTTTTTTTATGTGTTAGCTGCGGATTTTCATCTGGAGCGTGTTTTTGTGATTTCTCGGCGCGTGAAATTTTCAGTATCCTTCTGTAGCATCACAATTCGAATGCCTTGGATTTTTCTCGTTTTAGAACGATTCAGCTTTCACAGCCATATATGTCTTAAGAAATGTTTTTCCTACACGCAGAGAAACGTTTATTGATGTGTGCACGATTTAAGCTATTCTTCTAATTTACTTTTCACACTTTCCATGTACACTTTTAAGGTAAGAAAGTTTTTTTTTCCCGTCTAGAAATATATCCGTGTTTGATACTTTTTTGTACGATATTTGAAATATTTGCTTCGCACCGTTCGAAATAATACGTTTTTCTATTACTTTAATTTTGTTCCTGTTACTTTTTTATTTTTTAAGGGATAATTGTAAATCTGTCTCATTTTCAGCTGCTAATATATTACATCATTAGCGTTATACCGTAGTCTGTTAATTTATATCGATTGGAGGGAAAAAAGTAGCGCGTATCCTCTGTGAATATCAAAGGTGAAGTAAGATAATCGTACAGATTTATTATTAATGCTCCAAGATGATACGAGTCACTAAATAAAAAATCATCGAGGATCATTACTGCTTGTTTATGTGTCAACGTTATGTCTAGAATCATGGAAAGTATTTAGCACACAGAGGACTGTTCTAGTAATAGTTTTACTACAACGGTTACGTCAACAGAGGAGAATAAAATATTGAAATTTGTGCAGTATGAGTAGAAAGAATTTGTCCACTTATGAATACAAGGATTTTAAGGGTTAGTCTATAAGCAGTGGTGTGCAAAGTGTGTAGTGCTGATATCTGATTCCAAGGATATTAAAGATGCTGATATTGATGATGTAAAAATTGGTCAGCAACTTCTAAAAAGTCAGAAACATACGGGAAGTGAACATATAAACGACGGTGTACGATAGATAGTGCGGATGATGCACTTCGGAATAACAAGCAAAACACATTTAGTACTTATATAGCGATATGAAACATTTAGCTCTGGTTACTACATTGTGTCAAGATATAAAGAGTGTACTAATCTTAGTATTCCGCTGAAGTCTAAAATGTATCGTGGTCTTAATGCAAGCAAAATATTCGGTAAATGTTTAGTGAGGAATGTAAGAAAAAATAGAAAGGCTTTATCAAAAGCTTTTCTTTCTTCATAATGAACAGAGGAGAAACTGGAAAAATATACATTTCATCAATGTGCTGCATTTGTGCAGAATTTTTACATAAAAATGAAGTCTCAAATCGTGATTATTTGGGCTCCATTTCACCAAGGAAAAATCTATGATAAAATATAGTGTCAGATAATTGCGTAAATTGCGAATCAACGTTTCCGAATTTGTGTACACTTCCCTACGCCACTATAATGAAAACAAATCTGGGGGGATGGGCTGGAGAAATGGTAGTCCACCCAAGGTGAAATTACAAAAAAAATATGGTCTCATATAATTATGTAAATTTGTGTAAATTGTGTATCATTATTCAAAAATTTGTGTACACTCCCCTTCGGCGCTTTAATAAAAACAAACTAGCCCTCCTAATGTGAAATTAACGAAAAATATGATACTGTATAATTGTGCACAATTTGTGCAAATTGCGTACCAGTATCCCCGAAATTTTGTACACTCCCTTCCACTGCTATAATAAAAACAAATTTGCCCTCCACCCTCCAAGATGAAATTTATGAAAAATGTGCTGCCATATATAAATGCGTACATTGTGTATCAATATTTGTGTATAAACTTTTCTTTCCGTTATAATAAAAACAAATTTGGAAAA
Source organism: Icerya purchasi (assembly GCA_039619475.1). Classification (NCBI taxonomy): domain Eukaryota; kingdom Metazoa; phylum Arthropoda; class Insecta; order Hemiptera; family Monophlebidae; genus Icerya; species Icerya purchasi. The sequence goes on from CM077116.1 coordinate 395,415,525, forward strand.
AAATAATTTAAGGGCTTCATAATTTATGCTTACATACATGTAGTGTTAACGTAATGCTCGTACGTCAAAACTGAAGAAGCTATACATTTACACCTTTTATCACTACAATAAAATAAGTTTTGTATCATATTCATCCGTGAAATTACAAATTTGAATTTTGTAGCGAACACACAAACCGTGTAATATGCGAATGAAAAGACTTACAATGTGCTTGCTGTACATTATCTATTTACTGTTTCAAAAATTAGTTTGATATTTAATTCTTTATTCCCATACTTGATTACTTACATTTTTTTTTTTGTTACCGTTTTTCTGCTTCTTTATGAATAATTAGTGTAAATATTATTATAAAATTAGTTTCTAATCGTTATTAATGTTTTACGAGTCTGTCTACGGAAAATATTTAATTTCACAGTTTATTATCTCTCTTTATTATTACTATTATTACCGGTTTATTAAGTTTTTATTATACAGAAAAGCAGTTAGGTATTTTAATTTTTCTATTATTAATACATTTTTAAGCGGTTTTTTTTTAAATTTATTTAACGCCGAACCACTGGAAAACACAATTAATAAATTTACGCAAATTACAACGGACAACGAAAAGTATAATTCAAAATTGTACACGTCACGCTGTTGTCGGTTCGTTGAGTTGGCCATCCGACAGCTTTCTGATGACTGAGATTGCGATCGACGAGCGATCGAGTTCTTTAATCTGATCAAGTTAATTTACTTAACAAATAAAGATTCACAAATTATATATACATAAAGACAGAAGTTATTTTATTGTATTAAATTCACAATAATTTTAAACGTATTAACACGGAATACTGTGCCAATGATTACAGAGCATTGTTTTCCGAAACATGTCGGGAAAATTTGTTTAAAATTATTGTGAATTTAATATAGATATATATAATTTGTGAATATTTATTAGAATTAATCAGAAGATGTTTAGAAATAACGTTAATATTAACAAATAAATTTCGCAAACGATACTTACACCGGATTTTGTAGTTATTTGACAGTTATATCATCACGCTTAACTAAATGACCTCGATAATCGTATACGATGTGATCGGTGATTCTTAGACTGCGGAGGGTCGCCTTCAACTGCGAGTGGAGAAAAATCAAGTATGATACTAGGGAAGGAGGTCTAAATCAAAAAAATGCTGTTTTTCATCGTAATTTCTTTTATTCTAATTTCCTATATAACCCTCGCTACTGTTGTTCGGTACTGTCGGGATGCGCAACTCGCACAGCATCGATGGACGATGGTTTAATCACATCTAGCCCCGGAAGATGTTTAGAAATAACATTAATAATTAGAAATGTCTTTTTTCTTTTTCACTTTTTTTTTTTCACTTTTAATAATCGTCACAATGGATTATTTAACGTAACTGTTAACTATCAACTTCTGCCTTTTCGAAATGCTTTCCTTTATTTGTCTTTCCTTGTCCGTTCCTTTTTCTGATGATTACTTTATCCTTTAGTGTTGTCCTTCTTTCGAAACCTCTAACCCGTACCTTTTGTACATGTAGTTGTTTCCAGCGATCTTTGAAATCGTCCTCTTCACGGCTATACCACCCGTATTTCCTTTAAATTATCGTTCGCGACGTAATCGAATTAAACTCTTACAAATCTGCCGTTTCAATGTGAACTCGCCGTGTAGTGCAGTTCGCGCATTCGGTTCTTCGGAATTTTCTACCGCCACCATGATGCCGTACTTGCCCGATGTCGTTTAGGTTAGTCACCAGCGATAAAGAAGAGAACACTGGTAATTGCTTACTCGACGCGTGATCATCTCACGATATACCGTGTCAAGCCGCGGGCAGTACAATTTTAAGAAAACGCCAAGAACCTCGGCCACAGACGTAAGAAGAACGATTTTTATTTAATTTAGCCGGTTTTCTGGAGCGGTTTTGCCGGGAAGACGTTCGCGTAATATAATTTACGCGTTGGTACACGCGAACAGTTCTCAGCTGAGGAGCGAGTTAGATTTTTACGGAATTTATTTTTCGCTCTTTACAGAAGATTTCCATTCAGATTTAACGGTATTACATTAAGAACCGGGTTTTATTCGGCGGCAATAAACTGGTGAAAAAAACGAAGAATCCATTAACGTTTAGTGAAGAAACAAAAACAGACCGCTGCTACACTAGCACCGCACCTCGGTCGCAGTTCCATCTGGTCGTCGACGTCCGAGGAGGTTGTCCCGCTCCGGTAATAAGCAGCACACGAATGGAGCCGGTGTTGTCTGTAGGAGCTGCGAGATTGGCGTTGTAAATTCGATGAAAGTTCCATCAGAGACCGTAGCGGCACCGTTCGCCGGAAGCGTAATAATAAAACTTTTAAGACGAACGCGGCCACGAGGTGGGCGGCAAAATCGCAACCGGTAATTTGAGAAACGGGGAAAAAAACAAATTATTAAAACAGGCCGCGAACGTGCACGGTATACACATTAAGTGCGACGCGCGCCTGCGCTATATTTGCTAATTTTAGCCGAGAGAATTTCGATTACGCTGAAATTGGCCAAATTTTAAGCGTTCGAAATTTTATTATTCGTTTTGAAAAAGTTTTTTATTCGAAAACGAAATTACGCGTTCGAAAAGCTCACAGCAGCGAGTTGTCGATCGAATCGGAACGGATTTAGATCGGGAACGGAACGGGCCAACGGACTCGCTCGTTCCGACAGGCGCGGCGGCGGCGGCGCAGGCAAAACGAATGGGCAAATATTCCTTATGTCAGTCATTATCATTCACCTGTCGAATCGCCGAAATAACTGATAACGACAACATTCGGCTGCTTTTTATTTTCTTTTGACTTTGCGAAAACTTTCTCTCGGCAACTTTTATGGAAATGTTTCTTCTGTGTGTGCGCGCGCGCGTGTGTGTGTGTGTGTGTGTGTTGATGGTATCGCGTCGGTTGCTTCTGTAACTGCGTGTGTTTAGGGGGAGTTAGTTGATCGTAAAATTATCTTCCGTTAACTACGGTCAAATGTATCGCGTCGAGGGGTGATGATTTTTTTAGCTCCTTGTCCGTTTCATCGTTGATTACCTGGTTGTTCATAGGGCGCTGCTGCCTCTTCCGTATGAAACTCTATTTCGATTTTATATTCTTAGATTTACAGACATGAGCCGGTTCCCTGGCCCGTTTTAAAAAGCGACTGTGAAAATTCAGTTGCTCGTAAATAACGCCATTTTCCTAGCTCATAAATTTACTCTTTCCTATCTGTTCCCTGGTAGGTGGGCTCGCGACGTTGTCACTCGAATCTGGAAAATCGCGTCGCGTTAACAAAAGTTTGCGCGTGCCAAATTTAAACTCCTCTTTACGATTCGCCTAGACGGAAGAATTTGTCTAAGTTGGAGTCTTGAAATTTCGCTCCACCCTCTCCTGCGTTGGGACAAAAATAAAAGTAAAATATATCTACCGGATTTCATATTATCATTATTATATTATTATTATGATTATTATTATTATTATTATTATTATCAGTTGGAGTTCTCTGCGTTCACTTTCCATATTGAAAATATTACGTACGTTATCAGTAAATTATTGTGAAATTGTTTTCTTATTATCTGTTGCAATTACCTTAATATATTTTACATGTGTTTTTAACTAAAATAACTTGAAAAAAGTGTATATTTGTCATTATTTGCAGAACATTATTGTGTCTTGAAAGTAGTTTTCGCACGAGTACCTGTGATTTAAAATACCCGTATTTCAGTGGTTTTCGCACAAATATCTGTGATCTATAATACCAGTTAGTCAGCGAGTAAGATATACTGTTTTATAATTATTAAAAATGTCGCCGGTCTGTAGTTCTTGTTCACTTGATCTGCCGAAAAACGGAAACTTCATTACTTGCAGTCAGTGTACAAGGGCATTATATTTCGATTGTGGTTGCATAGCAGCCATTACATGGCATGGTAAATCGAATTTGGCTAAAGCCAAATACGCGTGTATAAATTCTGTCAGAGTGGTAGGAAGAATTCTCAGTGTCTATAACACCTACGGCAAATACTTCTGACGCGGTTAATATTTTGCTCGCGATTAAGGAAGACATAAATCGAATAAGGGATCAAATGAATCGATTGCAAGCTTCATTTGGCGAATTACAAAACGCGTTTGTGCAAAACGAGCGGAAATTAAATGCAGTATTGGTTGAAAAGACGGAGTTGCGTGAGGCAAATACTTTACTGCAACAAAGAGTCGACAATCTGGAACAGTATATGATAATTTAGGATAAATTAAAGCTCACCATTTGACTTGGCTAGTTTTCACGTACAAGTTATTTTATATTTGGCTAATCAACTTATCTACTTACTGTTTTTATAGCCTTTTATTTAACTCGCTTTGTCAGTGTATCTATCTGTTATTTTGTCTGTCTGTCTGCGGGGAATCTTGCGAACGATTTTTCACCTATTTCCCGATGAATTAAAAAAGTGTCCTTTTGCAGAAATGCTTGTTATAGATGACAATACAATATTATGCAATAGCTGGGCTTCCAACTTTAAAATTAGACCCTCGGGGCGCTGAAAGCTCGAAATTTTGGAAAAAAATAATTTTTATTTTCGGGCATGTGATATATTGTTGGAAAGATCGCTATTTGTCGAGAACAAAACCATATTTTATTTCTTTAATGAAACTGTCGAAGTTTACGAAAAGTTCAAAAAAGCGCAAGATCTAATATGTAGCTCTCCCTCTTTACGACGCGAGTCTTATAGCTAAAAATTTTGAACAAGTTCGAAAATATGCACATGCACGTATATTTCTTTGGTTTGGAACATCTCAGTTTTCAACTTTAAAATTAGCCTCTCGGGGCTTCAAAAAATCGAACTTTTGGGAAAAAAAATGTTTTTTCCGGCATATGATATACTGTTGGAATGAGCGATATTTGTCGGGAGCAAACTCGTATTTCATTTTCTTAACGAAACATTGGAAGTTTACTAAAAGTTTAAAAAAGCCCCAAAAGGACGCTCTTTGTGGCTCAACTTTATCGCTAAAAATTTCGAACAAGGTTAAAAAAATGCTTATTCTTGTGTATTTCTTTACTTTGGAACATTTGAGTTTCGAACTTTAAAACCGGACCCTTGGAGTGCTGAAAGTTCGAAAGTTACAAAAAAATATTTTTTTTTTCGGTCATGTGATATATCAATGGGAAGATCGCTATTAGTCAAACATTGTGTTCCATCTGCTGAGGATTCCATATGTATTGTATGAATAACAAAAGACAATATAATTGAAAGAATGCGATCCATTATTTAATAATAAAATGTAACACAAATTTCTGTAAATGTCCTATAATCAAGATATTGAATAAAATAAAGCAAAATAAAATACAATTCTAAATTTATTGTTTTTTATTGAAATATATAGTAAAAAGTCCAGACTAAAAAGTAAAAATTTTTTTAAAAATAGCTTTTTATTTATGCACTAAAAAGTACATAAGAAGTTATATTTTTAAATAGTAAACATTGTTGTAGTAGAAAAAAACAAGAAATTATATTTCAAATTTATTTTAGAATGTTGTATGTTTTTATAAATAAATTTCACGATTATCTACAGCAGGCCCGTGCCCAGAATTTTTATGGAGGGGTTGAAATTTTTCTTTACATATTTATTTTATAAATAACAATACATTTTTCACTAATATTTATACTATTAATAATTTACATAATTTTGATTTATATGTATTAATAATTTACATAAATGGATTACCCCGTATATGAACATTAATAAAAATTACACATACGTTATTAATTATACTCGTAATAAAAAATTGTTTGCATAAAACATTAATGAAGTACCTAAAAATATGCAGCATGATTTTTCTTTTTTCTTTTAAAGGTAAGAACAGCCTAATAAATCATCAATATTTATTTTAAATTTTTGATTTTATTCAGATTTTTGTATATTCATAATAATTATTTCAGTTCTCATGGGGGGGGGAGTTAACCCCCAAAATCCACCCCGTGGACATGGTCTTGATCTACAGAACTTGGCACCCATTTTTTACATTTATGATTTTGTTGGGAAATCATTAATTTTGTAAAAAAAATATTATTATTATTCATTCAAATTCAAATTCAAATCGTTTATTCTTCAAAATAGGCCTACAGAGTGAGCAATTTTTAAAAGTCAAACAGTGGCTGCTCGTTCATGTGTTCACATTTGCACATGAACACCCTCGATTCAACTTTAAAAAAGTAAAATCCAATATTTTTATTTATATTTATTTCTTATATATCACTATTAGTAAAATTAATGTCAAAAATAAATTGATTTTACATTTTTAAAAAGTAATTAAATTTTGTCCAGAATTATTTTAGTGTAAAGGCTACTTGTAGCACATGCGATCGAAAAACATATAAGTATAATGTAGTAGTGTGTCAGAAAGATAAAAATGATGTTGTGTTAGTGCATATGTTACATCGGCTTGATGGAGTACACTTAAATTGTGAACTAGATGATAGGCGTTGTTATTGTAAGATTATATTGTGTAGGTGGGCAGTACTTTAATAAAGTGAATTTGATTATAAATAGAATTAATCGATAAATTTTCATAAAATGATTATATGTTTACATTCTTTTACTGTTTATAACCATATTTGAATTTCAAAGGAAATAAAGTTTGATTGGAATATATTTATATGTTTATTTCTACTTTTATTTTATAAGAAATGTGTATTACTGCATCGGTTGTGTTATTGCGTTGCATACATATACAAGTTAGTACAATATTGTACATTTAAAATAGTTATGTGTTTAAAATTACTGTGATTCTATTTGTTAACATTATAGTTTCCAAATATTTAAATACAGTAAAAATTGGTTATAACGGCATACCAATTAGCATTTAGCTTTGAAAGATTTATGCAGATGAATTTAACAAAAAAATTATCCTCAATCTTTTTTAATGAAGAAATGAAATTTATACGAACAGAACAACCATACCGTTATTTTTTGTTCTGCTTATTTCGTTAGTGTGACACATAAAATGCTTATTGTAAATATAACATTGATGAAAATCTATGCTGAGACCATTGTAAAAAATATTAGAAAAATACTACTATACTCATTTTGTTATAATAAAAAATCGAAAAATTACACATTTCTTCAAAAGTAAGAAAATATCAAACCACTTTCGTTTTGGTACATTTTCTTTTCTCTTACTCTTGCTTTGTACTGATTTAAGTTTTTTTATTATCATACTTTTATGTACAAAAAAATAGAAAGTGTGGTGTTTGTATTTTCGGCTAAGAAATATGTGTAGTTATAATTATAAACAAATGATTGCTTATTCAACGTAATTTATGCCATAAAATATTTCATGTCGGTTTCGTAACGAACTGTTCATTAGTAGTAAATTTTGGACATTAAAAAATTATAATGCTTTATTTGGTATGGGATATAACGACCAGATTATTCACCTCTTTGAATGTTTTTATAACTAATTTCTACTGTATCTTATAATTTGTCATTTTATTATATTCTTTTTGGTGAAACATGCATTATGTAAAACTGATACTGTTCAAGATGTTGGCTGAATATTTTAGCGTAAAAATTTAATTGTTTTTCTTTTTAAGCAAATTCAAAATAATTGTAATAATTGATAAATTAAAATAATGATAAAATATAAATATTACATGGACTTAAAATACAATAGCAACTATCATTTTGAAAATTTTAACTTTTGTTTGTTTTTTAATGTACTTAAATAAAAATATGTAACGAGTTTTCACGGTTCATATTATTGAAATTAAAATTGAAATTTTTGGTAGAAACCACATCACTATTAAAAATACTACTAACGTTTTGAATATGTATACACCGTCGATCATTGGGAACAGAGTTTAGTTTTTGATGATGGGCCGCATATATTCATTCGAATATTTTTAATACTGGACGTAGTTTCTACCTAAAATTGTAATTTTCTAATTATGTATATTCTCACTGAAGTATTTTAAAATAATATGTAGCTATTTTGATGAGAAACTAAATATAATTAAACAAAATCGTATAAAAAACCTATTGGTTTATTTATAATTTAATTATAACTCATTAGCCGGTAGAATAATCATAGGAAACTTTCGAGGTAAAATAAAGAATAGTGGTATATTATAAGCGTTTGTTGTATTGTTTAATACAATTAAGTGGCTTATAAAAAACATTAATTTAGCTAAATACATTATTCCAATTACTTTTTTATTAGGTATGATCGAGTTATAAATGAATTAAATTAAAATAACGGTTTCTGCCTATTTTTATTATTGTATTTAAAATTCCTTTCATGTTTGCTCATTTTCAATAGGATTCAGCATAGGAATAGAAAATATGCCATTAAATGTAATCACCATTTCTGATATAAAGAAGATCAATTTTTCATTATTATCATTAGAAGAAAAAATATCAATGAAACTGAGAAGACCAACACCGGATCTTAATATTACACAAGTAACCAACTCGAAAAGCAGGACTTTTAAGAGGCAGTTTAAGTCAGATGTGTATAATAACTATTTATGGATTTGTGGCTGTGAATTAACTAATCACCTCTTCTGACAGAATGGAGATTCAAGTTGGGTAAAATGTGGTGTAGCTGATTTATCGCACTTAACACAAAAAATTAACAAGCATGAATGTTCACAATCCCATTTAAACTCTGTGTTAGAGTTTAATTTGCTAGGCAAAGTTGATATTCGGCAAAAACTTAATACTGCAACCGTGCTTCAGTTAAAAAGCACAATGAGCAAGTTGAAAAAAATCGTTATGTTCTTTCAAAAATTATTGATTGTATTCTCTTTTGTGGTGCATTTGAACTCGCACTTCCTGGTCATAATGAACAAGCAGGCTCTGTAAATCCGGGCATATTTAGAGGTCTTATTAATTTTTTAGCAGAACTAGATTCAACATTAACAGACGATCGCCGTTTTTAAACGAACGTCAATAGAAATTCAGAATGATTTGTTGGATTGTATGCTGACTGTTTCCCAAAATCATATAAAGGAAGAAATCAAAAAAATAAGTTTCCTTTCTGTAATTGCAGATGAAACAATTGATGTGCCATCTATGTTTCAGTTAGCTATTGTTTTTCGATATATTTTACATAGTGGGCAGCCAGTTGAGAGATTCTATTTTCCGGTAGGTCGAGTATCTCGATTGGAATTTTATTATAAAAACGCACATAAAGCCTTAAAGTGCGCTAGTTGTTAATAACAATTGATTGCTTGGAAAATATTTAAAATCGTAAAAATTCACTGTTGTCTGATTTTTTCCTTTGTATACACACCCAGCTGGACGCCAAATTTCAACTTTCTAGTCACCTGGAAGTGGATTAGGTTTTTGATCTATATGTCAGTCAGTGATAAAAATTCCGATTTTTAAACGTTAATATCTCAATAACTGTTTGAGTTATATTTATGAAATTTGGAGTTCTAATTAATCTAAGGGGTTTTAATAAATAAACCAAATTCCATGTGTTTATGTTAAATATATTTTGAGTTATTTAGGGGTTAAAAGTGGCTCCAAATGGTTCATGTAATATAACACACGGCTGCTGCGTCGTTGCTAGTTCCTTTTGCTTGGCTTGAGCTTGGCTTGACGCGTGTCTAGATCATAAGCTTTTATTGCCGTCTAACTATTCATATTACATTATAATTATAATATTTCCTAGCTGCTTTTTTTCTTAAAATACCCAGTCATCTATCACTGTTATCAATATTATCCTTATTAGTTGTTCTTTATATACCATACTTTTTATGTCTAATTTTTTTTGTGTCTCTTTAACTAACTTCAATTTTTTTACTAACTTAATTAACAGTATAGCAGAAATTATTGTTTACGGCTCCATTAATTTTCCATGGCGGTGAGTGTCCAATTTCTTTTTCTTTTTGTTGCCTGCTGCTTCAAGAAGTTTCTGCCCATTTAAGGTTACCTCAGTATACACAGCACAATAAATTACTAAATGAAACTTTTCCAAGCTGTCCATTTGCGCTATTCTTCGTTCAATTGCGCAATTAATTTGTTTAATGTATTTTTTAACGTTATAGCCTTAATTTAATTTAGGGATTCTCAGTCTGTTTACTGGATCAACATTTTTCCATAATACAAGTGCTTGCTCAAACTCATCATGCACGTTATCCGAACTGCCCCCCTCATCTGTTACGACTTTATTTTTCTCGTTTATTTTATTTCCAGATGTGTTACTTATTCCGTCTTCACTTTCATCCATAGACGTTGATGAATATTTTCGCTTAACATCTAATGTCTCTAGTTCAACTTCTTTTTTTTTTTTACTTTTTGAATGACAATTTCAAGAATTCTCTTAGACTGCATTATTACTCTTCTTTGATCTGCAATTCTTTGTTCACTTGTATTGGCCAGTTCTGGGTGCATTTCAACAAACTTTCTATGCATTTCTTATCGGTATCTTAATTTTATCCTTTCATTTCTTGTTGTTTTAAGGTAGCAGCGAATGACAACTTCATTTAACTCCTGAGTGTGTCTCCGCCAGGGTGGTTTCTTGTTGACTACGGGAAAAGGCGCTACTAGCGGGTTTTGGTATTTTATCGGTTTTGTTTATAACTGTTGAGTCGGCTGTCGCTTATTCGGGTTGCGCGGATTTACGGCACTCGGTAGGATGCTTTCGCCGCTGTCCATAGGATAGGTAACTCGCCTCTGTTCGTATCCGGTTTGAGGAAACCTTTCTTAAGTTCAACTAGATACTTGCTCTCCTCAAACCCCTCGTACATCCTTCAGCTTGCCGACCTGGTTTCCCTCTCGAATTGTTACCACAAACTTTCATCAACGTATCAGAAGCACCACGACAAGGCGGATGCGAGGTAGGAGTGGAGAGGCTATGAAGTCTAATACACACTCCATGGGGTTGCCCCCTCATTATTATTATTATACAATAACATATTGTTACAACCAATGTAGTTTTGACGGCAACATCATTTTAATTACATGTATATCGATCCCATATTATTGCTAGTTCTAGCCATTTCATACTTCTGAAGCAAAAATCTTTCTTTTCTCCTTAATCTAATTGTATGTAATACATATGTATATCCCTCAAGGGATATAAGCGTGACTGAAGATTTGGAATGCAATGAGTATTAACGGGATACCTTGCAGTAAATGTAAATACTGTCAGTGCATATTAGCGTGCCATTCAACTAAATAAATCACCGACACTGTACGGAGTAATTTTATTCGTGGTATTTCCAGCTGAAAATGAGCTTTATCAGAAAACGTTTCTACGATAAATGTACTTTTAGTTATCTTTGCTGTTTACATGCTATTTAGGAAATATATCAGTTTAAAAAAGCTTATCTAATTCCAGTTATCTCAGTGATACAAAAGTTAATTTTAAACTTTTCTATTTTCATTTTAAAAAGTCTCTCGTCAAACCCCATCTAATACAGAAATTTGCGAAAATAATTTAAAAATCGTATTCTGTTGTCCTTTAATTTTCCGCAAGATGTAAAATTTATCGCGCGTGTTGACCACAACACATTTTTCTTCTGTTTTCTCGGAAAATACGAATATTTTTTTACAGAAGGCACGGTTTTATATTAAAAAAAAAAAAGAAAAAGACCATTGAGCTTCTACGACGGCATTGAATTTTCATGATGTTGCGACAATTTCTTCTATATATGGCGTATTTTTTAAAGCGGAGTTTTTGGGAACAGGTTGCGCGGCACGCGACCCGAACACTGTGCATAAAAGAGCTCGAAAAGTAGAGTCGAGCATATATGCGATAAGTCATATCTAAAATTCGAATCTAAATGCGGAGGTATCTAGGTACACTTTCAGTAAAGTGCACGTTTTAGTTGAGGTATAAATTAATTGACATACATAGTATCCATTGTTCCCGGTTACAATCGCTGCAGTGAACAGACTAGTTATCAACGACAAACACGCAGGTACTCGTAGGTAGAAATATAAACGGAGATGAATACGATTGCGAAAACTGGGGTTCGATATGCCCGCGATTGCGAAAAGTTTTTTCGGGGGCTTATTTATTTTTCTTCTTATTCTTCTTTTAACTTTTAGCTAGTTCAGTTCGCTCTGTCAGTTAGACTTAATGTATATTATTATCTATCATAAAATATATATTTATAGGAGCTGCAATATTATTTCGTCGCAGTTTAGAAGGCGATTGCTAACGTCTGTTCCGCGTTAGTTTGCGATGAGTTTTAAGAAATTTCGGGCTGGAGGAGGTAGTGTGACCAATACGTTACCGTCAATTATCGGTATTTAACGAAAAATTATAATTAGGTTAAGCCGTTACTGATTAAACATTGCGGGGCGGCGCAAAAATTTACATTAAATATTAATACATCGACAAATTTCTAATTTTACAGGTGTTTTCCAGTTTTCTCTCGTGATTTTCAGTTCATCCATTCCGTAATAAGTAAGTAAATAAACAACACACGAAACAGCTCTGTCTGTTGAACGTGAAAAATCATTCGGCTTCTTAGCGGAGTATTTTCCGATTAAATTAAAAACAATTCTTGCGACAGTAGTAGTGTACGTTAAAAATTATTTTATTTACCTAACAATACGGGATGGTAAAACGTCTTATAATGTTAATATCGATCTCGCTGAAAAACGACTTCACGTTCCCGTATCATTTTTAAAGTTATTCTTTTAAAAAGTGAAACTGGGACCAGTAGCAGAGAAAAGTATTCACGTTTCGTTTAAATACGATGCATAGGGATGATAAAATTTACGTCGAAACGCGGGCCGGTTAGATAATCCGATTTTTCTTTTTATCCGATTTTTCTTTTTGTACATTCCAGCGTTGAAATCCACGGGCAAGTTGAGCAAAACTGCCTTCCTAGTTCCACTCGCTCTATAAATGTTAGTCTTGAAATTCGTTTATGTCACGCTTGCCTACATCAGGTGTGACTCACATTCCTTCATAAATGTTTGCTGTTGTTGCTGGTTTTAAAATTCGTATAATCGCCTTCAATTTGTCACTAACATTCGAACTTATCTAATTTATTTATTCATTTGTATAAAGTCTATAAAAAGAACGTCCATCACTGGGATGGCTTTTTTGATGAGGTTTATTTATTTATTTATTTATTTATTTTTCCTTTGCTCATAAGGGTAGAGTTTCCATCCTGCTTAATAAAATAAATAACCTGAAGGAGAGAGAAAAGGACTGTATTTAAAAAAAAATGATCTCGTGTCTCCTTAAAGGCAATATGAGACCGGCCTTTGGTCAGCGCTCCGCGGGATGATAAGCGAACGATCGTGAAACTCTTACGGCTTATGTTATATTAATTAATTAATTAATTAGTTAATTAGTTCCTGGATGATTCTGCGCGGACGCTATAGTGATACCGAGCGGAGCTTCTGATATGCATCTGAGCAATCGGTTAATGAAACGTTAAGGACATTTCCGCAAACGTAAACGAACGCAAAGAATAGAATCGGCGCAACGTATCGCGTTATAACAAGCGCGCAATGTACAAATGTTTTTTTAATTCGGGGCTTCCACTTGAAACAACACGATTCGCATGGTTCCGCGTTCTGGGATAATGGAGCCTTCGAGGCAGCGTTCACGCACGAAAGGTCATTGCAAATCCAATTTCTGATAGGCGGCACCGGTGGTCCGTCTCTGGACTGTTTTTGTTTTGTCGTCGAGCGAGTCAGTGACGCGTCTTCGCATGTCTCTGATAGCGGATGGTACGTCGATGGAGACGTAGAAACTAACTAACGCTAGCAACGCATTGTTACCGTCAAACATGTTATCCTTTCCGGTTACTTTAACGCATTCCTCGAAAGCGGGCGTTCTTGCCGAACGCAATTTTTCCTCCGCTTCCTCCTTATCGTTTTCCCCTGTCCTTCCTGTAATTTATTCCTTCGTTTTCGTCTTCGTCTTCGGCATCCCAGCAGCAGGGGTTTGTACTCCTTTCGGCAGTTTACGAAAGAATCCGCCCGGTTAAAATCCGGACGGTGATGTTATTGCTACACGGATAATAATATTATTCTTCTATTTCGGAATTTGTTTCGGTCGTTGCTGCATCGTTGTTTCAAGGCTACCACCGCGTAGCTTTAATTTCATTTCTGCACTCCACTGCGCGCACGTCTCAACCGAGTGCAACAACGAATTGAGAGAGACGTCGACATTCAAAAATTCAATGCTTCGCGCTATTTCTCGCTGTTCGTCAGCGTAAATAATTTCGTTACAATCGGCAGATTCCTTATGCACCGCCACACTGACCAGTGTGCTAAAAGCCAAAACTATAACAGCCAAGAATATAATCACATTAACCGTACCTTTCGCAAATGAATGTTCACGTACGCACCCGTATAAGTCACGCTTTTTTCATTTAATATTTGTCAGATTGTTTTAAAAGTGACTTAATAGCTCGGAGGGAAGCTAGGGAATCTGCAATAATTATATATGTCCCGTTACTGGGCTCACACCACCCGCATGCTTCCACTCCAAAAAGGATTCCATATAACTCGGCTTACAATGCAGAGCAGTACTCATATAGCCGTGCAGCCTGAACTTCATCCAAAATTAAGTAGGCGCATGCTGTGGGAAAGAACACTGTTTCTGTGACATCTGTTTTAGCTTCACCTATGTAAACATGTGTATCGCGTATGTAAGTTTGTATTTTTTTAGTGACTTTCTGACACATTGAATGTATTGGCTGTGTGGAAGTATATATTGACTGCCGACTGCCAAAGGAGAGTATTCCCATGGCAGTTCTTTTGGGGAATAGTAGGAAATCCGGACTGTATTTAATATTTTTCTCAGCAAGGGAATTTAGTATATTGCGTATTGGATCATTTTGAAAGGATGGGAAAGGAATAGTAGTGTTTCTTGAAGAAAAGTGGTAATAGTACTAGTACAGGTGATCACGGAAGGCGTGGAAGCTAAATATATGTGACAATGGAGGAGTTCCTGCTAACACGCAGACATCCTCTCCGTGGGAATGTTTGATGCACCTCAAGAATAATTCTTAAGGCAGCGTGATGGATTGATTCGAGTGATTTTATCAGCTGCCTACTAACAAAAGAAAACACCTGGCAGCCGTAAGTTAATTTGCTTAGGACAAGTGATCTATAAATGGAAAGAAGTAGTTTAGGGTTAATATTGTATCTATAATGTGATAAACATTTTAAAATAACTAGGGATTATTGCATTTGAGTTTGAGATCTAAAATGTGAGGATACCGTGACACATATTAAATGAAAAAAGCGTGACTTATACGGGTGCGTACGTGAACATTCATTTGCGAAAGGTACGGTTAATGTGATTATATTCTTGGCTGTTATAGTTTTGGCTTTTAGCACACTGGTCAGTGTGGCGGTGCATAAGGAATCTGCCGATTGTAACGAAATTATTTACGCTGACGAACAGCGAGAAATAGCGCGAAGCATTGAATTTTTGAATGTCGACGTCTCTCTCAATTCGTTGTTGCACTCGGTTGAGACGTGCGCGCAGTGGAGTGCAGAAATGAAATTAAAGTTACGCGGTGGTAGCCTTGAAACAACGATGCAGCAACGACCAAGCTTGAGTCAAAAGTAAGGCCTACGAATTTAACCGAGGATGTGTAACTGGAAGAGGAGATCCATTTCGGGTAAGGGAAAACTCACGGTTCGGATTTAATCAATGACTTTTCTGGAATTTCACACAGAGAGTTTTAGTTGGGGAAAAAGTATGACCATCATTTTTGGTCCTTATATGTAACTTATTGTGAATTGTAGTATGGATTTGGCATTGGAAGGAAGGTTTGATGCCAGGGATATACTAAAGTCGTCTATGAACAATCGAACTGTTACCGGCGGTCGTATGCATTCAGACATATCATTTATATATCGAATAAAGAGTGCTACACTTAGCGCAGAATCTTGAGCAATACCACTTTCTGTTAGAACAGGAGAGGATACAGATGAGATAATTTTTATTTGGATATATCTGTTTGACAGATAATTCTTTATATAGTTGCTCTTATTGCCTTTTACATTGACGTTCTTTAGCTTTTTAAGCACTTTAAATAGCCATATACGGTTGAATGCTTGAAGAGTGTTTTGCACCTTTTCTGTCGTTTTTAGTAATTCTTTTGACCAATTCGCCTGCACTAGCTCGCTTTACGAAGTTGATGAAAAACTTTAGAATATGGTCTTTTCAGTATGAAGACATATGCAGATGTTTACTATACACATATGTTCACTGTCTTTTAAAAATGATTTTCTCTACTTCATAGTTATTTTTCTGGTTTTCTGCAAATCAACAAAATCTATGTTTACCAATTTTGTTAGTAGAGAACGTATGCTGATCCATCTAATATTAACCCTTGTGTTCGCACCCGGGTACCCATAAGGTGCATTTTTGAATGTAACTTGGTCAAAAGTAGTAATTTCAGGAAATACCTCCGGATTGTCGTTATTTAACTCAATTGTAAGCGGGTAATTTGTTTGGAATAAAAAATAACGAAAATTACTAAGAAAAAATCGAGTGTAAAGTATAGATACATCACGGACGCACCCGGGTACCCGGGTACCCACGTCAAAAAAAACAACTTTTTGACTGAATTATTGATTTGGGATAGTTTTCATTTAATTTTTATACATCGAATATGTTTTGGGATGGTACGGAATACAAAAAAAAAAAAGTGTGGAAAATTAATTAGCCACTGCATTTGTGTCATTTCTCGAAGATTGTAGCATGTTCGTTGCAGACAGGTTTGCTGCAATCGCAGCATACCTTTCGTGCTTTTCTCCTTCTCATTATTGTTGCTTTGCAGCAAATATGACAGGAGCCAGTGAGTTTGATCCTCCCTGACTTATCTCGTTCATTAGCAGGATCTGGAACGATTTCAACGGGGTTTAGTGCCTGCCCGATCACGTTTTCAATGGCGATTTTTGTGCTGTAATTTCGCATTATTTGAACGTTTTGCGAGTTGTTCACTCAATTGGCGCATGAATAGTCGTGGTTGGTTTTTTATCCTCGGAAGCATCTTGTTGTTTTCGTAATAAATCAAATAAGACGCAAGTGAACTAATATCCAGCATGTTGAAAAACATAGCTATCGGTCATCTTAGAGTACGGCGTTGTGTAGTGTATCGAGTGCACATTTGATCCATGGTATCAACGCCAGCTTTATACTTATTGTAGTATGTTACAATGTGAGGTTTTTTACTGCCATCATTTACAGCAGTGTCAGAATGCATAGTCGACAACATAATTACAGCTTTATTTTTCTTTTGTACGTATGAGCACATTGTTACCCTCTCATTAAAAGCAAATTCAGTAGAGTATACTTATCTCGACTTATGTCTTCGAACATAAGATTTATTTGGTCCTAAAGTGTCAACGGTAGTTAAATTCTATGAAAGCATGTGTTTGGCAAGGGGTAATGTTGTAAAAAAATTATCCATGGTAATATTTCTACCACTGCCTCGGTACGGAGCTGCATGCTCTTTTACGACTCGTTCTCCTTGATACGTAAATGATACCGCGCAATGGATAAGCATTTTTAGTGTCGCAAATCCACCAAATCTTAATGCCATATTTAGCCGGCTTAGAAGGAATATACTGTGCAAATCTTGTGCAACCATGGAAAGAATAAAGTTGTTCATCAATTGTTACATTCTCAGTCAGCTTGTACAGCTGAGATAAATTTGCGTTCAGCATTGTCCAAAGATCACGAATTGGAGCTGCTTTGTCTTCTTTGATGCGTTGCTGGCGTGTATTGGCATTGTCAAATCTAATAAAACGCACAATGTTCCGAAATCTGTTAAGTCCCATCGGCACTCTATAGAGCGGATATGAAGTTCCGTGCCACAAATCACTTGTATAATCAGTATTTGCATTATTCGCACCAAAGAAAATCAAAACAGCTATGAACGAGTACATTTCTTGCACAGTAACGGGCTTCCACTCTCTTTGTGAATTTGGATTCGCCGCACTGAATTCAGCATAGACTGACAAGGCTTTCTTATTCGTACGACAAATTATAATATCTATCATATGCAGTGTAAATATCTTCTTGAAAGTGTCGTTTATTGAAAGAGTCCCTGTGCTTCTGTAAGGACCACTTCACTGACGCAATATATTGTGACGTGCCGTTTGATGTTGAAAAGGCGGCGATTTATTCCATACAGTTTTGTCTTTGGCTATCCAAGCGTTTTCTAAGCTACCTGCTCACGCTGCAGTTGCCGTTTGAACCTCACTTTCTGCCTAACTTTCACTGCATTCAGTTTCTCCCTCTTGGTCAGTATTCTCGTCTTCTTCGCCAGATTCATTGCTATCAGAAGTGGGATGCTCGTTTAAAACTTTATCTGGTAACCAATCATCGTCTTCACTGTCAGATTGCACATCGGAATTTATATTGCTTTCCCCTAATATCGTTTTCAAATAAGCCTCTTTCTGTGCCGCATTCAACCCGAGATTTAATTCGTGCATTACTAACTTGTTCAATATAATCAGAGGATGAAATCGGAATTTATAAATAAAACACTATAAAAAATTGCCTTTGCAAATTCTACTCTCGATAGTTGTTCCATAGCTTCAAAGTTTTGGATTTTTCGGTATCCAATTAAGTTTTATTTATTTTTTAGTAATAAGAATTACGTCTTCGCTTACAGAACTTCAAAGCACTACTGTTTAGCTCTTGAAATCCAAGCTTACATGACGCACACATTCAGCCTGCCAGTGTTGCCAGGTTCCATTCATCTGTATTGTCAGTGTTGCCAAGTGCCAATCGTATTATTCCCAAAATATTCTAAAATGAGAAGTTGATGGCTCTAAATGATATTGGACAACACGCATGGTTGGGCGCGATAAAGTCTTCAATCACGAAACACTCACTGTGCCCTATGCCGACCCTTCCATACCCCTACTTTTTTGTAACTATAAAAAGGGAACTGAGTTGAAAGGTCCTACCAGACTATATAGTAAGACGGATTCGGAAGCTGCAACATTTTTTATGATGCTGGCCGAGTTAGAAAAGTTAGATATGCAATAGTATTGATAGTGATGATTATAATGATTTTTTTCCCAGACATCGTTTTTATTTTTCTTGCTACCTTGGACAGCGTGCATACTCAGCATTCTCTGGAAAAAGATGCTAAGCCAGCCAAAAGTGTGAGAACTGGCATTTTTTATCAATAGTGACGTTTATTTATAGAAATAAATTTTTAAAAAGCTTTTTCAGCGTCGTAATATTCGAAAAACGGAGAAAAATAAGAGGTGGGTACCCGGGTACCCGGGTGCGTAACAACGTAGGTAAAGTTGGGTGCGAACACAAGAGTTAATTACAACGTATGTAATTCTTATGCTACCGCCCATTACAAAAAACATCTCAATTTTATGTAACGTTTGTTATATTTTATAGGATTTTTGTTATTGTTATTTAAAAAATGTCACAATTTTATGTAACGAAATATGTAACAAAACAATGTTTTAATTTTATATAATGAAAGTTAAATGTTAGGATAGCATTTTTGTGATTATGTTATTTTTTTTGTGTTGATGCCAGTAAGAATTACGTTGTAAATTTTGATAATTTTATACAAAGTATAGAAGAGAAAGAGACAGAAATGAAAGGAAGAGGGGTCAATGGGCACAGCCCCTTGCGAGGCCAAAATGGCCGAGTTATATGTATGTATGACAGGTAAATTGGCCAAATGGCGAAATTTGAGACAAAGTAAATATGTGTATGTGTGAATGTGTGTTTATATATATATATATATATATGTATTAATATCATTCTTATGATTAGGGTAACATGAAAAAACAGCTATGAATATGTAATTTATGTTACATCTTGAAATAAATGTACATTGAAAATTGAGAAGCAAAAAGAACTGCATTGCAAATGATAAGTAATTAGCTAAAACATTTTTTTAAATTAATAATGTCATCAAATAAACAGAGTTGCAGTAACTTTAATTGGTAGAAAGAATACAATATAATACCCCCAAGAATTTTCTTCTACTGATTTTGACTTCTTGAATAATTCATCTGCCCAAAAGGAATAAATTGTGAAGTAGATAATGCAGCTGGAACTATGCTAATTAAGTTACTTGAGGGATCCCATCATTAATACTGAAAGAAAATGAATAATTAAAAATTAAAAGTCAAAAAATGGTTAGAAAAATATTAATCAGTGAAAGGTAGAAGTATATTTTAGATCATTTACGACTTGTTTACTGAAAATTGACCTAATGTATTATTTTTATAAATTCAATGTTATAATAAGCGTATAAGCATTCATTACACAGTACTCTAAAATGTGCTTTAACTCATTGTATTAATATTATTTTAATAAAGCTAATAAGAGACTTAGTACTCGTTCATCAGGTGTTGTTCGCGTTTTAGTAAAGTGATTCGTTCTTTCGAGTTTCTCAGTTCGCATCGCGTCCGTCCTCTTATTTTAATCGTAATCTATTTTCACTGTCTACCTTGGCGCTTAGTAAAGGGACATCCATTAATTACACGAGCTTAAAATGGGGGGGGGTAATTGAAAATTTTACGGCAACTTTTAAAAAATATTCATTATTATACAGATAATAAAAAAAATGATTAAATTTTTCTTTTAATTTTTTTTGGAGTGCCCCGTTTTGCCCGCTGAAAAAATCTCATGGCTGTTAAAAACTTTTATTTCGAAAATAAAAAAAAAAAGTAAAAAAAACCGCAGAATTTTTAAATGAGAAAAAAATTTGTATAGTACATGAATGCTCATGGGGTGAGTGAAAAATTAGGGAAAGTTGTTTTTACTATTAATTTTACTAAATTTAAATAAATTCTATAATAAAACAAACTTTAATAACAAACAATATAGAACAATAAATTAGATAAATACCTATTTAGAAACGTTTTCGGGCATAACCCATCATCAGCTAACATTAACTTAAAGGAAACTTAAAACATACTGAAGTGAATATAGGGAATACATGTGTATATATAGTAGATGTAAAGAGGAATAAACATGGCAGGTATAAAAATCTATAGGTTGAAAATGCTAATAATTAATATAAAATATAAAATAAAACAAGAAGACAAAAAGTTAAATTTTTATATTAAACAGTGGATTATTATTATTAGGTGTTTGGTCATTTAAAATATTATTTTTATATTTATTTATATAATAATTTTCTGCAATGTTCATATTATTCCCTTTGTGATAAGTGGCCAGGATGGTTACAGTATTTTCTATTGAATTAGGTTTATGTTTATTTTTAATTAGATGTTCTGCATAGGTTGATTTTTCTATTTCATTATTATTAAATGCTTTTATATGTTTTTTATATCTGCAATTAATTTTTCGCCCTGTTTGACCAATGTATGATTTCTCACAATCAGTACAATTTATTTTATATATACCGCTACTTTCGTAAATATTATTATTTTTTAAATTTAAGGTGTTTATTTTATATCTTAAATTATTTTTAGTTTTGAATGCTACATTTAAACCTTGTTTTTTGAATAAATTGGTTAATTTGTATATGTTATTGTTTATAAATGTGAATGTTATCCATCCTTTATTGTTAGTAGCATTATTGACTCTTAATTTTTGTATATATTTAGATTTTGATTTTATTTTGTGAATTAGTTTATCTATTATTTGTTCGTCATAACCGTTATTTCTTGCCAAAGTCTTTAATATATTAATTTCTATTTGTTTTTTATTTATATTCATGGGTGTAGTTAATAATCTATTTATTGCAGTCATGAAGTAACCATATTTATGTTAAATAGGTATTTATCTAATTTATTGTTCTATATTGTTTGTTATTAAAGTTTGTTTTATTATACCATTTTAACAAACAGGATGTATTCATCTACATTAAATAAATTCGTTATTAATGTTGTATTATTTTTCTCCTTTATGAAAATAAATTTTGTTTAACAACTATAACGTAAATCTCACGTAAGGGGGAGGGATGTAAATTAAAAGCAAAATAGCTCACGTAATTAATGGCTGTCCCGTAAGTTAATTATCTAACTCCCAATGTATTCTACTTTCCTTTTTCCTTCAATTCCCTTTCCTATCCAACAGTTATACAGGAATTCCATAGTTATATCGAATCCCGTTTTCCTTCCCATATTGCTATTTTTACGCATGGTTCAAAGGGGCCTAATGGAGTTGAACCTTCTTTCATCATTCCGAGCATTAATTTCTCTGAATCTTTTCGTCTCCCTTCCTTTTGTACTATCTTTACGGCCGAGTTAATTGCCATTTTACGCTCCATAATCCATATTTCCCCACATCGTTCTTCTTCTAAATTTTTAATTATCTCCAACTCCATGTGTGCTCTTAAAGCTATTTCCTCTCATTTCCCCCCTCACTCCTTTGACCTTTTCATCCTCCGTATTCGCTCTCTCATTCACGATCTCTTCTCACTTCACGCTATCCGCATTGAAATGCTCTGGGTCCCCAGTCATACGGGGATAGAGGGTAACGAAATGGCAGATTCCTTAGCTCAGATTGCTGTATTCTAAAATTCCCGTTTCTAATTTACTCCCATTGTGCAAAAAGTTTCATGTTAGATTTTGGTCAGGTTTTTACGTTTCTTCCTTTTCTAATCATTCTTCCTTTTATTTTTCCATTCAACCTAATCTTCCCACGCGGCTTTGGTTTTACGATTTTCCTTCGCTTCGCCGCTCCGTTATTGTCCCTATTATCCGTTTACGTCTGAATCATACTCTTCTTCCTTCCTCACGTTTTCGTTTTCATCTCGCTCTTTCCCCTTATTGCCCTCTTCACTCTGACGACGAAGCCGTCTGTGATCCTGACCATATCCTCTTTGAATGTCCATCCTTCGTGAACGAACGCACTTCTTTGTATTCCAATCTGCTGTCACTCAAACTCCCTACTCCTTATTGTGCCTCGTATATCTTATCGTTTCCGTCGATCTCAGTTGTTCCTATCCTCAGTTCCTTTATCTTATCAATAGCTGACCGAATCTACATTTAATTGATCCTTCTCCTTCGTTTCGTTTCTGGGCGAAGATCCTTTGTTGATATGCCCAAAGGGGGGTTAAAAACAAAAAACTGTTGTTTCGTTTCCGTTTATCGGCGAGCCGTTGCTTGGCGATAAAGACATTATTGATTACAGATTTTTCATCTCTTATTTAATCTGAACCCATCGTCCAAGTGATCCGTCCAACCTTCCCAGATAAAATTAAACAACGAATTATCCCGATTACAACAATGACCTATCTTAAACAAGACCAATCAATTATTGTTAATCATATCAAGGAGTTAAAATTCGTTACTATCTTCTCACTATCCATCACCTTGTCGGAGGCGCTATAAATATTATAGTCGTTTTCCGAGTTAGTGGCAATAGAACCATCACTTTTTTCTCTAATAAAAATCTCGTGGGAAAATTCCAAACATCACGGAAATAGTTTCAACAAAACGAGAAAGCTCAAAACACTTTTAAATAAGCTAATCTTCTCTAATGTTTCGTTAATCTCCCAAATCCAGAAATCGAAAAAGTACTTGTGGACAATTTTAAACTGAAATTTTCATCTCCAATAGCCACTTTACACGTTAATCTCTCTGTTGACATGTTTTCTCATGTTATAAGTTGGCGCCACCAAGTAAATATCCATTCTGAAAGCTTCTTTAGTTTAACATATTCTGATCACTACTACCGTATTTTCTTCTCTTCGGACGGTCTCTCTTGTTTTAGGTGTGGCACAAAAGACCATAAAGTGAGGTTATAAATATCCTTTCCTCTAACGTCACTAAACACCCACTATCGTCAACTGCTTCACAACAGAAAACGACCAAACTCAACCATAGTCCCCACCAAAATACAATTATTAGGACCTAAAAAGAAACGTATTAGAACTACAATACCCAGTCTCATTCTCATTCTGCTGACAAGCGATCCCTAATCCACCCGAAGATAAATTAGAATAAGATGTAGAACAACCTTCTAAAAAAAAAACTTATAAAACCAATTGTAGACGTCATTAACGAAAAATTTAACACCGAAGAATTAATTCTCGTTGAATTCAGTGTCTCTGCGTTATATATAATAAAAATGCTCGAAGAAACTTTCACTTTCTTAGATAACAAGACGATAAAAACTTGATTCACCAAATTAAAACGAAAACTAAATGACATCGTCAACTTTTTCTCCCCTCCTTCATAAAATCAAATAACTACTAAGCCTAATTTTTGCTATCAACCTACCTTCTCAGAATATTGGTTAGTGCATAAAAATAATAAAGAATCTCTCATAAGCTGGAACTGCAATAGTTTGTTTAGTTATTTAGAGGAACTAGAAGTTCGAATCGTCTATTATTTATTTGCAAGAGACACACACAAAACAAAATTTCTCTATTCGCCTTCAAAAGATCCTCGTTAGATCATTCACTCGCTCTTTACGCGTCTGGCGGTATTTTATCAGTCGTAAAGTCTTCAGTACATTTTAAGCTAATACACATACAAATTACCACTGAAGTAATTGCAGTAAAAATATACTACATCACTCACCATCGAATTAACCTGTCTTTCTCCGAATATACCTCCATGGAAGATCTTAACAACATTATTGCTATTCTAACTGTTTTTACTATACGGTGATTTTAATACTCACCCCCTATCATGGAGTAGTACCAAGAGAAACAAAAATGGTCAAATAGTGGGAAATCTAATTCATAATTACAACCTCGTTATAATGTGTTCTGCTGAATCAACCCATTAAAATTTCGCTTTCAGAACTTGGTCTAAACTGGACCTAATAATTTCGTCCTCAGATCTTTCTGGGTAATTTCGAGTCTTTGGTCATTACGACCTAAGTGATAGCGATCATTCCTCAACCGCTTCAATTCGTTCAAAGAAATCGCTCGGTTCTTCTTCATAACTAAAATAGAAATATACTTACCGAATAACGGATTGGTCAGCTTTCATACCTTAAGTCGCACTTTAAATTTCAAAGAACCAATAATCTAGACACCAAAACTCATATTCATTAATTTATTAACCAGCTAGCGCCCCACGTCAACTTATACTCTCCGAACATAGTGGTCTGCAGAATGCTCCGCTACTATTAGAAACCGCCGCAAAGCCTTGAAGAAATTGAAATCTGAATCTTCCTTAGAAAATCACGTAACTTTCTAGAAACCCCGGGCTCAAGCACAATAAATATTAAAACAATTTAAACATAAGTCCTGGTAACAATATGAGAGCTCAATCGATCTTAAAACAATTTCGGCGGCAGCCTGGAAGAAAATTTAAAATATAAACAGATCATTCTTGACTTCAGCTTCCTGTATTATCATCAATAATCACTTTATCACTGACGATAACTTAGTCGTTACAGCATTTATAGATATAATGGCACATAATGCTCCTTTTAATAACACGAATGCACATAACAATCACTGCTAGTTTCACTTTTCTTCATTGTATAACAAGTCACGCAGCTCAGTGAATTCAGACGCGCCATTAAAGACATAAAAATTTCATCTCCTGATCCAGATGGAGTTCATGCCTTCATGCTGCTCAACTATTCGGACTCCATAATAAATTTTCTCCTTTTTGCTTTTAATAAATTATGAAATATGGCAGAAATCATCCCAAATATTAAGGCAGACAAAAACCCGACTTGCATCAACAACTATCGACCAATCTCTTTAATATTGGTGACTAGTAAAATTTTCGAACGAATTGTTAAGAAACATCCACTCCGCGAATCAAAAAACCTACTTACGAAAAAACAATGTGGCTTCAGAACCCGTCGATCCACTCTATAGATCAATTAATGTACTTAAGAAATTCCATTCAAAAATCGTTTTCTCGCAAACACCATCATTTAACTATTTTTCTCAATTTCGTAAACGCGTTTGATCAAGTACAAACAAACAAGATTTTGTCCACACTACAGAACTGGGGCATCCAACTTAGCCTTTTTATCCAGAATTTTCTCAGCTCCCGCTAATTTTACGTTCGAATTAAGTCTCATCATGTTATAACCTCTCCAACGGAGTTCCTCAAGATCTGTTTTAAGTTCCCCACTATTGAACATCGCAATTAATGATATTGTAAAGCAGATTTCTTCACCAGTTAACTGTGAACTATACGCCAATGATTTCATCATCTACATCTCGGCCTCACACGCCTCTCTCAGTGAAGAAACATTGCAAGAGACTATCAACAAACTAATCAACTGGTCAAATAAATTCGGTTTTTAAAATTTCCTCCTCTAAGACAGCAACAGTCCACTTCTGCCCAGTTAAAAAATACGAACAGAATCTAAACCTTCTACTAAGTGGTTTACGCATCAAAATAGTGAACACTGGAAAATACCTCGGACTAATGTTCAATATCAGCCCCCCCCCCATGAAGAGTGATGCGCAACATAGCGTCTACCAGCAGATTCCATTAGTCTCTCCTCTTCTACCTCACACCTGCCTCCACGAGTAACCTAAAGGAAAACTGGGTAACCAATCCCAGTGGGAATCCAGGTCTGCGAACAAAATGGTGATTGAGGGTCTAGAAGCTAGCATTATCAGGCATTATGAGAACTCGTAGCCTCTAAATGGGTGGAAACAGAGATAGGTTTACGATCTTAAGATACGGCAGCGGAAGATCCGAAAAGACAACGGTGTCGTACCCAGCTCGAGATAGCAGAGCTACTATCGACCCCAACATGAATTGGGTCATCGTGGGAAGGTAAGACCCAACACCCCTCAAATACGGTGGCAAAATTTGGGAAAGGCCTACGTCAAATATTGGTGCCAGAAGTCTTAAAGAAGAAGAAGAATCTTCAGTATCAGGCTAACGTGGAAACCTAACATTAACAGTTTAAAATCTAAATGTACTACGAAACTCAATCTAATTAAAAAACTTACTCATATATGGCTCCAATCGAATATCGCTACTAAAAATATATCATTCCATTATCAAATCAAAAATGGACCACGAAGTAGGAGTTTACAATTCTTCCAGTGAAAATCTATCTACGCTAAATGTCATTTATCATTCAACAATCAGACTTGCAATTAGAGCCTACTCCAATAAACAGTATTTTAGCTGAAAGCTAACGAACTTCTTCCCAATTTATAAAGACATGGCTCCCTTCTCTTTCCCTACCCTCGTTTTTTTGTCCCGTTAAAATCTTCTTCCTCCTCTGCAATTCCTTCTCCTCCTTCCACCAACAGATTTAAGGTTTTCTCTCCGCACTAGACTTGTGCCTCCCTCTTGCTTCTTGTGCCTACCTCTCTATTATTCTATCCTGGTTACAGTTTCAATGGATCTTAGTCTCATACAGTACACAAAACACAGAATCCCTGAACACATTCTAGTAAACTATGGACACGATTTCTTGATATCCTTATTGTAAAAGTGTATTTATCGACAAATCAAAAAATAAAAATGGAGTCGAATGCAGAGTTAGCTCTTCAACTGATATTACTCTCCGCTGCTCCCTCCCCCGCACTTTAAGTTCTATCCGTAGAACTATACCCCGTCAAATTGACTATTACTGAAGAATTAGTATCTGGAAGTCCGAGGAGCTTGCCCCTCGGTAAGATTTGAATGACAGAGTTATATATATATATATATATATATATATATATAAATATATACATAAGACTAGTTCGTGTTTTTGGTTGACGGAATATTATAAAAGTACGCGATCGTAATATTATACATAAAGTATTGTTTTATACAGCTTCAACTTGCGAACAAGATATTTTATTGATTCGGTTAGGAGTGCTCTGTCTGCTGCTGAAATCACCAAAGTTGGACCATTAAAGAATTTAACATAACCATTTATATTTGCATTCACTTAATAATTTATGTAGTATTTAATTTTGCAGAAGTTATTTTTTGGTGGTCATTGGCAATACAGAAGTTATAGTTTTTCTAGCCAATATAAACTTAAACGGACATCTGTTTTATAAAATTACTAATCACAATAATCATGTGAAATAATAATAATAACAAACATAATTAATGAAAATAATCTAAAATATTGAAAATGGTAAATTAGGAAATGTGGTAGCATCCCTGAGGGTCCAATAAGTAAATGATCAGTATTTCAATATATATATATATATATATATATATATATATATACATATTATATATGTATATTTGATTATTATTAACTGTTTCATAGGAGAGTCGGTTTTAACTACGTCGTTTTCAAATATTACATATAACTTTACTTTTCCTTTTCCCCATGCGGTACGCAACCAAAGATGAAAATTATAATTTCTGAGATTTTTCATAACATCCCATGGCATGTAATTACAGCTTTCCATACTTCGCAAATAAGTTTACAAAAAAGCACTAAAATCTGAGTAAAAAAAAGCAATGTATATAGTTCAGAAAATAGTCCCACTATGTAAATAACAAAACAATATAACCATGCAAACATAACAAGTAATGATTAAGAGCTCTTAAAGATATGTTTACATTTTCTACATAGAACCATTCTGAAATTGATATAAATATATTCGTAAGAGACGATCGAAATGGTCAGTGTAACCTTTATGAATGTGCCGGTACACTTAATTGGTTAAACCTTTCTGCTCCCAGGAGGGAACGAAGATACACTTTTTAATGCACGATACAATGCAGGAAAGCGTTCGCATGCGCATGTTAATGCTGAAATTGCACTTCTGATTCGTATGACGTAAATTTCAGTATTAAATTTAATGTGTGCAAATCTTTTTCTCAGGAATAGTATGACATTGTGAAACGGATTCAACTTCCGCTCAACGCCATTGTTTATTATATAATATGTGCTAAGATGGCTAGTTCCTTATCAAAATTATCTCCACCGCAGAATGCACTGTTTCAACCATTGACTGGCGTAACTTGTCTCTTTTACTCCTAAATTTTCGAGTTTATTCAAGAATGATGTAATAATAGTCTCTGATTCAAACTTACTTGTCGGTGATACGCTAATGTGGCACTGAACGTTTGTCTAGAAATTACTGTCTGTAAAATTCTTTACGGATAATCATCAGGTGACATTTGTTTCTGGTAGAATGAGCAAAAGATGGTATTAAACTTTTCGGTATCGTTTATTTACATTATTCCAGAAAATCACTGCAACATTTCTGAAGAGAATTCTACACTGTTCGAAGTTGTGAATGCGATTTCCGAAGGAGAATATCAACTTTGTAGAATTTTCCGCATTTAAATTTTCTACTCGATTGGAAATAAAAATGAAAACTTTTCGAGTTTATTAGAATAACCTTCAGCGATAGCGATAATAGATGCATCGAAGTTTTAATCATCAGCAATTTCATCGAAAAACTATATTATATAATTGTGCCGAATTGCTTTCAGCAATTTTATTCTAACGCGATTGACAAGTTAGGCAGTATTTTGGAAGCAACGCTACATCGTGACTTTAAAACTTTTTTTGAAAAAAAGCTTGTTGAACAGCTCTGTTGGAATGATTTAATAATTCATGTTAGAAATTTCAAATTTTTCAACCCGAACAATAAAAATAATTTGAATACAGCTGAAACATTGAATAATTAGCCGGGCGAAACAGATTCTGCTTACGTTCATTTTTATTTCTATTAAATTTTGATGTCGTCATCCTTCTATAAATTGAAAAATATAAAATTTTTTCTAAATAATTATGAATAATCATTAAATTCGTATATGTAACACATATTCCTATTTTTCTTTCTTGTTGAAAGTGTTAGTATAGTTCAGGCAGCCTCTGACTAACGGCTATTAATTCGAATGGCTAGTATAGAGCTGTGAATTCGGTGTAGATTTTGCGTTCCTCAAGCGGGACTGGGTTCGTAGGTTTCGCATATATGCACCGTTTTTTTTTTTTTTTTTGTTATTATTTATTTTTTTACAAACGCGCCTTATTCCGTCGTGTTTGGTTATTTCATTAATTTTGTTTTCTCAGAAAATTTCGAGTCTGTTTTGATTTATTTACAGCAAAATGAATCGTCAAATTTCTCGCTGTTTATTTGCATTAGTAAATATTACTCACGGTGTTTTTGAAATGTATTTAAAAAAAAAACAGGTGTTTCGGGAAGATTTTAATTACTATATTTCTTCCCCGTTTAGCTATGGCCTTACCTGCAGTAGCTTTTACACGTTATTTTATGTATGACTTCCTTAGATAATGAAAAATATCTGATTTCCGTATATGGTCAAGTATTTGAGTGTTATAATAAAATAAACTTTAATAACAAACAATATAGATCAATAAATTAGATAAATACCTATTTAGAAACGTTTTCGGGCATAACCCATCATCAGCTAACACTAACTTAAAGGAAACTTAAAACATACTGAAGTGAATATAGGGAATACATGTGTATATATAGTAGATGTAAAGAGGAATAAACATGGCAGGTATAAAAATCTATATGTTGAAAATGCTAATACTATATATACACATGTATTCCCTATATTCACTTCAGTATGTTTTAAGTTTCCTTTAAGTTAGTGTTAGCTGATGATGGGTTATGCCCGAAAACGTTTCTAAATAGGTATTTATCTAATTTATTGATCTATATTGTTTGTTATTAAAGTTTATTTTATTATACCATTTTAACAAACAGGATGTATTCACCTACATTTACATATTTGAGTGTTGTTGCGTAATATTCAGTAAAAATTATCATTTTTCTCGCATGTTCAGCAGACTAGCATTACAATTTTCGCCAATCCCACCTCTACTCGATATGAAATCGCCAGATGATATTTCATTGTTATATATTATGTGCATTTTTTAAAACTCGTAGCTATACATTATCAATAACACAGTTGAAGCAACGTCTATCGGATAGCTTATTTTGTATATTTGTTTAATATTAAATAATTTCCAGACGAATGTTTTGGAAATTGCTCCGTTAAAACCATCTCATTAAATTGCAATCACCGATCTACATTATGCATTAACCTTAATTGATTTTATTTAAAACATATATACGATGGAAATTGGTTATAACGACAATAGTTAAGCAACATACCAGTTGAAATTAGTATTGGCTCAACATTTTGGTTCAAAAATTTTTAGAGATAAATTTAAAAACGCCTTATTTCAAATTCTTTTCGTGAGAAAAAATAAGTTTCTACAGGAGAAAAATAATCTCGCGCAGTGATCATTAAACACAACAGCAAAACATGTCGATGTTATTTCTAGCTTCTGTGTAATCATTAGTCATCTTTCGTATTTTTGTTTCTTCACATTAGTAGCTACTTTTACTATTTCCACTTCATTCTTCATTATCGTTGCGAGATCATTGGAGTCAGATTTTGTGGAAAATGTGGAATCTTTGCTTTCATAGTACATTCAATTTTTTTATTGCACATCCCGTTTTCTTGGCATTAAAATAAAATACAGTACACGAATAGACTGATTTAGTTGTGGAATCCCCATTTCGTATCGAACAATTTGCACCGTAGCATTATTTTTTTGTATTGTATTAAATTCCACTTGATTAATTAAATTTTCGTATTTATGAAACTATTAAAAGTACGTACACGTTCTTATAAATAAACGTGACACTGTTAGGAGTAGAAAGATGAAATAATTAAACGATAATTTACTTTCTATATATTTAACGTAAAATTTTTTCTATAGTGATGTGATAATGAAGGTACTTTTAATAATTGTCATTGTCAAGTTATTATTGATACACCTTCGCTGTTCGAATAGAATATCGTTAATTTACAATTATTTATTTGATAGAAAAGTAAAATGGACCTGTCAAGATGAAACTATTAGTATTGATAATAATTACGGTGTGCCGCAAAGTTCGATCCTTGAACCGGTTTTGTGCAGCATACCGTATTCTATACTTGTAATTCATAAATCATCGTAATATGCAGAATATTTACAACTCCAGATTGTACAATTTCTCCTTGACGACTAATTTCTCATCTATAATCGAAATTGATATCTACGCTCATGTAAGCAGATGTAACAGTGTCGTTAATAAGCTTAGTCCGATAAATGTTGAGGCTCAATTTTGAAATTAACAAATCGTAAATTATATCTTGCCGCAGATTAACGTATGAGCAAATTTAAAGCGGTAATATTAAGCTTGGTAACTGTAACCCTATCTCTGCAACATCAATTGAATGTTTAAAAGGTTGCATAATAAATTAAGTCTCTCTGAGCATATAAAGCATATAAATGACCACTTCAATAAATATTATCGTATTTTTTAATCACTCGGAAAAACTATGGAGTTTGTAAAGCTGAATTAATTTTTTATAATCCCACATTTGTATTTTTCCGACGCATATTACTCTAATCTTACAAGGGAAGCACCCCAACCCGATCTTACTGATTTTAATGAAATTTATATATGTTGTAGAACACAAAAAAATAGAAGACCCGTGTTTTTTTTTTTATATCCGATAATGAACATATTAAGGAGGTGAAAACTACCCCTAAAGTGAACTAAAAAACAGTTTTTCCTAAATATCTCGACTAACACTTAATATTGTTTGATAAAACGAAATAGAGATTACTTCTTTCGGAAAAGCAAGTAATTCATTATGATTTGAACAATAAGGGTCGCATCCCCTATTTTATAGGGGTTGAATCCCCATATTTATTTTATTATTTCTGTGATACGGAAAGGTAAAAAATCTAAAAAAAATGTTAAACTAATAAATAAAATGAAGTTGACCTGTTTCGGGAATTTTCGTTAATTTCCCCCCTAAACGAGTAAACCACCCCTAACACAGAAAAACCAAAAACAGGAATTTCCAACGGTCAGATTTTGAATTCAATTCGTATACAGGGGTTTTAGAGGTCACTGGTTACGAATCTGATATCAAATTTTCAAAATTCAAATCTAATATGGCGGACGAAAATGTTAAAAATAATTTGGAGACATATGAAAACTTGTACATAAGGGTTTTTGGGTGCGCTGATTACGAATATGCTATCAGATTTTCGAAATTTAAAATAATAAAGTCAATATGTATAATTGGAGTTCAAGTACAATTGCTCAACCCCAAGCGAGTCAACTGCACACAACCCAGGGTGTCTTAAACCCTAGCAAGTCAACCCTACGTAACCCAGGGCGTCTGCTATCCTTACTATTTATTTAAAAACAAAGATTGTGTCATGTGCTTATTAAATCTTTTTTTTTTTTTTTTTTTTTTTTTTGGCCTGAACAATATATAGTTCATTTGGCCAGCAGGCTAACGTTCAAATCAGACTGAATGCACGAAAACAAAACAAAGTAAAAAAAATAAGAAAACATTTTCTTGTTTTTGTCCAACTGTTTAAACACTACTTATATGTACTACTAGATGGTAAGTATAAAGGAAGAAACAGAAACTTCATCCTGCAATATGGCCGCAACTGCAGATCAGTGCCCACAATGCTGAGATAAAATTTGAGGAAACAGAAAGAAAAAGAAAATACAAATTAGCATTGATCACATCCCTATTAAATCATTTATTTAAAATGAATCATATAATTTCCGGCATGTATAAAATGTAAATGATACAATTTTAATGTTGAAAATAAATAACATGGATAGTAGACGTCCTGGGTTATGCGAGGTTAGATCTCTGGGGGTTTGGGGCCCTAAATTATGCGTAACACTCTATTTTATTCTGTTTTATACATAACTTTTTATGTATTTATTTATTTATTTTGTTGTATATGAATATTTGTACGAAGAACTTTTTTTCTTATGCAAAGTGAATTTCATAGTGCGAATTCAAAATTGTTACTGTGCACGAAATACACAACGTTTCTTTGTTAATCAATATCGAAAATGATTTGTAATAAATATTATTTGGTCCTTTATTTTTTTTTTAATAAAGTTTAAAATAATTTTAATTGAAATCATTAATATATACTAGTGTAATAGTGACTTCTTTCATTTCTTTTTTTCTACGTATAAATATATTTATTTTTGTTTTTAATATTATCAGTGTAATTTTTATTATATCTATTGTTATTGATATTATTACTAATTTTAGGATCTTTATACGGTTAAATTAACATATGAGAATATTATTTTGGTTACTCCATTGAAATATGCAGTTGTTATTGAGTACTGATTTGAAATGAATTTTTTTTTCAAATTAATAGGGTAATCGATCAGTGATAATGTTAAAAGTCATTGACGCAATTGATTGTCTATATCCACAGCCTAATGTTTTCAAATTATTTTTAACATTTTCGTCCGCCATATTAGATTTGAATTTTGAAAATTTGATATCAGATTCGTAACCAGTGACCTCTAAAACCCCTGTATACGAATTGAATTCAAAATCTGACCGTTGGAAATTCCTGTTTTTGGTTTTTCTGTGTTAGGGGTGGTTTACTCGTTTAGGGGGGAAATTAACGAAAATTCCCGAAACAGGTCAACTTCATTTTATTTATTAGTTTAACATTTTTTTTAGATTTTTTACCTTTCCGTATCACAGAAATAATAAAATAAATATGGGGATTCAACCCCTATAAAATAGGGGATGCGACCCTTATTGTTCAAATCATAATGAATTACTTGCTTTTCCGAAAGAAGTAATCTCTATTTCGTTTTATCAAACAATATTAAGTGTTAGTCGAGATATTTAGGAAAAACTGTTTTTTAGTTCACTTTAGGGGTAGTTTTCACCTCCTTAATATGTTCATTATCGGATATAAAAAAAAAAACACGGGTCTTCTATTTTTTTGTGTTCTACAACATATATAAATTTCATTAAAATCAGTAAGATCGGGTTGGGGTGCTTCCCTTGTAAGATTAGAGTAATATGCGTCGGAAAAATACAAATGTGGGATTATAAAAAATTAATTCAGCTTTACAAACTCCATAGTTTTTCCGAGTGATTAAAAAATACGATAATATTTATTGAAATGGTCATTTATATGCTTTATATGCTCAGAGAGACTTAATTTATTATGCAACCTTTTAAACATTCAATTGATGTTGCAGAGATAGGGTTACAGTTACCAAGCTTAATATTACCGCTTTAAATTTGCTCATACGTTAATCTGCGGCAAGATATAATTTACGATTTGTTAATTTCAAAATTGAGCCTCAACATTTATCGGACTAAGCTTATTAACGACACTGTTACATCTGCTTACATGAGCGTAGATATCAATTTCGATTATAGATGAGAAATTAGTCGTCAAGGAGAAATTGTACAATCTGGAGTTGTAAATATTCTGCATATTACGATGATTTATGAATTACAAGTATAGAATACGGTATGCTGCACAAAACCGGTTCAAGGATCGAACTTTGCGGCACACCGTAATTATTATCAATACTAATAGTTTCATCTATTCGAACAGCGAAGGTGTATCAATAATAACTTGACAATGACAATTATTAAAAGTACCTTCATTATCACAAGAAAGTAGATTATCGTTTAAATCGTGTGTTCGGTAGAAAAATGTTTTCTAAAACCGGATCAAACAATGCCGATTTGGTAGTTTAAAGGTTTAATAGTTCACTGTTGTCGAATAAAGCGCACTTTTACAGATGGTCTTGAACTCTGCAACATTCAATGGACTAAATTACCTACTGCAACATTCGTTAGTTTCTAGGCGCCGAAATCGTCACAGGTCACCTAAATTCCTGTATAATAATTTAAAAGAAAAAGAAATTTAAGAATCTAAGTGTAATTTTTTTTGTAAATTTTACTCAACGTATTCAGTAAATAAATCAGTCTGTAACCATTAATTTTGTTGAATTGACTTAACATACCTATATTTGCACATTTCCAACTTTGAGTGTAGATTTCTAACAATTTATTACAAAGTCGTAATCGTAGATTTGGATAGGAATATCGAGGGAGAGCGACAATAGGTTTATTTTTTTTAATAGCATATAGACGTTTGACAACGGACTGTTTTAGCCCAGTAGAAATAATTAATTATTTTATCGAAAAATTTAGCCGGGTTTATCGTCATTTTTAAAGAGAATTTTTGCCTTGAAAATCAATAACTGGCAACAAAGGAGTCAATGAAACGAGCAAAGCGGCCATTATTTACAATCCGTTTAACCGATATACAATTAAAACTACACAATGCGGTTTCGCGAAAGACGAAATTCTTTACACCTGTGTAATCAGTGATAATTATAAAACTTAACTAGCGCTGCGGGTCGCTCGCAAATTCGACGCGATATAAATAGAACGGTCGTTCTCGCAATAAGTAAACTTTGACCGTATTATGCGGCCAAATTTGCAATCGGCTCGAAAACTTCTCTTTTGTATTTATTAAGAATGGTTCGATATCTGCTCGGATTGTTTGAACGGTTTTTGTTCGTTCTATTTTTATTCTTAAACCGGCTTTGATGTCGAAACGCTAAATTAATTGTTTGTCAAATTAAAAGTGTGAATTTGTTTTTTCCGGCTTTTCGATAAATTTTCTCAACGACTGTGTGCGTGTGTGCGTGTTGCGATTTTTCGATTATTATTTTGTCGAATGAAAACGTCGCTTCTGGGGCACGACAGTAATTGTAGGAATTGCCTATAAAAACAGCCGCTCTAGATAATTAGACCAATTAGCAGTTTTGAAAATGTTCTTCTGATATCTCATTAATAGCCGATAATAACTTACTTTGCCAGCCCCCCCCCCCCTCACCGCCATCTTCAGCAAGTACGGCCGACGATTTTCTCCTCGTTCAGTACTCAATCTCCTATTGTTGAAACAAGGTCCGACGCGCAACTGAATACCAAACAAAGACGTACAGGAAAATATTTTTCGTGAAAACGAACATTATAAAGAGAGTCGTAATTTACTCTTGACGTTTTTATTTTTGTTATTATCGAATTATTGATGGTGGGGGCGAGGGAAACTCCGCGGACGACATAGTGAGTTGAAAACAAACAAAAAAAAAGTATGATACTCCTCTGCTGCCAATTTTGACCGATCTGCATTCATTATTTCCTTCTGTTCGGGTAACGTTTTCTTTACAAAAAAAAGTACTAAAATAATGAGGAATATGGTACGGGGAAAAATTGTTTAAGTTTTGTTGTAAAGCGTGTTGACTGTACCACCATATCATTAACTATCTTAAAACATGGCACTACTACTGTGGATGGAGTATTAGCCTGGAACAAAGTTAGAAACGAACAGATTTTTTTTGATTTTTTTTGATTTTGTTTTGGTCTGGTGAGGAACTAGCTGACCACTGACGAAATTCTATGAATAAATAAATAGCTGGATAACATGCATATGAAGGAAAATCGGATCTATCGAGTAATTTTATATAATATTTGCAATCTAGCTCTAGCAAACGCGGACGTAATTGTTTAACAAAGTCCACGAATGAGGAAAGAGAATGAATAGAAAATTAAAACTGACCATATCCCAAGTGAAGCAGACACTGTGGAGTGCGACTGATCAGCAAAAGTTAAGAAAGTGAGTAAAGCAAAGAAAAGAAAAAAGGAAATAAATTAAAGAAAGACAACTGTTCTAACGCAGTCGGAAGAACAAATCTATTTTCGGGAAGTTTCATACGTATGAAGTAAATAAGTATACAGTTCGTATTTACAAATTTGAACAACATTACTGAGGTAGTACGGTAATCAGTGTACATACCAATGAATATATACAATATATGACGGATATATTCCACTAGCCATTAATTCATCAATTACAGTGATTCTACTGTGTTCAAATCAACCACAACTAAAAAATAAATGTTTAATGTTCTCTCTAAAAATCTGATACTTGCATGATCGTCGCAATTCTCTGGTATGGATGATCTACTACAGAAAAGTTTCACGACACTCTGGAATGACCCGAGTGCAACCTGCAAATAACTGTAACAAATCCACGAACCGTACCAGGCGGAATCAATGGCGAGGTGTGGACAAACCGGGAAAAAGAGTTCAAAGATGGTTGAATGACCTTTTATATGTTTCATCTATACTGTGACAAGAATTTATACACCAGTCTGCTCTATTATTCCTTTTAATTTTCTCCGTTAAGTCGATGGTAGATGGAACATATGGGAACCGATCTGCAGATATATTAGTGCTCTTAGGTACCGCATCAACACTATCATTAAGAAGAACACCGCGGTGACTAGGTAACCGGCAAAACTTGATAATTCCACCAAGCTGTGCGATACTCAAGCATTTATTCCTGATTTAGAGGGCGACTTTTATGATTGAAATGACAAAACCATTAGTAGCCAGAAAGGAGCTAAGGCTACCCGAGCATATAACAAAATTCCCATTGGAACGGAGGAAATTAAAAAAAAAAAACAAAAAACACGGGATTTTTCAATAGAAAACAGCTTTTCCGTAAATACCAAAGCCTCAGGAGACAACCTAAATCTCCGTGTAAAAACATTCAGGATGAAGAATGTTTTGATTGGTACCTGGAAATTTGCCACCGTCCGTGAAAATCTGTATATAAGAGCGATAGTGAGATTTCGTAATACTTAAGATATGATAGTTAATTGCATCGGGAGGTTAAGTTTACTTAATTGTGAAAAAAAGTGAACATTAATTTTAATATTGATTAACTTAATATCATACGGAAGATTGAAGTACATGGAAGGAAAAACGGGAATCAAGGCAGCGTTATATTTAACGTATTTGCTAATTCTTTTAATAAAAAAAAGTTATTTTTTTAGTGAAAAATCTCCATTTTTTGTGCAGATCAGTAACATTAACGATCAACGAGTGATTAAAAAAATTGCAGCATTTAATTAAAAATTTGCCAGCTAAGGCTATTTTTTTAATATGTAGCGGTAGCGCCATCATCTCCATCTGGAGGCAAACTACAGGGCAAGATCTAAGGTTACCAAGCCTCAATCCAACATTCTGAAGAGTCTCTAGCCTCTTAAGAAGAGAAGCTGCAGCCTAACCGTAAAAAATCGCACCATATTCCAACTCGGATCTCACTAGAGATTTATATAGTAAACTTAAGATCACAGCCCCCCCCCCCAAGATGAATTACTAATCGCTTTTAAAGGATTGTATATATTCATGAATTGATTGGATAATGCATTTATGTGTAGCCTCCAGGTACATCTGGAATCAAGGAATAATCCCAAATATTTAACCTGTGGTAAGAAAGGAATTCATTGATCATAGATATATACTCGCGGAATTGTACTGTTAAATGGACGGAGTGAAAAGATACAAAAGGATAATTTCGGAGGAGATAAAACAAGACTAATATTTTGAAACGAATTACAAACCGAGTTGATAGAAGTTTGAAGGTTTATCATAGCCTCTGGTAAACGTTTATGGTATGTGTATCTTATAAAATCATCGGATTACGATAAAATTCAAGTCGAATCTCCAATCTGACTATTACAAACTGGCATGACATAAATGTTAAAAATCACTTGACTTAAAACTGACCCTTGGGCAAGTCCTCTATGAGTTCCACGTTCAACTATAGTTTTAGTTATCGGATGTAAGAAGAATAGTTTTATATTTATGTGAAAAGTATACTCAACAATTTAGCCATTCGAATGGGAACTCCAATATTAATTACTTCATTAA
Organism: Icerya purchasi; assembly: GCA_039619475.1. Lineage (NCBI taxonomy): Eukaryota > Metazoa > Arthropoda > Insecta > Hemiptera > Monophlebidae > Icerya > Icerya purchasi. The sequence goes on from CM077116.1 coordinate 395,454,969, forward strand.
ATAAAATAGGAATGGATTACCGAAGGATCCGACTACACCCAAAAAAGAGGTTATTAAGAACTGTTTCTGATTGACGGATGAGTAAACATCGCATAGAAATGTGGCTATGCAATCTGAAGTACCTCTACCTGGTCGAAATCCAAACCCATACCTGCGAGAAAAATATGCTCAATATTCTACCTTTCAATCCACCATATTAACCTATTTCTAATGATTATTTCGAATGTTTTCCTAAAACATAAAGCGAGAGAAATTTTCCTAAAGGAGGATGCTAGTTCAAATGGCTTGCCGGTTTGTGGGCAGAAACCACCATGAATTGAGTCTAATCTTTCGAAATCAAGCCATACGGTAAAATATGTGCATCAGTGGTATCTGGAACATGTTCCAAATTGTTAGCTTCTTCAAGAGTAGGCACTTAAGGTGACATTATCCATGAACTCAAAAAACTATTCGGAATTTTTAATACCGCTCTGTTGAGAATATTTGTTCTTAAAGCACCTCGTCGATGTCCAAATTTCTTTCAGAAAGCTATTCCTGTTAAATCTGTTACAAAATCTACGCCACGATTCTGTTTCAGCCGCAAGTTTCCTATATATAACGTATGAATGCGTGGAACCTTCACGCCGGTATTTTACGTTCTTTAACTTTCCTTTCACACGATTTATTCCACCAGGGAACAGCTCTTCTATTGATTTCGTAAGCAGATGCCTCAGGGACAGATTGTTGTAGTGCTAGAAAAGCAGATTTATAAAAATTATCGTACTTATCTAAGGGATTCTTCATAGACTTTATTCTGTCTAACCAAAGATCAATCAAGTTTCGAAACTGTATTCCCGTCATTGATTTTCCACCCTAAATAATTATTATCGTATTGCGTAAAAGTAATATTACCAGGGCAAGAATCTTGGGGGGTGATATTAACAACGATTGGAAAATAGTCACTTCTAAGTGAATTCTCTTGCACAGTTTAGGAACAATCAAAAAGAAGAAACAAAAAACAAATCTACCGGGTTATTGTGATATTCTGGATTCCTAATTTTGGTAGGAGAACTGTCATTCAATAAGCACAAATTCGAACAGGAAATAATATCAATCATCGCAGCTTCCTTATAATTATTCCTGTTACAAACGCAATATGTGTTCAGAGCATTAAAATTTCCACCTAAAATAATAGCTCTATTATCTAAACTATCGAGAGCTTCTAAGAAAATAAGCGAGTTAATGAAATGATTTGGTGGAAAATAATATAAAGTGAAAGTATCGGAAAATTCACCAATTGTAGCACTAATACAAAGTGCATTAGAAGTAGCATTGCTACTCTCATTAGCCAAATTTATGTGAATAGGCCGGTGACTAATCCCCAATCTAACACGGATGGCTGCAAGTCCAAACCCATCACTTCTATCATCTCTGTAACAATTATAATTTGCAATATTAAATTGTTTCTCATCTGATAGCCAGATTTCCGATAAAAGGACCTCATCAAAGCTATTGGTACTAAGGAAATGTGTTCCAGGTCACATTTATTGGCCACAATGCTTCTTACATTTCACTGTAGTACATGAATTATAGACTGTAAGTAAAAAGGGAAAAACAGGCAAATAGCAGAAGGGCCAGTGAAGAAAAAGAATAAAAGAAAAAAAGAAAAGAAAGAAAAAGAAAAAAGGAGGAGAAACATGAGCACGAATGCCGTAACAATTACGAACTAACAACAAAGTATCACACATTTAGTTATTGCGAATATTTTAAGCCTCCGATATTTTATTGTTGCAGTATATTAAACTCTGCTGTGAAGAAGATGTCTGAACTCGCTAGTCGGCAAATATGAAGTTAGTAATAGCCATCACCAAACATTTAAACAGCTGAAAAATTATAGAAAGATTGAAAAACCTTTACATTAAAAGAATTTAGTCACTTACGTAAAAAAAAGTAAATCTTAATAAAAACAGTATCATATTTCGCATCATATAAACGTCAATTTTGAAATATAAAATTTCATTAACCCTTGATCGATTATTTAGATAGTAATTACGCTTATGCATAGTTCTATTCCGTGTGAAACAGATTATGTTATTATTTAAAATTAAAGCATCCATTTTTTGTTGCTTTTTTTTAAAACCGAATTTATAATGTTTTTCATCTGTGGGTTTAATTGTACTTGAATGTGTGTGTTTTGTATTTACGTACTTTATTTTCTTTTTATAATATTGTGCTGTGCAGTAATTGGCGTAAGCTGTTGCACTAGCAAATTGTATAATGAATAAATATAAATATAAATATAACTTTATTATTCAATTTCTTTAGAAAATGTTTTGTCGTTTTTAATATAGAAAAATATCTTTCTACTTTTGCTGCTGTCGCTGAAATAGTTTTTGTTCACTATAAGTGTCATTTACATTATTGTTTAAGAAAAATTTTAATAAAGGAGCAGAGTCAGAAACCGTATTAAATTCTTCGACGTTGCACAATGTTAATTCGTTTTGAAGTTTTGATTCATATTTGTCTTTCTTTTCAAAGAGATTATTACATAGCATATTTCGTTTGCTTTAATTGAACATTATTTTTGTCATTTTACACTTTTCAAAAATATTTTAAAACTTAATATAAAAGAATAGTAATATTTCAAGTTTATAATTTTTACAAACAGAATCTAATCAAACTGATCGTGTTATCAAATATCGAAAATATTAAAATTTTCTAATATTTATTCATCTTGCTGCAATTTCATTAATCATAATTATACGCCAATCAAAAATTATAAAACATAAATTATAAAAAGTACAATTAAAAAACCTTGAGTTATTATTAAGATTATTAAAATTATTGCATTTCAATTTAAAGACTTTCAGACTAGAAAATATTACTATTATGGTCATCGAAATATATATCGACATTACCAGGTCCGGATTAAGTGTCCTGCCATCTTAGACTTTGGCATTCTGTTTATGTATCTCTTTTCGCTAATCCTAATTCCTTTTATCTCTTGATTAATCCTGTTCCTCCCCCTCGTCCTTGGTTCTATGAGTTTCCCAGTTTGCATCGGTCCATAATTACTAAATTATCTCGCCTCCGTTTCTCGCATAGTCTCCTTCCTTCTTCACTAAGTCGCTTTTCTTTGGCTGCATCTCATAATTATCCATTGGATCCTGAAGGTTCCCAGTATGTTTGCGATGCGAATCACGTGCTGCTCTTCGAGTGCTCCGGTTTATCTCGCGAGCGTGAGTTACTTTATTGTCATCTTTTAAAGCTTGGTCTTCCTGCTCCTTTCAACGCCTCTTATGTTTTTTCTCTACCTACTATCTCTGTTGTTCCTGTCCTAGGGGTGTTCCTTGATTCCATTGCCGACAGAATAGAAATATAATTTCTATTCTATTCCATGTGTCTATTCCTTTTTGCTGGGCTAATGCTCTTTGCTAGCAAACCCAAGGGGGGGGGGGGGGGTAAAAAAAAAGTGTATGATAGGCCCGGGGCTACGGAAATATTAGGGGCCCTTTTCGGAAGCGACGAAATTATCAGTTTTATAGAATAACTAAATTTTCTTTAATTTAATTTAATTATATTATTTTGAATTCATGAATTAACATACAATTATTAATGTAAACAAAACAAAATATCATATAGACAATGGGTAGAATTTTCGATGCCATAAAAAAATATATATGCATAATTTTAAACAATGAATTTTTCAGCAAATTCTAACCAAAGATTTCTATAAAAGGATAGTGTGTGTACGTATGTACCACCCCATTTAGTAGGAGACAGGGCCTTCGGCAGGTTCAACCGTTTAGTTGAGGGGGAGGAAAGATATTTTATGTGATCGGAGAAAGTCAGACGACTATCGAGAAAGATACTGAGATAACAAAAGCAATTAACACGAGCAAGAGCTGTACTATCTAAGGATAGATTATCAGAAGCAGGATTACAAGGGCGAAGGGTAAATACAACGTAGGAGGACTTAGAAGGAGAAATCGAAAGGTTAATTGAGGCAAGAGCATTTTCAAGCAAATTGAGGGATGAAATGAGAGCTTTATTAGCTGCATCATTATCGTGAGAAGAGGAAAAAAGCAAAATATTGTCAGCAAAGAATAAAGAGTGGGAATTTAAATGAAGGGAAGCGATACTAGCAGTATAGATGTTAAAAAGAGTAGGACTGAGGGAGGAACCTTGTGGAAGACCGCAGAACACCTTTCTAGAAGTGTCAAATAATGGTGGAGAGAGGTGGATAGAACGATTGGACATGAGTTTAATAACGAGGGAAGTGAAATTGTCTGGAATGTTAATTGCTGTCATTTTATCTCTTAAAGTTGGGAGATGGACATTGTCAAAAGCACAAGAGACATCAATGAAGGAAGCCAGAGTATAATGTTTTTGGATAACAGATTTGTATAAATGAGATACAAAAAGACTGATACAATCAGGAAGGACAATACCCGGCCGAAAGCCGAACATATTGTCAGGAAGCGCATTATGGTGTTCTAACCACCAGACAAGACGCTTGTTCATCATACCCTCAAACAATTTTCTGATGCAGGATGCCAGGGAGATGGGGCGTAAGGAAGAACTTTTCTTAGGAATAGGGACAATGATGAAAGAATTCTAAGAGGGGGAGATTGAGCTCCTGGAAAGGAAAGAATTGAAAAGATTGAGAAGAAAGTTAAGGGATAGTTCAGATAGATTTTTAAGAGCAAGATAAGGTATACCATTAAGGCCTGGAGTAGGGCTGGAATATTTCGATAAAACAGATAGTAGTCCATTAAGATTGAAAGCCGAAGTGAGGAAGTGGGAAGGAGGGGAAAAAATTTGCAGAGAAGTGCTGGAGTATAGTTCGTCAAAGGAAGGAACGTAAGCAGGAGCGACAGAATCAATGAAGGATATTAGGTCATCCTCAGATAATTTAGAAAGAAAAGGACGTTCAGAGGATGGAAATCTAAAAGCTCTAGCCATCCTCCAAATATGTGCGAGAGGGGTATTTCTAGAACGCGAAGAGCAGAATTTCTTCCAAGAGGCCTTTTTCACGGCTTTAAGAATAAACCTAGCCTTGACGTTGGCTTGTTTATGAGCCAGAAAATTTTGGGTCGTACGATTAGAGCGATAGGTTCTGAAGCTGGAACGACAATGGTTAAATGCGGCGTTACACTCCTCATTCCACCAAAGAGATGAGGCCGCATAACGATGAGGAGATGCAGGAGAACAACGAGGGGGAGAAGATAGAGAAATAGCAGACCTGATAGAATGGGAAAAGAAATTATAGAGAGAAATGGGATCGCAATTAAGCTGTGGATCAGGAAGTGACGATAACGTTCTTTAATTATATTTATTATATTTTGTGTTTTATAATTTTCGATTCGTGTATAATTGTGATTAATTAATACCATCGTAAAATAAATATATTGTGCCTTCTGCGTGATTTTAACTTTAACATTATTTCTAACATTTCACGAATGAAGTATCAAGTTCCAAAATGTAAAACATTTTTTCTTATTCCGAGTTATCACATTATTCATATATGTTACGTTACATTTTAGTTTTATGGTGGTATTTTTCAGAATTAAAAAAAAAAAAAAATTATCAAAATTCCATTTAACAACTAGTCCGCCTAGTGTCAGGTTAAATAACAACGTTTTATGTGGACTTCCAGAATTAAAGATTAACTTGCCTTCTCTTCCTCTCCCCATACGTAGGGGAACATGTGTTTTTTTTACTTTTCTTTTTGGACTCGTCAGCAGTAAACGATTACTCAACAACAAAAGTAAGATTTATTCAAGAAAATCAGACTTGGAGCAAAGGTAACTAACAGAAATATGTCAAGGAAAAATACATTGGGGAAAGACTGCGCCTGGAGTAAAAGAAAAATATATATTATTATTATTATTATTATTATTATTATTACATCACTATATATATATATATATATTGTATTATATTGAAATATATATGCACGTGATATATCTGTATAAAACATTATAACAAACTTTTTAAAGTTGTAAAAAGTGTAAGGAAAGAAGAATGTGTTTTATTTTTATTTTACACAAAGTACATATTTTTCCGGCTCATTCAACATTGTGCCCCCAACTGCAACGATAGAGTTCACAATGCCAATGGCCAGAGAAGAGACTTCAAACATTGTGACTGTAACTACAACAGCAGCACTCACAATGCTGACGGGGAAGGATATGAGTGATGGCCACAGCTTGAGACAGCAGAGCCACAATATCGACCGGAAAAAGTGGAAAGAATTCCTCCCTTCTAATATTATGATCACACAAAATCCAAAATGTTGACAGGATAAAAGAACGGAAATAGGTTGTGTAGATATGTAACTGTGATATTACAAAACGGGACTTTAAATGCAGGTAGGACTGTGAACAGGAATAACTAGTAGTAAAAGATTAGACGTATTGTAAGAACGAGAAGAGACTAAATCTTAAAATGACGGAGTGTGGAATAAATTAATTTGGCTACAATTGGAATAATTACTGGAAAGTGGATCAACGTCGTACAAGTTAGTGTTATCATGACAGGGGACAAAGAGGGGAAAATACAATAGAGAAGCGATATAGTGAAGCAGGCAGCCGGCTATGCCCGATTTGAAGACAGCAAATAGAGGAAATAATCGCACGACGAAAGTTTGAGCAATCTAAAATACTATGGTTTAACAGGCAGATGAGGATGAAGAAATAAATACTAAGAACATAGATTGAAGAAGAATGACTTATGGAAGGATTTCTAATTAACAGTTTAGATTTTCTTAGCTGTAGCAGGTAATCGCCCAACAGGACATTTAGATATGACAGCTGAGTAGCAAAATAGTCAGCCCTTTCATTACCTGTAATCTCAACATAATTCGGGACCTAAAGGCAGTCAGTCAATACGAAATGTCTGAGAATGGGAAAAGATAGAGATTGAGGATCAAATGTGCAGAATAATATAGTCAGAAGATGGATAAATATACGAATAGGAAATACAAACAAGAACACTTTTACAGTTGGAAATCGGAAGGAACCATTGCAGGTTAGAAACAGAAGAGGTTAACTTAATAGTCTGCAATAATACCAACGTTCCTGCATAGTAAATAGAATAGAATGAAGGTAATTTGAGTAGAATGGTGTGGTTAAGCGCAGGAGTATAGGTGCCCACCCCATGCGCCATCTTTGACCCATCAGTAAAATTAGGGCGTGGTTAGGAATAATAGATGTTACCAATTGATTATATTAATTAATTATCGCGTGGAAGTAAACGATTTTATACTGGGAGGCAAACGAAGCAGGTTTGGAGAATGCATAATGTCCACAAACCGAAAATAGAAAAACGGATGCTTATCAAAGGGAATAAGAAAGAGGGAGAATTTAATTAGGCGAGCAGAAATATGACAGAAAAGGAGAATTTAGTCGGCGATAAATTTCTAATCTTATTCTAGGAAATAATACGAATGGATAAAAATTATTTGATGAGACAAAAAGAAGCTTAATAAGAAAGCGGTAAGTTAAGTAAGATCTGCGAAAAGAGAGAGGATAGACATTTGAGGGACATTAGATTCAGCAAAAATTTCAGGAATAGAGCTGGACTTTAAAACGCCAAGACACAAGTAAATGGTTGTATTTTGGATCGAATCTAATTCAAAGAGGAGAGACCGAGCTGCGTTACGTAGAGGAAACTACAATAATAACATTTAGAATGGATAATAGATTTATAAAGAATAAGGAGTATTACAGGATTGCCGCCCCAATTGGAAGAAAACAACGCTATCAAGACATTCAAACTTTTAAGAGTAGATGAGTAGAGATAATTTATATGTTCTGAGAAAGATAATCGGCTGTTAAGATAAATCCATAAATACCGAAAGGAAGTAACAGAGGGGAGAAGCAGATTATTAATAGATAGATTAATTAACGCTGGATTTAGTGAAAATAGTACATGAGGATTTTAAGAGAGAGATCATAAGATGAAATTCTGATAAGGATCTTTTTAAAATAAATAGGGACTTCTGCAACTTGCAAGCTTCTAGAATATTAGGAGTAGTAGAATAAAAGAAGGAGAAAGAAAGTAGATGAAATGAAGCGATATTAAGAGAATAGATATTTAAAAAAAAACGGAACTACGACAAGAACCTTGTGGGAGGCCACAAAAATTTTTTCGTGAAACTTAGAGTAGGGATGATCTTAAATAAACTGTTAAACTGTTCTCTTTTGGAAGCTTCATGATTAAGAAGATGAAGCAAAAAGGTAAAATAATAAACTGCGTTTATTTTAGAATTTAAGACATCAACAAAAACGGCCAATGTGAACCTCTTTGGATGAACGACTTATAGATCAGCTGGATACAAATTCCTAATAATAAGGAATGGGATCAAGGTTAGGATCTAGACGGAAGAGCAGGCGTTCCAGTTCCCGTCTGTCAAGAAAAGATAGTAAATGTAGGTGTCTTTGAGATTACGTAAGGAAGGGGCGTATACAGAAAACAGATTAAGAGAATGGCTGAGTTTAATAAAGGGGGAAGAAATAGAAATATGAACAAAATTCGGAAAATGGGAAGTATTCGATGCGATTAAAAGATTAATACAATGAGAGGTGGATGAAATACCAATTTAAAACAGGATGACGGTCCACAGCGTGCAAAAAGGAAACATTTACTGCACTGAATTGACGAGCGGATACTAGGTGCAATTTTGAAAATTAAATTATAAATTGAAACTCTGTCAGGGAGAGAAGAGTTCTCGAAACAAATTTCGATTGAATAGGTCGCAGACTTAATACCCTCTTTAGATCGATAAGTGCATCTACCTGAAATTACAGAAACGGGCGAAGAAAAGCCATTCATAGTATCCTCTTCTGAAAAAGAAAGATGAACGTGGGCGATGATGTTATAACGAAATAGGGGTGTATGTTTTAATATTACTTTCACTTAGGAAGGACTTATTTGAAAGAAAAGAATTAGCAGAAAAGACTGAAAGTTTATTTCTATCGAGAGTTTTAAAGGATACATCTTTGTTAAATTTGGTATGTAATAGTTTGGCGCAAAAGTGTAGATTATTCAAATTTTTCCGGCTAACAAGTTCCTGCACATGTACTCTGTACGGACCTAGACAATTATCAGGAAAAAGATGTTCTAAATTTTTACTAAGAGAATTATTACTACTGTTACTATTAGTATTACTATTACTATCATTAATATTATTAATGTTGCTACTACCGCTGTCACTATTACTACTTTTGCTGCTATTATTATTGTTATTATTATTATTATTAGGATTATTACTATTGTTGTTATTGATGTTACTATTATTAGCATTAGCGATTCTCAGTTGGGAAGGTGAGAAAGCCGCGATTCCTTAGGCGGCAAAGATGGAACTGGGCGTGGGAGGCTAAAAGGCTTGCACTTCGTGGATGCGTCTGTCTCTATTGCAGAAAAGGTGTAAATCAGGTTGGAGTGGTTTAATACTGCTGCCGAAGGCCGCTAGACCAACTCATCTAGCAAGACGGCAAAAAATAAGATGAAAAAAGGTAAAGTAGGAAATATCAGAAATTAAATAAATAAAATTTTATAAATGAAACAAATAAATAAATAAAAAGGAAATAAGAATAGGAATAAATGAAAAACGAAAATTAATCTACAGACGTGACAAATAAAGTAGAAATAAATCTTCTAGTCGATGTTTAAATTATCGCAGAGATATAATAAAACTTCTTTATAGTGCCATACTTACAAGGAAAGTACACGAGTTGTCAGACGCGGATTTTGATGAAATTTTGATATGTTGTAGAGTATAAAAAAATATCAGACACGTGTCTTTTTCCATCGGCCCATATGCAGTTTCCAGGGGTGAAAACCACTCCTAAAGTTCTCGTGAGAATTAGTAATAAATGTTTTGATTTACTCATTGAATTTAATTCTCCTAATGTATTAAGGTTCATTTTAAAAAAAAATTATTATATTACTAATTAACTTTGACCCCTTCTTAATTTATTTTTGTTATTATTTTCGTAAGACGAGAGTGATTCCCGTTAATAAATAGATAAATAAATAAATAAATAAATACATAAGTTGAACCGTACCGATAATTTTTTAAATAAGTAAATTATAAGAATGGTTTTCCAGTATACCACAATGCAGCAGTTTAGGAGTTGTGCGGTTTTAGTCATAGGAAATCGGCCCTGTCTGATGTTTAGAGGTTTGAAGCTGTATGGTTATAACACACAGGCCTCTGCCCTGTCTGAAGTTTAGGAGTTTGGGGTTTGTTGGTTAAAAAAACACAGGATGAATGCCTGTCTGGGTTTTAGGGGTTTGGGGCTGTATGCTTATAAAGCACAGGATAATTTGAATTTTCAAAAATTGATAACAGATTCGTAATCAGCGACCTCAAAAATCCTCGTATACAATTTGTCATTAAAATTAACACTTTTTTGACTTTTTTGTCCGGAATATTGATTCCGTCATTTTGAATTAACAAAATCTGATGACGGATTCGTAATTAGCGACCTCAAAAATCATTACATAGAAATTTTTTACGAAATTGGGTTACTTGATACATGTATTTATTGATGTTTCTTGTAAGGGGTGCTTTACCCGTTTTAAAGGTGAAATATATGAAAATGCCGAGACACGTCAACTTTATTTTTTAATTGTGTGTGTTAAAAATTGTCTTTCTTTTTTTTTTTATGTTATTTTATAATTTTTTATTCCATAATTATGACCAAAAAAAGGTGTTTTCACCCCCTAGAAAATAGGGGATGCAACTCCACCGCTTAAATCACTGTGGATTACTTGTCCTTTGCACGAGAAATAATTTCCATTTTGTTTCATAAAAAAATATAGAGTTGAAGACGAGATATTTAGGAAAAACGATTTTCGGGGGTGAATTTTAGGACTGGTTTTCACCTCTTGAAACTGCATATGGGCCGATGAAAAAAGACACGTGTCTGATATTTTTTTATACTCTAAAACATATCAAAATTTCATCAAAATCCGCGTCTGACAACTCGTGTACTTTCCTTGTTAGTTTCTGAGCGTCAGCGACTACCTGTACATCTCAGCTGTACAGATATAGGTAGTGTACTAGGCAATTGTTATATGCAACGCAGGTATGTACACACGCAAGACTACATTCGGAACTGATAGTAATCGTTTGATTTATCGAGCTACAAGTGCAGTCCCGTGTGGGTCTGCTGTGTACTGACCTAGCGCGCACATGATGTTGTACGTGGTGGTTTGTCATTGCCTTCCACGTGATTATTAGCGATTATTTATTTAATTCTTGTAATACGTTCTGTCGTCGCTCGGGATCGAAGCCGTGACTTCCGTAACGGAAGTCAAGAGCTCTAGCAACTGGACTATCGCGACGGTAATAAAACTACGAATACATAAACAGAGAATAGAAATAAACAAATTAAACTGTCTTACCGATTTCTTCGACGGACGACTCAATGCTTGTATTAGATTAATCGAAGTCGAGATGGATTTTCTATAATAATGTTAACGTTTCTGTATTATATAACCGACATCACCATTGTGGTAATTTTTTTTTAGGAGAAGTCATCGACGAGGACATTAGTCTAAGAACTAGAAAAACGAAAGGAAAATCAAATCAGATTTTTATGCACTCGAAGATAGAAAGTAAAAAGGATGCAAGAGTCGATATAGTAAAAGGAGAAGAAAAGAAAGGACGAAAGACGTGGTATAGGGAACAGAAAGATCCATTAGTAAAAGTACAGAGTAAAAAGAGAAATGCACAGCTGCGATGGAAGAGCATTCAAATAAAATATAATCAGTGTCGTACATAAAATTAGAAGTAGAAGTGTGTAGAGGACAGAGTGGAGAATATATAAGTGAAAGCGGAAAAATGATGAGGGAAGCAAGCTGTGTGCAAAGTGTAAACTTCGGATTAGAAAAAGAGATGAATGTTGCAAAAGAGGAAAGTTGTGAAACTAAGAATGAGGCGGAAGATCCAGTTGAATAGATTCGAGAGAAATAATAGTTATTGCATAATTCAGAATGAACAGCTGCAGAGAGAAATGCGGTGCTGTGGAACTCTTCAATATCAAGAATTTTTCCGGCAGAAGAAACTAAACGAGATTGCAGATATGCTAAGTCATTGTCTTCGATTACCGGAATGCCAAAGTATCCGTGATTAGTTTGAACAGCGTGACAAAGGAAAATGTTACGAATCGGAGAAGGTACGAGAAGGATTACATAATTAATAGAGCGGGAAAGTAGCGGTGACGAGATGACTTGTAGGACACTTTGAGAATCTGATACAATAAGGATATTCTGAAAAATCAGAGAAGAGAAAATAAATAGAATAACATATATAATTGTGACACGGCGTAGAAAATTGAGCAGATGGAAGGGAGTTTAAAGGAATCGGAATAGTTTAGATAAGGACAGAAAAAGGCTGAACCAATTCCGTAAAATCCTTTAGAGCTGTCAGTGAAGCTTGCAACAGAGGTTAAGGTATTAAAGAATTCTAATCTAGCGGTATGTTCCGAGGTAGATTTTGATTAGATAGTTGTAAAAAATAAATTAACAGGATAAAAAAATAAACTATGGCAGCTCATCATAAACTCGTTCTACATGTGAAATTACACATTTCACCTCTTTTTATTCGAAGTTCTTGTCTAGGCTATCGTTTTCTTATTAAAACTTTACTTATTTTCTTATCCACTCTTGTTTCTTGCATTCCTTTAAATACCGTAATCGGCGCTTTTCCAACGATAAAACTAAAAAAAAAAACTCCAATATTGTATATGGTGAAAAATAAAGGAAACGGACAGAAATGAGTGTGAAGTTTTATTGTTGAAAAAGCGTCGATTACGATGTTTAGAGGAATAACAAGAAACAAAGAGTGGATGAAAAAATAGATAAAGGTTTAATAAGAAAACGGTATCCTAGACAAAAGACCTTCGAATAAAAAGAGGTGAAATGTGGAATTCCGCACGTAGAAAAGGGACCGGAGTAATTTTTCTAGTTCCGCAGCGGAGGCGGAGTACTTTGAATACGATCGAGTTTGGATAAAAATAGATGAAACAAGAATTTCCATTGGGGTTAATAATTTAAGAAAACTTAATGTTCACCGTCTATTGAACAAATCGCTAAAAGGCAGCAATTTGGGCATTCGTGTTTTCTAGGGTCTGCATTACGTTAACAGTTTACCTTTAAAACACCATTTGCATTGTTTAAAAATTACTACTGAGGTTGTATCTGGAATGCGGTTAGGGAAAATTGTCCATAATATCTTGCAGTGTACTTAGTAGATGATGATACGTCTTATATTCATTCGCATTAGCTCAAACCGTAAAGCAGAAAAATTTCATTCCCGATCAATGTGTATATAAGTTTATTTACGGAATTCTGTAACATGCTTATTTATATTCAAATTTGTATCATTCAAAAACCAAAAAATTTGAAATCACTATTATAAGTATTTTTCTGCCCTACAACTAATGTTATGCTACTGTACTTGCATAAAACAAATAATCGAAAACAAATATATAAATATATGTATGTACACATTTATGTACACTGTATGATAAAACAGGATTCAAATTTATTTTGGCAAAATAATTAATTTACAGTCTGATACATTTATAATTATTTAATAATAACCGAAATTAATTTAAACCTCTGTTTTAGATTTTATCAATTCACTTTTCGCCTTTTATGAATAAAGTATTGTAAGAAAATAATAATTACGAATTGGATTAGGTACGAAAACAAAAACGAACAATTAAACATTTAAAACTTACATGGTGGATTTTCTAAAAACGAACGATTTCTTATTCCAACTTTTCAGATTCTTAACAAAACTTGGCATTCAGTAATATTAGATTACGTATTTTTCTGACTGCTGTAGATTGAAGGTCAGATCAGTTATCAATTTTTTTACGAATCAAATCAGGTTTAGGACAAGGGATAAAACTGTCAAGTTTTTTCTCTTTTCAGCATTCTGAGTTCCAGTACAATCAAGTTAAAAATTATTATTTTATCGTGATATTTTTTCTTAAGAAATAAAAATTTCCAAAAAGGGAATAATTGTAAAAGTTTTGAATTGTTCGGGAAATTCAAGAAGTAAACAAAATTGGAAACATAAAGTTTCAAATGTTATATTTTAAAAGAAAGAAAAGCTGGATATAGAATACATGAATAAGAGTAAAGCGAAAAAGAGCAAAGCCGGCATTTGAAAAAAAAGAAAATATAAAATTTGACAATAAAGTGCTTCGGGATGAGGTATAGGTGTTTAAATATTCAGGAAACATAATAACGTAAGATGGAAGAAGACAATACAAGAATAGCAATGGCCGAAGTAAAATATTCGCAAGATGAAGCTATTCGCAATAAACAAACGAGAGTAGGCTTAAAGAGCAGTGAATAAATATTTTTACGTACGACCAGTAAACGAAAACATGCGTGCGCTGATGTAAACCGTTAAAAGAAGAAAAAAACGATAAGAAGGATTTCAGATTAGGAGATGCAGACAAATTTCCGTTTGATTGGGAAAATAAGCAGCGTGAAAATTAACGAAAAAATAAGTTTTTTTTTCCTTTTTTTTTTTAACGGCATTGACCCAACAACAAGAAAACGAAGCTAAAAATCTAGATAACTAGGCGGTCCGAAATGGACGCAACAAAGGACAACAGTGCGGACACTACAGAAGATGAAGGAAAGCAGAGGATAAAGGAAGAGTTATAGGGCATAGTAGGGAGACCTAATGACAAGACCTGACTGTATAAAAGGGAGCGCTCATTAGAGCAGGACACTCGAAGAAAATGTGATCAGTATCACATATACGATGAGGATCACAATCATAAAGAGAACAATAAGGAGAAGGCGACAGAGCAAATCGAAAGCGAAAGGAGGGGAGGAGAAAATGATTGACCCGAAGACGAATTAGGGAGACAATAGGGGAGCGACGACCGAAAGGAATAGGATGGAACCAAGACAGGGAACGAGGAATCGGCTGAATGAAACGGTAATGCGAATGACGATTAGAAAATAGGAAAGGATAAATATCCCGCCAAAGTCTGGCGTGATTGGAGGTGGATAAGGAAAGAATATCTGAAGAAGGGAAATGGTTGAGGAATGAAACAAGGCGACCAGCAGAACGAGCCAAAGAATCAGCTGCGTCATTGCCATCAATTCCGGAATTACTGGGGACCCATAAAAAATCAATAATAATAGAACGGGATGACTGCATAATGAGGAATCGGGAAAGATCGCTTAAAGAGAAAATAAAAGAGATAGCCTGAAGGATAGCGATCGACTCGATAGAAAAAATAGAGCAGAAGGAAGGAAGCCGAGAGGACTCAGAATGTCAAAGCGACGGAGCAGTAAATGCACCATCTACGCCGTCCTCGCTCCTGGAACCATCAGTAAAGATCAATACATGAGCAGGAAGGGAGGAATTCAACAAATGAAGAAATTCATTGTTGACTGCACCGTGAGAGGAGGAATTGGTTCGAAGTGGGAGAGAGAAAAATTTGATAGGTTGCCATAGGTTATTGAAGTCATGAAAGAAGTACGGAAGAGTGTTGTAGGAAAGGGTAACAGGAAAAAAATTAGAAAGACGGGTAGCAATGAGCGACGGGATTGGGATTTTATGAGGAGAAAAACGTCAGCGGTTTTTGATATATAGATAGGAGGAAATAAGTTTGGACGAGGAGATGGGAAGCCGTTTAATTAAGAAGCGATACCCAAGCTGAGAACGGCAAATAAACAGTGGTTGGGTAACCGACTCTGATAGAACTGCGGGAATGGGGGAGGACTTCAAGGCTCCAATGCACAAACGAAGGCAAGAGTTCTGGATCGCGTCAAGTTTAGAGAAGAGAGACTTAGAGGAATTACCGTATATAAAGGAACAATAGTCGAGCGTGAACCGGATGATGGCATTGAAAAGAATTAGAAGAATAAACGGATCGCCTCCCCATCTGAGGGGAGAGAGAGATTTAAGGAGATTAAGTCTTTTAAGACAGGATTTATAGAGAAAATTAATGTGCTCATGGAATGTGAGGCGGCTATTTAAAAAAAGGCCAAGATAGCATATGGAATTGACAACGAGGATAGGAATACCAGATATAGTGATGCGAGTTAGAGCTCGGTTAAAGGGTCGGAGAGAAAAAATGATACAAGACAACTTAGTAGGAGAAAGCAAAAGGTGAAGACGAGAAAGGGAATTATTAAGAATAGACAGCGAATTATTCAACTCATCAATAGCGGCGGACAGATTGTCACAGGTGGAATAGACCAAAATGTCGTCAGCGAAGAGGAGGGAAGAAGAAGGAATAGGAAGAGAAGCGATATCAAAAGATTAGATATTAAAAAGTGTAGGACTCAGACAGGAACCCTGTGGGAGCCCACGATAAACGCATCTGGAGGAGGAAAGGGAGGGAGAAAAAATAAAGAGAGTTCTGTTCTGGAAGAGGTTAATTATGAGAATGACGGCGACGAGAGGGAGGTTAAGAGAAAAAAGTTTGGAACCCAAAGAGGGAAGGTGCACATTATCAAAGGCAGAAGAGACGTCCCCAAAGGAGGCAATGGTGAATTTTGAAAAAATAAGTATACGTTGAGAAGCATAGAATGTAATCTCTATAAGAAGAATATTTCGTACTTCTGAAGGTAAAAAAATTCCTACGAAATCCGTTGAACTCAAGTTCTCCAATTCCATCCTTCCTGACTTTGTGTCAATTTACAATCTCCGCTTCCCTGTGTCTCCTTGTATTAAACCACCTATGCAGTGCTCTAAATGTTTTCTTTTTGGCCACATTTCTAAGAACTGCCGTAGTTCCTGCGCCATTTGTGCCCACTGTTCCTCTAAGCACCCTCTTTCCGAATTCTCTAATCCCCAAAATCCTCCACTATGCCGAAACTGTAACGGCATTCACGGTTCTAATGGCCGCAGTTGCCCCGAGTGGTCCAAACAAAGGGATATTAAAAAAATCATGGCTGTCGAAAACGTATCGTTTCATGAAGCTGCCAATATAAGAAACAATTCTTTTAGCACTCCAGCGTTTTCTTATGCCAGTCGCGCCTCTATGCCCTCTTCTAATTTGATCGTTGCTCCGGATACCTCTATCTCCACTCCCCACCGTCCTATAAAATCTCCTACTTTCCGTAAACCCAACAAAACCAAATCTTCTTTTAATCATAAGCCTCAATTCCCTCCTCTTCCTTCAAATCATTTTCCCTCCCCCTCCAGTGGCTGGGCTCTAAACCACCCTGTTAGCTCCAACATTAATCCAGGGTACCTATGTTACCTCCGCTTCTATCTCCAATGATCCTACACCCATTTCTTCTCGAG
Source organism: Icerya purchasi (assembly GCA_039619475.1). Classification (NCBI taxonomy): domain Eukaryota; kingdom Metazoa; phylum Arthropoda; class Insecta; order Hemiptera; family Monophlebidae; genus Icerya; species Icerya purchasi. Next base: position 395,472,256 of record CM077116.1, read on the forward strand.
TAGTTCATCTTCCTCCTATTAATAATTTAGCAACAGGAATAATTGACCTACTCTCTTCCCACAACATTGCGCCTTCTTCTAACTTTGCCCCCTTGCTTGTCTCTTTCTTGTCCAGTAATTTACACCTTAATTAATTTCCCCTTTGATCTCCTTTTGGCTACATCAGCTATGCAGAACGCTGCTGAGAGATGGTTCATCTGCTCACAACAGCTAATTTCAAAATTTGGAATCTCTCTTCCAAATTCTCTCATTTATTTGAGAACTTTAAAATGTACGGAGTTAGTTCATTTGAACCATACTTCTAATGCAGTTAATATCTCCTTTCTTACTGCTCATCCTCGTTATTTTAAAGAGACGCGTTGGACGGTATTTAACTATACCGGACCAATGTATGTTCCTTTAATTTTTCAGGTTCTAATTCATAGGTTATTGACTTGGTTGTTTTTTATCATATATCATATGCGAACCAGTCATAGCTTTAAGGTTATAACAAGTCTATATAATAATAAGATGCATAGATTTCCCTTGCGGAATAATGTTTCCCATTTGTTATTTTCTCTTAATATTATTTCTTATCTCTTTTCCTCTCCCTTATATTTCGTCATATTTCTGCAGGTTCAATCTTATTTCGTTGTTTTCCTTTGCTACTCTGCGTCTAAATCCTTTTCTCCTCCCTTCTATTGTTCCTTGCTCGGCGATCCAGATTTGGTTTCCTATTACTTCCTATTTTTTCTTCCACATGATGCACAAGTTTAATATTCTCCAATGGAACTGTCGTAGTCTGAGAGCCAATCAACAGTCATTGGAGGGAATACTTGACTCCTTTTCCATTCATATTGCTCTCTTATCTGAAACATGGCTTTCCGATTCCTCTAACATATCCATTCGAGGCTTTACAGCAATCCGATCCGATCGTGTTGATGGCTATGATGGCGCTGCCATTCTCATAAGAAATGATATCTTTTTTCTCTCCCACGACCATTCCTCTGACTTTTCTTCTAATTCTCATTCACTAAACCTAGTCCATATTTCAATCCCAAATATTTATCCTCAGCCTATTCATATAATTTCTGTATATATTCCTCCTAATTTTGATCTCAACAATTTCCCATTCACACTATTGACTTATCCTCACTCTCTTCCTTTCATTATTGGCGGCGACTGGAATGCTCATTCTCCTCTGTGGGGCTCTGCGCGTCACAACAGAAACGGTCGTGTTCTTGAAAACTTTATTCTTAACAACAATTTTGTCCTTCTTAATGACAACTCACCTACTCTCTACAAAGGTGCACACTCATACAGCTCGGTGGATCTGTCCTTTACTTCTCCCCACTTTGGTCTTAAATGTCATTGGAGAACTTTGGACGGTACCTTCGGCAGTGATCATGTTCCCATTATTCTTTCCTTTCAAGACCTTCTTCCCCCTCCTCCACCTCCTAATTATCCCAGACCTGCTCTCACTCCCAAATGGTCGTTCAATAAAGTTGATTGGGACAAATTCCGCTCAATCATCGACCTTTCTCTTCCTTACATACACTCACATACTGATCTTATTCAACAATATAAGGCTTTTTCTAATTCCATTTCTTCTGCTCTTGATATCTCCTCTCCGCCACTTCATCATTCCAAAAAAAACTCTTACCTTCTGTCGTCCTCACTTTGGTGGAATAATGATTGCACGAATGCCTTCAAGGATAGTGTTTCCTCCTTTCGACTCTTCCGGGCTAGTTCCTCCTTTTCCAACTTCATGGCTCACAACAGGGCCAACGCCAAGGCTAGATTCATCCTTAAAATGACCAAAAGAAATTCATGGCGAAATTTTTGTTCATCATTTTCTAGATCTATCTCCACTTCCCATCTTTGGAGAATGGCTAAAGCTTTTTGCTCCTCCAGCTCCGAACGCCCCTCACACTACAACCTTCCTTCAGAGAAGTTTCTTGATTCAATTGCTCCTTCCTATGTACCTTCCCTCGAGGAATCATTGGCTCCTCTCCTACCTGTCACATCTCCTTCTCACTTTTTCTCTTCTCCCTTCAGCTTCAATGAACTCTACGATTCCTTGATCAGTTCTTCTAATTCTAGCCCAGGTATAGACGACATCCCTATCCTTGTCCTCAAGAACCTCTCTGAGTTAGCACTCAAAACACTTCTGTCAATCTATAATTCCTTTCTGTACACTTCTGCAACTCCACCACTTTGGAATTCCTTTATTATTATTCCTATCCCGAAAAAGAAGCCTAACTCCTTCCGTCCAATCTCTTTAGCCTCGTGTTTAAGAAAACTTTTTGAACACATGATTAATAAACGCCTGGTCTGGTGGCTAGAATATAACAATATTTTTCCCGATAATATGTTTGGTTTCCGTTCTGGCCTTGGTGCTACTGACTGTATATCCTTGTTTTTTTTCGACATCTATAAATCCTTCATTCATAGGAAATTTACCATCGCCGCGTTTGTTGATGCCGCTGCTGCCTTTGACAATGTTCACTTACCTTCTTTACAAAATAAAATGCTTTCCATTAACATCCCTCTTCAGTTTACTTCCTTAATTATCAATCTTTTCCGGAATAGAAAAATTCGTCTTTCTACTCCCTTCTTCGACGATTCCAGATCAATTTTTCGAGGCCTTCCGCAAGGATCGTGCTTGAGTCCTACTCTTTTCAACATTTACTTTCACAGTCTTGCTACTCTTAACATCCCGTCTAAGTCCTTATTCTTCGCTGACGATATTCTCGTCTATTCCTCCTCTAATAATCTTTCTTCTGCCAATGAGGAGCTTAATTCCTCCCTTGCTATTTTGGAATTATCGTTGTCTTCTCTTCATCTTTCTATTTCTCCTGAGAAGTCTGCCTCTGTAGTTTTTACATTTCGTCCTTTTAACCGTGCCTTAATTAACCTTTTCCTATGTCAGCTCCCTGTTCCTCTAGTTAACTCTTTTTCCTACCTTGGTGTCATTCTTAATAGTAATTTATCTTTTTCCGATCATATCAACTATTTTTGTACATCTGCTCTCAAGAGATTAAATTTCCTAAAAGCCTTGTCCCCCCGGAATTGGGGTGGCGATCCGTATATTCTCCTCATACTTTACAGATCCATTATTCTTTCTAAATTAGACTATTGCTCTTTTCTTTATGCCAGTGCTCCCAAATCCCTCCTTATCAAACTTGATCGCATCCAAAACGCTTGTCTTTGCCTCTGTATTGGTGCTCTGAATTCTTCTCCAACTCCTGCTCTCCTGGCCGAAACTGGCTTCCTTCCTTTATTTATTCGAAGACTTTATCTCGGTGAAAGATTTTTGATTAAACGTCTTCATATTCCTCACTCGAAACTCGTGAATTCCTATCAATATATTCTGGACAACTGGCGTTTCTCTCCTAGAAAAATTCCAATCCTTTCACACATATCCTCCCGACTTGTCCTATTCTCTCAGTTTATCCTCTCCTATAATAAATCCCCGTACTTCACTTACAACTTCGTAGAACTGTCGTTTTCTCCCAAGCTATTTTCTCTTCCCTCGAACATTAAATCTCTTCCGTTCCCTGTAATACTCAACGAATTCAACCAAACTCTACATTCACTTTTTCCAGCTCACAGCGTGGTTTTTACGGATGGCTCAAAATCTGCTTCAGGTGTCGGAGCTGCTTTTATCCTTCCTGATATAAATTATTCTGAGTCTTTTCAACTCCCTCCCTTTTCTTCTATCTTCTTAGCCGAATCCATGGCTATTTTACGTGCTATCCTTTTTATATCCTCATCATCCAATTTATCAAAATTCGTCATATGCTCTGATTCGAAAAGCGTTTTATCAACCATCGCATCTTCATTCCCTAAACCATCGTCAGATCCTGTTATTCTTCACATTCGTTCCTTAATTTATAATTTATTAACATCCCGTTCTATCCTAATTGACCTGTTCTGGATTCCGGGCCACTGCGGCATGGTTGGTAACGATCTTGCCAATTCATTGGCATGTCAAGCTGCAGTAAATGGCCGTTTCATAGACAGATTCCCCTCCCAATGTCTTTGTCCACTCTCTTATCGTTTCCACCATGACTTTTGGACTGATCTTTATCCGTCTCTTTTCTCCAATCCTAACTCTTTTTATCTCGCTATACAACCCTCTCCACCCACTTCTTCCTGGTTTAATAATTTTCCCTGCATCAGCCGTTCTGTTATTTCTTCCATAATTCGCCTCCGCTTTAATCACAGTCTGCTTCCTGCTTCCCTCTTTCGTTTTAATATTGTTCAGTCTCCCTTGTGTCCCTTCCATCCTCCTATCTTAAATTTGACCTGTGATGTAAATCACCTCTTATTCAAATGCTCATCTATCTCCTCAGAACGTGCGGCTCTTTATTCTAATTTGCTTGGTCTTGGCCTCCCGACCCCTTACTGTGCCCCCTACATTCTTTCTCTTCCTTCTCTTTCTGTTGTTCCTATATTGGCTATCTTTATTTCTTCTGCTTCTAATCGCTTCCTAATTTAACTTTCAAGTCCCTACGTTTCACTATTTGTTAGTCCTTTGTGCTGGGTAAATGTCCTAAGTTGACGCGCCCAAGTTAAAAAAAAAAAAAAGCATAGAAACAGGAGGAATCAGATTTCACTGGTTGGGCGGTACAATACTTTCGTATTTCGTCGTGTATGTGGTTAGTGTGTATTCCTGCGTTCATCTAAATCGGGTAAGACCTTTCCATTTACATTAATTCCGATAACTAGTATCGGTGTTTATATTTATTATCTCTGCTACCTTTTTGTTTTCAGCGATCTTATCTTTCTTTTGATACTGGGCAATTCTTTCTATTATTTATTTATTTTTTTATTTTCCCCCATTTTCTTTCAACTCTAGCTCATCGGGACAGCTACTACTTTGATAAACACTAAAAAGAGGGGAAGGGGTCCCCAGAGGCCCCTGCTGCTAATAATAAATCAACTAAAGTCTCCTCGACGCGAAAGAATGACAACAACAACAAACGCAAAACTTCAGAACCGTTATCTCCGTTATCAGCTGTATCCGAGAAAGAAATTAAACTAATAACATCTAGCGAGTCTAATTTAACAAATACTTTTTAACCGACTTCAAAAAAGGAGGAGGTATTCAGTTCGACTGTATTTTTTTATTTTTTATTTTTTTTTTTATGTGTGTTACTTCAGAACTTTCTTCTAGGTGAACCTTTTGATACTTCTTCTTTTATTTGAAAGGCGGTGCTTCTCATGTGGTCCAATTTAAATTTGAGTTATCCTTAATAAGGCGGGAGATTGAAGCTTTTTGGATGCTTTTCATTCATGATTGGTTTAACCGTCGGGTTACATTTATTCTCTTAAAATATATAAATTTGCCAAATTACCCTAGAAGTGTAGCTTTTGATGTTTTTACCGTGGAAATTCCGTTCAAAATAAATGAATCGATTTTTTTTTTGAAAGCTGTTGTTTCTCATGTGGTCCAATTTAAATGTGATCAAGATCTGACGGGTAGTTTTTGAGTTATCCTTAATAATGCGGGAGATTGAAGCTGTTCGCTGGAGCAGAGACCTCAGCATGTGACATTGTGGCTGTGTTGGATAAATAGCTGTTAATTTTAGAATTTTTTTTGTTCAAATCAGTGACACTAGTGCAAGCATCAATGCCACGTTGAAGAGTATTAATATAAGTATAATTGATGTTTTTTGAGAATAAATTAAGATCTTGTCTCCTAAACATATTTGTTTTGGGTTTAGGAATATTGAAAGACATAATGGAAGTTATATTACGGTGTGGAGTTAGGTCAAAGTGACTTATTGAGAAGGTAACCAATTGTTGAATTCTGTTGTGTACGATGAGATGATCGATGATGCTCTTTCCATTGTAATTAATAAACGTGGATTGTTTGCTGTTTTTAATGACTAAATTATTGGACAGCAGAAATTCATATTTGGAGGAGATTGGAACGCTCGCTCTCCTCATTGGAGTTGCTTCTCTAGTAATCCTAATGATCGGGTCATTGAAGATAAAATTTCCGACTTTAATATTGTACTCTTCGATCTTTCCCCCATTTATTTTAAAATTCAATCGACCTATAACTCATTGATCTAACTTTCACTTCTCCCAACATTGGTTTTAATTCGTCCTGGAAAACCTTTGACAAACTTTTGGCAGCGATCATGTTCCTATACTTCTATCCCTCAATAATTTTCCTTTACCTCTACCCCACAAACCCCTTCATGTTTTTCGTTGGGATTTTAACAAAACCAACTGGCTCAAATTTTTTAACATACTGGACTTCTTCCATTCATGTATTCTTACAAATATAGATCCTGTTCAGTTTTATAACTCATTTTTACACACTTAATTAATTCAAGTTTGTCCTCCTCTTCTCCACCAATTAAATTTCCTAAAAATCCTAAGCACGTCACTGCGTCATCTATATGGTGGAATAGTGAAAAGCCGCTTATGATGCTAGTATATCTGCTTTCAAAATTTTCCGAGCCTGTTCTTCAACCTCCGATTATTTAATCTACAAACAGATGAATGTGAAGGCTAGGTTTGTTTTCAAATCGTCCAAAAATGATTCCTGGAAAAAATGTTATTCCTCTTTCTCCTGTAACATTCCCTTTCCTCAAATTTGGAGGATGTCTAGAGCTTTTAAAGTCTCCCGTTTTCACCATCCTACATCTACGAATATTCTTTTGCAAAAGTTAATTCTTTTTCTTGACTCTATTTCTCCTTCTTATGTATCCAACTTTGAAGAACTTTTCCCTCTTTCATTTTTCAATGATTCCTCTCCTCATTTTCTTACCTTACGCTTCAACATTAACGAACTGCGTTATTCATTAAACAATGCTAATGATTCTTCCCCAGGGTTAGACGGTATACCTTACCGCGTTCTTAAAAATTTGTCTAACCAATCTCTTCTAATCCTTCTTAATATGTTTAATTCTATTTTATCCATTGGCTTTCTTCCTCCCTTTTGGAACTCCTTTGTAATTATTCCAGTCTCTAAAAAAGATCCTTCTTCCTTCCTTCCAATATCCCTTGCTCCGTGCCTAAGGAAAATTTTTGAACGTATCCTAAACAGACGTCTTATCTGGTGACTGGAAGGTAATGATTTACTACGCAGTAACATGTTCGGTTTCCGTCCTGGTCTTGGTCCTTTCGATTGCATTAGTCTCTTTATTTCGGATATTTATAAAGCATTCTTAAATAAAAATTATACTCTAGTTACATTTCTTGATATTTTCAATACTTTTAATAATGTGCATCTTCCAATCTTACAAAATAAAATGTTTTTCATTTACCTTCCATCCCAATTTATTTCAATTGTTATTCGGCTTTTCCAGAATCTTACGGTTCATCTTTCTACACCTCCTGATTCTGCTTTCAGAACTGGGAGTCCTACGCTTTCAGCCTTCCTCCCAATAGGGTCGTCTTCCCTTTTCTTTGCTGATCATATCCTTCTATATTCCGTTTCTCATGATCTTATTGCAAACGAAGAAATGAATAATTCTTTGTCAAGATTAAATAGTTCACTCTCAGACTTACGCCTTTTTATTTCACTGTGTAAATCCGCTTGTATTAATTTTATTTATCGACCTTTTAATCTTTAGTAAACTCTTCTGTAAATAACATTCCTATTCCCTTAGTTAATAATTTTTGTTATCTGGGTCTGTTCCTAAATAGTCGCCTCTCCTTTTTCCGAGCATATTAACTATTGTATTTATAACACAAATATATAACGCTGTTCTTCGCAATCAATATTTCCCACTAGCTTGGAAGTTCTCACAGATAATTGTTATACCGAAGCCTGGAAAACCGTCTGAGGTGGTATCATCATATAGACCCATCTCGTTGCTTCCTGTCCTCTCAAAGATACTGGAAAAATTAATTTTAAAACGGTTGTTTTCAATATTATCTAACAATACAATTATTCCCGATTTTCAATTTGGTTTTCGTAAGAACCATAACACTATAGAACAGGTTCACAGATTAACAAAGATTATTGAAAATAGCTTGGAAAACAAGAATATTTGTACGGCCGCGTTTCTGGATGTCCAGCAGGCTTTCGATAGGGTATGGCATCAAGGATTATTGTATAAAATTAAACTTCTGCTTCCTCACTCCTTCTATCTACTATTTAAATCATATATACAAGAAAGATATTTTCGAGTGAAAATAACCGATGAATATTCAGATATTTTTCCGGTAAGGGCCGGGGTTCCACAGGGGAGCGTTCTGGGTCCAATATTGTACCTGATCTACACGACCGACTTCCCGATGCTGGATAATACAGAAGTAGCTTTGTACGCGGATGACGCAGCTATCTTGGCCGTTGATAAGTGTGAAAACACAGCCACAGAAAAACTGCAGGAGTCACTTCGGCATGTGGAAACTTGGCTAAAACGATGGCGCATAGTAGTCAATGAAAGTAAGTCGACGCATATTTCATTCACAAAAAGAAAAATTGAACGCCTGCCAATCAAAATAAATAACGTCGTAATACCACATGCCAATAACGTAAAATATTTAGGCATGCACTTGGACGCTAGGCTGATCTGGGGTACTCATATTCAAAAAAAAATGGAGCATTTGAGGTTTAAAACTAGAACCATGTCGTGGTTGTTAGCTAAGAGATCGGGCTTATCGTTAGACAATAAAACTCTATTATATAAAATAGCTCTAAAACCGATCTGGCTGTGTGGTATACAGCTGTGGGGCTGCGCAAAAACATCGAACTTACAGAAAATACAACGATATCAAAATAGGGTACTGAGAACCATTACTGCAGCCCCCTGGTACGTCTCAAATTATACCCTCCATAATGACTTGAATGTCATGTCTGTGGAGGATGAAATCAAAAAACAAGCAAATAAACATGTTGCCCGACTTAGCATCCATATGAACCCACTTGCTAACAATCTGCTGGATAACTCCGGTGAAATACGTAGACTGTGGCGAAATAAGCCTCTAGACCTTGTCCAGCCATTATAAAGTTCAGAGGGAGTATGCTGGGTACTACCCCTCCACAAAACATTCTTTATCGCAACAAATTAATCGCTAAATGACCACTAAAACCGGTCAGTTGTGATGGGGAAAAAAAAAAAAAAATATTAACTATCTTCACAAGTCGGTAAATAAAAGACTAAATCTCTTTAAATCTATTTCATCAATAAGGTGGGGAGGAGATCCTAGTAACTTAATTGTCTTGTCAAGAGCTATATTTTTACAAAATATCAAGTCAATACACGCAAAATTGAAAAAATGACAGCAAAAACAAAAAAAAAACGCGATTTTAGACGGGTTTTTCGATATATCTCAAAAACTAATCGATAAATCGATACCCGTAAAAAAAAATCGATAAATCTTTTTATTATCTAAAACTTTCTCATTTACTATTTTTCAATTCGACGCTTACTTTTTCTTATATTTACAAAAACCTGTTTTTTTCAATTTTACGTACGTTTTAGGTCATGTTCTCTACCGAATCTCGAGTTGGATTTGACACTATCATTTTTAGAATTATTTTCTCTACATCACTGTATATTTTGTTTCCGGGTTGTAATTTTTTCAAAATTAATATTGAATCGTGACAGATTGATTGGACTAATATTGAAAAAGAGTGAATTTTTTACAATGCTAATTTTTACATTTTCGCCTAGGTATCCTTTTTTAGTCGATCCGTCACGGTGAGTCTAGCAATCCATTCACCGATGTCTGTAATGTGTATTACTGTTTCGTTGATTGTGTTTTTGATTTATTTTTATTAGTTATTAAATACGATATTGCCCGATGCAGGTCAGTTGTTTTAAAATATTACTTTTTTCCTAGGTGGCATGTGTGAGCGCGCAGAAAAGTGTATAGTGGCCCGCTGGACTGTTCTCGCCGTGTTATTTCGTAATGTATGTCGAAAAGGAGTCAAAATAACGGCACTCAGATAGCGATCGCGGTCATTTTAATAATCAGGTAATAGAAGTGCTAGTGATTAGAAGGAATACTTCGCCGTATGCATACTGTTCGCTTTATTGTAATAATATAACGTTGTGTTAGAAAATTGTGCTGAAATTTAGCGGCAGCGTTGTGGGCCTCGTTGATCTCGTGGCTGTCGGCAATAAATCAAACAGATATTTCGCTAAATTATGACTGCTGCGAAGGCGACGGCTTCCCCCTGTTCCTGCAGCGCTATATGCTGCTCCTGTATCTATCTGCTGTCTTTCGTTGGTAAACCTTACAAAGGAATTAGAAGTTCGCGTGATTTCGACTTTCATGCGAAGCAACTCTTACCTGGCAGAAGCAGCCGTCGATTTTTAACACGATTTCTAGACAAGCTACAATTTAAGCCATCCTCTACACTCTACACACACCTATAAACCCATAAAAACTTTTTATATAAACCTCGCCGACGACCGGTTATTACCAAATTATATTCCCGCTCGCAGCTCATCAAATTTCTCTAATTCAGTAGCGGGCAGACGGAGCATAGTCCGCCGAGCAGAACGGAAAGTAGTAATAGCAGCGAAAATGTCTTATTTTTAACCGTTTTCAGAAAAATAACAAATAAAAAATGTGCCTCCTTTCAAATTGAGCGCTTACTTTTTTTCTAATCGGCGCGTAACTTTCTAGTTAGTTCACCGATTCCTATGAAACTTTACTTCATTTAGAAGATGCTTCTCAAACGATTATGCAGAAAATGTGTATTTGCACCTGTATGTATGCAATAAGCAAAAACGTGCTATTCTTCACAAAAATTTGTAATACCCTCTTCGTTAATCATAACATTATTTTTCTGAACAAAGAAATCGCCTATTTTGGCAATTTACTGCAAATCGATTATTGCTTTTTTTTTTGTATTTGTTTTAATCGAAATAATAATTGGAGTTAAACGTTCAGATAAAAACAGCAAGTAAATTTCTGTTCCGGTACGGTTAGAAAAAGAAGTGTTGAGTTTTTTGAAATTAAATTGAAGTAGGTATTTTTATTTTCTAGTTAATGTATGATCGAAAAGAAAAACATTCCGCAATCGGATAGAAATTTAAGTTTATTTAGATTATCCACCCCACTTGGAGAAAAAACGTTAATTTTACAGAAATCCCCATTAGAAAAAATGTCCCAATTTTATGTAAAGTTTGTTATATTTAGTAGGATTTTTGTTATTGTTATTTAGAAAATGTCACAATTTTATGTAACGAAAAAATGTCTTAATTTTATATAATGAAAGTTAAATGTTACATATATATCTCTTGATCACTAATCTTTTTTCTCCTAAAATTCTTTTAGAAAGATTGCTCTCAATTGACTACGTCATTCTTACCCATATTTTATTTTAAAAAGTCTTAGTAATTGTGCAACGCAACATTCAACTTTTGATATCTTATATAAAATAATGGGAGATAAACATGGGACAAAAAATTTAGTGTACCTCGGGCTAAATATTATCAATCCAGAGTCCTTCACAAGGGCAGCAGAATTTGCCGGCTGCGCAATTGTAGTTGGTCAAAACGTTATTCTCAGATTTTCGCTTCCGCCGCTATTCTCCGCTCTGTCCGCAGAATTGTATGGTATCCTGCTAGCTTTGGAACGCGCGGTTAAATCAAACTAACATACAATAACAATAGCTACGGACTCACTGGCAGCCTTACAGAACATCCATCAAAAATCAAACCATCCGATAGCTGACTCCATAAATATAATCCTTCATAATTCACCACCGAGGGTAATCTTCATGTGGGTTCCTGGTCACGAAAAGATACCAGGAGACCTCATGGCCGATCATGCTGCCAAAGAGGCATCAAAAATGCTTCCGGTTTCACGAATTCAGATTCCACCCGGTGATATGAAGGAAGCGAATAAAAAACTTTTTTGGAAAATTATGGCAAAAAAAATGGTCGAAGCAACAAAATCCATCACATCTACACGCAGTCAAACCATTAGTTCGCGATTGGAAATTTCAGCCAGAAGGTTGAAAGAATCAAGTGGTGCTGTGCCCCCTACTTATCGGCCATTCCATCCTCACACATGAATATATATTTCAGAAGCTTACTCCACCAGTATGTGACAGATGTGAAATTCTTATCACCATCCCCCACCTTCTAACCGAATATCGCAAGATCCTTAACCTATGCTCTAGATTCCCTCCGCAATATCCCTCTTTGTCACTCCTATTCCAGGATTCGGAATTTGTCGCAGTAAACTTATTTTATAAAATATAATAAACTTTCAGGCCGCGTTCCCAGCCTAGCTGCTGTACGCAGCGCGGAAGAAAAAAAAAAAGAAGAAGATATAATCATTAATTATATATTTCTTTTTTCAGAGTAATATTGACCAATCGATGGCTAATATATGTAACGCTAAACAATTATCTCAGTAATAAAAAATTTGCAGTGTTTTAATAGTAAATAACAAACGGCTACAATGACAATCGTGGAATTAATACTTAAAGGAATTAATATATCACATATTATGTGTTATTTAGTAAAACGGCCAACAGAAGTTGTACGTGATAAAATTGGTTTAATCTGCATTCTGTGCCAATCTTCGCTTGTTTAGAAAAATTATATAATTAATGTTACTACATATGAAAAATGTAATAATCAGTGCAATGAACTCGAGAGTGAACGAAACTTCTCAAATTTAACAATTAAAAATATAAAAATTATAAACTGGATTTGAATTTAGCAAAACTAATATTAATTTTTATAAGCATATAATATTATATATGTTAAAAAACGAGAAAGTAAAGCTGCTTAGACCTAGTTTATTAGCTTTCGCTTTTTCATCTGACAGACGGCTGGCTGATTCGCCTCAACACTATTCGCCTCCACGCGGTACGGTCACTTTCTGCCCTCTTCAAGTCCGTTTAGTTCCGTATGTTAGTTTCTATTGATACTCACAAATGTCATTCTAGGACGTCCACACGGTGTCATTCCTGCGATTTTTCCCTCGATAATCACGTTAAGCATGCTATGTTCTAACCGCAATACATGCCCTAACCAGGCCAACCAAGTTTTACGTATCCGATCCAGTACGATTCTTCCTTTTCCTATTGCATCGATCACTGCTTTATTATTAATTTTTTTCCGTTCAACTTATTCGCTGCAGCTTTCGTCCGTATCACATTTCAATTGCTTCAAGTCGTTTGCAGTTAGCTCCCGTTTCAACAGCCACGTTCTCGCCTTTTCACAAGTCGCTTTCGGAAGTTCATCGAAATTGCTTGCTGCGCTGGTAGTGAGTATTTATCTTTAAACACTTGCTTGCCATTAGCTATTCTACTTGCTTAATTCATTTTTTTATTCAGCCCGATGCTAATTTACTGTTGCGTTCCATTTACTACCAGGAAGGTTAATACTCATTTCTTGTTTGTTCATGTTGGAATGCAATTTAATAGGCATAGTTGCCAGCGCTCTCAAACTTTCAACTAATGACACTTAATCGTCAGCAAATTTGATAGCATCTATTCTATTGTTAGCAATCTTTACTCCGTATTTGTACACACTGAACGTTTCATTTAAAATAATTTTCGAAAAACTATTAAAAGAATCAGGCGAAATTGAAAATATATCCTTCCACGAAGCATCGAGTGCATCGGGGTCTTCCACAGGGTTCGTGTCTCAGTCCCACTCTCTTTAATATTTACATTATCAGTGCTGCCACTCTTCCTATCAACTCAACGTCATTATTGTTTGCGGATGATATTTTTCTCTACTCAACAGATGTAGACATTTCAATTGTCAACGATCAACTAAAAAACAGTTCTCTTACCAAATTTGAACGAGCTCTTTCCCATGTAGATCTTTCCAAATCGTCCACTAAGTCTTCCTGCGTTGTCTTCACCTTTTGTCGATCCAGTCAATCATTGGTTTGCATATCTTTATGCGATTGTTCTATTCATTTCTTCAACCACTTTTGTTTCCTAGGCGTATTCTTAAACAGTCGACTATCCTTCTGTGTTAACACGTTAACTATGCATTTCAGCCCGTAAAATAATTAATCTTCTAAAAGCTCTTTCGCACTCAAATTGGCAGGAGGTGATCTCTACATCCTTATTATGCTGTATAAATCTATCGTACTCTCCAAGTTCGATTATTCCTCCATCCTGTATCGTAGTGCATCCAGGTTCTTTCTCTCCAAATTAGACATTCTTCAGAATCCCCGTATTCGTCTTTGCCTTGCAGTTCTCAGATTCACTCCTGCGTCGGCTCTGCTGGCAAAAACTAACATCTCTCTCCTGTTTATCCGCCAATTTTATTTGAATTACCGTTTCCTCATTAAACGTCTCCCTGTTTCTTCTTCCAGACTCAATCTGCTCGAACTCTCTATCTTTTGAAACTGGCGGTTCTCTCCAAGTAAGACACATGCATTTTCTCTTATATTGCCAAATTCAGTCTTTACACTGTGTCTCATAACAAACTTTCTTACTTCCTTTTTGAGTACCGTGGGTTTTTTCACCCTCCAAACTTTTTAATCTTTCCTCGTCATCCAAAACCTGTTGTCCGGTAATTATTAGACAAGGATTTCGCCATACCATCAATTCTTCCGTTCCTTCTCATTCACTGTTATTTACTGATGGTTTCAAGGGTAGGAGATCTGTTGACGCTGGTTTTACTTCCCGATCAACGCGAAGTCATTTAGTCTCCCCAACTTCTGCTCAATATATACTGCCGAATTATTTGGCCTTAAATAAAACTTCTTACTCTTCAGTCTTGTCATAGGTAGTAACATTTCTTCTGCTACCACTTTCTCGTCATTCCTATCTCCACAGTTACCCCTAATTCTCCTTCCATTAATTTTTTAACAGTTAATCACATTTCCACGGCTATTATTGAGCCGCTTGCTTCATACAACATTGTATACGTATTTCTTTTTTTCTTTGCTGAGTCACTATCCTTTCTACTGTCTAATTAGGTAAATTTTAATTAACTACACTTTTTCTTAACGTTAAAAAGAAAAGGGAATCGGGAAATGGTTTCTCTTATTTTCTCTCTGTTCGAGTACTTTTTCCGTAGTTATATGTTTTTATGTTCTTTTCACTTTAACTTGGGACATTCAGAGAAGTTGCCCAGAATCATGACTGTTGCAATTAACGGTATAATAATTGAATATACCGTTGCTGTAATGGCTAACATCATTATCGGACGCAGCTATAATCGTTTTAATCTGTTGATTTACGAATGCGCTTCTGCAGAAATGCTTCCTTTATTTTTCAGATTAAGATATATCTGCACTGCTATAAGCATTGCGTTCATGTGTTTCATGCACACGACGATATGGTTTCTGCTACTAATTATAGAAGTATGGCAATTTTTATCATTCTCAATAGCAGTGGGTTTTATAATACTCGTACTAGTGTGTCTAAAATAATTTAATTTCACTAACAACTCTTTCATTGTCTATCCTATATTTAAGTATTACACGTACTCTTGTGCCGGCTGGATTTTCACCTTCCTATCTTGGAATCAGATTTATATTAAAAATACAACTGATTTTTCTGTTCTTCTCTATGGCCTTCTTTACGGCTTATTAGCCTAGATTTTTCTTCTCCACTGCACTATTCTCCTTGTAAAAGTCCTTGTCTACTCTCCCAACCCTGTTTTTTTGTTTGTGTCAACTTATGTATTCTCTTTCCACTTGCCCTCCCTCGCTGATTTCCCTTTCTTTCCTATTATATTTCTCCTTATTATCTATTATGCTTTTGCTGCATTTAGTTTTCTGTCAATAAAAATCCACTAGAGAGTCTGTTGGATGCCTATAATGTTAGTGTCGCTCTTATTTCAAAAACTCGGTTACGATCGGATATAAATCTCAATTTTAGGAGATACAAGTTGATTAAATGTGATCGCAACGATGACTATGGTGGAACCGCAATTCTCGCGATTAATGACATTATATTTCGTTCACATGACGTAATTTTCACTATATCGATTTAATCTTTTCTTCTCGTACTATTGGTCTTAACTAAGACCGGAAAACTCTTTGTGGCTTCTATGTTAGTGATGATGTTCCTCATCATCATTATCTCCTCAACCATTCGGTTGGTGGGCAACCTATTCGTACATTTTTAGCTGTACAAATGTAGGTTGTGTACACACGCAAGACTACATTCGGAACTGATTGTAAATGTTTGATTTATCGTGCTACGAGTGCAGAGCCCGCATATGATGTTGTACGTGGTAGTTTGCCATTGCCTTCCACATGATTATTAACGAATATTTAATTTAATTCTTTGCAATAAGTTCTGTCGTCGTCCGGGATCGAACGCGTGACCTCCGTAACGGAAGTCAAGCGCTCTAGCAACTAGGCTATCCAGACAACTATCATGTTCCTATTTTATTTATTTCTCATAACTTTCCTTCTTTTGCCTACTTCAGACCGATTCGCTCTCCCAGGTGAAATCAATCCAAAACTGGCTGTTTTCCGTTCGGTTTTAAAGTCCTCATTTCTCAGTATCCCAAGTAAATCTGTTTCTATTTTTTAATATAACTCATTTCTTCAATCTATCAACAATACTTTCTCATTATCTTCTCTTTCTCGCCGTTCCGCGTCGTCCAAACATGGTGGAACAGTTTCATTCTTCTCTTTTTTACTCATAAACGAGTTAATGCCGGAGCCAGGTATATTCTAAAAGTTGCTAAAAAATCCTCCTGAAAGAAATTCTGCTCTTCCGTTTTAAGATCCGCTCCGCTTCATCATATTTGGAAGATGGCTAGAGCTTTTAAATATCCATCCTCCGAACGTCCTTTTTCATATACAATATCCCTAGTCTATTACCTTTTATTGATTCTGTCGCTCCAGAATGAATTATATTCTTTACCATTTCCAGAAGAGTCTCCTCCTTACTTTCTTACTTTTAATTTCACTATGACTGAATTAAAATCTACTCCTCAAAAATTATCTAGCTCCACTCCTCCGGGTCTCGATGGCATTAGTTTCTGCGTTCTTAAAAATCGACCTGATTTATCTTTTTGTAACCTTCTTAACATTTCCTTATACTTTTCTTTTAAGCCGAGTTACTCATTGTTCTTGAAACTTTTTCATTCTTATCCCCATCCCTAAAAAAAACTTCTCCCTTCGTCCTATCTCCTCGGCTTGGTATCTCGGGAAACTTTGTGAAACTATGCTCAACAGGCGTTTGGTTTGATGGCTTGGACACTTATTAAAGCTGTCTCGTTAAAACCTTTCGCTATATTATTCTCAATCTTGTTTGCACCTTTCGTTGATATAGCTTATCAGCTGGAATATTATGAAGTCTTACAGCTCTATTCTAATTAAAGAATTTAATATATAGTTCTTTTTCTGTTAGCGTCTGATGAAGTTGACAGTTTTAAGTTTAAGCTTGGACTTCCTACCCCTTATTGTGCATCCTATATCCTGTCCTTTCCTTCCCCACTAATTATTCCTGCTATTTGTTCCTTTTTAGTTAAAATTTCTGATCGAATCAAAATATAACCGACTTCTTTCCTTACCTTTTGTTTCTGGGTAAAGGTCCTTGGTTGACGAGCCCAAAAAAAAAAAAAAAAAAAAAAAAAAAGTACAGATAAAGTTTTGAATTACATCAAATGCCTAATTACTGTTCAAAATTGTTTCATAATGTTGCCGTTATCCTCTTTGTCACATATTCGTAATAATTTAAGCAATCCATCTTTGATGTCTGTTTTCTGCTAAAATTTTGGACCATATGTATGTATCTTTTGTTGGCGAATTTTCAAAGCATGCTGATAAGTTTGCGTCTACCAGTGCTTAAATTTTCTCCAATCAGTACTTTTATTATTGCAAATATCATTTGGATTGTTTCATTTGTACAGTTAGTTTGCCAAGGTTCGAATGCGCGCTTTTGTATTAAATACTTTATTTCCAGCTTCATCCACGTTATCCTTGTATCCTGAGTAGTCTGCCATGTTCTATTAATGTAATTTTTAGTAAATGCTCGGTACTCGTTGATAAGGTTTTTTCAGCTATTTTGGCTAAGCCTAAGTTAAAGATATTTAAAATAGTTCTACTTTTCACGGCGTTTAAAGTTGCTACAACCATTAATCCCCGGAGAAGTTTGCTCTAAATATTGCATGAAGTTTCGTTCTTTTAAATCGGAAATATGAGGTTATAGCAATATCGCATGGCTTACCTTATCATATATATATATATGTATATATTCTGTTTTATGTTTCTGTTCCGTAATTATGTAATAAATCACGTGTGGAACTTTTGAACTGAGATGTATCCGGGGTAATATCGTTATGAGCAAAGTTTGTGCTAACTTAATACGGTTCAATTTTTAGTAAAAAATTTTAATAAAAGTTTTTCATTTATGTTTGACGTTCTCTTCCGTTCATCACTATGACATTTTTCCACACAGTCGAGCTACGTTCCCAACTCCGTGTTAAATTCGTTTACAATAATGAAGCGTTCTTTAGATCTCATATTCTCAATTGTTTTCTGCAGAGTTTCCTAAAATGTATAATTTGTCTTTTCTAAATCGATTTACAAAGACATTACCAGTGACGTCAAATCTAAACATTTTATATGAAATTTAAATTATTTCTTTCAATTCACTTGACTTTTTTTTTTTTTTTATTATTATTATTTTTTATACTAGGTGTTTTTAATTGCTATGATTATTATACCCAGTGTCAGGTAGGTATTTTAAATGCTGGTTGTTAAGTTTAGTTTTCTAATCAATGGTAAGAAT
This sequence comes from Icerya purchasi, assembly GCA_039619475.1. Classification (NCBI taxonomy): domain Eukaryota; kingdom Metazoa; phylum Arthropoda; class Insecta; order Hemiptera; family Monophlebidae; genus Icerya; species Icerya purchasi. Next base: position 395,490,899 of record CM077116.1, read on the forward strand.
TTTTTTAATTTCGTCTTGGTCGTCAGGGATGGTTGTATTATTTAAAGGGATTTTTAGTTCTAGACGCATTTGATTAATGTTAGGGCATTCGTAAAGAAGGTGTTTGACTGTGATGGGGGTGGAGTTGCAGAACTGACAAGGGGGTTTATCGACATTTTGAAAGAGGTAATTATGGGTTAGTTTCGTATGTCCAATTCTAAGCCTGGTGATTATTAATTCTTCTTGACGATTTAGTTGGGAGAGGTTTTTCCAAGGTTGTACGGATTTTTTGTGTTGAAATAATTTGTTATGGGATTTTGTGTTCCATGATGTTTGCCAATTTGATATTTCGGTTTGATTTAGTAAATGTTTGATGTCCATGGCTGTGGTGGAGGTTACAGGAGAGGGTGTAGAGGCGGTTTTGGCCAGGTTATCTACTATTTCGTTTCCCTGGATTCCGATATGACTGGGTATATACATTAATTTGATATTAATATTTCGAGATTTTAGCTTGTTTAGTTGTTGGTGAATATCTTGGACAAATTTGTCTGTTGAAAAAATGTTCAGGATAGATGTTAGTGAGCTTACTGAGTCGCTTTGGATTAGGTAATTTTTGCTTTTTCCTTTCGTTTTTATGCTTTTCAAACAGTGAAAAATTGCTATTAATTCAGCTGTATAGTTGGAAGAGCATTTATGAAGTTTGAAGTTTTTAACCTCTCCATTGATAGAAAAAGCATATCCAGTATATTGATTTCCGATTTTTGACCCATCTGTAAAACATGGCACATAATTTGGAAAATTAGTAATTTTTTCGTGATAACGATTTTTAATTATATAGTGTGGGACTTCGGATTTACTGTAGTTTATTAAAGAAAAATCTATGTCTGGGGTTTGTAATAACCAGAACGGAAATTTTGGGTATTCTTGGTTCAGGTTTGAAAAATTGAGCTCATTATTTTTTAGAAAAGACAGAAAATCGGTGATTGGTTTTTCGGCCTGCCGCGAAGGGTTTTTATTGTACGAATTTATCAAGTTTTGTATTGGATTTGTTGGGTTAGTTATAGCAGATAGGAGGAACCTGTTTGTGATCAAATTTTTCCTAAATTGTGGGGGAAGTTCAGCTGCTTCGCAGAAAATACTATCTATTGGTGAGGATCGTAAAGCTCCAATACACATTCGTATGGCTGCGTTTTGTATTGGTTTTATGATGGCCAAGGTTTTGTCGGATACGTTATTGAGAGCTGGATATCCATATTCGATTTTACTCCGAATGAGAGATCTATATAATTGCATTAGTAATTTTCTGGATGGATCGTATTTGGGCTTATTAATAGTTTTAATTATATTGAGGGTTTTCATTAAGTCCTTTAAAACGCGCAATATAAATAATTCTAAAATATAAAAATTTAGTTTGTTAAAATTCTTAATTATGTTTTCTTACACTGTTCAAAATAATTTCAGACCTTTTTTGTTAAAATAGAATTGATAGGTAAATAAGCATTTGGGCTCCTTTATATCCCTTTGAGCGTACCATTTGTGGAATAAATGTATTTTTTTTTTTTTTTTTAATTACACTATTTAACTTTGATAATTAAATGTTAAGTTTACTTCTACTAGTTTTATTTTGCAACAAACGATTTTTAAGAGAAGTGTGTGTATGGTAAAAAAATGTCGAGATCTATAATTTAAAAGAAAATAAATACGATGTAAAATAAACTAATTGAAATTTAAATACGTATAAAATGTATTTTTTAATTATAACAAATTAAGCTCATCGTTACTTATTAAAGTTATTACATGCGAGATATTAAACCCAGACAGGGAAATAATTATGTATTTTATGGGTCGACAGTTATATTGGGAAAATGTTAAAAATTGAAGAAATGAAAGAAGCTAGTAAAGACGTATTAGAAAATGAAGAAAGAGAAAAGATGCAGTAAGCACTACAAAAAATGAGGAGGCAAGATTCAAAAAAATTGAAATACAGGATCGTACGTTTCGAAGAGATAATAATAAAGAAATGTCTCCAAAAATGTTTTTTTATTACAGTAAACTATTAAGATATAAAACAGAAAAAAGAATATTACCGACAAGGGAAAAGGTTTATGAGACTAGAAACTATGACAAATTATCTATTATAAGACCTAAAGGGGTTAACAATAAAATTGACAATGTTGAAGAGGAAATTTGGAGTCAAATTTTGGGTCACATACCAAAGGAAATTAAAAACGAAGGCAATTTGAAAATATGGAAAGACAAAATTAAAATTTGGTTGATAGCGTGGTGCAAAGATTGAGAAAAGAATAGACGAAGGAAAGAAACAAAGAGAATAATTATAAATAAGGTACATCAAAAATTAAATAAGGTATATAAAAAAAAAAAAAAAAAAAAAAAAATGCACGGTAGCTCCTTTCTTTAGCTGTATACATTTTGGCTTCCGAGTAAATATTGCTTTAGAATGTGTGTTGAGTATAAATGTATTTGTTTTAAAAATGAGATGTAATTCAGTGAAAATAAAAGCTTAAGTATAATTAAGTAATAGATATAAGATCAATATAATGTGTTAGCATTAATATGTATTATATTTGTGAATAAACGATATAATTATGTTGGGAACCCACAGACGGGCATTTGCCTTGTGGAACCCGCAAATTATTTAAGTAAAAAAAAAAAAAAAGTAAAGAGACATTCAAATAAAATCACAGGTGAATTTGTGTCCAGATGATCAGAAGGACAAGGAGACGATTTGATAAAAGAAAAACGGAAGAGTGAAGCATAAAGCAGATTACGATTAAACCGGAAGTAAACTATTGAAAAAATAATTGAATAACTAACGCTGATAAATTATTAAAACAAAAAATATAGATTCGGATTAGAAAAGGAAGAGAGACCAGCCTAGACTTGAAGCAGGAAAACTACTTCTGAAGAAACCACTGTTTGCAGCCGAACGTGTGCTAGAATTACCTGAAATTGCGTAACAGGTTTGAATCGATAACTGATCAATAAGAACCGAACGAAACGCAAATAGATGTGGGTTAAGGATCGAATGTGAAGAATAATCAGATTAAAAGAGTGTTTCTGAAAGACAGTAGAAATGGCTTGTAAAACGCCTTTTGATTCGAAAGAGAGGAGAAACTTGGATACATTGCTAGTAGCAGATATAAAGAGGACTGCATATAGGCAGCGATGGATTTGGCTATGGATGTATACGAAAAAAGAGTAAAATTTAAAGGCTTAGGAATAGTTGAAAGCAAGTAGCATAAAAACAGATCCAAGTAAAGCGACTGATTTAGAGCAGTTTAAGAAAATTATTGTATATAAAGGAAAAAGAGAGAATAAATCAGAATTGAATTCATTATGAGCGGCGGAAAAGGAAAGAAATTCAATGTTCGGAGGAAAAATAAATAAATTTAAAGAATGAGCAAGTGTAGGAAATTATAGATAAAATAAAAATATTTGCTGTGGTAGAGGAGAAAAGAAAAAGAAGGTATAATTCTGATCGGAGAAAGTATCGGATTTTTGCAAGGAGAGAAAGGCCAGTGTTAAGAAATATGCAGTTGAGAATTAAGAAGATAGTAATTGATAAAATAAGAAATCGTTTAGTTTGAAATTTTTCACCTAATAAATTCTTTGAATGAATAAGAGATAAAAGCCATTTTCTGACAAGGAAGAGAGTTCTCAAAGCATCGATACAAAAACAGAAACACGAGTTTGGATTTCATCTAACTTGAAGAGAAGAAAATGGAAGCGCTAGCATAAAGGAATGAGCAATAATCCGATTTAGAAAAGGTGATGAATTTATTTAGCATCAGAGAAATATAAGAATTCCCGTTCCATTTCTGGGACGAGAACGTTTTAAACAAATTGATTTTTGCAAAGGTAGAAGTAGAGAGAAAATTTATGCGATCGCGAATAAAGTACTATTAAGGATAATGTCGAGTTAAGAAAAGAAAAATAGGAACAAAAGGAAAGGTTGACGACTAAGGAACGATTATTATAAGGACAAAAAGTGAAAACCATAATGGATGATTTTTCTGGTGAAATGGAAAAATGAAGATCAGTTTAAGAATTTTCAAGAACAAACAGTAAGTTATTGAACTCACCATTAGCCCAAAAGAGATTGTCGGAGAATGAGTACATATGGAAATATCTCGGTAAAGAATAAAAAATTAGACTAAATTTGAATAGTAGCGAGACTGTGGAAGTGGATTTTGAACAAAGTAGGGCGAAGGCATAATGCTTACGGAAAAGATGTCAAAGGAATAATTTAGAAGCAGTGAAAAAGGGGGTAGAAAGATAGATTATCCTATTATGAAGAAGATTGAAAGTTAAGGGATTAAACTCTGTAGAGATGATTAATGGAAACCACTTTATTTAGAAAAAAAGGTAAGTGAACGTTATCGAAAGCGAAGGTAACGTCAATGAGAGCGTAAATGATTTATGGATAAGGGACTTGCATACATCAGAGAGAAATAATGATACGTAATCCGACACTCTAGGACCCACAAGAAAGTCGAGTATATTGGCAGGAAGGATATTATTACATTGTAGCCACCGGAGCAGCTGTTTATTAATCATGTTTTCGAAAAATTTCCTTAAGCACAAAATTAAAAAAATCGGACGGAAGAAATTAGAATATTTTTTCGGAATAGGAATAAAATAGCGGCATTCCAAATCTGTACCGAATTACAGGTATGCAAGAAAAAGTTGAATATTCAGTTATAGAGGTCGATAGGCTCTTAAAGACAATGAATAGAATTCCGTTTAATCCCAGATTAGAGATAAGGAAATTATCTAAGGAAGCGCTGAGTTGATTGATGTTAAAATTAAAAGAAAGAAGACGCGTAGAGGATGTACATGGGAGCACAGGAGGGCAGGTGTCCCCAAAAAACAAGGTACAGAAGGAGGAGAGACATTGGGTCAAGAAAAGGAATAAGTTTTTCGAAGGAAGGTTGTAACCTAATTTTCTGAATAATGCTCATCTAAAATCAGTATAATACCGTAGCGTGGAAACTGAAAAACTTTAAACACTTTTCAGCGGTGAGAAGTGAAGTGGATCTGGAGAATAATAGGCAAAAATTCTTCCGTGAGTTTTTTTTTGGACATTTTGTGAATTAATTTGGCCTTGATATTTCACATTTTTATAAGCTTTGAAATTTTCAAAAGAAGAAAAACACGAAAGACCTTGGACGAGGAAGAACAGGCCGTTGAAGGCGTTGGTACAGTCGAAGCAGCGAGAAAATGACGATTTCTTCTAGAGAAACGGATAGGGAAAAGCAAATATGGTGTCAGGTATTATGTTATACTGGTGAATAGGATTGGAGAGAGTATAAATGTTGGTTGGGCTGAATTAGCCATAGGACAAAAAATTTTTGTTCCAATCAAATTTGGTTAGGGACCATGTACGGCTATAGAAAGGTCTAAGATAATTTGACGGAAGGGAAAGAGATGAAAAAGAAAAGAAAAAATAAAAGGAAAGAAGGCACCCTGCAAGATTCTCCAATGGCAATTAGGACCAAAGTTTGAAAAAAGTGAAAGAAAGGTTAGCAGAGCTGACCTTCCTGCTCACTTTCATAGAACATCAAGGAGAACAAAGTTATTATTGATGATCAAATTTTGAAGAACGCGACCATTTCTGTTATGATTGACGGAGTCTCATAGAGAGGAGTACGTATTTCAGTTCTCACCAATAATAAAGAGTAAGGACCGGGTAATAATGTAAAATGGAAATTATTGGGGTCAAAATATGGAGGCGAGTACATTAAGGTAATAGTCTACGACAGATTATAACGATCTGAAAAGAATATAAAATATTTTGTATTAATTGCAATTTTCATGGCATCAAACGAACTACTTAGATTAATTCCGTTAAATACTTGAGTATGCCCTTAGATATTATAAACCCAACCCTTCCTGAATCCGATTGTTGCGTGTTATCAGCTTAGCGATACCACATAATTCATTTTTTAAACTAAAGTATCGCGATTATTCGATTGCGAGCTATCATTTATACAATGTAGTAGATATATTTTATAGATTTTCCGAGCAAATGGGATGCACGCTTCTTCGAAATGGCTCGATAAATTATGAATATTAGTACAAATTAAACCCGATGCTTCAAAATCGCAGAACCACGCAGGATGTGCTGTTATCCAAAACTCCGTCGTGGTAGATAGTTGTTCGCTACCGGCAACCTTTTCAGCAACATCTGCGGAGCTATACGGAATAAGGCTGGCAATCGAATGTGCAGTCACCGCGAACAAAAACAATATAGTAATCTGCACAGACTCTCTCTGGGCTTTACAACGCATACAGAAAAAATCAACGCACCCAATTGCTGATGATATTTGTGGTCGTTTACTACGTTCTCCTGCGCTGGTCGCGTCGTTCCTCTGGATACCTGGATACGCAGATATTCCGGGAAACAGGCTAGCGGATGCGGAATCAAAGAAGGCTGCTAAAAATTGCCCCCGTTGAACATCAAAACGCCGTTTGAAGACGTGAAAAACTGGTTAAAAGAGCTTCTGCTGGAGTCATGGTAACAGGACTGGATAAATAAATCAGAGGAACCTTCCCATCTACACTCTATCAAAAAAGGAAATATGCGCATGGAATCACCAGCCAGATAGCCGCAGGGAGCAGGTCGTCTTGTGCCGCCTGCGTTTAGGGCACACTAGCCTCACGCACAAGCACATCCTCGACAAAACTCAGCACAGGCAGTGTCTCGTATGCAATGTGAACATGACCGTAAAACATCTCCTACTAGAATGTCCTTCCTATTCCGTCCTCCGGCAAAGATTGAACATCAGCAGTAACATTGCTACCATCCTCCAGGATGACCCTAATACAATTTCCTCTATGTCGTCTTTCCTAAAATCTACTGGTTTCTTCCACTTCATATAACCCGTTATTAAATAAGCTTGCACGCTCCTAGCCTAGTTGCTGTACATGGCGTGTATATAAATAAAAAAAAAAAAAAACAAAAAAAAACGTACGCAATCCAGTTACCGTGTCTTAGTTGGTTAGATAGTGGTGTTTTGTTCAGATAGGATCTAGTTCGAATCCCGCTACTGCATATTGACCCCTCTATTGCTCTAGGTTAATGGTCATAGTTGGCGCGCCAAAAATAAGAAAAAATAAGAATAAAAACTGTTTAACCCCGATATAAGGGTTTATAGTATATTCGAAGCCAAGTGATTCGATTTTTTAAATTCAATAAATTTTTCATTTCAAAGAAGGGAAGCTGTACTAGAAAAGCCACTTAATTGTTTTCTCACGTGATCTTTTCTGAATTGTACAGCACAATAATAGGGAACAGTTAAGGTGGAGAGATTTTTTTCCGCTTAGTCGTTCGTCATCCGATAGGAACCGAATATAGATAAAAAACGATTTATTCTTGTGATTTTGCAAGCTACACCGGTTTCTAAAAAAGGAAACCAAGATATTAACATACTTTCACTTCCCAAACGAGAGGGGCGTAAAATTGATTAATTATCAAAACAGAATTTTATGAAAATTTTTCGAAGTGGTTTAATCTTTCCTAAATTTTTGACGTGTTTATGAGGTTTCGTTATTTTAAAAATAAAAAATATCGACTTTTAGAAATGCTTTTTTTTTTTGTTTTTTTTAAATTAATATATATCGTTTAAAAATTGCTTGCTCGTGTGCGAAGATAATTAATAATGATTAATTTTAAACGGTTATAACCGATAAAAATGAAAACGGCAGTAATGCAACTTATTACTAACAATAGTATGCAGTGGTGTGCCATAGGCAATAATGGTGAAAAGAGTGCTGATACTAATGATCGAGAATTAATGTAGTAATACAACGGCCGCTGAGTGAAATTTAACAATCGTAACAAAAGCACGTTGCACTGCGTTACGATGTGGCTGTGTTCCGATATCGTGACAGTCCGTCCGCGGTTGGAGATTTAATGAAAATAGATTAAACGTGTATCCGAACAATAACATTAGCACCCCTTCGAGGGGTTGATTTTGTTGCATTTTCATACACTATGTGATGTGTCTTTGTGTGTACTAAAAGGGTAGAATTTTGAAAGGAAACCAATTTCAAACGGCTATTAAATGAAGAAGAAGCGAAATTTAAATGAAGTTGTTCTATCATCGTTTTAGCGCTCCTGGAAATCATTCCTAAAATGCGATTAGTTTTCTTTTCGTTACATAGCGAATAATGCTGGCGCGGTTGATGTCTTTGTTATTGTGCTGTTTTCGCACAAACGTCGAATTCCTTTTTCTGCCAAACCGTGCCGTATGTACTGTGCAATTATGATGGCTAGAGATCAAATAGAAACACTAACTCGGTACGTCATGTTAGAAGCATTTCACGCGGCAATGGATCGCGGGATAGATAGAAGAAACTCGTTAAGGAAACATGATGTCACCAAGTCCTTACGCAGGACAACGGACTTGATGATGATGATGGTGAAAAGTCCGAAAGAAGATGCAGAAGGGCCTTCTAAGTGATGGAAAATATTGGAATCAAATGGGAAGAGATTCATAGTTCCGTTTGAGGAGGGCTAAACGTTTTCGGAAGTGCAGCAGCTGGAGAGATAATTTTATATGTACAGCGTTAAATCAGAACGCGCTTTTGGCTTTAGACGTTACTTAAACGCGCTTAAAGCACCAGCATGAATAGAGAGTTACTCTGTAGCTGTAAACTTGCATTCGGTTACCTTGCTTAGCCGGTGGAAACTGATTTTATTGTTTTAGATAAACTGCGCTTCACTGCCTAACGTAAAAATGTAATTCTCAATTCTGAACTTAAAATTTCAGTTAGGAAAGTATTATAAGGAAAATTTCACGGTGGCGGTCATTCAACAAATTTTTGACAAGATTTTAGAATAATCTAGAGCTCTATGATACGATGTAATTAATAGTCGGTGTAATAGAAGCGTTAAAATTTCCAGCCAATTAAATTTAAATATTTTAGCGGCACTGCGGACGGATTTTGAACTAGGTCAAAAATGTTGCGCAAGGGTAAAGGTCCCTGGTTGACGAGCCCAAAAGAGTAAGAAAAAAAAAAGTATGCGCAAATTTTGTGTATTTATCTAGTTTGCAATATCCGGCGTTTCAACTTTATAACTAGGCCCTCAGAGCGTCGAAAGCTCGAAATTTTTGAAAAAAATATTTTATTTCCGGGCATGTGATATCGAGAATGAAGCTATATTTCTTTTCCCTTAACAAATGTTCAGAAGCTGGCGAAAAGTTAGCGTAAAAAATGACGTGTCCCCCCTTTGGGCCGCAAAAAATGAGATTTCTTTGTTTTAAATTTAGTATTATGTAAACATAAATATTATGGTTATCTTTAACTTAACATACGGAATCCTCAGCGCATGAAGCATCATGCTTGATTGAACTTGTTTTTATTATTATTTTCTTTTCGTCGTTTTTAAACGTTTTTCTTCTTCCAGTGTAAAAAGTAGCCTTCACGTTTTCGATCGTCAGCGGGGGTTAGCAGAATGGTCAATTAGGAAAATTTTTATATCTTTTTTTACTTTTTTTTTTATACGTTTAATACGGTTAGAGCGAGCGTGAAATTTTCAGGAGTGAAATTCGCGGAATGATATTTATGGTGAGGGGTAACTACGGATTTTTTTTTTCAACGTCGTGTTCGTCAGAAAAGTTATTGACCCAAGAAAAGGGAAAAGGATGAGAAACGGAATCAGATATTTATGCGATCAGATATCTAGGATAAAAAAGACTCAAGTGCCGGAAAGATCTTAAAGCGATGGCAAGGAGAAAACAAAAGATGCACAATACAGAATTGGAAAACCAATTAACAGAAGAGAAGAATAGAAGGAAGAACGTTCGGAAGCGATACAGGTACACCCAAACAAAATGTGATTAGCGTCACCCATAAAGTTGTGAGAAAAAGGGTAAAGGGGACAGAAAGAAAAGGGCATTAGAGAGAAGCGCTTTGGGCACAGTTTGCTTCCTGCTTCCTTATTTAACTACGGAATTTTTAAAGATTTATGTTTGTGAAATAGTTAATGACTTTTTTTAAAATATATATATATATGTGTGTGTAACTCAGCTCTGCCAAATTTTTTTTTTATGAAATTCTTTTAAAAAAGTAATTTTTAGTGGATTAGTCGTTCTTCCCCGTTTTAAATAAAAAAACAAATCTTAGCAATTGTACGGCGCAGCATCTTCAATCTGTGTTTTTTTTTTTTTTTTTTCTGGCTTGGCGAATAACTATTTGTCCACTATCACGTTAGTATAGATCTAAACTAAAACCAAATTCTTTCTTCTCGCTGCTATATATTTTTCCTTTCTCTCTCTCTTTTTTTTTTTTTCAGGTGAAGCGTACAGGAAAAGAAGAAAACTGGATATGCAGTGGTAGGGACAATTTTTGAGGAGGACAAATATTACTCTTATCAAAATGTAACTTATCAAACAACCGCGGCCGTAAATAACACTATCCGCGCCTGTCTGCATAGAGTCATTAGGAGAAAAGAGCTGGCCAGACTGCTTTTCTGCAAACGTAAATTCCCGAGATTGAAATCTAATATGTTATTTTCCCTTTGAACTATTACTTAGATTCCTTGGCTGATTGGGCTGTTGCTCTTCGTTGGCGTACCCATAAAAAAAAAAAAAAAAAAAAAAAAAACTTGTCTGGGCAAGAGAAATATGGAATATAAATTGATATTGCGCTCGTTATATTAAGGCAGTACAACTTTTAGAATGTCCTTAGCTTCGTGGTTGTAATTGATCACATCTTGTAGTTGATCTCTATCAACATAGAATTAAGTTGCTGTAATTAATGTTGGTGGCAAACAATAGATATATGAGAATAGCAAGGTTATACGGAATTACGAAGAACCCGGTTAAGAATATTGAAGGCCTTAAGAAAAAATAAATGAAGAGACGCTAAATTTATTATCCTAAATTTTGCACGTTACAGCGAAGAGAAAAAAGAAATCCGCCCTGAACAAAGAAAGAGAAAAAAATAATAATCGTAATAAAATAAAGTAAATAAATGATAATCGAAATCCATCAAATCAAAATAATCCTCCGCGCACACGAGAGCTGCTTACATAAAAATATTATTTTGTAAAATAATAAACTTAAAAATCAAAAATTTGACTTTCTCTTTGCACCCTAGCAGGTAATGCAGGGAATACGGAGGATACCTATTGAGGGATATCAGTTTATTAAGAAAAATAAATGCCTGCTTGTTTGTTTGTTTTTTTTCTATTTCTTTTTCTTTCTTTCTTTATTTTCTTTCTTTTCTTCGTCTGCCCTCATGTATCGGTATGTAGATGAGTACTTACGGTGTATGTATATATTTTTTTATGTGTGTACTATGTTATAAGTTATATAATCTTAGTTGACTATTATTACGATGTATAGGATAAGCAAGAATAATTTTGTATCTTAAATAAACGCTAATAAGAGTGTCGGGCACTCACACAACGGGCATACTTGCCCGGTGAGACGCACAATTTATTTTAAATAAATAAATAAAAAAAAAAAAAAAAAATCCACAACTGTGTTTACATAAAATAACGGGACATAATCGTGGAACGAAACAAAAATATTATTATACGACGAGTTATGACGTAGTCGTTAACGTATCATCGGGAGCTGGAAAGAAGATGTAATCGTAGTTATCGAATAATTCTTTCTTTATCAGTATCCGCGGCGCTTTTTGCTGACGTTAAAGCGCACCGAACGGCGTGTCATCCTGCTGCTAAGACGACGTTTTCCAGCCGATACTTTTCGGCTTCTGGTCGTAGTTATATCGGTGATTCCGGTGAACAATATTTTAACGTGCGCAAATTTAAATTCGCGCAACTTTGACGAGCTTGAATGCGATCTGAACGTTATTTACGTACGCCCAGATGATGAGTAGAGAGGAGGGGCCGATTTGCATAAAGGTACCGGCAGCAGACGCACTGGGAAACGAAACGGCGAAGCCGGGCCAACAGCCGAGTTCAATTATGGGTTCGAGAATGATGCGTATTCAATAATAATTAGCTCGGCGGTTATTCGGAAAATTCGCAACATTAATAAGGAAAAGTAGCTCGTCATTTATATTAAACATTCGATCGGTGAAAGAATGGAGCGTGCGCGGCTGTTTCTTTTATAATAAGAAACAAAGAGGGCCGCTCTGCTTCGCTGGAGTAGCTAATAATGAACGGATATGGGCGGCGGTACGACGAACCGACAACCCGGACCGAGAGGCAAGAGAGTGCAGATGGAAAAAATTCAATACAGACAATGGCAGCTATTTCGTGCGCGGATGAGCGAACGTGTTTTGAATTCGGTACATGTTCGGCTGCTGATGGCTGAATAATAAAGCAACTGCGTTCGAATTGGAAATGGCAGAACGACTGCTAAGAATAAGACAGACTAGGTAATCTTCAGTAAATAAAGATCGCCGTTCGTACGTTAGAGCATGAAGGAAGCGCCTCGCTTCCATTTCTTCGTCAAAAACGTTAATGACAGATCTGCCGCCGCCAAACCGTTCAAATTGCAGATAAAAACCGCGAACGCTCTTAGCCGAACTGGTTGATATTAATTCGTAGACGATGTAGACACAGCCGAACGATTGACTATGATCAGCTGGAACCAAATTCGTGAGTTGAGTTGAGTTTTATTACAGCAACCGCTATTTTGTCCCTACACAGTTTCTGCCGAAGAATATAATATTACTGCAGCATGAACGTCGCTTAGCTACTGTCCCGTTTTTTCCCAGATACGCGTATTCCTTGACATGTTTAAAATCCGTGTTCTATATATCCTCCTTATAATTCATTCGCACTAATCGTTGCCTATATCCCTTGCTGCACCTAACAACGACTAGGCTCTCGTCATGCAAGTGAAGAGCGCTGTGAGACACTAAGTCATAGAAGTAGGTTATGGGTCCCCAGCCATGTCAGAGCTCCGGGTAAATAACTGTGAGTGGGGGCAAGGCAGGAACTTCCGCGTGGTGCCCCTGGACAGCGCTATTCAAGAACGCATCATGAATAAATTAAAGAATTTTGCCAAGAACTTGAAAAGGCAAAGCGCTGACTAATTCTACCTCCACCGAGACGTTGCATACCAAAAATGGTCGTAAAGAAAAGAAAAGGGGCCTTTTTCAAGGCCGATTTTAACGGTGATGAACATCGAAGGTCGAGCTGTACTCTTGTCGTTATTATGCAAACAGAATTGTTGCGCTATCCTTTGTGTACAAGAAACAGTGCTATTGGATATCAGCGGCTTCAGCCTAGTTGCTGAAATACGACATCCGAAAAACACGGAATGCGAGAAGTGGTCTATACACATTACCAAATGGCGTGATTAACTTTAACAATGTTGAAATAATAACAGTGGTGACGGAACACTATACTGTGTCGTCAGTGTATAATACGCTAAACAACCAGTTTGCCTTTCTAGCAACATCAGTTCTTATCCGTAAACCATACAGAATCATTATAGGCGATTTCAACAGTGAATCTTGGGGCTATGATGAATGTGACCCAAATGGTGAGAAGGTCGCACAGTGGGATATTCCTTGGTACATGAAGCTAGCACCCTTCTTTCAAAACAGACGATGGCGCCGTGGATACGCAATCTGGATCTGAATGTTGTGTCCGATTCCATGAGCGCTATGTGCCAGAAACAGGTCCTCAATGCATTACCAAGGACGCAGCATCGTCCCATCATAAAACCCGTAATCAAGCCTGATACAGTCCCCTTCGGAAGACGGTTTAATTTTAGAAAGGCGGACTAGACTAGTTTCCAGCAGATAGTCAGAGCTAGCATAGGTGGAGCCTTCTCCAAAGAATTATGATGAATTTGTCCGGGTCATTAGAAAGGCATCTACACGGTCTATACCAGCGGGGTGCAGGCGGCATTACATACCCGGACTGAACGATGAGCTAAAACACAAGTTGGAATTATATCTGGCGAAATATGAACAAGCAGCCTTCGACAAGGAGACAATTTATGTGCCCCGCCAAGGAAAGAATAGCCGATGGAAAAGTCAACGGAACGGGTTGTCACAAGACAGCGTACTGGCTCCCATGCTATATAACATATATACAAACGATCAACCGATAAGTAAATATACAAAACATTTTCTATATGCCGATGACTTGGAAATTACAGCACAAGGAGGTACACACTCCGATGTCCAGGGCAAGCTGCAAAACGCGTTGAACGAACTAGACGAGTATTATAAGGCTAATAGTTTAAACCCAAACCTAGAGAAAACCCGGGTTTCCACGTTCCACTTGAAGAATGCTCAATCGAAATGCAGGCCTTAAAGGCTAACATGGGTTAGCCAACTTCTGAACCACTATCAACATCCTAAATATCTGGGCGTAATCTTTGCTCGTTTATTAACATATAAGAAACAATGTGAAAGTTTAAAGAAGAAAGTAGCAGCTCGTAACAACGTTATCCGGAAGCTGATCTCGTCAAAACGGGGAGCTAGGCCGGAAGTTCTCAGAAAACAAACGCTTTGGCATTATGCTTTTCAGCCGGAGAATATGGATGTTCATCTTGGGGTTGATCTGCACACGCAAGAAAAGTGGATTTAGCCCTAAATGAAATATTCCGCATAATAACTCGATGTCTTCGTCCAACAACGATTGAGTCATTATAACTGGCATGCGGTGTTGCTCCCTCGCCTATAAGAAGAACTATTATTATCGCTGATATTGAAAGGACGAAAATTGAAACAGACCCCCGCCACCCAATGTTTGACCAAATAGTATTGCACCAAAGGCTAAAATCCCGGAAAGCCTTCATGGCATAATAGCAGCACTATGTTGACTAGTAATCGAACCACCATACGGAAAGAAAGATGGAAGATTAGTAATACAGGGCCTCTATCTGCAACGGAAGGTATACGACCAAAAAACACATTATACTGGCCACAATGGAGAACATTAAACAGGCTACGCACAGGTTGTGGTCGTACGAAAATAAATCGCGTTATGTGGAAAACGGACACCAATGATAGATGTCAATGCGGTGAAAGGCAAGATAACAAGCATTTGTTCAAATGTACGCGCACGGCTTCAACAGTCGGTATGGAAGAGCTGTTTGACACATTGCTATCAACGACGATGTTATCAAACTAATAGATGCATGGATTTATATATATATATATATATATATAGAAGAGTGTCTCGGACACGAAAATAAGAAGATTGTATGTCAAGCTAGCAGTAACAGCAACGTTTTTTTCCCTTATGCGTACTAATGTTCAGTCAATCGCATCGATTATTGAAATAAGCATGCGTCGCGCAGGGAAACATGATCAACTCGTGGTATTTTTTCGAATCGTTTCGAGAAAATTTTAAAAACTTGATGAGTGTTAACGATGATGCGTTTGAAAATGCCTTACTCCAAAACATTTTCCGATTTTTCGCCGCACATATACTAAGCACACATTTCCTACGATGCTTTATTAATTTCATTTAGCCCTTCTGAGATGTACGAATAGATTCGATCTACGTTGTCATTCTTAAGGAGAAGTAGGTTAGTACTCCTTTGTAATACCATACGAATGTATTCCAATGGACCAGTCAGTTAAAAGTAGTACATAGAATTGTATAATTTCTTCAAAAAGAAAAAAAAATTAATGAATAAAGACGAAAAAACGTAAAAAAAAAAGGTTCTCGAGGTAACAAATATTGCTGGGCAATTCTTAAAAATTACCACTCGATTACGGTACTATAATGATCTATTTAAAATCACTACAACTAAAAGAAAACAGACGTTACTAAATTACATCTGCGGGTTAATCGCTTAAAATGTAAACGTTCCGAAGTGGCCACAGTTGCATTTGCTTGAAAAATCTTTTTCGAAACGTTTTCATTTTTAATATTGCGAAATAATTTGCATTCGGTACGGCTGTTGCTGCAAAAATTCGGTTTTACCATGCGTTGTATAGGGCGTCGGTGTGCCCTGAATGGTGTTAGAGAGGCGACAGCGTAATTTAATTTTCAGCGTAAGAATTATTATCGTCGAGTACACGGGCCCGAGATTATCAAAATCGCAATATGAGCTTTTGTGTGTGGTCGCTTTTTTAAAAACCACACTAGCCATCTATTTACATGTGTTCATGTATATGTAAAATAAGCCGACTAGGCGGGCTAGGATATTTCGGGTGGCTTATCGGATAGAACAGTGTTATTATCGTTTCTAGCATCATCAATCATATTCGCCGTTACTAGTTTCGGCTAACGTTGATGCCGTTATATAGTGACCACCGCGGTGGTTCCACTGCCTCATAAAAGTATTCGCTAAGATTTCCTAACGAACTCGATGTTAATGGAATAGATGTGGCCCGCTGTCTACAGGTGGTGCATGAGTTTTTAAAGTCCATCTTTTCCTAGCTGCATCGGAGTTTCTTCTTTCCGTAATCCGTTTAAGCGAAGCTCGATGTTATTGAGTTTACAGTTAATAAATGGACGGCCGATTATTGTTGGATTTATCCCTCTTTATATTTCTATAATAAAATTAGAAACGGACGAAAGCCTAATAGGATCCAGCTAAAAGCTCCTGTTGCCCGTGTATTTTGTATATCTTTACCAATTATAAAATTCCTTTACCCGATGAAACCGTTTATTTGAATACTTATTAAAATTGTGTTCTGCATAGAAAGCTTTAATTTTGTATTGAAAATTCAAAGAAAAATGTTGCGATGAATTACAGATTTTTCTATTAATTTAATGTACTTTTAGTGTAAATTTAGTTTTGACGTAGTAATATATTGGTTAAGGTGAACAGTAAACACATATTTATTTGTTTAGTTCAAAGCCGGTCGTCACAATTTTTGAATTTTTCCAGCTTTATATGTTTTTTCTTATTAAATTAATTCGTGGCCGAATATACGATAAAAAATATACGCGTTTTTCTGTTTGAGATCTGGACCAACATTTTGGAAGGGGTTTCGAAAATATTTTTATAATGTATATAACATACATATACATATACACACACATATATATATATATATTTTAAAATAATAATTTTGCGGGTCCCACAAGGCACTAGCCCTTCTGTGGGTTCTCAACATAATTATATCATTTATTTATACAATATCAACTTAACTTAAGTACTACTTTCTGTTACAGTATAAAAAGTGTTAACTTATATATTACTATACTACAAAATCCACACTCTCATTATTTATCATTTATATTACAATTATACCATCATCTAAAATAATATTTCCTATTACAATACCTTAATATGTTAACTTATATATTACAATAATACAATATAATTTTTATACAACTACCACTCTCTTATTAGCAGCTTAAAACTGATATATATGTGTGTGTGTGTGTATTATTATGAAATATATTTATTTATAAATTGTACACTAAAGCCTTGTAGTCAATTATTGTATATTCAGTATTTGAACACTACAATAAAAACAAATAAATAATTGGAAAATCGTATATTATTACAACAAACACGGACGCTGTAAATAACTGGTACAGTTGCTATAAAAAAAGTTGTTAGATTCATTACAGAACTCAATATCGACCAACGAGCAGTTTCTATGAGGTCGGCAAGTGGCTACCACCGGTGACCATTAGCGATTATTTAAGTATTTATAATAATCGCTGTAATTTCTATCGTCGCCTGGAATCGAGCCTAAGATCGCGACAAAATAGGAGAAAAAAAATTAACCGCTCATTCTTATTAATTAAAATTAAATTACTCCTCTCGTTCAGATCTCTGTTGTGCAACAACTTGCTTTTTCCAGAAAATATTTCAAAATTATAAAATTCTCCCGTCACTTTTTTTACGTAGGTAGCGCGGTAGCCTAGTGGTTAAGCGCTTGGCTACCAGATCAGCGGTATCGTAGATTTTCGGGAGTTGTTTCGTTCCGGATCAAAGTCGCTTCTGGATTTACCTAATCTGAAATTGAATTGAGTACCAGATAAATCTGTGGAAGTAAAGGCGGATCCTAAGTAGAAAGGAGATGTTCCCGGTATTCTCATCGGATTCATTAGGCTTAGTACATTGTGAACTTTAACTTCACAATCCATGATACGTTATCAAGGATATGTGACTTTACTTTTACTTTTTTATTGCACTTTAATTGCAGCTTTGTGTAAATCGTTGCTGTTTTACTGTTGGCTCATAAAGGAATGCCTCCGGTTAGTTTCTCGGATGTGGCAAAAGTCTGCAAACGGCTTATGATAAAACGGTATTTGAAATAAAGGATAATTTAGTGTGGAAAACAAAACGAAACTACTGCGTTGAATATCAGATGTGCTTTTTTGACTAGCCCTTGTAGTAGCGGATTTTATATGTAATATAAACGTCTTTAAAATTTAGACCGAACGAGCGATTTAAACAATAGAATAAAACAAATTGAGAATAATGTTCGAGACTTTGCAGTGTTATTCTTCGCCGAAAAAATAATAAATAAATGGCGCACGATGTACGCCGTGCTCGGTAACATTGCAATATTTAAATGCCATTTTTGAATACACTCTACTGTTACATTGTACCGTTTTTATTTGAATAGTTCTGAAAAGTTATTTACATTAGAGGATATTAAGAGTATGATAATTTCATATTTCCACTATGATTTTTATTGTTTAGATTGTTCTATGATCAATCTCTGTTTCGCATCGATTTTTATTTTAAAACAACATCTCGATATACTGTTTGTACAAAAACATTTTTCTTTTAGGCCAAAAATCAAAATAGGTCGAATGTCATTATCGAAAAAAAACAGAAAAATTATATTATTAACAAATAAACGAATTCCTGGAAAACCGAGGAAAATACTTTTTAACCAGCTCGTGGAAATTTTAAAAGCATGTGAAGTTGTGCACAGTGATGATATATATTACGAATTGTACTATAAAAGAAGAATTGCTTTTATTGCAATTGTTTAAAAATAAATTGAAATTGAACCGACCCTGCAAATTCTGTTACGTGACCAGTTTCAATTTAAAAAATAAATTTGAAAACTAATCTTAAATCGTGTTCTTTATTTTCGAAACTTATATTTCTTTCTCATATTTCGTTCCATTTAATATTCTTGTCATAATTCGGTTCTTGTTTGTAAAAATCAACGACAGAAATGTACACTATGTCTTCGAGTATTTGATATAATAACACATAACAACAATAATAATAATAATAATAATAATAATAATAATAATGATAATGATAATGGTAATAATAATAATGATAATAATGATATAACGATGATGATAATAAAATTAATTTGAAGTACCAAAAATGGAACCAATTGTTTTGTAGTGTGCGACCTGAACATTAGCGACATAGCTACGGGTTTTCTAGTGTTATTATTAAAAGTTTATTTTGCAATGGAATGTAATTAATGCTGCAGGCTACTGCATCATTAATTAGCCTACTAACTTTTTTTCTGTCGAACATTTGTCCATTTAAACGTGTGTAAATACTTAAACTAAACCTACCTTGAACACTGTCAGAATCCGGTTTTTTAATCCGTGAAGTCAGTTTTTGACAATTTTCTTTGTATCATCTTCTTTCCCTTTTTTATTTTTGTGCTTTTACGCTTCACTCAGTACAAAAAAAAAAAAAAAACAGCAAAAATAATTTTTAACACTCGTCTTGAGAAATAACACTGTTCTGATTTAAACAAATAGAACGAAATACAAAATAAACACGAATTCTACGAAACGTTTCTGTAGATCTGCATGGTTGGTATGCATTGGAGTAACTAGGTGTATTTTCCGGGGAGGGGGGGGGGGGGTGGCCCCTAACCAACATTTTATAAGGGGGACCGGAAAGTAATGTCGCCTTTTTCGAATGCCATCATTCATTTCTCATTATGAGCTGATTGTCTACTTGTCCACCATACTCACCCGATATTGCGCCATCAGATTTTCATTTATTCCGATCGCTGCAACATTTTCTACGTGGCAAAAAAATTAAAAGCTTGGAGGGTATTCAAAATACCCTCTCTACCTACTTCGCTGAAAAGACAACTGATTTCTACTGATCCGGCCATGAAAATTTGCACACTAGATGGCAAAAGGTAATCGATAACGATGGCGATTACATAATTGAATAAAAATAAATACAATGTGGAAAATTAAGTCTTTGAATTTAGAGTAAAAAAATGGCATTACTTTCTTTAATTAAGTGTGAAAGTCTTACATAGTAGAATTTGTGTAAATATCAAACAAATCGACAGATGGTTCAATATATATAACAGTGTGTTACTAGATTATTTATTAAAAAATATTAAATATCTAACAATTATATTAATTTAAGTTTTCAATTTTTTTCAGAAAAATGCTTCAAAACCATATCAGCAATAATATTTTTTTTTACATAATCGTTTTCAATGTGAAGCACGCGAGTATTTGAGAACCTTTCTTGCGTCATTGTGTTTCTGAGTTTTCACTCTCCCCACGGCTGAAAAGCTTCTTTCGCATCCAGCTGAGCAGTTTGTAAAGATTAAGGCAAAGATCTTTCTTAACCTCTTTCACAACGATCTCTAATGTGATGTCAACTCCTTTGGTTACCATCGTATTTCGTATTATCATTTTCTCAGCATGTAAGAAAATAAGATCAATGCCGAGGACATCTTTGTAATTTTCAATAAAAGAATTGCCATTTTTGGGATCTAATTTTGTAAATGCATCAGCTGATTGTAAAAAGGGCATCGCGCCAAAATGTTTCCGGTTCGAACTGATACTTTTTTGCGAACCTGAGACGCTTTTGTTTGTTCGCTGCACTAATGTAGGGTTTTCTACGAGCCGTTCGCGAAAAGTAGCCCATCCTTTTCACCGCTCGGCGTACAGTTGCGACCGAAATCGTCACACCTGCTCTTTGGGCTAGTTCACAATTTAATTGTCGTCCACTTACCTGCGGGGTTTTTGCGATTTTCCACCTGATCCAGCATTCATCAGTCTCAGTTAATTTTTTCAGTTTCCTTTTTGCGGAATTGAATGGATGCGATTTTCCTGTTTGAAACGCCATAAAATCGCGTATACGGTGGTTCGCCAAATATTTAGTAACTTCGATATTTGACCTCCTGATAAACCTTCCTCGCAGTTCGAAATTACGAATTCACGGAGTATTTATGATCTGATATTAATTTTAAGCATTTTATTTGCAGTTCACTTATTTTCCCCACATATGTTTTCCTGGCCATTCCCCATGCCCGAATTCCATATCTGATTCTCGATTCCACTAGCGCAGGATACACCATTTTTAACGTTTTATTTGTTGCATATTCTTTTAAAGTGTATAATGCTGGTAATGTTGGCCTAATTTTCTTTGCAATGTATTACCCCCAAAAATATTTATATTGGGTCACTACTTCTATCTTCCGGCAGTTTATCTTCTCACATTCATACTTAAAACTATTCTGTTTTTGAAAAAGGTATATTTCACTAAATTATTTTATTTCCAGTGTGTGTTTAAACTTTGTTGACTTATAGATTTTTAAATATTATTTTGCATCATTGAAATCGTAATGTCTTGTCAACGTAATTTATAAATTATTTTTAGAGAAATTTGTGTAATAAAATTTAGCGAATTATACGATGATAACAAATTCAAACAAAACTTTATAAAATATAATATCTATACGTATATTATCGATTACTGGTTTCGCTAATGAAATATTCAAAATGTTGAAACTAATAAATTGCACAAATCTAACGTATTATTCGGACTTGACGTTCAGCGTGAAAGTGTGTACAACTATATGTGTTTAAACGCAGTTTTACACAATTTAATCAAATTAGTCTAATTAACTTGGCTCAACTAATTTCGTGCGGAACCAGCCCTAAAGTTAACTCTGTCACAATGTATGTGTCGCGCGATGAGTTTAACGTTTTTAAATTGGACACTTTTTACTCGTTTGATTTATACATTTCATGTTTTTGCTATAGGGGATTTTACCTTTTACTATATTTGTCTAGCGTATAATTGCATGCAGAGAATCCGTGATGCTTTTCTCTCAATGGTACGAGAAATAGGATTCTATTAATTGGGCAGCACTTATTATAATAATTGCCTGGTACACAACCTATATCTGTATAGCTAAAAGAAATGTTAGAATAGGTTGCCCACCAACCGAATGGTTGAAGAGATAATGATGATGACTTATCGTGTGCCAGTGATGAAGTTAAAAAACATACCTTTTTATTTTTAAACGAGAACGTACAAAATATTATTTCCTTTTAAATTACGAACAGGGTACTCCAATGTTTTCCCGATGGGAACCCCAAGATGGTGGTCAGATGTTTTAACACTTTATGTTATAAATTTCGAACGCATCGGGTTATAAATAAATCGAAAAATATTTCGATTTTAGATGATATTACGTTCTCCGATTTAATATTATAATTATTTATATGCCTTTTTTAATATTCAAAAATAGGTCGTTGTCGACGATTTTTTCTAGTATTTTTTGAAATTTTGATACTAAAATGTTGCGCTGTATACTGTCTTCTGTGTGCATTCTGAATGATTTTTACCGTACAATTCGACATTCTGATAACAATACACGCTTCGATGTAAAAAAGAGTATTTCTTCGAAAGAAAAAAAAGAGCGATGGAAGGAATTAAAAAAAACTAAGATATACGCACATGAATAGACGTTTTGAAAATTAATCGTATTCGGCTTTTAGCGTAATAGAGGTTGCAAGGATGCAGTGCAACGAGGCAAAAGCTACAGCTATTTTGTTAGCACCCTTGGAGAAAATCCAAATTAAAGCGACGGCAATAAAAACGATAAAGAGCGAAGGAGAAGAAGATGAAGAAAAAAAGAGAAAAATCTAAAGAATGCGAAAGATCAGGTAAAACGAATATGGCGAAAATGTAAATTACCGAAAAGTGGCGCTCAACTACTTTCAACAATTGTGACGCGGCGTTTATTTTTCCTTCGCCTGATTTTTACTACGCTAGTCGTATAACTGACAACCCTTTACGGCTAGACGTTTGTCATTAAGTGGTAGTTTTATAGCTTTCTCTGTTTGCCCGATGTAGGGTGTTAATTTGTTGCTTATTCTACATTCGAAAGCTCAGTCGACACGGATAGCAACTCTAAACCCTATAATATCTATTGCGTTTGTACAATGCTTGGGGCCTGCTGGACTACCATTGCTAACATCGGCTAATTTAATTGTGTTTTTTTTTTTTAGTTACGGCTGGTCTGCGCTTTGTAATCATTTACTTTTTTACTGGTACGAAATGATGCAGCAATCTCCCCCGATTTTATTTTTTTTTTTTACTACTGATAATTTGTTTGCGATATTTACTTTTTTCCTTCGGACCCGAATAAAATTTTAAATCTATGCGGAATAGATAAGGTATATTCATTTATTTTTCTTTTTCTACCACCGAGCTTATTCCCCAGAGTGCAAAACAGAGTCACTGATTATTGGAATTGTTCAAGAGAAACTTCTGAAATCGCGGCGAATGTCTCTCCATATGCGGTGGCGAATCCTGACGTTTTTTCCAGTACTTCTCTGAGATAGAACGAAATAGAATTCACTCGTTATACAATCGCGCATGCACTACTGAACAAGCAAAAATAAATTAAAAAGCCAATTTTTAAAAAAAAAATTCAAAAATAAACTATTCAAGTAGAAGAAAACTAGTATTTAAATTTCAATAATGGGAATTAACAAATCCATATTTTATGTAAACAATAAAAAGGAATAATGCAAACTGACTCGAAAAATAAATAAATAAATAAATAAATAAATAAATAAATAAATAAAAAGGATTGTTAAGTAATTTTAAAACTATAGAATAAAATATATGCCAGCGCCTTAGTCTTATGACAAAAGTGAAATATCATCTATAAGCGTATATACAGGGTGTTCTAAGACTAATTCAGGAAATTTATTTTCCTCTATCTCGCTAAAATGAATAAAAAAGTACCGAGTGGAAAATCATTTGGGCGAACAATTAATCAATTGTAATTAATTCAATTGATTCATTGTAATAAAAAAAATAAATATATTTTTGTATGATTCAATATATTTTGAAATAAAAATTAAATAAATATTAAAAAGCAGTAAAATATGTATTAAAAAGGCATTTGGAAGCTCTCGATATAAGTTATCTGGATTTTTTCTTGTTGTATTAAGATAAAGGGTGTATCGTACATCAACCAACACACGAGACGACTACATACAACGGATCGTGGCAGCGTTTGACGACATCCGACAAACACCAGAACTTCTGCAACGGGCCGTAAACAACGTTACGCGAAGAGCTGAGTTGGTGATATAGCAAAATGATCAACATACTGAGCATTTACTCTAGGTCATTGACAAATCATTGTTAACTATACATTTACGGCTACATTTAATATACGTATTTTACTTCTTTTCAATATTTATTTTCTTTTTATTTTACAAAATATTGATTTATAAAAAAAAAAGTATTTTTTCATTTAAATTAAATAAATTAATTATAACTAATTAATTGTTCGCCCAAATAATTTTTCCCTCGGGGCATTTTTGTAGCTTTATAGCGTAAAACAAATTTCCTGAATTAGTTTCAAAACACTCCTGTATAACAGAGAAAATCCGGAAATATTTGAATGGTAGAGCAATTATTAACATATCGTTGCCAATACGATGACACTATGTACTAACGCCGTCTAAAAATTCATTAGAAAATTCAAATTTTTTAACGGTAAAAAAAGGGGTAAAAGTAAGAAAATAGCTTTTTAAAAAAAATAATCACGACGCTACAATCGAGACCATTTACAACAGATAACTGTAATTTTACATGAACATTATTTATGTACTGTCGATGAAAATAAGAATTCTTTTTTGAAAATTCGAATTTTAAAGGGCGAAAAGGGGTTACAAACTGTTTTATAAAAAACATACAACCTGTAATTTTTTTTGGTACAAATGGGTTTATCAAATTGTAATTCCTCATAAAGACATCTCATATTATGGTGTACTAAAAGCGTGCAAAATTTTTTTCAAACCCTCAAAATTTTAAGGGGAAAAGAGCATAATCATATTTCTGAGAAAACTAAAAATCACACTATAGACCAAACGAATTATGATTTTATCGAGTGTAATTTTATGTGAATATATTGTATATACTGAAAATATCAAATAAGAACACTTCTTTAAAAATTCGAACTTGAAGGGGTGAAGAAAATGTTTTCCAAAAAGTACACAAACTGTTATAGTTTTGGTAAAAATGGGTTTATTAAATTGTAATTTCGCATGGAGACACCTCATATGATGTACTAAGAGTGCAAAATTTGTTTCAAACCCTTAAAATTTTAAGGGAGGAAAAGGACAAAATCCCAAAACATTAAACCGGCGCCATATTGGATGGATTTTCAGGAATCGCCTTGCTGCCCACAAGTTAAATTAGATACTAAATAATTTGTCAAAACTAACCAACCAATTCCAAATCACAACAGTTTGATGATGAATGACACCTATTAAAGTCTCGGTTCAATGATACCAAAATCCTTTATACGGATGGATCGTTTGATCTGGGACAAAATAGATACGCAGCAGCTTTTTATTATCCCAGCCGGGAGGATTTTAAAACTTTCCGGTTGATACATATATGCTGGATATTCTTTGGATATTCTTTTACAGTGGAATTATTTGCTGTATTAAAAAGCCTAGAATATTCCAGAAGGTTTGTCGGTCAAAAAATATTAATTCCATCGGATTCTCTAGCCGTACTGTATAAACTTTCACACGGAATTGGCAAGAAAATGTCAAATATCGAATGCTTTATAAGAAGAAGACAAGTACTTAATTTACAACAGGCAGGCACAGAAGTAGCACCAAAGCGGATTCCGTCGCACTGCGGTATTAAAGGAAATGAAATAGTAGGCAGAATAAGAAGAACCGCAGCAGGTAGAACAATTGTCCAAAAATTAAATTGAATTTTTTACTGGTAATTAGAGAACATATCATAACGAAATGGATCGTCGAGTACTAATAGAGTAGTAATCCAAAAAGCGAAAGACTATTCAAGAATACAAGGAGTCCCTTGGTTTAAAGGAGCGAATAACTTTGAAAGAGACTTTATAGCAATGATAACGAGATTGAGAACAGGACACAACAAAACCCCCGTTCACTTGGCGAAAATTAATATTATCAATGACAGTACATGCAATAGTTGTAGAACAAAGGGTACAATAGACCATTTTATTTGGCAATGTAAAGTTTACGAGCAGGGTGGGGACAAACTTAAAACAGAAATCCTATTAGAGCTACATTTCCAGTTTCAGTAACACAGATAGTGGCAGATCCAACGTCGAATTTAGCTACATTAGTGAATAAATTTATAAAATACCACAACATAGAAATATAGAAATAACAAATAAGAAAGGTCTATAAAATACCCATAAAGGGTTAAGTTAAAGAAAAAATTGGCTAAATGGCGAAGGCTAAGCCGAAAAAAAAAACAAAAAAAACTGCCATTAGCAGGAAGAAAGATGGGAGAGCAAACGCACAAATATAACTCAGTTGTTAAATAATATGCCTAAAGAAATAATAGAGGAGGAGAAAATAGAGGAAAGAAAAAGGAAAATAAAGGAATGGCTTCAGAAAGGGATGAAATGTAAAAAAAATAATAAACATAAAATAAATGACAAGGGGCAATGAAAAAAGGAACGAAATAATACACCGATTTTTCAAAAAAAAATAGAAAACAGATTAAGTAAAAGATCGATTTTTTTTTTTTTTTTTTTTTTTATATTGGCCCGAACAAATACAGTTTATTTGGCCAAAAAGATCGATTAAGATGTATTAATTAATAAATATTACACGAATTTATATACCTGTATAAGTTTAAATTAAAGATGGTAAAGTGTTTAAGTGTCGGATAATTCATCAACGAGTATTTTAGCTTGACGAAAGAAATGTATGTAATAAAAAACAAATACATATTTTAAAAAAAAAAAGAGAAATAATTAAGAAACCATTTTCCAAAAAATATATAAACTGTTATATTTTCAGTAGAAATGTGTTATCAAATTATAGTTTTGCATTAATATTCTATATGCTAAAAGTATATACGGTTTGTTTTAAATTCCCTAAAGTTTAATTGCATCGAAAGCTTTACTCCGTTTTTGGCATAAAATAATGATTACGCCTCAACCGAAATCATTTGCACCGGTTATCGGAAAGCCCGTTTGAATATATGACATATACCGAAAATATCAAATGAGAAAGATTTTTTGAAAAATTGTGCTTTACGAGGTGAAAAGTGGTTAAAAACTATTTTCAAAAAATAACTAAAGTGTTATATCTTCGAAATAAATATATAGGTTTACCATATTATAATTTTCTCACTATAAAAAGACCTCTCTATTCAATCTCTTGAGACTCTTCTTAGTGTATATAATTATTTTCTTCTTTCTTGTTCCACTCCTCCTTCTTGGAATGCCTTTATCGTTATACCCATACCAAAGGAAAACTCCTCCTTTTCGTCCTATCTCACTTGCTCCCTGTTTAAGGAAGCTCTTTGAGAGCATGTTAAATAAACGGCTTGCCTGGTTTCTCGAACACAATAACTGAATTCCTAACAATATGTTCGGTTTCCGTCCCTGTCTTGATCCTCCTGATTGCATTAGTGTTTTCCTTTCTGACATTTTTAATTCCTATATAAACAAAAATTTTACTATCGCAGCCTTTACTGATGTTTCCAGTGCATTTGACAATGTTCACCTCCCTACTCTCAGAAATATAATGCTATCACTGCATCTTCCGAATTGTGCTGTTTCCCTTATTATTAATCTCTTCCAAAGCCGGACTGTACATCTATCCACTTCTTGTTATTCCACTTCAAGAAAAGTTTTTTGTGGTCTTCCTCAGGGTTCCTGTCTTAGTCTTACTCTCTTCAACATCTATACTTCTCATATAGTTTCTCGTTCATTAAATTTATCGTCTCTATTCTATGCTGATGATATCCTTATTTACTCTTCCTCTCGCAACATAACAGATGCTGTTTTAGAACTAAATAGGTCATTATCCTCTATAAAAAGTGCTCTTTTCAATATTCATCTTTTTGTTTCTCCTCATAAATCCGCGGCCATGGTTTTTACTTTCCGTTCATATCATCCTTCCTCAATCAATCTGAACATACGCCATTATCCTGTCCCTCTTGTGGAGTACTTCTGTTACTTGGGTGTGCTCCTTAACGGCCGTCTCTCCTTTCAGGAACATATTAGTCGCTTTACATTCTTTCCTTATTGTATAAGTCTCTCATTCTTTCTAAGTTGGACTACTGTTCCTATATATATATATATATATACGGCAACTCTTCGAAGTCTCTTCTGTTAAAGCTTGACCGCATTCTAAATTCCTGTCTACGTTTTTGTCTGGGTGCACGTAAATCTACTCCAATTCCTGCCATCCTCTCTGAATCAAAATCACTCTCTTTGTTCATCCGCAGATCCTATCTAAGCTATCATTTCCTAATTAAACGTTTTCCCTCTTTTTTCTCTAGGATTATAGCTGCTTACTGCTTCACTTTTCACAACTGGCATTTTACTCCCAATAGAATTCCAATTTTATCTTTCATTTCTGTTCGTCTTGCTAATTTTTCTCCCTTTATTTTCTCCTATGATAAATCTCCGTACTTTTCTCTTAATTATTTTAGTCTCTTACATTCTTCTCACGTATTTCATTTGTCAAGTTCTGCTAAATTCCTTCCTTACTCTATAGTTAGATCTGAATTTCACATGGTTTTAAGTTCTTTATATCCCAATCATTCCGTTATTTTTACTGATGGGTCTAAAAGGGTTGATGGAGTTGGTACCGCCTTTGTTTTTCCTTCTCATAACTACTCGGAATCCTTTAAACTTCCTTCCTGCTGCTCTATATTTACTGCTGAATCTGCTGCCATACTTCATGCAATTCTTTTTATCTCTTCCTCTTCTATCCTCTCGGATAAATTTCTTTTAATAGCTGACTCTGAAAGTGTCTTGCAGGCGGTTTCTTCTCCCTTACCGTTGCCCTCTTTTGATCCTTTCATTCTCCTTATTCGCAATCTAATTCACGAATTATTCCTGTTCCGTTCGATCCAAATTGATTTATTGTGGATTCCCCTAGCCATGCTGGAATTGAGGGTAATGAGGTGGCTGATTCCTTGGCTCGCTCAGGAGCTTCCAATGGACATCACCTTCATAAATTTCCTGCTCGTAATATTAATCATATATGCAGACAGTTCCATATTACATTATGGAAGGATATTTATTTTTCCCTTTTCTCAAATCCGAATTCCTTTTATCTTTCCGTTCAGCCCTTACCTTCTTTGACCAGATGGTTCGACATGTTTCCTTCCCTTTGTCGTCCCCTGATCACCGCTATATGTTCTCCCTTCGTCACTTTATCGTTTTTCCCTCGTCTCTTCTCCGCGGTGCCCTCTTCACTCAGAGGATTCCTTTTTTCTGTGTGATATCAATCACGTCTTCTTCGAATGTTCCTCACTCTTTTCAGAACGTTCTCTATTCTATTCTCGGCTTTTCGTCTTCCTACTCCATACAATGACTCTTATGTTCTCTCATTTCCTTCCTTGTCGGTTGTTCCTATTCTAGCTCCTTTCATTCATTCAATCTCGCACCAGATTGAAATCTAATATGTTATTCTCCTTTTGAACTATTACTTAGATTCCTTGGCTGATTGCGCTGTTGCTCTTCGTTGACGTACCCATAAAAAAAAAAAAAAAAAAAATAATTTATGAAGATTGTTCCACTTTTTGTATATCTCCGGAATTTTAATATCACGCAAGATCCAGAAAGAAGTGTGCTTTACATATTTAGCTTGGTTTCAGATTAAAGTGGTTTAAATACTGCAACTGTTTAAAATTCAAATAGCCAATTATTAGGAGGAGACGGAAGTATTTCTGTCAGACAGTTTATATCGTATCCAAAAAAAGTAAAAAAATTTATACTATTGTCAAAGTGTTGTATTGTGATTATTTGTTTATTTTAAAAGAAGAGAATGGTGTTTTCATATGATTACGATGTTTTTTTCTCTTGAGAGCGATTCAACATGTTCTCTTTCCTATTTAGCTTTTTTTTTTTTGGTTCGTTCAATGTTTTATAACAGCGTAAACGTACATCATATTGGTGCTTATTCTGAACAGGGACAAAGTATATTGCTAGGAAAAATTAAACTGCTCTTATTATACCAATCAATTATTTTCTGTATTGTCCGCGTTCGTTTCAAATTTGTTTCGATCTGCATATTCTTCTCGTATCGTTTACAGGGAAATTATTTCGTTTCGTAAGTTTTATTTGTTATGTATTTGCTGTCTTTAATCGTTTAAAACCGTATGTTTTATTTAATTTTTGTAAATTACCTGGCCATTCAAATCACTGTATACTTTTTTTAAATCAACTTTCTTTTGTGCTAATTTAATGTTATTTATACTTAAATTTAAAATCTTTACTCAACTGCCGCAGTTTTCTGTTGTGGTAATAAATTAATTTTAATAAAAGCTCGAGAATTCGGAAGATGTGAGTGAAACAGATGTTCTCTTAAATGTGTAATTATGGGAGATGACCGTGTGAATAATTCTCGGCCTCTTCAAAATGATGGCCATGTGTCTCCTGTTTAGTTGAGCGAAACTTTTTGTTAGATCACGATAGACAGGTTATAGAAATGCAACGAGAATTTTCAGTTAAACGTGAAACATGAAGACTATTTTTTGTTGAACGGTGATGAACATGGTTCCCTCGAAAGAGACAAAGAATCTTTACATAAATACAATTCTAGATCAGGACGAAGCCCTCGAAATAGAGACTGTCAAAGAAATCATTATAAAGTGGCTACAGCTCATCATCAGCTGCCTCATGATCACGTTTATGTTAAAGAAATTCAACTGTTAAATACCGAGATCGATAGAGAAAATTGAACGAATGAAATCACATGAATCAGTGCAGTTCGTTATACACTAAATATTATTTTAAAATTTTATAAAATACAAGCTATGTACGAGTAAATAAAGCAAATATTAATTTTTCTTTTGGTAACTTTTAGCTTAAAATCACTCATTGGTTTTAATTTAATTAGTAATATAATACAAAGAAAAAAAAAAAAAAAAAAAATTAAAAAAAGCACTTCGATTTATAACACTTAGCGTTGATGATCTGCAACATGCTGTCCGAAACACTGCGCCCCCTCTTCCTTATTATGTATATTACAAATAAAAAATAATTTAATTATCCGATGATTATGGAGTAAATACATCGGATCATATTGTCGGATTATAATTATTCATTACTTAAGCGGGGATAGAATGAACATTTTTCTCGATACATTCTATTACAATCCGCTGCGGTTATTAAATGATTTTCCCGCGTCACTTTTTACTGCAGCTAATCGGCGACACATTTTTAACTTAACGAGAGTAAAGTGAGATGTGCGCTGCGGAAAAGTCTTTAACGTTTAATTTAGGACGGTTTTATTCGGACAGCGCGAGTCTTTCGGGCCGTGCGATATTGTCGATATTAAAAGATAGCGAGAAAAAAGGAAACGATTAAAAAAACAATATAAAAACAACGAACACGCTATAGTTTTCAGAATTTCGGATGTATAATTTTGTAAATGATAATAAGTGAACTGGAAGAGAGTTAAAGAAAAAAGGATAACGACGGTGATGTGGGAAAACTGGCTGAACTCAGATGAAAGAAACGAGATCCCCATTGCACTGATGCGGCACGGTTCAGAGAAAATAATCTGAAAAGAAGCTAGCCATCCGAGAAACGAAGCAGCCGCCGCCGAGCTTCCATTAGGCAGGATTAAAAAGGATAAAATAAACGGCTATAAATAACTAAAAATACGTTACTGGCTGCTTAATTAAAAACTTTAAAGGCTTTTCCGGGAGTTGTAACAAAAAACAACGCGCTACATATTGAACGAATTGGTCGCGTCGCACTACCCCGTGATGCGTGCCGAAATTTCTTACGTATCGCTATCCAGTAAAACGACGAAATTTCTCTAATAATATTAACCAATCCACTGGCCGATAAAATTTTAATCAATTTTTAAAAAAACCTTCAAACGTTGCCGACAATAAAATTCGCATCAGTGATTTTTAAAAAAAAAGAGAAAAAACAAAAACGTTCGGCAACAATTTGAACTTTCGATGTTTTATTTATTTTCACCTCTGTTCCATTTTTGCCGACATTACCGACGCCATTTATATACATCACGGTCAGCCATAGTGTCCTGTTCAATGACAGCAGAGCGATACGACGACGAAAGGTGCTCAATTTTTCGAGTAAATTTTCAAAGTAACCCTTTTTGACTAATTATTTTCCCTAAAATCGGTCGATAATAAATTGTTAAACAATACCGAAAACTGATTAATCGTTAGAGTTGTATGTAAAACTTTGAAAAATAATTTTTTCAAGGGTTGCCGTCTCAAATTTTCTATCGACTGGACCGAAACGAAAGTCGTCCTAGTAATGAACAAAATAATCAAAAGACTTAATATATATTACGCGATAAAACCGTGTTCCTATTTTCAATGAGTTCTAAATACTGAGGAGCAATAATAAACCGTAAAAATATCTGGAAGTTTAAGAAAGGGGCCTCAAGAAGTGCCCACGCCATTCTTATATTCCCCTCTCTTTCCTTTGTTAGCCTTCTTTATCTCCTCAATTTCTAATCCTTTCCTTATATAATGTACAATTCTCTGCGTTGGGTAATTTCCACTGTTGACGTGCTTGAAAAGAAAAAGAAAAAAAAAAAAAAAAAAAGAAGTGGCCCCAAGCTGATGCTTGCAACGAAAATTACCCCTTAAGGGGCATAATGAAAAAAAAAAATACTGAAAATGTGAAGGTCATGGACAGGGGATCCCTGTAAGTAAATTTATACAATTTTTCAGTTTTCACAATTGATTTTTTTTCTTTTTTTTTTTTTGGAATAAGAAAATATTTATAATATGCATTAAGGTTTTTTCATCACGTTCAGTTTTTCCAGATTTTTCGGAAACGAGGAGGAGGCGGCCAAAAGATAATATTAAAACCCTTTCATTTAAGTAACTTTTGATATATTCAATAATAATTAAAATAAAATGCACGCGATATATTTTTGCATAAAAAATTACTCCGATTATAAAAATTGTTTTTTATCTAATTGCCTCGAGGAGGAACGTTCGAAATATTAAACTGGTTTTAGCAATGGCGACGTAATTTTTATAAATAGCATGTCTCAACCTGTCCAATTATAAGGCGTTTCTTTATTTTCATCAATGATGCGTTATGGGGAAGTGCTTTTCTACAGGATAGACTGTCGTTAGTAGAACATTTGTATAGTTACGAATACCGCGACTAGACCAAATATATAGCATTGTGGTTGTATTTGGAAAAAAAATGCGAATGTTTTTTTTCATTTTTGATGTCGGCAAAGCTTTTTACAAGTATAACGGAATTTTTGCATAAAGTGAAAATAAAAATATTGCCAATGTAAATTTCTTCCGATTTTATTTGTCATAACACATTATTGTTTAATGCGTTATCCCCCAAAACACATAAAATTTCTTTTGCAAAGTGTTTTTTTTTTTTTTTCTTCAAAAACCAAAAAGAGCCAATTACTTAATTTTTATCACTAGACCGTGCGTGTTAAGATTATGAAAACTTGATTTTATTTCACCATTTCAATTTTTATAAAATGACTATATTAAGTGTGCTTTTTTTCAAATTTCTTAAATATATGATGCTCCGTTTTCGTTATATTTCTGTACTTTTTCCAAGTTTTGCAGGAAACTGGTTGTAGAATGGTACTGCATGATTCTGTAGCTCACCAGTCTACTATAATCAAATGATAGGTTAGACTTTCTCGCAAGCTAGCATTCTCTACAAGTGAAAAATTTCACAGTCAAGAAACGAATTTCTTTCAAATCGAACAAAATAAATCTAATATGATTATATTTCATTTTTATTCTGTTACTTGAATTAAAGTAAGTAAAATAATTCTACTTGTAGCACCGGACGCGAGGTATTGAAATTCTCTGAACATCTCAACTATCTGTCAGCAATACCGTTCATTAAAAAGGTGGTTAACATGCGCCCTGTAATTATTGCTTTTGATTTTAAATTTAAATCACAAAAAATTTTACTTTCCGTAAAAAACAAAATTATAATATACTCCTAACGTGATTAAATTTTCTTTTTTGATTTTAAAGTGGGGTAAACTTTTTGACTAGAGAGTTGCGGTACAAATGATGTACTTACTTTTCGGCAACTTCAAAAGTTCCGTTAGGTAAATGAAGTACGGGTTCGTTCCCGACAAGTAGCAATCTTTTCACCGATATATTATATTACATGCCCGGGGGAAAAAAATAATTTTTCAAAAACTTTGAGCTTTCGGCGTCCTGAGTGCCTAAATATAAAGTTGTAAGCTCGCTCTTATAGTTTACTACAAATCGGGCCGTCATGTATACGTTTAAGATAGGTTTTGGTTTCCTCAATTTTTTTACTCGAGCTATTATACCTTTTTTTGGCTGTTTTGCCATCATAATTTTTTAATTTTATGAAAGAGCTTTTGAGTTGTTTTTTTTTTTTATATTTTAAATTTCACTTTTAAAAAGGGTTATCTGGTGATGTGTTATGAATTTTTTAAGAGGGATTTTTGCGGTCGTTTTAAATTCCAATATATTCTTTACGGTTTTCCGGGTTTTTTACCGGCCACGGTAATTGGTTAACTCGAAGTTATAAATTGTTTTACAGAGAATTTTAACTGTAATTTATGGTCCAGTTTTGAAGTTTATAAATCATACACCGTTCGTCAGCTGATCAATTTATCACCTTTAGCGCAACAAAATTTCTCTTTGTGGAAAGCTGGACGAAATTTCAAAGAACCAAAACCATCTGTTTGCCCTATAAGGAAACCGGATCGTAACTGGGCTCACGCTGATGTTGAATAGCGGAACTGTTTGGCGAATATTTTTCCAACATATTCAAGTCACATCCTGTTGATACATCATTAATTTCTGATTCCTATTGTCAAGATGTATCGAAACCAAAAATCATAATCACTTTCATTGTGTGAAATCTCTGAGTATTCGTCGAATCTGTTAGTAAACTGAATCTATTATTAACTTTGTTAGAAAATAGTTCTTCTTATAGATTTTAGGAATTTTCATGGAAGTTTTTTTTGAAAACTCAAATTACGTAAAACCATTAATCCTTTAATGTTCATTTGTCATTTTTCTCTGGATAAAGCTGATCGGTGAATTTATGGAGATTACCAAAAAATAAATATACTGCTGTTTGGCTGCTGCACTGTTCTTTAGTGCGATCTTTAATTCCACCGTTGATACATCTTGAACTGTGCTGCCTCGTACAGCGTAGTATCATTATAAGATGCGCACATACTAAAGGACGAAAATTTTGTATGAGACGTTTTGACGTAAACCGTCAATGCAAAAAACTGCGAGACCCAATTGTAGCTTGGACTTGAAAGATCGAGGCCGAGCAGCAGTCATAATACTATGACTAATGTTTGTACATACTAATTCTATGTGTTCTAAATTGAACATTTGTTCCAAAAAATAAGTCAGTGACTCTGGAATATGACTGTTAATATCTTCAAACATACGACCTGGTGGAAGGTAATGAGAATTATCGATGACTACCGGTTGAATATCTTCCCGAATGATTGCTGTCGCAGCTTCCAGGATCTTAAATCGCTCTTCTTTGTCATTTGATTTTTTCTTATCTATTAGTCACGCAGACCAATGGTTTTACTTATATTATGCGTTCAATGATGTATATAGGCAACGTAGTCGTACATATTATGGAGAATACACTTTAGTAAATTTTAGAATCGCTTTATCTCAGAAATGATGAATCTTAAGGAAAAGAATGTAACAGTAATTTTTGTAGAGAATTCTATAATTTTGGTCTGAACTATTTTCATCATAAAACTAACCGTTTCGCTGAAAAATACAAAAAACCCGTTTTTGCCGACTGTGACCTTAAATAAATTTTTTTGCATACATGGGATCGATGAGGACTTTTCACAATTTCGTTACAATGATGTTCCTAACATTCATGCCAATTTTCAGCTCTTTGGGAATTTATGCAAGGGTGGATGTCTATTTTGACCGGACTAAAGTGATATTACTGTTAACATTGTTATTATCAACGGCGTCTGATTTACTTGTAAATATAGAGAAGCAAGAGCTGCTATTATTATTGAAACCACTATTAGACTTATTTTTACAATTTGCCTTGGTACCTCAGCATATGCTAGAAGTACCGAAGGATTTTCTACTGAATTCTATGTAGCATTTTATAATTATTATATCGATGATCCTATTCTATTTTGTACAGCAATATTTTATAAAAATATTTCAACGCTTTTTGTTTTTGTTTTTATTACAATAAATAAAAGCAGTACTATTAATAATTAACATAGAAAATTAGATTAATCCCTCCTTCCAACCACACTGAATGACGGCAGAAACGTGATAACTATTTGAACTACGATTTGAATGAGTAGCGAATATGATAAAATGAAATTACAAATAACTTATATTACCTGATTCATCTTGTTCACCTTCATTCCAATCAAAGTCCATTTCTGCTTGTACGTTTTTTGAAATACACGCTACAAAAGTGATGAAATAAATGCCGGTGTAACAGCAAGTAGTAAGTCCTTTCATTTTTGGTTTGTTTCTGAAATAATCAAAAGTGAAGCAATTACGAAATTATTCCGACAATAATTTAACTGATTTCATTGTTCTATAATACCGTGACTATACATCGCGAATTTTAATTATAACAAGGTATAGCGACATGCGCCACATATGAATACAGATAAGGAGTAATAAATGAGCATTCAATGTAAAAGGGATAATTTGCGCATACTGTTCAGTAAGTCCATGCAGCATCCTGTGTTAGATTAATATTATTTATTTTTTCATTTTTCGATATTTAAAAAAAAAATCGCAGTCATAACATCGTTTTCATAAATTGAAATTTTGTTTTTAAAACAAAAAAAAAAAAGTAATTTTTTTTTTTATAATGTATTTGCTCGAATTCTGGGGAAACTGCAAATAGATACTTCATTTCCGTTTGAGAAAAACTATACATTCACAATTAACTACTTGTATGTCTATAGTATTTGTATGCTATCGTTTTCAAGAATAAAACATAGTGATAAACGCAATCAACAAAGTTAGTATTCACCTTCATGTTATACATATTTTTTAATGACAAAATTAATTTATCATAGTCACAAATATTTTCATTAGATAACTGGTGGGACTTAGGTTGTGCCATGCCGAATAAATTCCACAACAGATCATGCAATGATCATTATGTTTTGATTCTTTATTGGTGATTCCTTTATTATCAATGAATTACAGCTTTGTTTTAAAGGTAAAAACCGAAATTATGCTAATGTTGACTAGAAAAAGCAGAAATGGTAGGAATGCAGCTGTTTGTATATGCGGCAGTATTCAATCTGATGCAACTAAATTTAAATGGATGCTCTGCGGGCCAGCCACTTTAAAAATGAGTTTAAGCGAAGAACAGAAAATGCTGCTAATAGTAATTTATAGATCATCCTATTGAAATAAATCTTTCATAACCGAACTAAATAAAAATACAGAAAAGTATAAAAACAGCAGCGTAAGTATTACTTGCGACCACACTAACGTAAACCTGATGACGAGAGAGAGAGGAAAAACCTATGTTCTGGGAGAATAGCCTATCGAGAGCGAGTATTTAGTCACACGATCACACCCTTTTATTCAGATAATCAAAAGTCAATACTTCATTAAATGACTATGCCCTCTTTTTTTTTTTTTTTTTTTTTTTTTTTAATGGCCTGGCGGCTAAGTAGCTTACCATTTGGCCACTTCCATATCAAAATAAGTTTAAATTATTCCACTTCTCTTCTCTTCTCCTCTTCTTTTTCTCTCTTTTTTTTTTCTTTTCTTTTCTTTTTTTTTCTCTTTTTCTTTTCTTTTTTTCCCTTTTTTTTTCTTCTTTTTTTTTTTTTTTTTTTTATATGAATAAAGAAAAACGTATTGGAAAAATAAGCAAATGAAAATCTAATGATAAGGACAATTCACCAGCCATCTATCCGGACCAACTGAGCAAGATAAATATATTTTTTTTGAATTTCCGGACAACTATGGCCGTAAATGAATTAACATTACCCACAGCCTGTCTGCCTGGAATCATTTATCAATAACCTGACTGTTCTGGTCAGTACCCGGGAACTTGAAATTCCAGACTCAACTGAACAGCCATAATATTTTGCTCGTTAGATTAAGGTGGTACAAATTGCACCATACGTGGTCGGCGATGATCATATCTTCTGGTTGAATTCAATTAATATAGGACGCACTTGACAGAACTATTATTATAAATACTTTTGAATAGTAAGGATAAACAAACTCCGGGAGCGAAGGAAAAAATAAATAAATAAATAAAAAAATAAACAAAAAAAAAAAAATAAATAAAATAGTCCTCCATACAAATAAGTTAAATAACAATCTTGTTTTGAAAAATAAACTTAAAAATCAAAAATTGAGCCTTCTCTCCGCATCCTAGCAAATGATGCAAGGAATACGGTGGATACCTTCCGAGGGATATCAATTTATTAAAAAAAGTATGTCTACTGCCTTCAAATTTCTCGCAATTAAACAAAAGATGATTTATGTCCTCCAAAAAGTTAACAGACGAATGGTTATTGCATTGTCGCTGGTTATCAGCATGCATAAAATTATGTGACACACGAGAATGCCCCATACGCAGTCTACACAATATAGTAACATATCTGCGGAGGAGATGAGGAGGCATTGAAATTGACACGTGGAGATACCATGGGTGTGTCGGAATAAAAGGTTGAACGATATTAAAGTATGAACCCTTCCTGGCCAATCGCCAATGCTTATTCCAGGACGTATAATGATTGCGGTTAATTACAGAATTTAAATCACCAGCTGGAATAAAAGTAAATTCAATGCCCATTGAAGGCGCATCCTTGGCGGCCCTATCGGCCACCTCATTTAGTTCTATCCCCGCATGACTTGGAACCCAACAAAACTCCACAACACCGCCCTGTAAAATGATAATCGAACATTTCTCTCTTATCTCCCAAACAGTGGGATGATAGTTGGGTTTAAAGAGGCAATTTTGTAGCGCTAAAAGGGAGCTAAGGCTGTCGCTGCATATAACATATGTGCCCCTGCTACCAAGTACATTAAGTATATAGTCGCAGGCCTTGGCAATTGCCAACAGCTCGGCTGAGAAGATAGATGCCAAAGGTGGGAGTTTGAATTTTTGTACAGTAACTTCGTCAACAACAAAGGCAGCACCAACAGGATCGGAATTCCGACCGGATTTGGAGCCATCAGTGAAGATTTTGGAATATCCAGAAAATGCTGTCTCTAATGCGATAGTAAGATCTGCTTCCCGACCGAGAAGAGTATTCTGATTATGTCTAATATTGTCAAATAATGTTGTATTAATGTTTAAGTTAATAAGGTTAATTTCGTATGGAATTCTGAAATATTTAGATGGATATTTATGAATTAGGGCCGGACAATATTTATAGTATTGAGGAATTCTGGCTGATAATAACGGTAGTTTAGAGGAAAGAAATCTCCAGTTATTACTAATCTTCACATTAGGCCCTCCAATAAGATTTTACAACCATACCATTATATTTTACGCCAACTACATCATTCTGCTTGCTGCATATACATCTTCAATATCACAAAACAAAAACCATATATCTTAACGTCCAACATACCTTAATGCAACAGCATGCTTTTTCTGTCGACACCACCACTGAAAATACTCATTCCTCAGTGACAGCACTCATCCAGTATAGAGATTAGAAGAATTTTTGATTTAACTAGCCAATTATAATTTTGCTTACCCGTACTAAGTTGCAGCTCGCAAGTTCTCCGACGCTGCCACCGGATCGCTGTCCCTCGCAAATAGTGCTGTGCCATCAGCAAACGCTACGACCTCAACATTGGACATAACTGGAAGGTCATGTGAGTAAACAAGAAAGAGGATTGGTCCTAATACTAAACCCTGGGGAACGCCAGCCTTAGCAGGATAAAACTCGGATACATCGTCGTCAGATTTTACTTGAAAGTACCTATCTGTCAAGTATGAAGACAGTAGTGGGTAATAGAAGTGTGGCAGTGTTTTTTTATTTTTGAAAGCAATCATTCGTGCCACACACGGTCGAATGCCTGACTAACATCCAGGAAGGCGGCAGAACAATATTGCTTCCTGTCAAAGCAATTACCAATGTATCTCTGAATTCTATGAATTTGTTTTACTGTAGCGTGCCCAGGACGAAATCCAAACCGCTAGTCTGGAATTATACCCTGCAGCTGCTCTATTAGCCTAGACAACAATACTTTCTCAAATATTTTAGAAGACCAATAGGTCGATATGATGAGGCTTCATTAGCCGGCTTACCTGGTTTCGGTATCATTATTACCTGAGCCATCTTCCACTGTGACGGATAATAACCCAGCCGAATAACGGCGTTGAAAATTGTTGTTAACAAAACTATGGTCTTTCGCGGTAAGAATTTTAGCATCTTTCCCGTGATCAGGTTATATCCAAGGGCTTTATGTGTTGCTAAATTGCCGATTATTACTTTTTTAATTTCATAGGGTGTAAAATGTTTGATTGGGGGGGGGGGGGGCATTCGAAATGCACGCTTTACCTGATCGTAAAAAGGCTCAAATCCGATGTCCGGACGATGTGGTTTAAACACATTCTTAAGATGTAGTCCAAAAACGTTCGCCTTGAAGTTGTTTTTGACGAGGATCATATGTGACATAGAGAAAGCGTATAATCGGGTCTGGCGCCTAGGATTACTCCGGAAGATGGTAAAGAGCAACATAACAGGAAACATAATTATGCACTTAAAAGATTTTTTCCATGACAGATCTATCCGGGTGAGAATAAGAATTCCCTTTCACGTCCACAATTCCCTGAAATCGGGCTTCCTCAGGGCTCTGCCCTAAGCATGACCCTTTTTAACCTATATATATATAAACGATATCGTTGAGCGCATCCCACCTCTGGTAACTGCCCGCCTTTTCGTCGATGACCTGAACATTTCCCTAACATCATTGAATCCTTCCTATGTCCAACAAACTTTACAGAAAGTGTTAACAAACTTAGACGAATGGTCAAGCTTGCATAGGCTGTCCTTTTCTCTATCCAAAACCAAATGTGTCGACTTCAACAGGAAAATAAAACCTCCTTCTCCTTCAACCCTTTTTTTAGGAAATTCCCTTCTCGCATTTTCTAGTACAGATACTTTTCTTGCGATCAATTTTGATAGCAAATGATTTTGGCGTCCTCAACTGTTATCCGTTAAAAAGAAGTGCAGTTAGTATATCGATATATTGAAATATCTATCCTACAAAAGTCATAACTCTTCTCCCAAACTTCTTTTAACACTTTTTCAATCCCTTATCCTCAGCCGTCTTTCCTATGGATGCTCATTATATTCAGTCCTCATCCCTGCTTTAATTGTTGAACCCACTGCAGAATTCTTGTCTCCGATTAATACTGGGTGCACACCACACGTTCCCCGTTCATAGTCTTCAATCCCTATTGGGTTCTCCACCCATGCACTTTCAAAGATCCTTTCACTCTTTCCGTGATTCTCTAAGAGTTTTCCTTCTCGGACTTCGTGATCCTTACCCCCCACCACATAATTGTGTTCTCCCCCGTCTGTTGGAAATACTATTAAACTTCAACATCGATCCCCAGCACTTAAAGAATATTAATATGCCTTCCCCTCTTCCACCCTGGACTACCCTGCCGGCCGAGATCGATTATTCCCTTGCCCACGTCGCCAGGACACCCTTCTTCCCTCCGCGCCAGAATTTCCGCGACCCTACAGAGCTATTCAAACCATCAGCCCTACTATACCGATGGTGTAAAATCGTGCCCTGGTTCCGAGTCGTCCCCTACTGTATGTTCCTTTTACTCTGGCTTGGTTTCTACATCCTCCCAGCTCCATGACCATTGTTCCGTTCTCGATGCTGAACTTTATGGCATATACCTAGCCCTTGAATCTATAGTTAAGGCCCCTCCATCCAGCAGTCGCATTTTAATTGTATCTGATTCATATGCGGCTTTGGCTACCCTTTCCCAACATACCCCAAAGAACTATATAACTACTTTGATCCAATTCCTAATCCTAAAGCTGATGCTATCCTCCTACCAAATTACTTTCCTGTGGGTGCCCGGCCACACTGGACTCATGGGTAATTTGTTGACTGACACTGTTGCTAAGTCAGCTCTGCTGTGCCTCATGCCTTGTTCTCCTCCTCCCCCTCTGACATAATGAAGTCCATAAAAATTGTTGTGCAATCCCGATGGAAGCAGGATTGGCTCCCCAAACAAGCTTGTTTTCTGAGGGAGATAAAACACGGTATTGACCCCTGGTTTCCGACCTTCCTAGAGCCCGATTTGTCGTCATGAGAAGGCTCTGCATCAGACATATTTCCTTGACACACGATCATCTTTTACTCAACTGCGAGTCTCCTTTTGAATGTCCCTTTTGTTCCCTTCCTCCTGCTCCTTCAATAAAACATCGGCCCTGGAGTGCCCTTCATTTTCTCTTTAACGCTCTAATCACCGCATAGTGTCCCTGCAATCATCTTCGCCTAACTCGTCCTTGAATATTGCAGAAACTATTCGGTTTCTTTACACAACTGGTTTGTTTCGAGTCATATAGCGTTCCCACCGTAATAGAGTCGTAATAGCCTCGATAAAAAAAAAAAAAAAAATGTTCTTTCAGTGTTTATCTTGCTTTACGGAGCGTCTTGTTTTGTACTTCAATTTGTCGTGACTTGCCTGCTGCTTATAGCGGTGTTTATTTTTTTTTTTGGCCCAAACAGAACAGTTCATTTGGCCAGCAAACTATGCCACGACTAGATACTAAAAATTACTAATAATAGAAAATTCAGGAAGAGAAATTTCATTCTACAGTATGGCCGCAACTGCTAGCAGTGCCCACAATGCTCAATGAAACAGAACAAACACAAACAAGATTTTTTCATTCTGGAAAAAGGAGCAAAAGAAAAAATAGATAAATAGATAAACATTTCTATCTCACATTATGATCACAGTTGCCCGGCAATGCTCACAATGCATTATGAGAAAAAGGAAGTAGTCACAGCCACACTGGACAAAGACTACAATGTAAGAAAAAATAAGTAAAAATAATGGGGAAAAAAAAAATCAATTAACAATCCTGTTTCTTTCAATAAACCTAAAAAGAACAAATAAAATTTTATCACTGGAACAGAGAAGATAAAAAATACACAATGGAGAATAAACACCGCAGGACATGAGGTCTTTAGAAAACGCAAGCCACGTGTTATCGAACTGGGCGCAATTAAATAACAAGTGGTTAGTATCTTCTTTAAAATTTTGTCGACAATAGATATTACAACCCGTGCAGTGCTCGGTGTTTGAAAAATTTAAACCCAAACGGCAATGGCCGGAGCGGAGCCTACACACAACGGTCACAAACCTACGGGTCAAACTAACTGGGACACTAATGCGATAAAACCAAGGTGTGGACGGCAGAGATGGTTGGATCATATGAAAATATTTACCAGGCCCTAGCTTTCTACAAATAAGACTTACCCAATCCGCATGATTATCTCTTTTGGTTTTATCTAGAAGATCGAAGGATGGGATAAATGGAAATTTAATACCTGATCTAACACCTTTGAAGAAAGTCTATAAAACAACGTGTGACAGTTATCACGCAGAAACTCGTTGAGTGCACTGAGAAGTATGTGTCACGTGAGAGTATTGGCAGAAGTACTCGTTTTGGTATTCTTTTGTCGTGTTTATTAAAACACGAATATTAACCTAAAGAACTTCTTAACATTATTTATGCAGTGATTTAATTAAACTTCATGACGGATACGCATGATTACTTTTAAACTTCATAATATTGTCATAAACTAATAAGAAACAAAACTAAAAACGTATATGAAATACTTAAATCTGTTTCAGTTGTTATTAGTTTATAATGATGTGTATTAATTTATTTAACAAATAGAATGTACATAAATTTTATACTTTAAAGCCTATATTCGTTCATGTTTTTTGGTAAAATTACTCTTCTCTTCATATAATAAATAAATGAGCACATCAGTAATTATTTTTTTGTCATTTATAAAGATTAAGTTTTGTATAAAAAAAATCTACGATTTTTAATCTATAATATTTTTAATGCGTAGTGTTCTTAATCTGCAACAAATTTAGTCTATAATAATTTTAATTTACAATATTATTAATCTACAATATCTTTAATTTGTTATTTTTTCACGCCTCTTCACCACTTCACTACCACTTTATCACCACTTTATCACCACTTTATCACCACTTTATCACCACATTATCACCACTTTATCACCACATTATC
This sequence comes from Icerya purchasi, assembly GCA_039619475.1. Taxonomy (NCBI): domain Eukaryota; kingdom Metazoa; phylum Arthropoda; class Insecta; order Hemiptera; family Monophlebidae; genus Icerya; species Icerya purchasi. The sequence continues at coordinate 395,535,291 of CM077116.1, forward strand.
ACCACTTCACCACCACTTTATCACCACTTTATCACCACTTTATCACCACTTTATCACCACATTATCACCACTTTATCACCACATTATCACCACTTCATCACCACTTTATCACTACTTCATCTACCAAAAAGTTGACTTAGTATTCTTGAATATAACATATCCGCATAAAATTCTTAACTTTTTTTTCTTCTAGATTATCTTGAAGGTTTTCCTACAGCTCGTTTATTTTTTTTGCGTTTAAAATACATACGTACGAGAGCAAATAATTAGTTACAAGAACAGATTTGGATTTGTCGCGGCTAAAACGCATATGTTCTTGAAATAATTAAGCGAAAAGTAACGATGGAAAAAAAAAAGGTCAAAAAAAGAGGTAAAAGCAAAAGTGTAAATAAACAAAATTGTTAGGAAAAGAGGTTCGCACGAATTGCGGCAGCAAACTGAAAGGAAATTTCTTGAAAATGGAGAAAAAATTCTAAAAATTAGCCCCGAAAGAGAATATGTAAAAGAAAAGAAATGAAAAGGGGAAAAATTCATCGCACGGAATAAAAGAAAGAGCGAACGAAAAATTATTCTTGCTCGCACCGATGACATGCGAAGAGCCAGACTAACTTGAATAAGCAGAGACAATGAGAGACGACTTCGCTGTTTTCCCGCTCTTTTTTTTACCTGTTCTTTGCCGGGCATGCGTATTTTTCGTTTATTTTTGATGAATTAAGGTAGAACGAATGTGAGGCGTTGCCGGTTTCTTTTTTTTTTCATGCTAACCATTGCAGTTATTACTTATCGCTATAATTTTTTCGCGCGCTGCGCCGAACGACATTAGGGCGTCTAGTGAATTAACAGCAGTCGCAGCCGAGACTCGCGGTACAACTGTTCGCGGATGATTATAAAAGCATTCGGGACAATTTTGCGATTTAAAGTGGGAAAGGTGTGTAGCGAAGACGCTGCCGGCTGAGGGTTGGCCGCGGCAAATTGGCTGAAACGAATAGAGCATTAGAAGAAGAATGGTATATAATTCAATGAAGATTTGCGAAAAGCCGGATTTTCCGGAAGGCCTAGCGGATGACAGTTGTTGGTCGAGTGGCGGCGAATAATGAAGGTGAGAAGAAAGGTCGGTAAGGTGAACGAGAAGGTGGCGCAGTCTGGCCGGCTGTTATGTAAATACGGCATGAAGGTGAGGAGAGAAGAATGTGCAAAAAAGGCGGTTGAGGGAAAAAAAAGCCGGTCCTGCTTTTATGTAGATTTATACGCGGCCGACGTTGAAGCTGGAAAAATAGGACGAGGCAATTGCCGGACGATTTCGGCGAAAGAAAAATGATTTATCATTATCTATCCGAGTGACTCGGTTTCGTTCAGTTCTTTCTCATTAAATTCCATTCTGCCGGTTTCCAGCGCTGTTGTCTCTATAGTCGGCTTCATTAGTCGACCAAGCTCAGCCAGCTCCGCTCATGAATATATAACTAATGAACTGGAATCTTTATCACGACGCCATATAGCAAGAATTATACATCGAAGATAATATATAATATATAGACTATCCGACCGACGGCGGTCGGCTAGCGGGGGATGTGTGTTTTCTAACGGTCTCGTGCGATGTCGTTAATAGCGCGATGTGCGGCCACCAGCAGCAACGCGCCACCTCCTTTTTCGATCATTAGAGAGCGCGAACTACGGTTACTTTTGCCGAAATAAAGTCGAGCTCATTAATATTTCGATATCTAAATTTTATTCCTAATGTGATCCCCGCGAAAGATTTATTCGCTCCTGACCGTTGAAGACGCGCCAACCAATTGCTGTCGTCCTAAGCGAGATAGCGCTGGCTAGTTGCCTTTTTGATAATGAAACAAACGAAAGTATGAAAAAAAGATCTACAAAATTGTTAAAATTTTCAAAAATTGTTTGTTTTTTTTCTTACATTACTCTAATCTAAGTTTGTCAAAATAAGAATTTTAAAATTCACTACTTTTGAAAAGTCTTCATACCTTATAATGAGGAAAATTCTTCCTTTTTTTGAAACGAACAGCTGCCGTAGAATATTACAAATTTCACGAGTAGGGGGAAGAATTCTGAATGAACTAAACTTCAGCGTCCGAAAAGGCCCGTTATAATAGACAAGCATAATTTTTTCAGTCACGAAGGTGTTCTCGTCGGAGTAGAAAAACTTGTTATTATTATTCGTGACAATCTTAATATAATAAATAAATGACATTAATATGAAATAATTAATTTATCTTTATTATATAAGGATAAGTTAATTGTGTTTCATATTCATTTATTATATGTTAAAGTAACAGAAACAATGAGTTACTTCTATCTAATCTCAATGGAATAATAAGTGTAGATCAAATGCAATAGATAACGAGCCTGGACGATGTTCTGCGGTCGCTTCGTAGGAGAAAAGACGGGCGCGAACCGATCGCGAGTTTTAGTCTTGACTCGAGGTTTGGGCGAATTTTATGTTTTCTTATTTCAAAAATTAACGGCTCATACCGAAAACTGAACTTCGTCGCAAAAGTGTCTCGTCGGACAATCGGAACATATGACACACATGTCTGCCGCTGGGATTTGGTCAAAATAAAAACTCACGTATGTAGTTCAGCAATAAATACCGGTCGGGCGCCAATTTGAACCGTTGTAACCGGTGATATTGGTTTTTCTCAAAATTTAACTCCATACGTGTAAACATTTTAGTGTAACCCGGATACATCGGCTCCAGAAATAAAAACTAAAAGTTTTTTCGATCCGTATTTAGATTCTTAGCCCAATGTTCCCGTCGAGGCCGATTTCATATGGAAGGTTCAAAAAGTAAACAGATGAAAACACTAGGACCTTTTAAATATATTGGACCTACTCTTCTCGACAAGCTTGATCTTTTTTCCGTTATTTATGATAAATTACGTGTTTTTAAATTTTCTTCAACTGTTTAATTACCGTTTATTTTTATTTTTCCTTATCACTTCTATAGCGTATGAATTCGCGGTTTTTTCCTTAGAGCGGATGAGGAATATATGTACGCCCCCCCATTTCTTTGCATCATCAACTATCCGATGTAATGGAAAGCTGTTTTTCAACGAGTTTTTTGTTCGCTTATTTTGTTAGATTTGTTTTTTTACCGTTGAGATTGACTATTATCTGCACAAGATGTTTCATTAGGACACTTGTATACGGATGATTTATTGAAGGCCACGCAATCGGTTTTCTTTTGTTTCAGTGTCCGTAGATATCTAATTTGTTTGAATACGTCGTGTTTCTTTTCGTTTTCAAATAACTTAGCCATACATCATTCGATTATGCGCGATTTATTTTATTATAATTTTTGCCCCTGTTTCCGTTTAAAGAATATCGGGCGTGATAAACTAGGGTGAGCTAACCGCTTGTTAGGTTTACTGTGAGATACTGCTAACTGCTAATAATACAATAAAAGGAACAAAGTTGATTTAATTTCATTTCCCGCTACGACGTTTCGATTTTATCATATCCTTGCTTTTATTAGTACTGATATTGTTGGAGTCTTAGCGAGCGCGATGGTTTAGCCGCTTAATCTGCGACGAGTTTATCTGCGGTTCGTAATAATTGAAAGTTCGGAATGACGGTTATTACTGATAAACGAACGTCACAGGTAACGCGTACAAAGACGCATAAGAGGGAAATAGGAGGGAATGAGGAAATGAGCCGAGAAAGACAAAAAACAAACAACAACGAGGTAAGGATGAAGATAGAGAATAGGCGAAATTAAAAGAAGATGGCTTCCACCGAAATGTCAAAAAGCAGGATAGTGAAGACTGTTTAGATTCGATAGTTTCTTAGGCGTGTAGCAAAACTGCGTAACCCGTTGAAGCCTCGCTGAGTTATTTTAAATATACAAAAACGAAAGATTTAACGATTTAACCGTCTCAACTATCTAAAATGGATTATCCTTCCGATGAGAAAATATATTAGTAAATAAACAATTTAAATCATTAAAACTCTATATCAAAGAAATGCGGATGATGTGCAACTGCAATCTTTAGAAAATCAGCATCAAAATATCGATATTCCCTCCGGGTGAACAGATATTTCGATCAAGTTCAAGCGCATCGGATATTTAGAGACTCGTATTAATTATTAAATGTTAATATTTTCTAAAAGAAAATTTCGCTCTATAGGTAAAAAGCGGATAATATATTTTTCACGTTTATTTAAAAAATCTCGCCAATATCTCTTATAAAAGCTGGATTAAACGGTAACGAATTTTAAATGTACTAGAAACTTTAGCCGGCAAAAGTATACATATACATACATTTGCCAGCGATGATACTGATATTGTCAGCTACGAAAATTAAATATTTAGAGTTATTCTTTCAACTGACGATCGATGGTGCAAAGCAGGTGTGATTTAAGCTATAAAGTAGCGAAGTGTAATAGATTATTCAGCTACTTGATTAATTAAGCCGAAATTATTTGAGATTGTAAACATTCAAACGCGAAAATAAAATTGTAAATAAGTGATTAAATAATGAAATAAAAAGAAAGAAAAAGCGGCGCAATCCACTGCAGATAATCGATCAGCAGGTATTCACTGTAATCTATCGCGAACCTCTCTTGCCTCTGAAATTTTCACAAAACAAATTAGCTTCGTACGAACCCTAAAAGTTACAAAATCTAATTTTCCTGAGGAATTTAAGTCTTCATCTGTAAATGGTGAAAACGCTAATAAACAAACAAAAAAACCAAGAAGAAGAAAATAAAGTGTTCCAAAACCTATATAGAAGATCATCAAAAAATACTTAGAGTGTATCTTTCGACCAAATAATGTTATACAATGTAGCAATACTCGTCTGCGTAAGAATTGTTCAAAAATTGAATATACCGATAAAGCCTAACTTTGTAAATCGGCTCTCTTTCATTAGCTCATCATCTATAACATCTATTTATTTTTCGACACTGAGCCTGATGTGAACGCATAAACCTACTACTAATATCATAGTTGCCGAAACCATTTATTTCAGCAGGAAATATAAACGTACACAGTCTACTGTGGAATCTTATACTGTCAACTAAAAAGAGAAAATATTTGAAAAGTTATTAAACAAAAATTTACGCATATCACTGTTAGACAATAATCAGATTACCAAGTTCAACTCCTTTTTTAACGACACGCTAATCGATTTAACGTTATCAACTAAAGCTAAGATTATCCGGTCAACTCGCCTAGACTTACGTCATAGAGACCATTATCCGATTTGTCCACAAATCTATAAACGAAATGTGCGGAATGTGCTCAAAAAGATAAAGCGGACTGGAATTTTGGCAATTACGCGGTCTACCTTTTAATGCAAATCTGGATAACACCGATTTAGTTGTCGATGTTGTTAATAGCTCCATACTATGTCGGAGAGCAGCATAATAGGCAGTACCCAGATAATCGTCTCTCCAGTTGTAAAAATGTGCAATGATCGTTTTCCGAGGTCGTAACGGACTGCTGAAAAATTTGATCGACGATTTAACTAATTTTTGCCTCTGCCGTACATCATTAGACTAGGTGAAAAACTGCGAGGAATTTATTTCCGAAACTGTCACGTCAACTCCAACTATTTGGCAACATCTGGCGGAGGATTAATATCTTAAACATAGAGCTAAACAATCTCCCCGCCTACTGCTACACTACGAGATTCATCAGCTCTTACTCAAGATCCAACAGAAGTTATAACGGTTTTCGCAAAATATTTTTCTGTCATTTTATCCAAACAATAAATATAAATGATTCCTATCGACATGAAACAGAAATATTCTCACACATCTGCGTAATAATTTACAAAAGGAAATAGTGAACGTGTTCCGAAACAATCACATATTTGATATATAAAAAAGCATACGATAATGCCCGGAGATATAAAAAGATGACCATAAAAATGGGCATGAAAGGCCAGCGCTATTTTTATAAAAAACTTTCTGAACTGGTTATTGGCATTATTTTAATATCGAAAACGGATTAGTGCAAAACAGCGTATTATATCTCGTTTTGATACTGTTACAAAATGTATTCCCTTACCGATAACGGCCACACTTTTTGCGGATGATTTAAATGTTATTTTACGAACGCTTTGAAGCATGTTGCGGATATGTGTCTGGGCAAACTATAGTCGCTAAATTTAACTGTAAAAAGCTGCCTCCTCAAAATCTGTTTGCCTTATTTTCACGAGACAAAGCAGCGCATATGCGCTAAACCTAAACTTGATAATTTTCAGTACTAGAACGAGTAAACTAAATTCCTCGGATTATATTTTGATTTGATTCTTTGCGGGGGAGGGGTGTCCCCTATACTTTTCGGCATCCATATGATCAGACTATGTGCCGTGTTTCATTCAGAATTCTGGAGCTGATCTATTCGCGCGCAGCGATTTATTCTTTTAGAAAGTAATATTCAGTCTGGCGCCTATACTTATTGGTAAAACCTACTTGCGGAGATTAGAAACGACTATAAATAAGATATACCTTGGGCATACCCAAATTACTCACACATACTCGATGACCAGCTACCGTTTGTATGTATACGCACCGCTAACTGTTAACCTGTCGGATGTACAGGCAACATTATCCGGATTGAACACGGGTATTGAAAATTCTGAAAGCAGAACTATTAATATAAGTAATGCTGCTAATATCGAGTGATAGCCATACAATTACTATTTTTTTAAAAGAGAGAAGAAAAAAATGAACCAATATCTTACGGTTAATTTTAGAAGTATATCAGGAAAAAAAGTTTACAGCATAAACGATATTAAAACGAAAATATCGATTTTAGTCTCGTCCAAAATATTTTGTTTCAGTTGGATGTTAAGTAATAAGTCGCAAAGATCCGAAGTGAGTGCTAAATCATTTTTTTCTTTTATCTCACACCGATACTTAGCTATCTAGAAACCTTATGCAGTGTCTGATTATTTTCAAGCCGGATAGACCCGAGACTGATTCCCTACCGTAAAACTAGAGCGATTGCGATAAATTATCAATAAATAGGATTTTGATGAGTTACAAAATAGAACATACTAACGTTTAAATCGTTTAATATATCGTGGACCTTTCGGTATTTAAGACGCAGGCTGCTACAATCGTAACTGCATTATTTCAAATGATACCTTCTAGTCAGTACGGGAAAAAATTAAAATCTTGCCAAGCCTATTCTTAGCGAGGTGCAAATTATTTTTGGAAATAATTTTATCGCATTATATTTCGGCGTTATTTGTGATTTATTTTATATCCTCTTTCTGCAACAGTCTTCCGAATTAAGGAAGGACATATTTTATTTTGGCATTCTTTCAAAATTAATACTTCTCCTGGCACTGTTCTAATTCGCCCATCGTTTGAATGAAAAAAAAAAAAAAACTCGCTAAAGCCTACTATGCAATTTCGTATAGCGTTCGAAACTTTTACGATATTTCCAAACGTTGCTATCAACGACGACCTAGTGTTTCAGTAACAATAAAACGGTATGTTTTATAAATTACAAACAAATAATCGGCACATAGAAGAAAATCCGTATTACTGAATTTCAATATTCTACTATTAGAAGTACTACAATTTGTACCATTGTAGTACTTTTAATAGAGTGTTGGTGATCGTTAATCCGCGTAAAGTAGAAGTCAGTCTAATGTCACAGCTGAACCAAAACTTATTCGCGCTCTTTGCTTAACGTGACGTTATGTCGAGTTTCACAAAAATATTTCCGTTGATTTTAATACGATGTTGTCTTTTCTTTTTTAATGGGTTCGTCAATATGAACATTAGTCCAAGAACTAGGGAAAAAGGAAGGAAGATAATCAGATTTTTACGAGGCCTGAAATATCCGACAAAAATGTATCGAGCACTTGGATGACAAAAAGAGAAGAAAGGGAAAAAGAATAAATTCAGCGCTGCGGGGAATGGGAACACTGCTTGATATAAGGAAAGAGTAGAAAGAAGATCGTTCCATTGAATGTGAATGGCGCGAGAGAAATCCAGAAAAGCGATGAAGGGAGTAAACTGTGCCCAAAGAGCAGGCGGCATATCGTAGAGATATTAGAGCGGCGCAAAGAAGGGAAATCAAGAAACCAGTGATAGAGAGAAAGGGAAAGAGTGAATGGACAAGTAAACAGAATCCGGGTAGGTGAATGAGAAGGAGCAAAAGTTGAACTAGAATTTGTAATGCGCAGCAGCAGTAGACAAAAAAATAATATCAATGGATGTAAATGTATTACGACCCCATGCCGGAATAAGAAGATAGTCGAGCTAATAGGTAAAATAACTCATTTCCTTCGATTCCAGAGTGGTGACCAGGAATCAATAAGAAATCAAGTCAATCCGGATTAAATAAGAAAGGAAAAGATCTTGAATCAAGGAACGTGGCGAGTGGGAAGGCAGAGGAGATGTAGACAGAATAAGGATATTGTGAGAGACGCGTAAAGATCTGATAAAGAGACGAACGTTCAGGATAGCAATGAACTCGGTATAGAAGATTGAACAGGAGAAGGGAATTGTAAAAGATTTAGAGTGATTTAAAGAAGGACAAACAAAGGCTGTGTCAACTTCACTTATGGAACCGTCGGCATAGACTGTATCGTTAGGTTAAAAAAACGAGAGTCTAGAGTTCGTAAGAATTCCGATCTAACGACACGGTGTAGAATGGGGTTTTTAAGAGGAACAGGAGAATAAAAGCAATTAATTAGCCCCCTTGTTCCGAATTTATTTTGATATGTATGTTTACAGGGTTGCATTAATTCCTTGTAACAAAGGTTATAAAAAATAAATAAAAATGCAATCAGCATTTGTTAAGAAAAAAAAACAGTAATGCTTTAACAATATATATATATATATATATATACATTGTTACGATTTTAGGATTTTCGGTCCTTCTTTGATAAAAGTACGTAATAATTTTAAACAACCAAAAAAAAGTTATACCGGACAAATTGCGGGCGCCAGCAACACTTGCCCACGGTGTGTTGCAACCGGAATCGTTCTGCCGCGCAGAGTATTAGACTTTTATGATAAGTAAAAAAAACAACTTCGCGAGCCCGCCGTGAAGTGACGGTAATATCTTCGCGACGGAGATATTGCGATCTCCCAAACACACGCGTTCAATAAAATATTTCTAATGTTGCAAATCGCGTATATTACAAAATTTACAAAAAAACACAAACAAACGGACGCATACAGCATTGATGCAGACTAGAAAATTATACGAAAAAAGTGTGACTGAACATAAAATTTCTTCACCGGAATTAAAATTGATTTCACGGAAAAGTAACCCGACGACCAGATCGTACGCGATTAAAACGGTAACACAGGTAATTGACCGCACAACAAGATTTAACACATTAGAAGATCAGTTAATTCGCAACAAAACACGGCTTGATATTTTATTCTAAAACTAACGGTACATTACCGAATCCTTATCAATTAATAATATAGCCGTTACAGCGCTCATCTTCACGCACGACTCACGCGGCCGACAGGCACTATCCTGTTGTCGCAGACCGCACATACCAGGACACTTACACAACCCCTAACACTACCCGAGCCGAGAATCGGAAATTACCTATTCGGTCGTGTAAATATCCCGGCCGTATACTCCCTACGACGATAAATAATAGGATTGATGCCGAGAGATCGAAAATTAATGATTTTAATCGGAGAATAATTTCTAGCTCGACATCATCGCTAGATAAAATACCGAATCCGTATCAACATATATGATTTATTTATTTAAAGTCGCTCGGCAGCTAAGGTCATTTGCGACGCCGAGAAGTTACATCTTATACGTATAGGTTAATAAATGAAAAGAACAAAAATGGAAATCAAAATAAACAATAGAAAGAGAAAAAAGAAAAGAATGTAAAAGAAAGGAAAGGAAAGGAAAAGAAAAGAAAGGAAGTAAACGCTCGGTAATGCTTTAACATTGTTCATGCGACTCGAGAATTTTATTATTTCTAAACTATTTATTGCTCTTTCTCCTTTTTTTTTTTTCACTATTGCATTTAAACGAAATTAAAAAATATTCACTATAAAGTTAAATTATCTGATCGCATTAGGACATTTTTCGTTTCAGTTTCGACGAAGTTAAACAGTTTTTGAAGATCTTGAAATCGAGAATAAAAGCGCGCCTTGATTTGCTCAACAGAGTCCTAGGTGCTAATAAATAAGTTTTTTGCAATTGATTTAAAATGTCTATTTCGGAATTATGAACTGCTCGAAGTGAATTTAATTTTGATTTACTATAAACCATTTTTATAACGAGTCGTCTGTTTGATCGGATTTACGATGCACACGAAAAGGGCTAGTGATCTGATGGGAATTACGGAAACCGATATTTTCCCTGGAATCTTCTCGTTAAAAAATTGTAATTGTCATTTCGCCACTAACATAACATGAATCTGTACCGAACTGTAGAATGTTGTTCTGAAGAGCTAATAGTATCAAGCGTAAACGGTAGCAGCGTCACGATGGTTATACGAATGTGCTGCATAAGTAAACAAAAGGCGTAATGTAAGTAATTTTAAAGAAGACAAAATTTCCGCATATTTCAGCAAGGTGCGGCGTGCTGGAAAAGTAAAGATAGCTGTGTTGGAGTTATTGTTTTTCTTGATGTAATGTAATCGGCGAAGGAGAAGGTAAAGTTTGTTTTAAATCGAGGTGCAAACAAGAAATGATGGAACAAACATATCATGAAATTGCGCAGTCTGCCGCTAAACGCGGCTACCAGAAAAATCTGAAAACAAGTTCGCTAATTAGTCCGGCAAACATTTCTGTATTCGCCTTTTACATTTTCGATTTTCGCTTGGATGGCCGGGCAAAAATGAACGCATCAACTTCCATGCATTTCGCTATGTTATCTTTCGCACGCGCGCTAAACTTAACCGTGCAGAGTTGACGGTGCAACAACGAACTAAAGAACTGGCTGAGTCTTTACCGGCACGAACGAAACTATCAAAAAATAATTACCTGAAAAAAAAGAAAAGGAATCTCTCACCGACTGTACCGTTAGAGAGATTAAAACTTTAACGGAGTTTCAGCATAAGTGCCGTTTCAAATGCTATTAATTTGTGTCTTGTCCGAAAGCAATATCATCTTCTCTTGCTCCATTTGTAGCCCCGATAAATATTCATTCATAGACCAAAATGGCATGAAAAATCCTCAATTTTATTTTTTGCAATCTCATTTCTTCATTTTTTGGCTTTCAGTGTCCAACGTCCTGCCAGTATGACATAACAAAAGAAGCTCGAACTGTCACATCTCCTTTCTATGTAATTATTTCCTTTGTCGAATTCGAATATCGTTCACTTGAAGAAATTCAGTATATTAACCCGGTGAGATAAATAATATACGGAGACTTTCTTTTTCTTGCTGGCTACATTGCAGACCGTCTCACATGGATATGGTCTATTGTGTAAAATGCCTAGCAGTATAAGCTTCCTTTTCCTTTAGGATTTTTCTCATATTTCTCCTTTACGTTTATTTCCTTTTTCGGACCGCCTCTAATATCAACCTCTTTTGACTATTTTACTATTTCCTCTCGATAGTTCTAGGGTCATCTTCTTCTTCCCTGAATAACTTCTTCTAGCGACCTTCTTTTTTTTTTTCGTTCTGCGTTTTTTTCTTTTTGATGAGTAATCGTCAGCTGCTGACAAGTCCGATATAATAAAAAAAAATATTTATTATATATGTATATATATTTTTTTTTAAAGCGCCTGCAGTGGTACACTCAGAGGAATACTTTTTTTCTTTTTTTTTTTTTTTTTTTTTTTTTTTTTAGAGAGATACCAACTGTTTTTTGGATGTTGGAGTAGCTGTAGTTTTTGTTTAGCAGCTCGCTTGTAAGTTTTGCACTGAGGCTGTTCTGATTCCATGGTTTGATTAATCGTTTGCGGTTGTAGTGAATTTATCAAAAGCCAGAGAGTAATCTAATGACGTACATAATTATTTAAGTTCGATCACAAACTTTTCCTAACGTTACCTTACGTCTAATTTATTGTAATTTTCTATACATTTTGACAGCCTCTATGCCGTGATTAACGCATTTCGGGGTTTCTGCAGCTGTTTTATTGAGATTAACGAAATCGTGGACTTATCTATATGTTTTACGTAAAGGCATATGTTGTTGAGGCTGCAACAGGCTTTTGATTCATCTATGGCAGCCGAAACACTACCGAATAATACCATATCTTTAATGAAAATTTCGTAATGTTTTAATATTTTTTTTCATCATATTTATAAGACTTCTGTTTAATTTTGCGGAAAACAACAAGATCAATTAAAAGCAACTCGCCTACGCCGATGGTGTAGTGCAGTCTCTATGGCAAAGTAGTAAGGATGAATTTTTTGTGTTTGCCGTCCGATGGTTTTAAATATCGATAAAAAACAATGTATGTAAATGATTCCCCGTAGCTGACTTTATGTTTTTACTTTCGTTATATGTCTAACACTATGATTTCGCTGCTCTTCAATATCGCTTAAAAAGCGTTAAGTAACGATAATTATAGTGCACCACATATTTTACTTTGTTTTATTATTTTTATTTATTTTATAATTTACTAAATGTCTTATTATTTTGATTTTATTTAATTCGCTCTCTAAGCTATTAGCGATAATGATTTCCATCATCTGTTGTATTTCGTTAGTGGCTGCGAAGGTAGTTAATTAAGCGTTTCGCTTTTGTTTCGTTCGATAGTAAAATACGCCGCTTTCGTGTGTATTTATTCACCTTTTTTTTTTTTCATAATAGTCGGTTTATTATTTTTATTCATTGCCTTTCTCTTGTTTCGGTTCGTTATTCATTTATCCTACTTTGCGATTCCCTTTATTTTTTTCGTTTATTGCTTAATCTCTTCCATTCGACTTATTCCAATTTTCAAACTAACAAAAGCTACTCTTCACCACCACTAAACTTCTTATCCTGAAAATGAGTCGAGTCTCATATTTTTTTAATTCATCGCAAAGATATTTTTGCCTAATTCCGGATTGTTTATTAGTTTTATTGTCTCGCCGCATGCAATATCGCTAATCTGTGTCAGTTGAGTGCCAGAAGTAACTAATAATCTCATAAAAATTCGTTTTGGGTTTAATCGGTGTGATATTCGATTACCCATTTTCCAGAGGATATTTTAAACAATGTTCACTGGGCGATATTACGATTTATAATTAAACTGGATTATAATGAAACGCGTCGCTATTTCCTACTCGATAATATGACTTACAATTTATGATATAATTTCACAAATATAGTTTAATAATATTACGAGGTATGACAATTGTATTCGTAAAATTGTTTCATAGCGCAACTTGTGGCAACACTGTGATAATGCTCACGGTCTCGTTGGAAAGAGAGAACATTTCTAAGTCAGTATATCCGGTTTTCATAACGGTAGCACGTATTTTCAAGTGAGCTAAGTGGTTTAAAGGCGGCCGTGAATCGGTCGAGGACGATCCGTGCTGCGGCGGTCCTTCTACCGCAAAAACGACGGCAAATGTTGAACGTGTACGCATGAGTGTATTCCAAGACCGCCGAGTGAGTTGTCGAACGTTAGAAGAAGAGTTAAACATCAACCGCGAAACCATTCGGTAGATTTTAAATGACGATCTAGGGATGCGCAAACTGTACGCCAAGATGGTTTCAAAACTGCTCACAGCTGAGCAAAAAAAGCTCCGGAGGTCCATGTGTCAGGACATGATCGATCGAATTGATGCTGAAGGAAACCAGTGGATGTCGTCCATTATCACGGGGAACGAGTCTTGGGTGTTCGAATATGACTCTGAGACCAAGAGACAGAGCATACAGTTGGTGGAGAAAGGCGGGGAGCGTCTGAAAAAAAGCTCGCATGTCCAAATTAAGAGTCAGGTCTCTACTGATCGCTTTCTTCGACATCAACGGCGTTGTTCATCACGAATACGTTCCCGCAGGCCAGACAGTCGATGCTGCATTTTACATTAAAATTTTGAAACGGTTACGAGTCCGCATGGAGCGCGCACGACCCGAATTGGCCGAGAAGGGTTGGGTGCTGCATCACGACAACGCTTCAGCACACTCGTCCTTCACAGTACGCCAGTTTTTAACGCTCCACAGCATCTTCACGCTTCCGCATCCCCTCTACAGCCTGGACCTATCTCCGTACGACTTTCATTTGTTCCCTCAACTCAAATGTTACTTGAAAGTAAACCGATACGATGGCATTACCGAAGTCGAAAGTGTCACAACGAAGGTCCTGATCGACCTATCTTCGGGGGGTGTGCGGAGTGCTTCCAAAAATGGGTCGAACGTTGGCGGCAGTGCGCTGACCTCGGAGGAGACTATTGTGATATAGAGTAAGTTTCCCATTTTCCCTGTTTTTAGGCCTTCCAGGGCAAAAATTCTACGAAAACAATTGTCACGCCTCATATTATGTAAATATAAAACGCAGAACAATTAATTGGAATAAGTTTTTTTTCTTTTTCTTTTTTTTTTCCGTTTTCCAATGAAAAAATAGTTTGTTATCTGCGCTTCGATGTAGTGTAAGAGAAACTAATAACTAAGAAGTTATACACATACAAGTTAAATGCATAAAAAAACGACAATAAAATTATGAGTTATGAAAAAATACGCGAAATGATAGAGATTTATTAATTCGTTGTTTAGTAATACTGACTGATTTTGCATGGAATTGCGTACTAGGCGATATTAAGCTTCTACTAAACTACATTACTGCCGCCTAATACCCTATTTTTTTCTCTGTCTTCTTCGCGTACATATTTAACGGGAGTTCGATGACTATGTCATCGGATTTAATTTCTACATTGTTATTAGTCGACAATATACAACAAACACAGGTAGGAAAGTAGCCATTGAAAAGTCAGTTAAGTTTGTTTTTATCGGTAACTATTTCACTATCTCACTTCTTGTCATTGTCGTCTATTGCCGGATATATCCCGGTTTTATTGGTTAATTTATTAATTTTTCCAATATTTTCAACGAGAGTATCGTTAGTTTATGTCAGGGACAGAGGGACTCGCTCTTGTGAACCTTCCTCGTTCTATTTGAAAAAAATTTGATATATCTAATAGTATTTGCTTTGTTTCAATAAAACCGAGATTAAAAAGACTCTTTGGAAATTTTATTGGAAAAATAACCGGCTTAACTGAACTTTAATTCTTTTTCTCTGCTTGTGAGATGCATTGAATATATATTCTTTCGATATCCAGGATGGGTGGTATTTGTTAGGTGAACGCATTGTTTGCTAATCAAAGAATTTTTTAGCAACTGAACATCTGGATCGGTGTTTATTCATTTCTTTAAGGCTGCGTTCTTATAGTAGCTTCTTAAATCTTCATCTACTATAAAGGTGTAACCAGTGTGCAAGGTGCGCCTTTGCGCTACCCGATGAATTATTTTGCGGATTTTATAATATTCTTATAGCCTGGGGACTAAATAAAGGATAAATCTATCGTAAAAATCGCTCTCTCTCATTTTTTTTTAATACATAAGGGAAGTATGGAGATTGAAGGTGCGTGGGTGCTGTTTGTATGACTGATAAGAAATAAAAGGCATTTTTAAGATGATTTTACGGACAGGCAGTATTATCCTCAATGAGTAGGTGTTTGACTGCCTCCGTTTGTCGTACCATAGGATTCGGAAGAGTTGCTTATTTGATGTTTGATAGAGCTACCCATATGTATATATATATATATATATATATATATATATATATATATATATATATATATGTGGTTGGAACAGATCGCGTCTCTCATTGGCTGCCCCATTAGCATTTGAGTTTTTCGGAATTTCTAGTAGGTTGTTCCACTTTATTAAATTGATGGGTGTCATCATGTAACTACACTTTTTCTATATGTAATCGGCTGAGAGCCAGATACGGCAAATAGTAGCTTGTAGCGAAAGAATGGTATTATAATTATAGAAGAAAAAAAAAGTGGCTGTATATGCGTGTGAAAACGATTTCGTACTGAAGCAGATCCCGTCGACTCTTTTGAATTGCACCATAGTAAACCATTTTCTTTTTGCGGACGACAACGGAAATTCGAATATCCTTCTTGATGCGGTAATGAATAATTCGAATAAAGCAGCGTGTTTGTCCTCAGAGTTAAATTTCGGAAAATAAAAATAGCCGAAATTTGGAAATTCGAAATACGGCTACGTCAAAAAACACCGGATAAAGGATTTAGTATCTGCGCATGGCTCGGAGAAATCGGCGAAATGCGTGTCTGGTGGATTCATGGATTGAATGATGAATACACTTGGAAAATAGTGCTAATGTCGGTGTGGCGCATCGATTTCGGCCATTCCGAAAAGGCTATCTCTTCCTTTCCGCACAACAACAATCTATTCTGATTGCTAACAGACATCAGCGACTGCGGATTAAAAGTTAATTTTTTATATTAAAAAAACAAATGTTGTACGTGTAAGAGGATAATTTGCGACAGTGGGAAACTTTCCGGTTGACACGGGTTATCGCAATCAGCGGATAAATTTCGTGCCCGATTAACAATTGGAAAATGTAAAGTTTAACCTTTTTAATCAGCGGAGAAACCCGACCAACGGGAAAACTTGAGTGAAAAATTCGTGACAAGTGTAAAATAAAAAAAAATATCGTTTTTCCTTCTATTTTTTTTTGGGTTTTTTTTGGTTTTTTTTTGGGTTTTTTTTGGTTTCAACTTTTAGCAGGTTTGCTGTAAAACACAAGCTGCGTTCGTTTGCGATGGAAGTTGCTCAATACATCTTTGAACGCGGTTTGTATATGTAATTTGGCGCAGAGCAAATCACGCCGGCAGATTCGATTTTTAATTGAACATGGCGCGAATAATAGAACGGCGGAAAACACGTTTCTACGCTAATTGAACGAAACTGAGAATTCATACGAAATATAGGCTACGCTTTGGCGTTTAATCATTGCAAAGTCTAAAGAGAGAAGGAGGCTAGAACAAATCGACGAAGTGATTTCTCCGGTACCTTTCCGCGGTTAATTAGAAGTTCCATATGGTCGCTAAAGTTGCTCGAAGAAAAACAAACGCCGATTGCGAGCAACTCGAAATCGCACACAGACGGAACGAGAATAAGATAAAAATACAGCCGAACGGCGCGTTTTCTCGACACGACCGTGTTCTTAATTTCCAGAATGTCAAAGACGCGCAGTCCCGACTGGCGGAATTTGCGGTTGTTAACGTTGGTCGCTGGCTTGCAAAGGCAACTTTCGCGAATCAGTCAGTCAGCGATAGCAACGGCAACTAATCCTCTAATTCTCGGTTATTAGAGTTTCCACTTAATCTTTTACCAGCAGCAGCGAGTCCAAAAATAGTTCGACCGACGTCAGCTACCAGTACACACCGGAAATAGTAATTTTCAAACGTGTATAAAACCACCGCGCGGGGGCGGTACTTACGCTGCTGCTTATAATTCTCTTTTCGCCTAGCCTAAGTGAAACTTCCCTGTCGAAGTCTACGTTGAGGGAGGAATTTTCGTTTATAGTAGTAAACCGAGATAAAAATATCACTGCTGGATGGCGCGCGCGGACCAGTTTTAGACATCTGAGACGACTGTGTCGTATAAATCATGCGCCCGGTTTTAGTTGGATTGTCCGCGGTAGAGAGCCTGTGCTCTTGTACCGGCCGATTAGGCTGTCGAAGTAGGTGTTTATTAAAGGCGAACATTTTGTACACGGCACTGTTATAACGTACGGAGATAGTAAGTTCCGGTCACTTTTTTCCACATTAAAAATGTCTCCATTTGGCGGGGTGTATGGCAAAAAACTTTACCAATGAAACGTAACGACAGACAGTTCGATTTTTCGACTTTTTATCGATTTTTCGTAGCATAATTTTTATTTAATTTTTAAATATGATGACTCAAGGTTCGAGTATTATCTCGTTAGCAAGAAGCGTAATCGGTCCGCCGGGACATTTTAAATGTGGTTCACACTTGTTGCCAAGAAAGCTGCGTAGAAATTTTTCTACATACTGATTAGGTCTGATGGCTATTGTAGTTTTCCGTCATTTTCATTTTTTTCTTTCTATTCACGACTTTTTTATTTTTTATTTCATTTTATTTTATAATATTTTATTTTTTTGGGCTCGTCAACCAGGGATCTCACCCAGAAACGATAGGAAGAAGAGTTAACTAGTTAATATTTAATTCGATCAGAAATAGCTAAAGAAAAGGATCAAATGCCAGGAACAACAGACACTGAGAGAGAAAGGACAGGATATAGCACAACAGAGAGCAGGAATCCGTAACCGTTAGAGGAGCAAATAAAGGGAAGAGCGTTCCGCAAGAAGAGCAGAACGTACAAAGAAAATGTGTGAATAGCATCATAGACACAACTGCTTCATCAGAATTGAAGAGAGTAATAAGGAGAGGAAACCAAAGAGAGACGATAGCGGGAAGAGGTTTACGGCCGAGTCAGCGTTCAAGGTTTTTCTTTGTTTTTCATTTGATTTAAATGTTGGTTTTAGTTTAATATTTGACGTTACCAAAAATCGATTTTTCAGTGATTAAGTATTTTGGTTAGTTAAAACGACGTTCAGAGGGGAGGATGAAAGAGGTAAGTATTAAATAAGAAGTGCCTTGATAGAAACAGGGGGACCATAAGGACGGTGGCGGACGCCTTTAGTAGGGCTCAATGGTGGCGTTCCACAGCCTTTGCGAATAAAGCTACTGCCCCTATTATTCCAATGTCAGACCCGGGTCGACAGGTCGGTTGATTTATTTACCTTTTGTCGCAACTATTTATGATATGAACACTGTAAACCAGAATTCGAATACAAAGGCTAGGGCGTGCCGCACAGGTGACTCGCGTCGGTATTGCCTGGTCAGCGTGGGTGTAATATGTAAGGACAAAAGATTCAGGGGTGGAACCGGCTAGAGAAGCAAGCCCCGCGTAAAAACGGTTTCAAAAACAGTAACATTAGGGAGGTACTACATGTGAGCATTTTAACGGAACGTAGTCGGGAAATAGCAGAAATGCTTAAACGTAGCAAAATTGATATTGCGCTTATACGAGAAGCGACGTGGAAAGGCCTAAAAGCACGTGATATTGATGAAAGTTATAAATTCATCTACAATGACGTTACAACCATGAACGGTGTGACTCTAGCAGTAAGTGCGAATTTAGGGAATAAGGTATATGCAGTCTTTCTGACAGACTCCTGTCAATTTTATGCTCCACAAAGTGTATGTTCTGAAGTGCAAAAAGTCTGCTCCTCTGGCAAGAATTTCAGGATCTGATTACAAGTAAGATTAAATGATACTTAGGATGAACGTAAATCCGTTACTTCGAGTGCTTGGGCAGTCTTGGGCACTTTTAAACAAGATTGCCAACGCTAGGAGAAGCAATTCTGAAATAACGAAGTAAAATAGATTGTTAATGCAGCGAAAAAGGCATTAAAAGAATGGCAGGTCCATCGAACACAGAATAAAGGAACAGAAATCGAAAACGGTCTATGAATTTTGTTTTTAAACTGACAATAAGGTTTATATGTCGACTTGCTTCCCGTTTTATATTTTTCGTTTAACATGATTTTCACTCAAATGAGCAACAGGCATCACATATGGCGCATTTTTTAAATAAAAGCACGCAGTAACAGAGCAGCTCTCGCTTTTTCTTTGCAGTACCATATTTCCTCCATTTACATGAATTACGCGTAAGCCGAGAGGTTGCAGTCAAAAAAAATATGGGCGCTTGATGTATTTTTCATTTTCGCAAAAGTTTATTTTTTCTCTAATAAGAAGCGTCAATTTTTGGAATCTTCATCGAGTAAACGAAAAACAATTAACAAATGAGACAAATGCGGATCGGTAAAATTAACTGAATATAATGAAAATTTTCCATTCGGAAACCACCGTTGTTGCAGTAATTAAGATTAAATTGATTAAATAGCGTGTACACGTTGACGCATTTCTTAAAACATGTGTTCATTTGAAAACATTTCATGTAGCATTTTACGAAAAATTAAGTCATCGAAAGAATCAGATAATAATAATCGTTTTTTTAAATTTATTAAATCTTTTAAAATTATTTAACGGTCCACCATTTGCGTGCTGAATAAAATTAGTTCTATTAATGCCCTTACGAAGTAATATCGCAAAGTTGTGAATCGATTTTTTTCCTTTTTAATTTTTTAATTCCGATAATAAATAGTTATAATCAAATAAGAAAATACCAATTTCTTATCGACGAGTATTATGATTAAAATCACACAAAAATTCGTAATCGATTCGTCAAAAAAGTTGAAACGCACGGCGAACTTCGATATGATCGAAAATGGACAGTTCTAATTCTGCGTTTATTTTTTTTTTTATTTTTTACTAGAAATAAAACATCAGCTACATTTAGTAAGAACTTCTTACATTCGGATAAATAACTTTAAATGCTTTTAATTTTACAAAACGCGAAAGATACTTCCGCGGCTGATGCCTTTGTTCGTAATCCTTAAACACATACTAACCGGGTAACTTATCTTTTAAATTCAGCCCGCCCCCTTGTTTAATTGTCGTATAAAATCATTTTAAATGTTCTGCCCTCGCAGTGTCTTTTTAAATTGTGAATTTGGCCAGCGTTAAAAGAAACTTCTCGGAAAATCGATTCAATAAAAGAAAATACCTCGAAAAGATAGTTAACTGATTTCCGGTTTTCTTTTCTTCACTTTTACCAATGTGAGGGGTTCAGTTAAAATTTATACTAAAAATCAGATGTTGATCGATAGTTTAAAATTTACTTCGGGCCACCGAAATAGCATCTACTGTGACTGTTCCTGTTAAAATTATACGAGACTTAATTGAAAATTTTGGTTTACAGTGCAAAATGTTTATTCTAGCCGGTGCATTTTTGAACACTGTACTATAAAAGCAGCCACGGCGGAGATTTCATTTTAATCAGTCTGATTAGTGAAATGTAAAAAACTTGGATTTTATTTATAACTATATCGTCGCAGAATGCGGTAGTTTTAAATATTTGTCGATTTATCGTCTATCTTTAACTTAAGGGGTAATATCACCTTGTGATTTATTTTTTGCGCTTTTTTTTCATTGGCTTAAACACTCCCTAAAGTATCTAAGAATGATGTGATTATGAAGGGGGGGGGGACTTGTAAGTGGGTTAAAAAGTAATTTTTCCGGACATAGTCGTGAAGCAAAATTAGCGGTTTTTTAAATGTGCGCGGAAGCATGCGTTTGAGGTTTATACGAATTATACCGACACTTCCCAACTTCCAGCTTTCAATTTTGATTAATAGATGCCTCTTCTAACCCAGTTTTGAGGCCGATAAATCAGCTGTTTGTAGAAAGTCCGTTAGGACGTACAACAGTTAGTGTTTGGCTTCTCCACGTGTATATCAGTGTTCCGGTAAAACTGTTAGTGCTGAGACGAATTCGGTACCTGCGGTGCTATCTTTTGACAATGTTCGAGTTACAAATTAATCTCCGGCCGTATCATCAAATTTACGATCTCTCGAACGTCGTTCTAAGTTGCATCGCTGCTTTGTCTTTTGTCTTGTCAAGGATGCTTACTCGGCTAAAACCAAAAATCCTCGTGTTCGCTAGCAAGTCCGGTAATTTGTACAGTTGCGTCGGGATAGAGACCACGTTAATGTCTGAGTGGTAATGATCGAGGGCTAAGACAGCGGCATGTGCCTGTGACGAAAGCGTATAATACCGTATGTCGGGTAGCGTCGAATTGAGAGCGGTTCTGAAGATCCTCCAGTGGCAAATCTCTTCTCGATACAACTGTTTATATTGCTGTTTTATACTTTAACGATGGCTTTACAATCGAATTAATGCAAGTTACGAATCTATCGGACATAACAATCGGATTAAATTGTTACAATTTCTGTACCGAAGCCGGTGCGACGAGCATTTCCGTTTCCGAGCGATCGCTCACCGATGAGGCTAAAACTGCCCGCAGGGACGTAATTTCGACGAGGAAGGATGAGGAGAAGGAAAACCTCAAATTAGAAGGCCAATTATATGGAGCAGGCATAGCAGATTAGAGGTATAACGAAAATTTCCACAAAATTCTACTACTCAATACTTTAAACAGCAATATCTCGAAATTGTGTTTTTCAAACTGGGCCTACCAATAGCTCCTTCAATTTTTATCCGATTGACTTAAAATTTTAATTGCAACTTTAAAATAAGATTTTCTAGTGAACATCGTATAATCTTTTTGATAAATTGATTTTTACAGATTTTACAATCGATTTTCGACTGATCTTTTCGGGAAAAAAAATCCAATCACCGCCATCATTTTTTAAACAAATTTTTCGAAAAAAATCCGACGATGTTCACTTCACTTTGAGCTATATTTTAAAAAACTTTTAGGTTTTTTTATTCCGGATTAAAAATTGTGACCTGTAGCGGTACGCCCGTATAGACCGACCGATTTTTTGTTTTTTGCATGCGCTGCTGTGCCGCTATTTTATATTGTGCAAATTAAAGTAAAACATGTTTTCTGTAGTTAATGACTACTACTTTCATCAGCACAAAACCTCATATCTCTCTATATCTTTTCTATCGTTCGTGGTAAGTCTCAGAAAATCACCCGAAATTTTGTGAGTGCAAGGTGATATTACCCCTTAAGCGTTTTAAATGGCGATTTTCTGCGTTTCAAATGATGGCGCGCTGTATTTTTTCACGATTTCACGTTACTCAATTAAGTTTTAGTCGAATTAATATTTAAAATTAATCGTTTCAATTTAAACTTTTTAACGTTTCAATCTTTTTTATTTTTTTTTTTGCTAAATTGGAAATGGATTAAGGTATCAAGCAAAAAAAAAAAAAAAAAGAAAAAAAACTAGCTCCAATTATAATTTTTTTTTTGGGGGGGGGGGCTCGTCAACCAAGGACCTTTACCTAGAAACAAAAGGTAAGGAAAGAAGTCGGTTATATTTTGATCCGATCAGAAATTTTATCTGCAAAGGAACAAATAGCAGGAATAATTAGTGGGGAAGGAAAGGACAGAATATAGGAAGCACAATAAGGAATAGGTAGTCCAAGCTTCAGCAAATAAGAATATAAGGCAGAACGCTCCACAGAAAAAGATAAACATTGTGGAAGAACACATGATCGGCGTCGCAAATAACTGCATCATCCGGATGATGGAGAGGACAGTGTGGAGAAGAAATCAAGGAAAAACGAAATCTGGAGGAAGGCAGCAAAGAATGGCCAAAGCGCATACGAACAATGGAACCAACATCAGAACGCCGAAGCTCCGGATGCAAAAGAAACCATGAATATGCAGGGAGAGTAGGCTGAATAGACAGATGAAATGAATAATTATCAGAAAAAGAGGAAACATAGGTGTCCGACTAAAATCGGATATGAAAGCTTTTACAAATTGATAGAAGGTTATCGGATGGAATTTTTTATAAAAATTTTTATGCTATTAATGTAATCATACGATTTGTAATATTTCAATATATATCGATATAACACAACTGCTACTTTTGTAATTGTGTAGCGTTCACGTTCTTTCTTTTTTTCGTTACGAGTATATATGTATACTTTTATGTTTGTCTAATTTTTATTTTTTCATTTTCAAAATATTTCCAGTCAATAATCGTAGCATTATTTGTTTTTCCTTCTCCATCTTTTCGTGCAATAAATTCATATTTTTTATATATATGTAGATTGTTACGAATTTGAGGTTCATCGTTTCGAGGGTTGATCGAGATGAACTTGATTAAGTCCCCGTTCCGGGCAGCCAACGTTACGAATACCTTCTCAACTTAATTGAGCCGAGTTCCTGAGAATTTCTTTTCTTTTCCTATTACTGGCGCCAGTGACAATTACAGTGTCACATCTCGAGTAAACACTAAAGATTCGGTTTTCTACACCATCTCTTCGGTGCCACGGAAGGGAAAAGAAACAAATAAAAATTCTCTCCCGCACGAGAGATTGCACTGTGGTCAAGGACCGCGTGTTCAATAAATTAACGAAAAACTTATAAACCCGCCTATATTCGACCAATGTTACAAATTTCTACAAAAATAGGCGTCCTCGGTAGTAAATATGCTTGAGACTAGAAGGAAATAGCAGAAAAAAATAAAATAAAAATGACCAGAACATAAAAAACGGTTAAAATTTTGCTTCAACGGCTATAAGACGGCAACTAGCATACGAAAAGACAATACGCGGCATAGCGTTGACTGGATGATCAAACGTTAACTCATGAGCGAACATCGGCGACAAATTTATCTAGTTAGATCGGCGCAATATTAACTTACACAAAACTAACGGTCAATTACCGAAATCAATTAATACGACAGGCTATGTGCTTATCAGTCGATTTATCGCTCATACATGTTTATACACTATTCCTTAATAATTTTCACGACTCACGCTGCCGACAGACGCTTCCCTGTTGTCGCCGGACACGCACACACCAGCGGACATTTACACAGACCCCCCAACCCACCACACGTGCCGCAATTTCGACCGAAAATCGGCAAATACATTTTCGGCCGTGTAAGAGTCCCGGGCCGTATTCTCCGCTGACAACGAACAATGGGATGATGTCGAGAGATCGAAAATTAATGATTTTAACTGGAGAATGTTTTTTTCTTGCTCGACACCATCGCTGGACAAAAACACCGAATCCGTACATAATTTTCAATCAATAATCATAGTATTCTTTGTCGTTTTCCTTCTCAATTTTTTCGTACAATTAATTCATTTTTTTTTACACACATATATATATATATATATATATAGGATGGGCCGAAAGAAACTGTAGACTTTTTTTCAAATAGGGAAAACACTTGAGAACAATGTTATGAAAATTAAAATTTTGACCACAGAAATGATTTAGATAGTCCAAAAATAATTTTAGGTGATAGTCTGAAGAGTTCCTAGCTCACGTTTTAAGGGGTTTGTTTAAGGGAAAGATGCGTGTAAACAACATGGAAGTTGAAACGAAGTTGTAAAGAGAGTTGTTGGAACGAAGTTCTTTTACGCGGCTTGTTGGTAGGAGTAAACTGGCAGAAAAGGCGAGGTCACGGAAATCTCGTTATGCGTCGTCCTCCAGGCGTCCTTCACTCTCGTTCTCTTTCACTCTGACCCTTTATATTATATACGGGTGTGTGTGTGTGCGTGCTAGTATCGAGATTCGAGCAGCAAGCATTGTGCGCGGTCAGCTGTATAAGCTCAATACTGAACACGTGTACATTTTATTGAATTTGAAAATTGGCGTGGTTTTTTTGTGCGGCGTTACCACACTTCAACGAGTCTGGTGATTTATTTATTGTTTTTGTTTTAATTCGGACGGAATTTATATATTGTGTGTCACTTTTTTATTGTATACTTTATGAATGACTTTATACTTGTATGATCTACCAAAAAGTGAAAGGAACTTCGTTCCTGCCGGGTGTCCTCCTGTAGACACCACTTCTCTTTTTTTTTTTTATTATCCTTGAACAGGAACCGATTCAAACACTACACTAACTACGGCAACGAGCATTCTAAATGAGTGAGGATAGTAGCCCCTAGACTTCAATGAATCTCGTGATATCGAAAATGTCTACTTTACGTCGCATAGAAACGCTATAAAAAGCAGAATGTCATGTTTGTCTAAAGTCCAAGTTTTTTTTACTACAAGTAATTGTGTAGTTTATTTTTCATAATCTTCAAGTTTATTTTATTAATTTTGGCGAGTTTTTGTTTAATTTGAAGTTTTTTTGCTAATTTTCGTGAACAAACAGCACATACAATAGGAAGAAATAGCTACATCAGTAACGGCAATTTATTTATTTCTATAACATCGCGGGGGAAAGAAAAAAAGTTTAGCGGAAACAGCAGCGATGATGAAAATCTGTGATCTGGTTAGGTTTTGCAATTTGAGAAAAAACACAAACATTATATTCCTCCGGAATTTTCAGTTAATAACTGAAATTTCTTTAAAACCCGTAAGAATATATTGCTGCTACATATGGAGCAGTAGTGAAAAGTGTCTATGAAAAAAGGTATCGATAAGTCGGAAAATTAATTCTTTAACGGATTCTGCGAAAGGGACGTATCACTGAGAAAAGAAATAGTAATCGAACAGTTACCAGCGCAGGTTCGTGATTTTTACTCTGTTGGAGAGCTAAGTTTAGAAATATTGATATTCGCTATTATTCGAATTTTGTTATTATTTGTAATTTTAAAAAAATGGAAAAAACTTAATTAAAAAAATGTACACATATGTGTATATATATATATATATGTATATGTATATATAAAATATAAAATATATAAATATATAAACTGTGGATATTTGCTCTTGAAATGTTCTACGGATTAAATTTGTTTAAAATAAAAAATTATGCAGGCATCGAACGTTGACTATTTGGACGTAAAGACCACATTATGCCTTTTTATAGTTTTTTTTTTCTTTTCTTTTATAACACGCCAGTCAAAGATGACCACTGCTCTGACACTGCTGACGCAAATCAAGAATAACAAAAACAAAACGAACCGCATACTAAAAATATTGTCTCTGCTCCCGTTGGATCGGAGACAACAATTGACAAAATACCCTTAGTTTATATCGTATCCTATCAAAAACATAAATGTAAAAATGGGAGCCAAATTCAATATTAAGAATATGCGTGGTTGTCGACTTCGCCGACAAAAGAATTGAGATATAAATGGGTGCCAAGTTCCACAGATAATCCTAAAATTTATTTATAAGAACATACAACATTCTAAAATTAAAACACAATTTCTTGTTTTTTTCATAGACAACAATGTTTGCTATTTAAAATTATATAATATCTTAAATTTGAATAATCGAATTATTTACACAAAGCAGATAATTTAGGATAAATTAAAGCTCACGATTTGACTTGGCTAGTTTTTACCAGCAAACCAAATTTTTAGAAGAGTAAGATATGTTGACTTTACACAGTAACTTGCGTATAACATAAAGAAGATAAGTTGATTAGCATATGTGAAAACTAACCAAGTGAAATCGTGAGCTTTAATTTATCCTAAACTATCCGCTTTGTGTAAATAATTCGATTATTAAAATTTAAGATATTATATAATTTTAAATAACAAACATTGTTGTCTATGAAAAAAACAAGAAATTTTTTTTTATTTTAGAATGTTGTGTTCTTATAAATAAACTTTAGAATTATCTATAGAACTTGGTACCCATTTAAATCTCAATTATTTTGTCGGCGAAGTCGACAACCACGCATATTCTTAATATTGAACTTGGTTCCTATTTTTTAATTTATGTTTTTGATGGGATATCATTACTTTTTGTAAAAAAATTATTATTATTATTATTCATTCAAATTCAAATCCAAATTCAAATCGTTTATTCTTCAAAATAGGCTTACAAAGTGAGCCCTTTTTGAAAGTCAAGTTATCGAATCCGTCTGTCTCCTAATTGTAAAACTACCTCCACTTCAAACCTGTATGGCTGGGGGGAAGAAGTGGCAAGAAACCCTTACAGCAGCACACAGGGCCCTAAAAATATACCATGTTATTTTCATCTATTTTTTTTACAAGTATGTCAAAATCAGTATACAATATCATGTTCATTTAATCACATTGCTCCATAATATATATATATATATGTATATATGTGTTTATCATTAAGATAGTCATCTATTTCATAATAAACTTTGTCAAGCAGAACTTGGTTCACAGAAATTATAAATTTATTTTCCGGTAGATCAAGTATTTCGATTGGAATTTTATTATAAAAACGTACACAAAGGCTTAAAGTACGCTTCTTCTTCTTCTTGTTGTCCCGACCGATTTCGGTCATGGGTGGACATCTAGCGAAGTCTTAATTATATTCTGGTACCGCTCTCTGTCGTACGCGGAGTAACCCCAACCACTCTGTATTTAATACTGTCCACGTCTTCATATCACAGAACCAGGTACGTTTCCTCCGTCCAACTTTTCTTTTACCTTCAATTTTTTCCATCAAAATAGTTTGTAGTAAGGTGTATCTTGTCCCAACTTAGCTGTTAATAAAAATCGATTGCCTAGAAAATATTTCAAATCGTAAAAATTCACTGTTTTCCGATTTTTCTTCTTCTTTGTATACACACAGTTACCCAGCTGGACGTCAAATTTCAACTTTCTAGGTCACCTGGAAGTGGATTAGGTTTTTGATTTATATGTCAGTCAGTGATAAAAATTCCGATTTTTAGAAATTAATATCTCAATAACCGTTTGAGTTTTATTTAGGAGTTCTAGTTAATCTAAGGGGTTTTAGTAAATAAACCAAATTTCATGTGTTTATGTTAAATAGATTTTGAGTTATTAAGGGGTTAAAAGTGGCTCCAAATTGTCGTGTCTAGATCCGAAGATGAACGACATGTGAAAATAATAAGAGAGAGGGTTAAAGAGATAACAATAAAGACAATAGTAGTCTTAAATTGTAAATTATAAATAAATGATATGTTAATAAAATCAGAATAAAGTGAGCTGAAATAACAGCGACTAAATAAAAATTCACATGCTGCCTAAAGGACTCATTATATCGATCAAGTTGTCTGTTCAGATATTTTGTCAGTTTTTGTTGTTTGTTTTTTCTCTCCGCGACACGGCTGTTTTTTTTTTTTTTTTTGGTAAATTAAACAGTAATATGATGCACTAAACCAATTCTACGAAAATATTAAAAACAAATCTTTGAAATAACGATGCAGATTACGTTTAATGTGGGAACCAAAATTTATTCTAATACATTTAAGTTCATTAAAGTTTTATCTCTCTTTCGTTTTTCCTCTAATTTATTTTTATATATTCTATATTTTATTTTACGAATTTACCTTTAAAGTAAAACAAAAACACGCAAAAAAACTGATTTACATAAATTAATAATACAAATTTGTTTTAACAAGCGGATATAACTTTTATATTAATTTCAAATTAAGCTACTTTATCGTTACAATAAACCCTCTACGGTTACCTGTTCGCAAGAAAACTTTTCGTTTCTCGAATTAATTTCGTTGAGAACAAAATTCTTTTAACCGGTTACTACCACATAGGCGCTACGCCGGTGATGATGATACGCACAGAAAAGGTTAAAATAAGCCTATTGCTAATTTAAAATAATTTTATTTCGCCCGATATACACTTTCAGTTTTCTATTCATTTTACCGCGGACTTGACAACATGCAGCGTGGTTATAGGCCAATAACCTTGTTGAATGGCATTAGTAAACTGCTCGAAAAAATAATTAACGAAGAATTGTTGCGGGATTATGAAAAAGCATTCTTCATAAAAATCAATTTGGTTTTTGTCGTGGTCGTTCGCCTGAACCGGCTATCAGATAACTATATAACTACATTGACGGTGCCCTATCAACTAATAAAATCAACGTGGTGATTACTTTTGATGTAAAGAGCGCTTTCGGCAACTGCAGGCATTCAAAGATCATCGAAATTCTTAAACAATATAAAATTAACGGAACAATTATAAACTTAATTATTGACTAGCTTTCAGAAAGGAAAGCTAGAATCAAATTGGATAACTTTTCAGTTGAAAAGAATATAAGCTGCGGTGTTCCTCAAGGTTCGGTCTTGGAGCCGACACTATGGAATGTTCTCCCTTTCTGTGTTCACAAAACTATCGATGAATTCTGTATGAAATATAAAATTATGGCTGAATTTGGTAGTTTCGCGGATGATTTGTGTGTTTTTTAATAACCTTGAATAATCCAAATGAAATTGATAATATTAGAGTTATCTGTTACAAGCTAGGTAACATATTTTCTGACGGCGGTCTTGAGTGTTCCGTAGAAAAGTCTGTCATGATGATAATGACTAATAGACCATGTACAAATTTTAGGGCTAAACTGAAAGTTAATAAACTGCTTTGCGATCAAACAATACCCATTGTTAAATTTGTTAAATATCTCGGAATAATTATAGATAATAAACTTAAATTTAATCGTCATGTTAAATATTTAAATGACAAAATTAATAAAGTATTTTAAGGGAAGCTGTATAAGGGTATTGTGCAATCTATCTATAATTACGGTGCAGGTACATACATATTAAAATTAAATAAATCAGCATTCAAATCGATTATAAGTAAACAGAGAAAAATACTACTCAACGTTGGTTTATTATATAGAACTGTGTCGACCGCGGCGGCTCCAGTGACCATCAGGCTCTATCCCCTATAGAGATTTATGCTTGTTCAAGGCGGCGTTAACATCTAAATTTAGTATTTACAAGTTAGATAGAATTAATAAAGTTCTAGCTAGTCACTTTTTTGCTCAGTTCTATGAAAAGAACGTAATATATGATGGGGTTTTGCTGATGTTAAAAATTTTAAAAACTGTATTAACACATTGGTTAACAACGTATGGCAGAATCGTTGGAACAATCAAACTACCGGTAGGCAAACGTACCTGTTTTTTCCTGAGTAAGGCTTGGTTTACAAAATTTGGACATTATCTACTTCACCAGTCAGGCTCTTTCCGGTCATGGTAATTTTTGTGTCTATAAAAAAAGACTTAACATTGTCAGCAATGACAGTTGTGTATTTTACGACATGAGTGTAGCGGACTCGGTCTTCCATGTCTTCGTTCAATGCTCCAAATTTAATCGATGTTCGTAAAAAATATAATATTTTTTTATTTTATTTTATTTTATTTTATTTTATTTTATTTTGGGCTTGTCAACCGGGGACCTTTACCCAGAAACAATCAAAATAGGAAGGAGTCAATTATATCTTGATACGGTCAGATATTGTTAAGAGAAAGGAACAAATAATAGGAACAATCTGTGGAGAGCGAAAAAAAATATATAATATTTTCGGTAGGAAAATTAATGTTGATTCTAGTATTAATAAGTCGAATTTTAAATCTGTAATGAAATTCTTAAAATCTGCTATACTGTTTAGAAATAAAAGATGTTCCAGAATGAACTGTCAAACATCTATCCTATATCCGCTGGTGTGCCTCTTAATTATTGCTAAGAATATTGCATACATATATCACGACTATGTCTTATTGACATCGTGGTTACAAAATAAATAGAAAAAAAAAAAAAAACTCATTTTACCGTATATTTATTTTGTTAATAAACCGGTACAGTCCAACGCTAGCCGTGAATGTAGGCCCTGATATGTAAGCTGTACAATCGATATTGCTCGTATTTATTTAAACATATTTATGGAAACTGGTCTCTTTTTTTTTACACAATTTCAGAGGTACCGCTGAACCGGGGACCTTCTTCTAAATTACTTATTTTTTTTTGCCTAACTGTCAAGTGTTTCATTTACACTGCTAAATATATTAGGGCTGACGGGGCGGTAGGAAATGCCTAGTTTTTAAAGAAACTATTATTACTTTTCAAGTTCAGGAATCTTCTGTCGTAGCGATAGTCTGTAGTACTCAGCTTCCGTTGCGCAAATCTTAAGTTCGATCCTCGGCAAATTCAGGCAAGGAACTACAGCAGCTAGTAAATACAGTGAACTCGGTAGGCAAGCAATACGGATTTACAATTAATGAAGGAAAAACAAAAATGATGATAATCAACCGCAAGCTACATTACAAACATGTTAGATCCAAATGTGGAAGTAAAGGAAAGGCGTAGATATGCTAAAATAGCTTTTGGAACAATGCGAAAATTGCTCACAGATTCATCATTAAGCCTCATTATAACACAAAAGTTTATAAAATGATACATTCAGCCGATTTTATTATATGGCGCAGAAGCAGCGACATATACAAAAAGATCAATGGGATATTTGGAAGCATGCGAAATGCGAATACACAGGAGAAGCCTGAGGATATCATGGACAAGGAAGAGATTACGAATGACGAAGTGCTACAAATGGCAAACACAGAGAGACAAATCTGTGATGAAATAAAACGAAGAAAATGCAGCTATTCACGTTATCAAAGGGAAGCAATACGAATTATTACGCCATTATTATATATACAAGGAAAGATTATCGGAAAAAGAGGGCAAGGAAGAAAAAAGACGACGTGGATCGACAACATACGAGCATGGACCGATAAAATAACAATGAGAGATTTGGTGGACGCAGCGGCCAACATGGGATAGGATATTTCTCCAACAAATGATCGTTAACGTGCACATATCTGTGTATGACACGAGAAGAAGAATTATACAATCGATTTACTTATTTAAAACGCAATCGACTTTTAATATCGCAACTCGTTATTTATTTATATTTACCTTAACTTTAATTAATGAATGCCATAATTATGAACCATGCTGTCAAGTTAACGATTTTAATAATAAATAGTTTTTATAACAATTTATATTTAATATAAGTTGTAGCATAATTAGTTCCGGTTCATATGTTAATATGCTAACAATATTATATGGAATTCGGTTCCATATATTCTTCATACGGTTTAATGTAATTAAATAATCATTATAATTAACAATATTATCGATATCAATAGCCTATCTTTAATACGAAACAATTATATCAAGTTCTTCAACATCGTCGTCATTCGTTAATTCGATTATTTACCTTTACACTGATACTCGCATTTACCGTAACTGGATTCGGTAATCTGTTTGCTTAACCTCTTCCATTATTAACGTATTAGAACAATTTTTGTCCGGCATATTTTAATTTTTGACAAACCGGATACACGAAAGCAGTAAGGAATCATACACTACTTTATAATAAGGAAGAAATACAACGTAATCTTTTGACGCGAAGATAGAATTAAAACTGGTCGTCAGGTCGGGGGGATGTTGGACAACGTAATGCATGGATCCGACAACTAGAGAGGCGTAAGATATAGCTTCTCCAATGAGCATCAATAACTTTATTTTGTCGGTAATCAGGAAAAAGCAGATAAATCAATGACGGAAAGCTCAAACTGCGTGTATTAAGTGAAGTCCTATAAAGAGCCCTGATGGTATTATACGTAGAGAATTTTCGGTACTGAATTTCGTGTGGAACATATACCTGATTCTTACATAATTAGGTGTTTCAGGGTGTTCTTCCGTCAATTACGCGTCATCACTTTTGTGTAAGGAATGTCGCATCGTGTCTGTTTCACACATATCATCAGAATAATGTCGAGTAATTTATCCGTTTATCTTCTTCGCCGACAATTTTGTCATACTTAATTTAATTATCCGGATAATTTAATATGCCGGTGTTGAAATTTCCGGGTGTATACCAATTTTCTTGCTAGATCTACACGACTCATTCTCTACAAATTAATTAAATAAAAAGAAACAACAACTAATATTAAATAATTACAACTTGACAATGAAATTACACATCAGGCATCAAAATTTGTCATAAAACTAGTATAATTTATGTTAACATAACTATCTATATTACATCGGTTTCGATTAATAACTTTTCGTTCCAGCTGTATTACCAAAAGCGTTATATTACCGCTGAAATTGTCACAGTTACTCATACTCTCCTCACGGATTCAACTATGAAAGATTAATTCCGAAAGAAAATAAGTTTGTTGTGCTTCGTCTCCAGAATCTTATTCGTGCTGGTTTTTTCAACTTTTTAATCAACCACAATCGTTCAGAATTTACATGAACTAACAAGTACGACATTGGAGTCGGATTTTGCGGGCTCGAATTTTGTTTCACAGCGCACTCTGTATTAGTCGGCGTTGAGCTGTGAATGAGAGCATGTTAAAATAACATGTTATGTGCCACGAACATATTGGTCGGTCAGAAACACCCGTTCATCGCTGGTCTTCGTGATAAAATGTATTACGCCTAGAATACTTCAATTTTTCGTCCGAGTGTTGCCGCCACGAGTGGATCGATAATGATTCTCCTTTTTTTAGGCGTTATACCGGTAAGAGTACTTACCGCTGCTCGGTTAATATTGAATTCAAAAAAGTGTTTAATATACAGCACATTAAAGTACCTCGTAGCGAGAAAAAGTCTCGATTAATTTTTTTTTTCAGTGAATAGAACATTTTCGTCGTAAAATAAAAAAAGTAATAAAGCAAAAAAATAAACTGTCTCTTTCTTTTTTTACTCTAAAAATTAAAAAGAACGTTGTAACGTGAATAAAATGTATCGATTCTTATGAATGTTTCTTTAAAGTTTGAAAAAGTTGTCAACGATGTCATCGATTTACCGTAACGATTTCGACCGTTAGAATTAGTATTCGACGATGTACACGTCCGAAACCGTGATAATATCGAACTGTTAGCAACATGTCTCAAATATCGATTATTCTGATACCGCACTTTTTTGTCGACTATCAAACAGCTTTTTTATTTTTAGATAAAAGATCGCTTCGTAATGGGGTTAATTGGTGCCGTGTTGGGGTGATAAAGACTGATTTCGATAAGTTCGTTTCTATTAACAGTCTCTTTAGTATGAAACGCTTTAAACTTTCAAAACCCAAGCCTAAAAAATACCTAAACAAAACAAAACAAAAAAAAAAGAGAGAAAAGGATATAGGGGAAAACCCAAAAGATATAAAATCCAAACTGAAAACCAACGGAAAAATATGGATAATAGCCGGACCAAAACAAAAAGAAAAAAGAAAAATATAAAAAACAATAACGGACTTAAAATAATACTAATATACAAAAAATTAGAAAAACGCACAAAAATAGAAGCTGAAAATTCCAAAACGAATACCAAGTAACAGACTTAAAAATAAGAGTTAAAAAAAAAAAAAAAAAAAGGAACCGATAGGAAAATATAGACGAACAACAAGTTAAAAAGAAGAAAACAACGAACTTAAAAATAAGACTAACATAACACATAATAAATTAGAAAAACAAAAAAAAAAACAAAAAACGCCCGAAATAAAAAATAAACACGGCCGGAAACAAAATTCCCCTCAGGGAGCAAAAATAAAAAACGAGAACAATACGAAAAATTTACCAGAAAATTACCGGATAATCTACCTAAAATTTATCTGGAAATTGATCTGAAAATTTTCAGATCAATTTAAGCTGACCGAAACGTAAAGCGTTGTATTTTTGGAAGCCAATATATTACATTTTCTAAGCGCAGTTGTCCGCAAATCATTTATAATAGTCTCTCTAGTATTTTCGGTCAATTATAAATATTATTAAATTTGATTTTGCTTTTTACCCCTTTTCTACCGACTTCTAAAAAGAAGGAGGTTAAACATTTGCCAGGTATGTTTTGTTTTTTTTTTCTTTTTAAATGTTTGTTCACGGCATAACTCATATTCATATGGATCGATTTTACTTATTCTTCGACCAATCGAATAGGTATTTTTTATTATTGCACCGTGTACAGCGCGTTGGAATTTAATTTTTTCAAGTAGTCCGGACTCTTTAAGAAAGGATAAAAGGAATGTGCTAGTTATAAGAACATTCTGTAATTGAGATTTATTGTGTTTTAGGTGTAGACTTTGGAGTAATGGACATTGGACCAGATAATGGGTTAACGACATTGCATAAGGAGTACAGCGGAGGAGAAAGTTATATTCTGGTCCGGTTCGACACAAGAGAATATGATTCCGTTTAATGAGGTAAAGGTGCGATGTTCTCGAGTTAATTCATTTGTGTTACCACAAGGTGTAGAAAAATATTTTAACTAGATATTTAATATCGGACGGCAGGGTCTGTATATTTCGAGCAAGTCGCATCAGGGCTGGTTCCTTTGCTACTTTGTCAGAAATTGAATTTCCTTGAATGTCTCAATGTCTTTTTTTTCTCCTTGGGCGCCGCGTTAACGTAGGACATTTACCCAACGCAAAGGACTAGCAGAATGATGAAACGTAAGAATTTGTAGGTTATATCAGGAAGCGATTAGAAATAGAAGAAATGAAGGTAGCTAATCCGTTATTTCCTTTGAACAAGAATAGCTTGCAAACAATTGCGAACTTATAATTCTTTTTGATGTCACAGTGAATAATCAAATGAAGCTGTGCTGTTCGTCCGGGGAAATAAATCATCAGATAGGTTCTAGATTGAACTTTGAAAAGCATTGGGTGATTGGCTGTCCATCGTAAAGGAAGGAAATGCAATTTAGTATATGCTTGATTCGGAGAAATAGATAAACACTGTGTCTAGATAATTCTTGCTGTGATGTTAAGGCAATTTCTGGGACCTGAGTGCTTGAGGGATGACTTTTAAGAATGAATTTCTTTTGCAGGGTAAAATTGGGATCTATAAGAAGGATACCTCGTTTTGCTTAAAAAAAAAAAAAAAAAAAAAAAAGAAAAAAAAGCTGACTTCTAGTCGTCTAAATAGGTCACACTTATGGAGGAAGGCGAGAGTCGAAAATATTTCCAATCGACACGGTACAACTAGAGTTTACTACAAATAATATGGAGCTTTGAATTTTTCGTTTAACCGGATGATATTCTAAATTCTAGACGGGGTGGACGGATGATTCGAAACATACATTATTTTCTCCGAGTAATGCAAGTGTGTTTCAATTTTATTTAAGGCAAATGCATAAATGCGATAAACTGAAAGCAGCGGCGTATTTGCCGAAATTCGTGATAGAATGCAATCGTAGCGCGTATTTGTTCTTTTTCGTTATCACGTGATATCTGTAAAATTAATAGTTGTTTTGTTATTCTTTCCTGCATTTCAAAATGAAGTTAAAACTTACTTAATTTCACTTGAGATGTAATTGAATTAAAATCAGTGAAGAACAAAAATTCTTATTTTAATTCTAGAAATAACATTCGATTAAAATAGTAAAATTAAAAATCTTTGTAAATTTTAAATTATTTAAATTAACACTTTGTCGATGGGGGTTGAATTTTCGACGCCAAAAAAAAAAAAAAAAAAAAAAAAAAATTAAAAACACTTTTATACATCCGGTAATAATAAAATATACTAAACCGATAATAATAATCACCATATACGTTTATTCGCTAGGACTTTTTAAATGTTTTTGTATATAATAAAAGCGCTCCCTTTTGAGTTTAGCCATAAGTATGGAATAATTATAACCACAACCATTTCAACAAAATTAACTTTTTTTTTCTCCGTTTGATGATAGTCTCATATCGGTATTTTTTAATCAAATTATATATTTTATAAGTCGGGATTTCAGCGATTTCGCATGTAGGAATTGACGATCCCAAAAAGTTCGATGCTCAAAAAAAACCCTGCAACCCTGTTCCAGTACTGAGTCTATTACATTAGTTCTCCTAAATGTTAAAAATACCGGTCTAACGAAAATTTCTCCCTTTCACACTAGTACCTTTATTAGAAAACAACCGAACAAGATTTTTTTTCATCAAAATCGTTCTGACTTGTAAAGAGTTTGTTTTGAAAGCCTATTCAGGTGCGAGTAATTTCCATCCTCCGTAGAAAACTTGAATTTAACCGGCATCTAAAAAAGCTGTAGCAAAAAATCGAATTTCCTTCTACTTCTTCTTTTTAACGAGAAAACGCGTTTTCCGGGGAAAACAATAAAGCTTTCATTCCGAACTATGTATTGTTCTGATATATATATACATATATATACATATATATATATATATATATATATATATATATATATATATATATATATATATATGTATATGTATATGTATATATGGCATTATTACTACATACAAGGTTGAAAAGTGAATTTGTTTCAAAATCTCGGGAAAAGAACACAGATGAGTTAACGGAAGAGTTCCGCTACGGACTTTTAACTGCCGTCATCGGCTAGTTTTAATTCTTATTCGATCGAAATAAAGGAATATGTTGACTTTATAAGGAGATTTCCGAATATTTTCAAATACTTTCGTTTATTGTACGAATTTGGTATTAGAACTAAGAAAATCTTTCAAGCACCGGTATGCGCTACACGAGTTAACCGAACAATAATTTTCGCAAAATATTGAACATTGTTTGGCGGACGGACTTTATTCATTCGTGACGCGCTAAATGTAATAAGTATCGTTGCCAGTTTAAAAACAATTAATTTTCTCTCTTTCTCTTTTCATTTATCTCTTTTGATAGATCGTTTAGAACGTGATGCTTTCCGGTAATCGAATGCTCAACTTAAGAGAAAACAGTATTATTCAATTCAGACGGAATGAGATGAATTAGCGCAAAGTTTATTTCGTGTTGAAAAATCATTTCGTCTAGAAATATGAGAAAAGAATTAGTTTTCGAAAAAAAAATAAAAATAAAAATAATAAAATAAAAAAGCATGTCACATTTTCACATTAAAGGAAAAGGAGAAATCAAGGAAAAAACTCATGTATATGGGAAATAAAGGCGTCGCGAAATCAGCTTTCGGATTTATCTTTCAAACAGCGGGACACTGCGACCGACTTTTTCAATGTTAATAACCCTAATACGAGTGTTTTTCTGGAAAAAGGTAATTTTTTTGCTTTGTTTATAAAATGTAATACTTTGCCTGGTGTGAGCACTAACTTTTGTGCGGCTGACAACAGTAATTTACGGAAGCGCGGCACTTTGAAAGATATACCGTTGTTAGCAATTGCCGGGCTCTTTTCATGTTAATTCTGATTAGAAGCGCAGATTTTTACGTAGAAGACTTTTCAATAAAGACATGTTCTCATTAAGAAAATTAAAAACCTCAAAACTTCGCTACCAAAGTGTAAACAGTACGAATATTATCTTGTAATGAGATTATGTTTATTTTCCACACATCCGCAGCAATATTTCATCATACTTATACCGCGGTTTATTGCATATATATACATTTCGAGCATTTCACCTGTATTGCCGCATTTTGCTTTATCCTACCCCGTGTTCAGCCATTACGCGCCGTCAGTAACTTGCAAGGCTCAATAGCACGCAGCCTTCCTTTATACATACGACTGAAGAACTAATTACTTTTATCATAAAACAAACTTTAATAACAAACAATATAGAACAATGAATTAGATATATACCCCTTATTTAGAAACGTTTTCCGGCATAACCTATCATCATCAGCTAACACTAACTCAAACGAAACACTTAAAACATACTGAAGTCATTTAATTACTTTTACTTTTTGTAGGGAAATTTACTTTTGTTCCGTCTTTCCGCCTGTTCGGCTCTTTTACAGTGTTCCATCTACAGAGTTGCCAGTTTTTCTTAACTTTCTTTTTTTTTTCCCATTCTTCTTTTCTCGTAAATTGATAGTTTTTCTCATTTTCAACTCTCTACAATAAACAGTTGATCACAATGCCGAGTAAACGAGAATGCAGAGTGGAATATTTTTTACGTTCAGTTGAACGTTATAAAATGTAAACGATTAATTAAATACAAGTAAAAGACGACTACGCAAGAGTCGTTACGGTAAAGTATTGAAAAACGGTACAAATTTAGAAGTAGTTTCGTTTAAGCAATTTATTTAATTGTTTGGCAGCAGTTTCTTTTTTCTTCATTATTTTCCCGTATGTCGCCAAATGAAAAAAAAAAAAAAAAAAAAAAAAAACGAAAAAAAACGACATAACATAAGTGTGGAAACAGTTGCTTTAGTTGAAGTGTCAATGGGACTTCCTCACTTTTTTTATTTTCAAATAATACGACGCACTTAAATTTAAAAAACAAAAAAGGCAACTGATAACCAACTTAGTTTGGCCATTGTTGATGTGCGCTAAATTTTATTTGGTTAGACCCCATAAAGGCTTTATTCATCCGCGAAATGTAACAGTTATAAGAATTATTACGATGGTGTTGAATAATAAATTTCAACAGTACAGTCCTCAGCAGTTATAATCGGATTAAAACTTTTCCCGATTAAAATCTTTTTAACGATGAAATCATTCCGTTATTGACCAGTGTGCATTTAAAATTTAAATTAATATTTCTTTACAAATTTTTTCTGTACAAAATCAGCTTCTTCGCTTTTTTTCTCCCTTAAACTTTGTCCCAAACATGAAAGAGTAAAGTTTTAGCTGGCCTTATCTACCGATCTTGAGTGATGTATGCCGAATCATCTTTCGGAATGTATACCTTTCTTCTTTTTTCTTTCTTTCGAGACGATGACGTTAACATAAGTATATCACCATTGTGCCTAGACTGTGTTCCGCATCGCTCGTAACTCTAGCCACCATATACATCCGTACCGCTACATGCGGTCAGATGACTACTAAGCCCCCTCATCCGTCGGTTGCCGTTTTTTACTTTTCAAGTTTATTTACTGTGTGCTAGTCTTTCGTCATTTGAGACCGATTTTTCGGGTATTCTATAGATGGAAAATGACTCTGTTAGAAGTTAACCTCTTTCACATGCCAAACCGTTCGCGACTAGATCGGTTCTAGCGGTATAGTACGAAATCAGGCGCTGGGCCTTAATAATCTTAATGAAAGAGAAATTGGATGTGAATAGTCCGACTGTATGACGAAACGATAAGTCTGCTGCCGATGGACAAAGTTCGTCCCTGCTCTGCACTTAAATGTGCCCACACCACTGCGATATGTTTTGTTTTTTTTTAAGGTGTAATTGATTTCCTTTCTTTTCGAAATAAAATTTCCATGCGAACTTCAACTTTATACTTATGATTTCAAAATGGAATACACATTCTTTCAAGCATTCTGTCCGTAAGTGTGCAGTAACTTCCGATTTATTACTAGTCGGAGCCGCTTACTCAATTATTACCGTTTAGAAGCACTACCCATCCGAGGACAGTTTTTTTCGGTAAAACCTCCTTAGATCAACCGTAAGTTCATAATATATGCGCGCTATTCTGAACCCCGATAACAATACATATCTGCCGCTTGTTAATGAATTTGTTTGAACAGACGAAAACACGGAGTAACCATCGGTGTCGATTCAATGTTCGGTGAAACTGACATCCTGAAATTATCGTATCGTCTGTCGATATACTGTAATGGTGTTGCAAAGACGTTCAAACTTTTCGGTGACGATGTAAATCTTTAAATCCAAGCTGCATCGCGAATGTGTTCTAGGAGAACCGCAACGATTAGATTAAATTTACATTTACATCCATTACCTGGAGAAACTTCAGATTTAGAATTCAGCAAGCCGGATTTATAGGGTTCAGTTTTAATTAATGTTTCGACTTGCTCGCGAGTCATCTGAACCAGCACAGTTCTCGCGCGGCAACGCAAAAAAAACCGAAAATGCAAAAAGCAATGACTGGGTGTCCAAATTTAAGATGTCGGCGCGGTTGAGTACTTAATTCGTCTACTGCGGCGTAGTTGATTTTAGTTCATTGTGTTTCGTTCAAATAGAACCGGGTTCGAATACTTTTAAAAATTTCATTCGTTCTTGGTTAATGACCATAGTTGACGCGCTCAAAAAGGGAAAAAAAGAAGAAAAAAAAGTATTTATGTATGAATTGAACATTTAACATGAATATAACCGAGTCCCTTTCGGGTTTTTAAAGCGTTGTGCAAACTGAGCGGATAGCCAGAAAAATCTTTTTGCAAATACTTGGCCACTTCCAGTTCGCCACGGCCAGAGGCTTCAGATTTTTCCACGGTAGCCGTCGAGTTTGACGATGGAAATATATTTTTCCGCGATGCTGTGTACTCACGCTATTGCATACATCATACTCAAAACATATCTACTTAGAAGTTAACCGAATTGAATTCAATATACGCGTACGATGTAATCATAATAACGTTAAAATACAATGCGGATCTATTAGTTAAAAAACATTTTAATCAATTCGGTAAATTATTCTTCTCTCGCGGAGGTTAATTATTTTCAGTAAAATTCAGCGCTAGTAGCATGGTAATCGAAATTCTAAAACGGAGATATTGCGATTCAACTTGAACGAGTCGCGTGACATTAACAAGAGCTTGACTTCATTTGATGAAATATGCGAGTTCATATTATGAACAAAAATGCCAAAAGTACGTTCTCATTGAATTTGTGATTGTAACCTTTTACCGCGTCTTTTTTTCTTTCCTACATTTGCTTCCGACTGCTACCTCAAGACTTGTTTCATTGACCATATTGCTTTTCAATCCTCATTATCCTTTACGCCGTAATTGTGTAGCTATTTATGATACCGATCATTTATCCTTTTTCAGTATTCTACAGAATGTTCCTTTTTTCTTTTTTTTTTTTTTATTGACATCTTCCGCCCTCATACTGCGCCTGTATTCGGCATTTTCCTTACATTCGTCCATAATCGCTGCTATTATTCTTCGAACCGGCTGCCAGTTTCTGAATGATGAAGGAACCTCTCAGGTGACAAATGCGAAAAAGAACAGGAAAAGTAGATGTTAAAGCGGAGACCAAAACGCTCTTAAATTATTTATCGACAAGATAAGATTTAACGAATGGAAAGTATCAAATTATGAAGTCCGGGGGGAGCTTAAAATGTAGCAATATCAGCTATCGCTAGTTTTATTTAAAGGAAAAAGTTACATACTTTCGATATTCTAAATGAAATTTCTTTTTTCTTAACCGCAAAAAAAAAAAAAAAAAACAAAAAAAAAAAAAAAACGAAGAATCTTATAACGAAAGCTATTAAAGGATTTCAAATGCTCGGAAAAGAAATAGTTTCACAATACTGAAAATTTCATTACTTCCGAAACATTCGAACATTTGTAGAAACGCGTTGATTTTTTTTAACCCCTTCCTCGAGAAGAAAGCTTTTAAAAAAAAAAACGCTAACGAATTTGAGGACAAAACAATTAATTATATTCCCCGAACATTTTTAAAAGAAAATTGTAGCTAATTTTAAAATAAGATTAAATAATATTTTCTCACCCTTTCGTTTAAAACATTCGAGAAGTGTTCCAGAAAGTAAATGAAAAAACACAGTTGCTCGTTGTTCATTTTTTTTAATTTATCCCATTAACATTAACGTTTTAAAAAATGCCCGAGATTATACAATTGTTGAAAAAGAGTCAAATGGTCAGAGAACATTTTTCGAATTTATCAAATTTTAACGTTTTAAAAAATGCCCCTGAGATTATATAATTTCTGAAAGTGGTCGAAGTTTGAACAACAATCGCTGTAAGTTTAGCGAAAAAAAGAGAAGAGGGGCTTTTGACAACGTAATACGTTATCGGAGAAGTCCATTTAAGAGTATGTTTATGATAAATATAGATCAATAGTCGGGCCATGTTCAAAGAAGACTCTGGCAGAAAAATAAAAGGATTTTTAAATATCGTGAAGTCGATGATGTTAGAATAATAACAGCAACAAGAACAATGCGGCACTGGGATATTTTACATAACACGTCTTTATTGTTTTTTGACTTTTTGTTTTCTGGCATTTCGAATTTTTCCTGATAACAATTAACACTTTTGCGACATTCTCTTGTCGGTTTTATTAAAGTGCTAACTCTGACGTGCCTATTTAAAAGAAAAAAAATAACAATAAACTACCACCTTTTGGCGTATCGTTTATTTTTCTTAGCAGCAAGCGGCGACACTTGTTAAATTATTCAAATTCCATTGCTCTTTGAAACAATTTCATCACACATTTAACGACTTTTAACGTTCCAAACGTTTGTTATTCGAACCGGTGATGTTAACAGTTTTCCGACGACGCCGGATTTCAAATCGTTTAGCGTGCAGCGTCGTCGAGTAACTTTGATATCAGTTTCACTTCTATATATTTTTTTTTTTTTTTTTATCGCCCGGCTTTAGTTAACTATCAAGCCATTTAGCCACCAATCATTTAATATAAGAATGTTGCCCACTAATGAAGGA
Organism: Icerya purchasi; assembly: GCA_039619475.1. Classification (NCBI taxonomy): domain Eukaryota; kingdom Metazoa; phylum Arthropoda; class Insecta; order Hemiptera; family Monophlebidae; genus Icerya; species Icerya purchasi. The sequence continues at coordinate 395,578,807 of CM077116.1, forward strand.
TACATAATATTTAATTAGGAAAAAGGTTATAAACAGACAACCATGGCCGTAAATGTTCAACATTACCCACGGAGGCTGAATAAAATCTTTAGGAAGAAGAAATTGGCCAGACTGAGTCCAAGGTACATTACCTGAACTTGCCTAACCAGAAAATTAATAAAATAGGAATTACAATCATCATATACAATAATTATAACAAACAATCATGGCCACAAATGCTTCAGCATAGTCCACGAATGTTTGCACGAAATCATAACAAAGGAAAAATTGCCCAAGTCGAGTTCGAGAAGCGTTGGGTTTCCCGAACATGACAGGGCATCACGAATTAGGATAATGGAACACGTATCATCAAGAGTTGCATAGAGTAATTAGATAATAAAACAAACGAGTGTATGCTGTTAAATTTGGATGTCGTTTAATAAAATAAATTTAAACAAAATATACAGGACCTGGTTGTTTTGGCACAGAAAACTATAAATGGTATACGGAGGAAAGAACCCAAGAGACATTAATTGTTCACAAAGCGATCTACGGTAATGTTCATATTTAATACAATTAAACAGCAAATGATTAATGGCCTCCAAGGAAATTTGATGCGTGATGATCACTGCATAGTACACCGTGGTCAGAAAAATTCAGAACTATCCGCGAATGACCCATACGCAGTCGGCAAATAGTAACCGCATATTTACGAATGAGTCGATCGGGGATATATTCCGGAATGGAATAATACCAAGGGCCAGAGGAGAGCTCTGACTGAACCATGTGGTAGTATTAATTCGCCTTGGTTCTGACTATTAATGAACTCAATCCATTCCGCCCTACTATCAACTTTAACCTTAGAATAAAGGTCTGATGAAGGAATAAATGGTGATAATTCCCAATGCAGCAACCTTCGACTTCTATCTTTACATTTAGTTACTGGTTTTGTTCAATTTCTATACTTCAAAATATCATTCTCCCTCGGTGATCAAAAACAAACTTATCGCAATTTCCTTTAAAACTTTATCATCTATTTAAAAAAAAAAAATTAATCTTTTAAATTCTGTTACGTGTTTTAAGAAATACGCGCGTATTATTATTACGTTTCAGAGAGAGAGAGAGAGAGAGAGAAATAGAGAGAGAGAGAGAAAGAGAGAGAGAGAGAAAACTGCTATTCTGTCAGATTATACTTGTACCTTGGGAATATACGTTTTTAATATGACTTTACTTCATTGTATCCGCGGTGAATGTCGTCCTTCAATGTATAACTTTCATATTATATTTCGAGCTCTATCGTAAACAGGTGAGCAAAATTTAACTAAAGAAGTAATATTCGCTTTCTAAAATAAGAAATCGTTACTACCGGCAAAATTTATTAGTTTCAATATTTATAACATCTACCGTTTGTACCTTAAGTCTGTAAGAAAATAAAAAAAACATCCGTTTTTTTTTCATTCTCAAAAAAATTAATATTAGTAGCATGTTAATTTTACTTGGGGTAATCTTTTACTCGGCATTAAAAATGTTCTGTACTTCTGAATTTGTTATTTTATTCTTTTTATTGTTGGATTTTTTTTTTTTATATATATATATATTCAATGTTTGACTAAAGGCTGCTACGTAAAACATAAGCGATGTGGCTGTTTTAGATATAAAACAGACATGAATTTGATCGACTTTTCACATTTTTTAACGTAATGCGCAAATGTAACGTTTCGAGATGAAAACCGATTCACAATTTTTGCGAAATTTATAGTTCAGTTATCATTCACCATTTCCGTTCACGTTATATTATACTAAATAAAATTCAGGTTACATCACGAACAGTGGTGAATGTGATATATCAAATTAGAAATAAAAAAATCGAATAATTTGGTAACAAAAAAATTTTATACCGATACCTAATTTTTACGGATGTAAACGGTTTTTTTTTTTTTTTTTTTTTGTAAAATTAACATTGAATTACGGTAATTTTTGAGTTCTATTTAAAGATGACGGGATTAACACCGAAAGCCATCGAAAACTTACGGAGACAACGACGCAAACACTAACAATAAATCCAACCCGAGTAAATTTTATCTTTCGTATTTGAACACATTTAAAATAAGGATAATTTACAAACTTCCCGTAGAAACGTGATTAAATCTCTAAAAATTATTCTAGTCTTCTACTCTGAATAAGGCCAGTTATTAAAACGAAATACTTTTATAACGCGTACAATTTTTTTCTGATAAAGCAAAATTTCATTTCGCATAATGTATCCTAAAACCAAAGAAGTCCAATTCTCCCTTATTATTAATTAATTAATCGTTGTCAATGAGGATTGTAAAGTGTGTTACACTATAATTTGAAATACACCGCGATAATGAAGCCATATATTAACACTAAACTTTTAAATAATAACGCGATAAATGACAGAAGTGTTTATGTGGTTACGTTAAAGAAGTTTGAAAAATGTTGGAAAATTCCTAGCGAACTTTCATAAAATAAAACAAAAAATACAAAAAACTATAAAACTATAAAACTATAAAACTATAAAACTATAAAACTATAAAACTATAAAACTAACTCGGAATTATAAATAACGCCAATGTACGGGATCATTAGTAATGATCGAAATGTTAAATTGTGATGAATGTATTTTAAATTTTTTCACTTGAAACAAACATCGCGCACAGAACAAACTTCTTATTGGTGGTAGTAAATCTAGCATGATAAAAATAATGATGATGCCGAATTAGCTCGTGAGAAATATTTATAAATTACGGAGGGAAAAATTTCCCAGCTGTAAGAAGATAGATGTGTAACCAATATCGTATTATTCAACTTAGAGCATAATTAATATAAAGGGGTGTATTATGAAATGCAACATAAATTATTGAAGTTTTCTTCGTAAAACTATTCTATGAAAATATAAATTTTACGTAATTGAAAGTTTCAATATATACACATTATAGTTCTGTAAAAAAAAAAAAATTCTTCCAAAATCAAGAAAAGAGCATTTTCAACGAGGGGGGAGGTTCATTGATTTGTTCAGTCTCAAAACCAAGCACCGACTTAATGAGAACATTCACAATTTCTAATTTCGATAAGATAAACTAAACTTCTTAATGGGACACGTTGGAGGCGGCTCAGTCATCACAATATATTAAACTCGCAGCATGCAGGAATAATCTACCCCGGTTACACTTTGAGACGATTTAAAACCGAAATTTCAGGCAGATGTCCGAATTATTAGACTACAGCTCTTAATTCGATACGTGAAATAAGCTCTCACTGTGACACTTATTTTGTTCTATTTTCACTACACTTTATAGTGACGCCAGCTATTTAGACAGCTTTTCCAGTTTTTATTTTCTTGATTTGTTCTAATTTTAGCGGGCAATTTTAACTATTATCGAATATCAAACAATTGTTAGAGTGTGAGCGTCGGAGGTGCATTTTCTTCTCTTCCTCCTCCATAATAACAAAAAAAACTGCTGCCGATAATTGCGGTGATTTTTTCTCCTAACTAACACTAGATAAATACACATCCTTTTGCCCCGTTTACTCTGTAATCCTTGATCGAAATTATATTCAACATTTTTCCTAATTAACAAAATTTCCCTCGAGGACTCTGGTAATTCGTAGGCTATGCAATGACCTCAAAAGCCGTATATATCTCTCACAAATCATTAGTATACAAAAAAAAAAAAAAAAAAAAGTTTGGCAACGTGAAATTTCACCTTTGAAATTATAGTCAGAATTTCGAAAAAAAAAAAAAAAAAAAAAAAAAAAAGGTGTAATTTATTGTATTCCATACAACGAACTGCAACACGGAATAATAGTTAATTGGTAACCATTTTAAAATATAAAAGTGAAGAAAATGATTTTTTTAAGAGCTTCTAAAGTCGACCTAGGCTTCTCTTTTTTTTTCTTGTAAATCGCCGACCAAATAATGCACATCCGCTCGGAGCAGATGAAAAGTAAAATTAAAAGAGGAAAACCAGCGTGTCTTTAAATAATTTCATTTCAGCAAATTAAATACGAGTCTTAAAAAGAAAAAAAAAATCGTTCGAACAATATATCCGTTCTTTTTTTTTTTTTTTTTTTTTTTTGCCGAATACGTAAACATCGTAAATCGGTTTCGAAAATAAAAATTACATACATATACATTTCTCAAATAATACAACATCTTACCTTGGTCGGAACCGAAAATCAACCACCTCGCCTAAGAACGCGATGCCTCTTTAAAAATATCGATTTTTCCTTTTTTACGGTTTTTGGAAAAGAAAAAAAAAAAGAAAAAAAGGATTAATTCGAATAATAAAGTGTTCTTTTAATCGGTTAAAACGAAAAAGGAAAAAAAGAAAAAAGAATACGGTAAATGAAGTATAATTTAGTCGAACGATTTTTACATTATTAAAAAATATTTTTAAACAAAAAAACTGTTCTAAAATTTTTTTTTGTTTTTTTCCTTCGGCTTCCCTTTTTGAAAAAAAAGTAAATAGTAAAATCCGGCTTTATTCGAAAAAGTAATTAATTCGTAATGTTATAAAGTGAGAGCCGCCGAGGTCAGCTCGATATGTAAGTTGCTTGATGCACCGCGTATGGCGTGAAACTGTCTGAAGTTGAGCTTTTCGCGAGTTTCCGAAGCGTCAAAGGAAGACGCTAAATGGCGGCAAATCGTGCGCACCTTCCGACAACTCCTCGCCGCCGCTTGCCGGGCACGCCATTTTTCGGCTATTATCATTCGGCGAGAAAATATTATTCGACGCCGAAAAATAAGACCGGCAACCGACACTGATCTTTATCTACCTTATATTATATTTCGCGCTAATCTGTCTTCCCCTCGCAAGCTCCAGCCCGCCCGGACCGCACCCATCGCTGCTCGCTGCCTGTTCGTCGTTTGTACTTTTTTATCTATTGCTCATTTAATCGGCCAACTTTGCTCATTTTGCAACTCCTCACGCCGACGCGTAGCGACAAATTTTATATCTTCATTCGAATCAGCGCCGCCCCCGCCCCCTGTCGCCTGCTCAATTATCCTTCTAATATCCGCTTTCATTAATAGCACTGGGCCGCAAAAAGCGGTTCGATCGCATCTCTTATCGGTTCCGGGAAAACCGATGAATTAGTTCCGAATACAAACAATCGAAACTATGTCGATTTATTTTATCTCGCTAAGCGTCCGCTGTCGTCATAAATTATCCGCGCCACTTTTTAAAGAAAACGTGAGAAATCGCCGCGATAAAACGCAACCGAAAACAAAAACTATCCTATTATCATCGTTTTAATCCCCATTTTTTTCTTAGTTAAAATCTCCGAAGGAGCGGTCAGGAATTTAACGACAAATCAAAACGCAGCCAGCCATCTCGAGAGAATTTTTCTCAAAACCGCAACGAACTGTCTGTGCTCGTTAAGATTCGCCTAGCATTCGGTATGATGTGGCTCGCACTACGACTGCGCAAACTGAGCGCGATTCTGAACGTCACTGTTTCGCGTCCGAATTGCATTTGTCGGGGTGCGATGTCGCGAGTATGATTCGCGTCAATGATGAAAGTAGGATTAATTCCACCGAAATAATCTTAGAGTCCGCGTAAGAGATCAAAACACGACGGAAATTGACCGTGTACTAAAGATACTTTCGTTAAAAGGGGTCGCGTTTAGCGCTAAAATTCGTTTAAGAATTACATAGAAACTAGGAAAAATATAGTAAAAATCGCACGGAATAAAAGTAACGAAAAAAAGCTATTCAGTACGGAGTAGATCAGGGCACCGTATTGGCTCCTATTCTCTTCTTAATCTACACTAACGCGTTACATACTCGTAAGCATATTAAAAATTCTAAAGGGTTTGCCGATGTTGATATTGCCTCATTAATGCGGAGTATAAGAATTTAGAAATGATGGAAAGATTATTACAATAGGATATAGATAATTTTAGTAAATGGGCACATGATACATCCGGAAAAGTAGACATAACAAAAAGCTGAATCAGTACACGAATCCCTTCTCAATAATATCACGAAGACAAGGCATTAAGAGCGAGTTAGAACATTTCAAAAATAGACTTATACATTAAAAGGAAATTCCAAACAGTCACTGGATCACTCCGAGTTCCTACATGTAGCACCTCAGTGCTTTTCAGTATAGGCTTTAGGAAATTGACATTGTTCGCAATTACGATAAAATCCGTCCACAGCTCTAATTTCAGAATCTCATCTCACGGCAAGTGATTGATGAAAAATCTGCCTCGCCAAGTCCATTTTACTTCATATCCAGATTGCGGCGCTCATACTCGACCAGCGATCATAATGTAATATCCAACACCGCTAAGAAGCAGATTTCTGCGAAAATTAAATGCAAGCAACTGTCCAACGGTGCAGTACTAAACCTTATTCACTACCTAAACATTCCCTTAAATTTGCATATTACGAGTACCAGCGCAATTTATTCAGTTTTTTAGATAGCGCTTTATCACAGGAGAGCACTATCATGTCGAGCATGGGAACCCAGCAAATTAAAAGCTCTGCTTACGTGGTGAGCAGCTACATTCGGCATTGCTCAAAGCACATTGCAATTACATCTTGGCTGGCAAATCAACTCACTCGGACCATCTGACGGAAGAAGACAGATTTACTGAATTTTTTATCATAAAATGAATGGCATGGCAGCCAATTATCTTTATGACGAATAGATTGCATATCTAACACATTGGATCGATCATTGAAAGTTCCACTAGCATAGGCGACAGGTCGATTTTACCCAGGAATACCATGCGATAGAGAACAGCACCAAAAGTAAAGCTACTAGCGTCTGCGGTAAGGCGGAATTCTTTAGAAAAATCGGGATATTGAAGAAATGAATCACTGCTGAGTATTTCCTTGAGTTTACCGAAAGCTTGTTGCTGACGAGAACCTCAATTTTTTTTTTTTTTTGTTTTATTTAAAAATAATTTGCTGGTCCCACAAGACAATTGCCCGTCTGTGGGTTCCCAATATAATTATATCGTTTATTACATCTTAAATCTAATACATCATATTCGTCTTATATATATATATATATATATATATATATATATATATATATATATACACACACACCTATATATATATATATATATATTACTTAATTCGACTTAACTTCTATTTTTACTATTCTACGTCTAATTTTAATTCACACAACATTTATACCCATCGCATATCGTACCACAATATTTTCAAATCGAAGCGATAGTCCTTCTTTAGAGGAGAATCGGTAGTTTAGCGATTTTTACGTACGCGATCCTTTATAAATTGTTTCTATAATAGTTTGTTAATCCGCACGCGAAGTTTTAGGTCTGGGGAATTCAACAATAGCTCAGATTTTACCGAGATTCGCGCGAGACTTCTTTTCTTAGGAATTCACACTTATCAGGCTGCAATCGAAGTTTATTACTTTTTAGTCAGTCAAAGACAGATAATAAACGATCGAGGTGTTTCTTTGAGCCAGTCGAATGAACAGTAACATCATCCATATGCATGAAGTACTGATTACCCTGTAGACCGACGAGAACAAAGTTTACCTACCTTTGGAAGATGGCTGGGGGGGGTTTTTAATCCAAAAAATATACGTGCTTTATACTCAAAATGTCCTAAATTGATACTAAAAGTAGCTTGTTTATATTATAATTTTTTATTTTAATTTTGATAGAATCTAGAAGCTAAATCCAATGTAGAAAAATATTTTGATCTACCTAATTGATCTAAAATTTCATCGATACTGGAAAACAGAAACACCTCCTCAACTGTTATGTTATTTAGTTTACTGTAGTCTGTGACGATTCTCGTCTCTTTACAAAGCGGTCTAATTTCTTTGGAACTATCCAGTCTAAGGGTTATTAGTTGGTTGTATGATACGTTGTTCTAATAGACCATTTATTTATCTATTCACTCCTTCCTTAAGTGCAGCTGGATATCGGCTATTTAAAAAAAAACAAAAATCGTTGGAGAATCAACAGTATTTATCTCGCGTTCAAAATTATCGGTACACGCAAGAGATTAACATTGTTATTAAGTTTAAAAAGTCCCATGTACTTTAAATATAATTCAGTGAACCGTTTTCTTCTGCGTTTAAGTAATTTTTTCTACCGTTTACGTTACAATTTACTCTTGGATTGTAGGGTTTTTAGATTACTATTATCTAATACACCCATTGGTTGTAGTGTTACCCGAAAATTATCTACCACTTAAAATATTTTAATCACTACCTCGGAGCGAGGTGCTAGATTAATGATGTTTCAAATATTTCAATAATATTTTTCCTTGCGGAATAAAGGATATATTTCATTATTTAAAACTATAGTCGTATCAAAAAAACTTATTTCTGCCTTATAATTTTTTATAAAATCGATACTCAATGATCCATCGCAAAAAATTAGGGTGACATCATCAGTTATATGAAATTTTACGTTAGGAATTCCACCATGCGTCAACTGAGCGGTTACAAATTTCGTTTACAGTAGAAATGCTCGGTTCGGTATCAGTGATAAGAAGTCCAATTTACTCTTTGTTTACTGCGTAGAATGAAAGGATTGCTTACACAAAAGATGTTATTACTGTGAGTTATGTTAATTTTTGGGTTGCCTCTATTAAAATTTATGTCCACTTCGGTTTGGCATTTGCAACCGAGTGGGACTTAAAGTTTTAAAAATTTCCTTCCTAAATTGCGGCAACTATTGATGGGGAGAGGTCAGTCTTTTTACTAATCACAATATATGCCTTATTCTTATTTAACGTGGGGTCTCCTTCTGAGGAATAGATTATCTTTTGTTATTTCTGCATTTACTTCTTTCGTAAAATGATTGAGAGGTATTTACTTAATGTAGATAGCTCCTTATTTCTCAGAATTCGCTATATTTCTGCATGACAGTGCAAAATAAAATGGCTTATTGGCATTTACTTAGTGATTTTCATTTGTTCCTGAATGAGTTTATTATCAGTCTCCGTTTTCAAATTATGCAGGATACAAGCTGTTATGTCATCAGTCTCCGTTTTCAAATTATGCAGGAGGAATCAAGGTGAATGGGAAGCCCATTAACAACTTAAGATGTGCGGACGATACGGCAATTATCGCAGGCACCATCGAGGACCTACAGAGTTTAATAAATGCGATAAACGAAGTCGGAGTCCAGTATGGTTTGGCCATAAATATAAAGAAAACCAAATTTATGGTCGTCAGCAGAGAAAAACACGAAGACGCAACTGTGAAAATAGATGGAAAACAGGTGCAGAGAGTGCCATCGTTCAAATACCTGGGTGCAATGATAAACGAAAAAGGCGACGACGACGAAGAAGTACGTGCCAGAATAGGACAAGCAAAAATTGCGCGCGTATTTAGCATGTAGAGACGTACCATTTAATCTGAAATGAAAATAGTCAAATGCTACATCTGGCCGGTATTGCTAGACGGGGCTGAGACTTAGTCGTTGAAAGTCAAGTCTATGAATCGTTTGGAGGCCTGCGAAATATGGTTACTGCGGAGAATGCAGCGTATACCAAGTCATTGCTCCCTCTTTTATCTTTTTCACTATGACTTTTAGACTGATCTCTATCCGTCGCTTTTCTCCAACCCTAACTACATTTACCTTGCTCTACAACCCTCTCCACCCTCTTCTTCTTGGTTTAATAATTTTCCCTGCATCAGCCGTTTTTCCTTCCATAATTCGCCTTCGCTTTAATCATAGTCTGCTTTCCGTCTCTCTCTTTCTGTTCAGTTTCCCTTGTGTCCCTTTCATCTTTCTATCTTATCACATTCTATTCGAATGCTCTTGTATTTTCTCGGAACGCGCAGTCCTTTATTCCAATTTACTTGGCCTTGGTCTCCCGACTCCTTGCTGTGCCCACTACATTCTTGCTCTTCCATCTCCTTCTATTGTTCCTTTTTTTATCGTCAACCAAGGACCTTCACTCAGAAATAAATAGAAAGAAAAGAAGCCGATTATATTTTAATCCGATCAGAAATCTTTGCTAGACAGGAACAAATAGCAGAAATAATTAATTTGGAAAGGAAAAGACAGGATATAGGAAGCACAAGAAGGAGTAGGAAGCTCAAGCTTCAACAAATAGGAATACAAAGCAGAACGCGCCACAGAAAGAGATGAACATTAAAAGAACACATGATCGGCGTCGCAAATAACTGCATCATCAGGACGGAGAGGACAGTGCGGGGAGGAAATTGGGGAAAAGTGAAATCTGGAAGAAGGCAGCAGAGAATGGCCAATACGCATACGAACAACGGAAACAACATGAGAACATCGAAGAGAGAAGCAAAAGGAACCATGAATAGGGAGGAAGAGTAGGCTAAACAGACAAATAAAAGGAAATATTGTGGTACGATGTGCGATGGGTATAAATGTTGTGAATTAAAATTAGACGTAGAATAGTAAAAATAGAAGTTAAGTTGAATTAAGTAATTATATATAAGACAAATATGATGTATTCGATTTAAGATGTATATGATGAATAAACGATATAATTATTTTGGGAACCCACAGACGGGCAATTACCTTGTGAGAACCGCAAATTATTAAAAAAAAAAAAAAAAAAAAAAAAGAACTGCCTTCATTTCTTCTATTTTTAATCGCTTCCTGATATAACCTACCAATTCTTACGTTTCATCATTCTGCTAGTCCTTTGCGTTGGGTAAATGTCCTGTATTGATGCACCCAAAAAGAAAAAAGAAAAAGAAACTATAATTACATTTACATAATACTAAATTTATATACCTGGAAAAAAAATATTTTTTTCAAAAATTTCGAGCTTTCGTCAGCTCGAGAGAGTAATTTTAAAGTTGGAACCCCGTATGCTCTAAACTAGAGAAATATACGGAGATGCGCATACTTTTAACCTAATTCAAAATGTTTAACTATAATACTCGCATCACAAAGGCGGAGGAACATATCATTTTCGCGCTTTTTTGAACTTTTTGGCAACTTCAGAGTTTCGCTAAGGAAATGGAATACGGTTTCGTTCTCGACAAATAGCGATCTTTCTATCGATACATCACATGCCCGGATACAAAAATATTTTTTTCAAAACTTTCGAGCTTTCGGTGTCTCGAAGGCGTAATTTTAAAGTGGTAAACTCGACTATAAAGCGGTCCTTTATGCATATTACGTGAACATTCTTTTTTTACTGTTTTTGTCAAATAATTTTTTAACCGTAATTTTTTGATTTTATGAAAGTGTTTCTGCGTTTTGTTTTATATTCCGGATTTCACTAATAGAGGGTTATCTGGTGATGAGTTGTGAATTTTTTAAGGGTGATTTCTGCGATTGGTTGAAATTCCATATTATATATTTTTGACGGTTTGAGGGGGGGGGGGGGTTCTTCCTAGGATAATTGGTTAGTTGGAAGTTATAGGTTGTTATAAAGAGAATTTTAATTGTAATTTATGATGAAATTTTGAAGTTTATGAGTAAAACTGTTCGTGAGTTGTTGATTTTTATTTCATATTTTTGTCGCTTCTGAACCATCTCATTATTACGGAATCCTAAAAAAACGCATACGCCACGAACGTTATTTTAATTTTTTAAGTTGGTAATCATGTAAGAAATAATTATTATTGAAATAAAAGAGGCATTGAGGCGTAGTAATTGCAATAATGATAATTTTCATTATTTTTGTTTTTTTTTTATTTTTATTTTTGGGTGCGTCAGCTTTAAGCCAGCGCAAGTGAAATTTTCGAAAGTGACAATATGCGGCAGTGGAAACCGAACCAGGGGTCCTAACCGAAACACAATTAACCAACTATCTGCGCCACGGTAGCTGGCTTATAATTTTCATTGTTATTGTTTGTAGCTAATAGGGTGTTTCAATATTTGAAGTAGTAGTTGTTTGCTATGCAACGTAATAAGGAAAATATGAATGAGCGTTGTATTTAATATTTTCAATAGCTGGTGAATTTAATATTTGGCAACATAGTATAAGAGTATTGCGCTAGTTTTGATTCTAAGTTTTAAGAATTTGAAAGTACAAACTTGAGCGAATAATTATTATTAATCGCATAAACAGTCAAATTAATAACCTAATTAAGGACATCGAACGCGAAACGTTTCACGACTAGCCGTAAAACTTAAATTCTACAGCGAATAAAAGTTTTTCGCTATGGAAAGCGTCATGTCGTCCTAAGCGTTCATCAATTCCATCATCTGAATGATATGTTACGAGTGTTTTACGCGTTTCAAATCAGTCAGATTATCGACCGACAAAAATGCAAGATCAGGACGACCCCCGACGTCAACAAATAATGAAAACACTGATGTCGTCCGATCTGCGATTCGTAGAAATCGTCGTTTAACTGCGCGGCAGGTTGCAGAAGAAGTCGGGATCAGCATTGGGTCGTGTCACGAAATTTTGACAGAAAAGCTTGGCATGCATCACGTCTCAGCAAAAATCATAACAACGCGCCAAGTCATTCGTCTTTGTTGGCCAATAATGGAACAGCCGTACTTTCCCATCCTCCCTACTCTCCAGATAAGGCTCCAGCAGACTTTTTCCTAATTCCGAAACTAAAATCCACCTTGAAAGGACGTCATATTTTGAAGTATAGAAGAAATTCAAGAGAAATCGCAGGCACAGCTCCGAGACATCACACTAAAAGAGTTCCAGAAGGCATACGAACAGTGAAAAAAACGATGGAATCGGTGCATAGCAAGCAAGGGGGAATACTTTGAAGGAGACAAAAACGTGTAAAATTATAGGTATTACAAAAACGATTTTATGACGAAAGATCGGTCTTTTTTTGAACAACCCATGTATATATATTTACATATATATATATATATATGTATATGGTGGTCATGAGTAATTTTAATGCAAAAATAGGCTCCAACGCAAAAGATAACAATATCGGGAAGAATTTTTAGTAAATATGGCCTAGGTGTGAGAAGTGCAAGAGAAGAATACACACCGGGCTTAAACACCGTGTGAGACATTTGTCGACTTGGACGTCTCTTAGTGGGGAGCACAAAGACCGAATGGATTATATGTTAATTCCAACAAGACGGTGGACGCCAGTAAGCACTACTGTTGTCAAAGCAGGTGCAGAATGTGTACTAGACCGTAAATTGTCCAGAGCAGCTGTAAAGTTTAGAGTGCATAAAGCTAGATACCAAACAGTAACCACAAGGTCAGTAATCCCTAACACCAAAAGATAATAAAGGAAATCGTAACGCATGCAGGATTACCAGAGATCACTAATGCCGATGTAAACAAAATATGGCAAAAAATTAAAATATTTATCTTATCAGCAGCAAAAAGAAGTAAAACGAAAGAAATAAATACACCGGAAAACATTGGATAACAAAAGATACCTTAAAGTTAACAGCAACAAGGAGGAAGATAAAAAAGACAAATTCGATTTCGGGTCAAAGGAAAATGGCACAAGTAAATAGTGAAATCAAGATGGCTTGCAGGAAAAATAAGAATAAATTCATTAACACAATATATGTTTGGATATACTTAGAAAGACATGTGCAGAATAATGAACCTAAAGATTTATATAAAATAATTAAAGGGTCTAGCCGGTGAAGGAGGGTAAAAGTGCATTTGAACGAAATTTCATTAATAAAATATATACATCTAGAGAATGAAAAAAGTAGTTAATTCTGAATGTTTCCGACCCCTAGGCCCACAGAGGGCTGCTGTAGTCACCATTTTGTGATTCTTGTTTTTTTTTTACGATATCTGGGTAATTTTTCAATCGATTGAAAGATAATAGAAAGTTCTTTAACGGTAAATTTTTTTAGATTTTTAGACGCCGAATTCAATCTTTTAGATATGTTCAAAATTTTTAAAATGTCATAAAAAATTGTTTAATGAATTCAGTAACGACGAAAAAAATATATAACCTGTATTTTAGTGTAAACTATCTACCGAAATTTTTTAAGATTTTTAAAAGCGGTGGAAGAGGTTCAAAAAAATAAAAACATGCATTTTTGGCCGAAAAACCTCTTGAAATTCAACTAATAACAACGGAATAGATATATGTTACGTAGTTGAAGATAATAAGTTTTCCGGAATTTTTTCAGATTTTTGGAACGGATGGAACAAGTGGAAAAACGATAAATAAAATTATGCATTTTTGGTTGAAAAACCTCTTGAAATTCAACAAACAACAATGAAATAGATATATGTTACGTATATATTATAATACAATGTTTTTCTGAATTTTTTCGGATTTTTAGAACAGATGAAACAAGTTCAAAAAAATGAAAACACGCATTTTTGACCGAAAAACCTTTGAAATTTCAAACTGGATGCAAATTATAAAATGTAAGTTACATAATTTGTCATTGTATTACTTAATTTTCTATTATGGGAATTTTAAATTCGTGCAGAACCTATATATTATTTTATTTCTTAAAAGGATGATTATTTTTCAGTTATAATATACATTTGTGTCATATTTAGAACAAAGAAAAACCGTTAGTTTTTTCAACACTCTTTAAAAGTGAATAAAACGGAAAAAAATTGAAAGCCATCGTTTAGTTATTTTTTAATTATTTCTAATAACTAAGCTAGCTCAAAGCTAGTCCTGTGCAATAAAAATCACAGGAGAAACTCTTGTCGATTTTCCTAGTAAGATTTCAACGACAGACTTTAAAAATATGTAAAAAACTACATAGATAGAAAAATACGTTAGCACATGAAATAAAGAGATATGCTATTTTATATGCACATTTGCAATTGCTCATACAGTGGCCTCAAGCGAGTTGAAGAGAGTCGCCTCCCTCCCGAGCACCTGTATGAAACCTGGCGCATGCGCACATGAAATAATATGCCTCTGCATTTCGCACGCCAACGTATTTTTGTATCTATGCGGTTTTTGAACTACAGTCTACAATACTAAGGGAGGAAGTAAAGAAAGATACAAGAGAAATTAAAAAGCGACTGAGGATGAAGTAGTATGAGTAATGCATAGAATATGTAATTCTATGTGGAAAAATGGTACGTAAGTATCTATGGTGTCAATCAATCTATATAATAATAGTATACAAAAAAAGAGATGGCTTTCGGAGTGTGAGAACTAGCACGCAATATCGCTGCTATTACATGAGAGCAGTGTGTGCAATGTTTAGATTTTAATGGAAAACCAAATTCCGTAGCAGCAAGCTGGATTTATGAAAGGTAAAAGAACGAGGGATCCTTAACGTTCGACAATTAATTGATACTTCTACGCTCTTTGGGAACAGGCTTTCACCTGTGTATAATGGAGCACAAGCTGTGGTCATTCCTTTTTCAAGTGGAAACTCCAAAGCACTTGTCACTAATGAAAAGTTTACATGACAACAATATGGCGAGCATAAAATGACGTACTCAGGTGTAATACCTGCTCTCTTCGTTACTGTTTAATTTACATGTAGAATTTATTCTAAGGATGATAAGGAAAACAATGTTTAATGACGGTGTGAAAGAGACGAAATTACAAGTAAAAAGTATATAAAAATTAATATTCAATTTCAAATAACTCTGCTTAGTTAAATTTGCATTTCATAAGATTAATTAAATGACAAACAACGGAATTTACTATGTAAAACGTCGCATAAGAAGTTATTGAATTATTAGAACTCTTATGTAAAAAGAATAAAATTTCTTCATTGTATTTTATCTTATATTTTAGTTGAAATGAAATGAAAAATTGTTTATTGTATCACTGGAATTTACAACGGAAAATGTTACATCGATAAATTACGACATATAATACTACTACCCTTTCAATAACCGTAATAATTTAAAAAAAACTCAAACACCATAGCAGATGCACGCTTAAAGACGCAGTTCAATTCTAATAAATAGATACATGTTTGTGCTTATAGGTGTGTCTGTGTTTTTTACCTGCACTTATTTAACCAAAATCGAAAGTAGCAAATTAAGGCGATATTTAAATTCACAGAAATTTATCGTATAATAAAAAAATTAATTGTACAACAGAATTTATGTGCGCTTATTTCCATGTAGCTTCTTTTTTTTTTTTTTTTTTTTTTTTTTTTTTGTGACCTGATAGGATCTTATGGCGGCAATTATTTTCACTACCAAATAAAAGTTATAGTACTTACCTATGTATCTTACTACTCTTAAAAATAAATGAAAATACTTCCCCCGCAATATGTTCTCTCCTACATAGTAAACAAAATTTTTTTCAGAAATCAGCCTTTTGAAAATTTCGCTTGGTTTCTACCATAATAAGAGCAGGAAAACAGCAAATGGATAATACCCTCCACATATCGCTATGTCACATACTGAAGAATGTCTAAAAAAAAACTCATTTTTACCCTAGTGCGTCCCATACACAATTTATATATCGTGCTTGTCAACCATATCGGCATATTCTTGGGAATTTTGTGGTACCATACAGATTTTTATGTTACTTCTGATTGAATTAGACCGGGAATTTGCAACCAGAGGGGCATAGAGAAATGTCAAGGGGGCGCAGTAAGTTTGCATTTTCGAAAGAAAAATTAATTTAACGTGTAAGTTAAATATCGGACGAGAGGTATTCAATAAATAATACGGAATGCCTTCGAAAATGACCTTTCAGGCATCTAAAAATTATGAAAAAAATACCAAAAAAATTAGAAGAAATCTATATTTTACGCGTGTATTTAAACATTCTTGTTACATAAATGGTTGCTAAAGATTTTTAAAAATCTTTATGAAACTATTCAAGGTGGCCACCCAACTGGGAATTTTTCAAATTGGGAAAATACCGGGAGAAAAAGTAGAAATGGGCAAAAACGATATTTTTAATAAGAAAAAATCACTTGAAGCGAAAAATAAGTGCATTTTTACTGCACTTTACTCAAAAGAAATTACGAAGCTCTGTTTTATTCATTTAATATGTCGCGGTGGTCAAATATTATACCAATAGAGTAATAAAAAAATCCCATTCTTCTTTTTGTACAATTCTAATAATCGAAAAATCGGGGGGATTTGGACTGGGAAAACTGGGACGATTTGGATCAGGAAAACCGGGAATAAACCAGGAATTTAAAAATTATATTTGAGTAGCCAGCGTGCTATTTCATCAGTGTTTTATGTATTATGTAACAAGACGCTGGACAAATAATTATAAAAATATAATAATATGAATAACTTATAAAAATGTTGGATTAATAGTAAGTAACAATGTAGTGGTATTTGTTATTGATCATCATGTCCATCACCAGTCATATCTAAATCAGGAACGTAAACTCTCGGTGGCCGATTTAGTAAAGGGAATGTAATTACATGTAGGTATTTTACTGTTGTAGGCGCAAAATGGCAGCGAAAAAGAGAACATTTTCAGAAGACTATATTAAGTTTGATTGCTGCAGTGTGTGATATGTATGAAAGTTTTAAATAACGATAGCATGAGGCCCAATCGCCTTAAAAGGCATTAATGAGCCAGCAACATCCTACTCTGATTTCGAAGTCGAAAGAGTTTTTTTCTCGTTGGCTCGCCTTTATGAATTGAAAGAAGAAATTACATTTTTTCTTGAGTTCAAAAAAAAAAAAAAAAAAAAAAGATTTTTTGCAGATGTTCAACAATGAACGATTTCAATGGAGGTTGACCTATTTAACTGACATATTTGATGCCTTGAATCAGCTAAACTTGAAGCTTCAAGGCAGAAACAGCACTGTAACAAGTAACTATGATCATATTCAGGGGTTCATATCAAATCTTCAACTTTGGAATCAAAATGTATCTGTTGAAAATGTAATAATATCTTTTTCTCGACTATTCGAAGCAATTAAAAGTAAAAAACCGGACGAATATTTGAATGCTGAAATGTAAATTCATATGAAAGCGCGGGAAGACGAATTTCAGCGATACTATCGAGACATTAATTCAGAGTCACCAATACGGCACATGGCCAGAAACCCATTTGTTGTCGATGTCTTACAATTACCAGAAGTTCAGGAAGAATTTATAGAAATATGGGCCGTTTCGACGACGAAAAATGACTTTCGTCTCTTGACATTGGAGAAATTTTGGATCAGACGATTCCTTGTTAATTCCAAAATTGCCTCTCTTGCTTTGAGAATACTTGTTCCTTTTTCTTCGAATTACTTATTTGAGGCAACGTTTTCAGCTTTGCTTTTAATTAAAACTAAGCAGCGAAATCGTCGTGCCGTTGACAGCGACCTGACGATAGCCCTGGCAAAAACTGAACCTAGAATCAACCAACTGGTGCAGAGCATACAAGCTCAAGTATCTCACTAGTACTCTAATTATAATAAATTATTTCGATAAAAAACGTTTTAAATTTGGTTAAAGTTTATTTTCTGCAAAACTTAGGATTCGAATAAATAAATGTCGTTAAAACAATGTGCATTTTTTTTCAACGATAAAAATTAAGGGGGCATGAAAATGTTATTTATAATTCGGGGGGGGGTCGACGAAAAAAAGGTTGGGAAACCCTGAATTAGACTTAACATTTCAATTTTTTTCGACTACTCTTAAAGCTTTTTTGGTGATAATAAAAGGAAACTGGATGTCATTTAATGTTATTGCTCGGCAGATGCATAAGTGCCATCATTCCCACTAATTCTACAGTTTCTAAACACCCAACAGAACCTAACAAGCTATTTTCTATCTACTAAATGCAGATTCCAAATTTATGAGTTACATTATACCAGACGACTGAATCTTACAAAGGGAGAAAAGTTGCCAAATAGAAATTTTTGCATTATATTTGTTACGGAAAAGTGAAAGAAGATTATTATCTGCTTTCTCGAATTTCGTACGCAATACCGCGATCAAACGACAACATTATTTATTGCTTCAACAAACCAAGGTCGTGTACAATCTCTCTTGTTCGGGTATCTAACTTTACGGCTTACATATAGAGATCTTGCTTAAGGATTCGGAGCCTGTTGTTTTTGTTAATATTTATACGTTACCTGTAACTTTTATATCCGACTTGCTAACATTTACTTGAATTTTATCATGACGGCTGATTTTATGACGTACAAGTAATTGTCCCCAACAATTCATCACAAATAATTTTCGGATACAACTGTGTTGAACAAGTAAATTTACCTGGGGTTTCGGAAGGATTCCACTAACCATTATCAGAAAACAATTTCCGAAAAAAATTTTTACTTTTCGATTATCGTGATTTAATTCGTGCACCGTAACACTGCAATTAAACTTTTGCTCTTATTAGCTACAAATACAGAGAAAAAAAATAACTGCGGAAAATTCGCATGTTAATTTAACTCGATCTTACAAAGGGAGCATCATTTTTGTATTCGCAAAAGTTTTCCCAGGACATTGAAACAGGGCGATATACAATTTAAATTAATCTATTGTCGAATAACTTCTGTAAACTGGATACGATGAAAACTGTTTTATCGATGATTTGTAATTGTACGTTTATTTCGTGTAACATATGTGAAATCGGTGACAAACATGAATGTAAATCGATTTTCCGATGAATCGTCAAAAAACTTTTTCACCGCTTATACGGGCAGAAAATAATTTCTATAAAGAGGTTGAATATCCTAACGGTAAGTAACCGAAAAGCGACATTTCTGCTTTGGGAGATTTTTTCGATTTTTAAATCTCCTAATCGATGCGGAAAATAATCGCATTCTTCGGTTACTTCCCGCGAGGCAAATAAACTTTCGCTTATAATTATCGCGGCGAGAAATTCAATTCGACGCGTACAAAGTTCCTTCTAAACAGTTGGTGCGTCAGCGTAATTTTTATATATACGAGTACGATAGATTCTCCAGCATTGCTATATAATAATCTTTCCTTATAGCGTCACTGTACTTCCGTATAAAACACTCCGGATTCCTTTCTGCATGAGAAAGTTTTTGCATTCGTTTCCAATCAAATAACCCCAGTTTCCAGGCAATTTCTCTTCACGTTACTTTATTACTTTATTACTTTATTAATATAGTCTCCGAATTGTATTTTATTCGGGTAAAACTAAAGTTTCAGTATTTTTCACTCGACTGTGACTAAGTTCGTTCATCTGTACTAATATATTGCTGTGTCTCTTCTTAAATATCTTTTTTTCCGGAAACATAAATATTCATTTTTAATTCCAATGGTTCCTTTCAGCAAAGCTACTTATCGACGAATTATATTTATACATTCTAACATCGTAACTTAAATCAATATAAATAGTCCTCTCCGGTGATATCTACTATCTACAATCGATATAACTGTAATTTATTTTCTTTTATTTTTTTCGATTTTTCGTTGCGCATTCTTTTATTCTATGTTTGTTTTTTTTTTTTTCAACATTTCCCCTTTCCTGAAGCCATTCCTTTACTTTCCTTTTTCTTTTCCCCCTTTTCTATCCTTTTCTGTTAATTCCTTAGGTATTTTATTTAACGCCTGAATTTATAACGTATTTGTCAGTTTGCTCCTCTATCTTTGTTCTTACTAGCGGCAATTGGTTACGTATATTTTCTCCTCAGCTCGTATTCCGGTTTTTACTTTTTTTTCCTCCAGTTCAATTTTGTTCCCTGTTGTTACGTATTCCCATATCTTTACAAATAAGTATCTTATGCTCATTACGTTTTCTTTTTTCGTTATTTCATTTTCAGTTTCTCCTTTAAGGATTTTTAGTATTAATTTAAAGCATTTAATTTGCAGCTTATTTATTCTGCCCAGGTATACTTTCCTCACCATATGCTTGAATACCATATCTGATATCTACTAACGCATAATAAACTATTTTTAATGTTTTACGTGTTGCACATTTCTTTAATGTACATAAAGCTGGGGTAATATTGCCCTAATTATCTTTGAGAATATGTTCCACATGTTAAGTGTTGGTTCATTACTATCTCCACAAGTATTTATACTGAGTTACTATTTCTAACTTTTGGCGGTTTTTTTCTTTTTCCGATCGAGTGTGTACTCATTCTTTTAAGTGCATTATTATATTTCAGTAATACTAATCCGCCATACGAAACTGCAAGCGAGCGCTCAGAAAATACAAAGAAACGAAATTAATCAGTGACCTAACTGAGTTCAAAATACAGCGTGCCATAGCACGGTTCATAATTAAGGCGAAGAAGCGTGAATCCTGGAATGTTTTTGTTTCATCCACCATCCAATCAACATCCAACCAAACGACTTGGACTAAAATTAAGTCAATGAACGGCCTCAACCGAGCCAACCCTACAATTGCCTTAACCCACATATGTATATTAATTACAACGTAATTCTTTAGGCTTCCTCCCATCAGAAAAAAGTGTCCCAATTTTATGTAACGTTTGTTATATTTTATAGGATTTTTGTTATTGTTATTTAAAAAATGTCACAATTTTATGTAATGAAATATGTAATGAAATATGTAACAAAAAATGTAACGAAAAAATGTCTTAATTTTATATAATGAAAGTTAAATGTTAGGATAGGATTTTTGTGTTATGTTATTTTTTTTGCGTTGATGCCAGTAAGAATTACGTTGTAAATTTTGATCATTTCATACAAAGTATAGAAGAGAAAGAGACAGAAATGTTAGAAAGAGGGGTCAAGGGGCCAAGGCCAAAATGACCGAGTTATATATATATATATATACGGGTATATATGCGCGCTCTTCGCATTGTACATTGCAATTTTATCATGATTATCTTATGTAAATATTGTTGCAAGTAGATCACGGACGAATTAATTTTTTCAGTATAATAATTACTAATCGCTTTATTTCATATTCCATTTCTGATCATTACGCGAGTAGAAAATATTATTTAAGTTTCGCAACATGGAAGAGGTCCGAAATAAATTATCTCAGCAGGAAATTTTTCATGAAGAATTCTTTTCTTTTAATATTTCGACCACTGTATATACTAATTTTTATTGTGCTCTTAATACGAATAAATAATAAATGACACACAACAAAAAAAAAAAAAATTGTTGCAACTGAAATAAGGTGTAAGACTTCCTAATTGGACAGGCCAATTCTCATGCTTTTAACGATAATGTTTGTTTTCAAGGTCATTATCATATATGTGCGATATTTCACTTCTATTAAGTTCCGTGAATAGCATTCTTGCTAGTTTTCTTAAAGTCCATAAAATACTAAGCTAAACGGAACTAACGGAGAGTCTTTCCACAGTTTGAAATAATTAGGTATCAGAGAAATCTAGGGAAGTGTGAGGACGATCGAGAAAAGCACTCTGATCCGTGCTATTTGGCTTAGTACTTGTAAACCTTAATTTTACAGTTCATAATACCTTATCAATATGAAACTCGTTTTACGTTTTAATGATTGGAATAGGACACACATCAAAAAATTTTTTATCATCACAGTATTCACGCCAACAGAGGGGGTAAAAACTTGTTTACGAAGTTTCACTTTTTCTTTCAATGAAATACCGACTGATCTGTTTTACGTTAACAATTGGTTTTATTTTTCTTCACGTATGTAAAGAAGTTTGTCAACACCATTATGATCTTTTATCTGCCGGGCCTCATATCGGAATCGACGATAACAATTGATAGCATCAGTGCATTACGCGGAACCTCTTCCAGTTATTTGGATAGCGAAAAAATAATTCTAAAATTACGAGGATAAAGAGGCACAGGCACTTTTTGTGAAAGTAACGGGGACCGGGCAAAATGACGAAAAAAAAAAGTTTATTACCTCATTCAAATATGGAAAAGAATACCAACAGGTTAAACTATGCATTTCTCTTTTAGAACTTTTCAAGGCGTAAAGTTCTGTGTTACCTATTGTGCTAGCTACAGCATCAATTTTCACATAGGCTCAATATTGAACTCTGTTTTCCTCTCCGCACGCAGCGTATATCATAATAACACACATCTCTAACTAATTCGGGTTGGAACGTTAATAACCCTTTAAACTGGCAACGATAGATTCGACATAGCTCCCCCGGGCGAGGGGAACGGGGGGGGGAGGAATCGAACAAAACGAAATCGAGTAAAATTGATTTGCAGAGTAATTTGTAATCCGCTGAATGCTGTCCATTACGTAAATCGAGAAGTTTGAATTTAACACGTGCGCTGTAAAACCGCACGCTGCGGTCACTAACAGAAATGTAAACTGCGAAGCCACGTCTAATTAATTATTTGCCCGGGTCGAAGGCGAGCGATGCTGGAACCGAAATGGTTATGTCAAAACTCACCGATTAAACATCAGCCGAGACGAGAACTCGGAGAACGTAGCGGTCATTTTTTCCTTTTTTTTCCCCTTTTTTTTTTCAGTTTACCTGATTTAAAACATTTGAATAAAGTGATTATTTTCCTTCAATTTATTCCTTCTGCCGTGCCGTCAGGTGTCGTTTAATGAACACTAGCGAAATAGTCGGCAGGAGAAAATCAAAGTGAGTAGATGAGCACGAATCGTAGCACATAGTAAGTTCATTTAGGAATTCAATGTATGGGGAAAAAAAAGATTGATGTGCAGGTAACATTTAAGCGCGAATCGGAAAAGAAGATTGCCGCAAGAGATTAGGAGATTTTCGTACATTGAACGAAAGACGCAAGTTTTCATCCGTCCACTTTTGGTCATGATCTGTCGATTATTTCGCGTGCGCAGTTGTCCTCTACCTTATTCCCCCGGATACGTCTTTCAGTGCGTGTACTATCGAACCATCCGATGATAGGCGGTCTATTCCTGCTTCTCTACGAATTTTTTCTTCAATAATGCGGTCTTTCGTCATTTTCCGCATAAAATATTCAAAGAATCTCTAAGACACTATCTTTTTACGATCGTTTGTCGCCATAGTGGCGTTTTTTTTATTCCCGACAAAACATAACATCCTATCTTGTATCCTGTAGTATTATTTCATGTAAATTTCTGTTTAGCAAATTTGACGTTATCGTTTCCATTCTTTTTCATTCTCACTGTAGGGTTTCCCTTGAATTTATCCTCATTCTATGTATTTTACTTTTTCCTATCTTAATGTCATCGACCATTGTTACATTGCTTTCTTCTGCTTGAATCGCAGAATCGATCGATTTGTAACAAAATCAGTCCATGTTATTTTTTGATAATCGGCGGTAACGGCATAATTGAAAATAATCGATCCATTTTTTCGCTGTTTCTCTTTTAAAATGGTTTACGTTGCGCTCGCATATTTTTCAATTTTTTTTTTATTTTATTATTTACGAGGTACATATTGCCATGGAGGGGGCTATCACCTCGGGTGAGGTTATTTACATTATTTTAATGTTTGTAATATTTATAAATTTAATAAGTCTGTATAAGTTGTTTATGTTTAAATTCGCGGAGTGATCGTCTGTAAGTGTGGATTGTTGGCGTTCGGCACTGTAGATGGGGCATTCAGTGATGATGTGTTTGACTGTGATCTAGCAATTGCATTGAGTACAGGCTGGAGGCTCCTGGTGGTCCAGCAGGTATGCATAGGTGGTTAGAGTATGGCCTAGATAGATTCTGTTCAAGGTTGATTCGATATCCCGATTTGATGCAGCTTTGCCTATAACGTAAGTCCAGTCAGTAATCGTCCGTTTAATTGCCAGTAGTTTGTTCGAATAGCTGCTGTTCCACTCAACCTCCCAATCAGACATTATTTTGTATTTTGCGTATTTCTTCAGTTCGCTTGGGTGTAACACTGGTACGGCGGCGTTGGTCGATAGCGTGGGAAGGTGATCAAAGATCATGATGTAAATGGTGCCTTCATGGTGGTTTGGACTCCACGGTGGATCGGCGGAAGGCATGCGCTTAAGTAGATAATACGGGATGTCCAGCGTAAATTCGTCATGACATTTGAAGTAGCCTTGGGCAGCGAGGGTACCGTCTCTGTATAATGGGTTTGATGGACTGTAAATGCTGTGGTTTGGATGGTTCGGGTAACTTAAGATTGATAGGGCGTAATCGACCGATAATGTTTGCCGGCGGTATTTCAGGGGAGGAATACCGGCGAGCACGTGCATACTGGAGGCAGGCGTAGTTCGGAAGGCTCGTAGAGCTATACGGAGGCCCGAATTTTGGATCGGGTCAAGACTTACTTTTCAATTGATTAAACGTAACAGCGTATTATTCTTAAGCATTTTAGGAGGACCTAATCTTGAATCTTTTGGCGCTTTACTCATGGCTGTTGAGTTCGCGCTTCATTTTCGCTGGATCACCGTGAAAAAACAAAATTTTTTAAGAAGTACAGCCCCAAGTATACCGGAATTGGGCACTTTTGTTCACCTAGACCGAAGGTTAAAAAAAGGTGGTCCACTAATCTCTGCTTCGAAATTGAGCACAAGACTTTTATACAGGTATAAAATAGAGAGAGAGAGAGAGAGAGAGAGAGAGAGAGAGAGAGAGAGAGAGAGAGAGAGAGAGAGAGAGAGAGAGAGAGAAAGAGAGAGAGAAAACAAAATCCTCGACTTACAAAATTTCTGACGGGCGCTTCATTATAGTCGACATTTTTAAGTGGCTTTTAAGATTTTCACGTTTAAAAAGCATTTTTAATCTGGAAACACGAAAAGTGAGAGACCTATTTGTATTAGAAATACTCTTCGTATGTTTATTTAGGAATACATATTTAAATATGTGTCAAGTTAATTTTACAAGTACATAAATATTGTTCAAACATTCAGTTTCATTTTTGGTTACTGTATAACCAATATTATTATATTTTCGATATACATCTCCGTGGTCATTTACTTTTCAACGATTACAATCCGACTTTTACAGTTTGCCTAGTTAGCTCAACTTTCAAATATATTTAACGTGACAGTTTTATTTATATCTTTAATATCATATTTTAACTCTCTGGTTTCAAAAGAAATATATTTCTGATTAAACATCCGCTTGACTAGGCGGCAACTTAGATTTCCTTTATTTACAAGTTACCCATTCGTGTAGTGAAATACTTCGCTTTCCTATATATTTTAAAAGTTCTATCACTAATATTAAACAATTTTATCGATGTTGACGGGTTTATTTTTACTTCCAAATAAACTGGGATGAATGTAGTTCTTTTTCAAAGTTTCCTCTTTTGATGTGTTTTGTTTTTGCAAGTCCGATAATCGAGCCATCAGGAAAACGTACTTTTTTTTTATCGGTTTTGATTAAAACGACAGTGGAGGGAAGATTTACCGTAAAAATGTTTTTATGTTATGGCGGATTCTTTAATTTTCGTCATATGTATTTAATTTCATGTAAATGGGTTACCGAATTTTTAAAGGTGATTTTTTCAGATGGAATTCCAGATTATACATCGTTGGTGTTTTGTGATTTTTTTAAAACTTTTCTACCGTCCACACACAGTAATTGGTTGTCCCAGAGTTATACAAAGTGTTGTATTTGTACGATTTCAATATGTTAAACTGTTCCGGAATTGTTGAGTTTTAATTTTTATGTGATTTCTAAACTTTTTTTTTTTTTTTCTTGTTTGGTTTTTACCCTGGGCTTGTTAGCAACGGACGATTACCCATCAACACGTGTACATAGCAGCAATTACGAGTAACAAGGAATGGAATTTGACAAAGAACGCTATACCAAGGATGGAGAAACAATGAAAATCAACGTCGAAAAATATGCATCCTGAAAAGAAAAGGAATGACATTGAGGATAGTAAGTGCAAAAAGAGTTAGCTGTCCCATACCGTGGCCACATCTGCAATTACAGAGCCCACAGTACAAACGGGCAACGGAATCAGGCTACAAATAATTAATGAAGAAGAAACACGGGATGTTTAAAAAGCAGTTAGAGCCATCAAGTACCACAGCTATATATAACACAGCGCTTAGCGTGCCGTAAACAGTTATACCATCTTCTTAGTAAGATTATTCGCTACATATTATTTAACAATTTTGTTTTATCCAGGGATGCCACCGCGGAATTAAAAAATTTATTTTTATTTACGATTATTATTTAAATAACCGACCCGACTGGATTTTAAAAACTCTATTAATAAAAATCACGTACACCAATCTTTCTTTATCGGTCGACCGCTATAAAAGACAACGATTAATTATGATATACGTGTATATACAACGATTATAAACATAAATATGAATTGATACGTATCACCGTTTGTCGGCGGCGAAGAATGATTACGGTGATGAAAGATCCCGTATAAGTGAGCTGGCAATGAGTCCTTTGCGGATGGTACGCGACGCGAATTTCAGATGATGTTAAATAAAATTTATTAATATTTAGAGAATTTACTTTCGCGACGGGACTTATACTATGGAAACTGATCTGACGGACGAATTGACTATTGTGCGCTGCAGAGGTTAGATTTTATTGCGGACGCGATTTCTTCTATACGAGTCGTCTGTTAAAAATTGAGACTGTTTTCTTCATGGATCGTTGAGATCAATTGGCTTCACCTTTAGTCATTTTTTCGTTCGTGCCTTTACGAGCATTTCTTCCTTTATCCTCGTTTCGACCGATCACCCGTTCATTTCGTTTACGGGTGGACATTTCTCCAGTGACCGCACGTGATGTATTCGCCCCCTCCCCCAACCGACAAACAGGATTTCAATCACATCTTCACTAGCACCACGTTTTCGATAATTATTTAATTTATTATAATTTATTTTTGTATCATTATTTATTTATTTACTTTTTTTTTGAACCATGTAATGGTCACATTACAATATATGTACGCTAAGCGATATTATATCGGTAGCTTCGGTTTGTAATGAATCCGGAAATGACTCTTAAGACAGAGACTTTGATTCACCCTTAATTATTTCAACGTTTTTTCGTGAAATTTGACAATTTCTTTTAACGGTTACGGCTTTGTGCTTAATATCGATTATAATTCCCGCTACGTTTCGGATCTGCGCGTTATTCTCCTAAAAAGTATACCCGATTTTAATTGTCAAGCTTCTTAACATGTGTTCGCACTAATATCCGTTGTGTGTCCTTTATCCACTTCTTCCAACGCTTATTCCATTTTTATTATTTTACGCGTAATCGAATAGCAAAATAAAAAAAAAAAAGCAATCGGATAATGCTTAGGTGATATTTCGTTATTCAGTTACAGAGAGATTGGTGGTATTCATTTTTTTTTTGGTATTGCAAAGTTCGACACTCCATTCTAAACACTTACGGAGTCAACACAGGGGTTCATTCATGTCTAATTAAGAGCGTGCTTTTGAAATCTGTACCAAAATTCTTTGTTTCGTTAGTAAACGATTGCTCGAAAATCTTGACCATGCAAAGACCATTGTGCTCTATCAAAGTGTCCGTTCTAACACATACTATTTTGCGCCCTTATTTTATTTTTTCCTGATATAGCGCTCAATGTTGTTCGATTTTCGACGCGCGAGTCTGTGACTTTTATTCGCTTGTTTAAAAATATACACCCCCGCTTTTCATCTATAATGGGTAAGACGAAATTAAAAATAACGTGTTCTGAAAAGTTTTGTTAATTTCTGCTTGGTCGAGGGCGGAGGATTTTTTCATTAAACAAGTAGGCATTTTGTTCGTAATTAATATTTCCTATCTACATTTTTATTTTATGGGGGGATTAAAACCTTTTTTTTCGCCTTCTTTTTAAAAACCATCGATTTTTTTTACCTTCTTTTTGATGCTAACGATCATTTATATTTACTCTTTTCCCTTTTGGAAAGAGAAAAAGTTCTACTGCGGACTATTTTTTTTATCATCTATTAAGACCAGTAACAATTACACTTATTTTAATGTTGGCTTAACTTTTTTTTTTTTTTTTTATAAATAAATTGTGGGTCTCACTGGGCAAGTATGCCCGTTGCGTGAGTACCCAACACTCTTATTTATTATCGTTTATTCTAGTAAACAAATTTACAAGTAATCATTCTTACTACCTAAAACAAACATATTAACATCAAAAAATATATCAATCACGCAAGTATATGTATAAATAGTACAATAATATACCCATACATAAGGTCCGCTTATATATTAGACGTTGCATGCATTAACGTACAGGAAAGAGAAAGGACGGAAACAGGGAAACAAATGGTCTAAAAGAGCCCTAACAAATGCAAAACGAGACGCAGCAAAATTCATTAATCTTTGCACCATTCTTTTAACCACCTCCTCACTTCCCTCTTTCATACATCAATTTTTTTTTCCGTTTATTATGCGGCTGAGTACAGCACTCATTTGATTAGAAACGAATCATCCGTATTGTCGACTCGTAGATTTACCCCTCTAGGATGAATATAATAGGTATTATTTTGATTCCTTGTTAGTCGAGGTTTTTGGTCTGGAAGGTAACTTTACATTATTGAGTTTAAATTCAAGTAGTCTGTAATAATTAATAATAGTGCATCTTGGGAGACATTTCATTATTTTCCTTCCACCAGGTTGATGTAGTGTCACTCCGCTTCCAATGGGGTAGTATAAATTTCAAACACCTTTTCTGAATTTTGCCTATTTTATTGATTTCCGTTCTTTTAGCCTCGCCCCATATTTGGATCCCATATAAAATTTTAGACATTATTAATGCATTAAAGTAAATCCTTAATGTTCCATATGAAAGAACCGTCTTCACGTTATATAACGCTGGAATTGACTGTCTTATTTTCGAATCTAAGTTTTGTATGTGATTTTTCCAGTTCAATGCTTTATCTATCGGTATATATATATTCCTAGATATTTAAAATCTGCACTCCATTATGTAACTCAGACTGATCATCATAGAATTCACTTCTCCATTAGAGCACGTGGCGGCAAGTATTATCTTTTATGTAATATGTGAAATTTCTATATAAAATTTAACAACTGTCTACGCTTCACGTAGATACATTAATACATGAGCTCCAGCTTTCCATTATTCTTTCATTCTCCATAGAAAATATCTAGGCTGTTTTTTTGAACCGCCATTAGGCTGGCTTTGTATTGTATGTACAGCAACCAGTGTGAAAGTCGACGTGTTTATGATTTTTACTGTACAGCGATTATTTAGAAACGGATACGGTTTTTACATTTACATCGTTGACAGTATATACAACATTGTTAACATCGTTTACATTATTTGTATCATTGACAACATTCACATCGGAGGTATTTGTTATCGAAAGAAGAGAACGATGCGTACTAAAGTAGGAGCTATAGTGGCGCGTTTTAAGGGCGTCGACGTGTCGTGAAAAGACGGCGTCAATGCACGTGAAATGGTGTGATGTGGAAATGGTTGATTCATTCTTCAGTTGTGGGACCGTGCGACCCTTGTAAATCCAAATTAAGATCACCACCGCGGACCATTTCAGCGCTTTGTGTGTTGCAGAAGAAGAGGCGTGTAGCCTGGGGAAACTTGCATCGACGAATTCGCCGTCCATGAAACCGGCTTCAATCATCGCTTTCTCCTCTGGAAGTAAGGACTGACCATCGCTAATCTTGCTTAGTACAGATGAGAAGGCGACATCAGCTTGTCACATCACACTTGCACGAGCGGGATGTAGTGGCTGCCAGATAATTTCGGAGCAGAACTTTTTACTCAGTCTTTTGTAAATCTGTGGGTCTGGCAAACGGACGGTAGTCGACGGAGGTCGCCGGTAAACACCATGTCCATATTCGCAAACGAACGTCCATGATCATGCATTATGTTTCGAAGTCGAGAAATTAATCTGTCTGAGGAGAACGGACCCGATCATACCGCACTTGTCGACGAAAACGATGCGAACATTTGCGAACGCTGCGCGAAACGCGTTCAGTGCTTTGACTTGGAGGAGGCCGTTCATCTTTTGCGAACTCCTGATACAAAAGACAGCCTGTACACAGTAGGCATGAGTAACTCCGGACACAGTTATATCCTCGGAAATATATCCGTGGTCGGACACAGTCGCATATATCTCCGACCACATATCTCAACTCCGAAAAACGTCACACAACGAACAAATATTGTCATTCCGGATACAGTTTAATTCACTTCTGGCGGAGTGATCTGATGTATCTCTACTCCGAAAGGCGACAGCTGCGCGTGCAACTGTCAACATTTGCCTTATCATTACTGTTTCGCGGAATTACATCGTGTTCATAGACTGCAGTATGAAGGGGTAATGGCGCGGTGTGATTTAAAATTTTCAAATCAAATTAGTAATATGATCCACGAATTTAATGCTAGATGTTATTTAACGCGATTCGAACTAGCTATTTTATGCTTGCAGACAAGAAATATCCTATTTACCAGAAAACAGTATGTATGTGTGAGAGAGTTTTTCATTCGCTGTCGATAAATCGCAACTGTGCGAAGAAAATGCAAAGCATGTTCAAAAGGACGTTTTGTTGCTTTGTGCATTCGGATTGCTACACGGAGTTGGAATTGAATACGTAGCGAAGAGTGCGATTATCTGGATATGAGTTAACTCCGCCGGAGTTGGAGTTGCGAAGCGGATATATATCCGCAGTCGGAAAGGACACATATATATCGAACTCCTCTAGCGGAGTTGATTTGCCCATCTCTAGTACACAGTGCATCCGATATATACGTATAAAAATAATACTTTTTTTGTGGTTCTATGGTAGCAATTTATGGTAAAATTTCATGTGACATTTTATGAACGGACAAATTTTTGGAATAACTCCCATGTCAAAAATAATACTTCTAATTGTATTAAATCAACAACATATTATTTCATACGGTTTTGCTAATCGTTTAAAGATTTAAAAGAAAAATATACACTTTCCAACACATTAATCTAGTTTACATTCTATCCTTACTACGGTAGAAAAAAGTAATAATAACAACAGTAATCGATACACCGTGTGCTGTGCCGCCGGTGGGTGGGGGGTGGGGGATAAATTAAGAATAAAAAGGTAAGACACGGACAAAAGAAAAGTGAATGAAACGAAACAAAAGGGAAAAAAAGTTAATTGTGGAAACCTTCGGAGATAAACTAAAAGGTTCCGATAACAAAGCTTGTAGGATTCTGGTTACCACTTAGCGTGATTACTAGAAATGGAAAAATAGAAAATTAGCGAGTATGATAAAAGGGAAGCAAGTTGAACATTCAAAGATATCTTTCAGAGTCATCGCGTAAAAGTAAATACCGATATTAAAGTGCGTATAAAAAAAAAAAAAATAAATAAAAATAAAAGAAAAGGAAGAAAGAAAGAAGGTGGAACCGGAACGGAAGGGGAGTATAACAAAGGGGACAGAGGCTTTCGAAATAAAATAGTGTGCCAGTTCGCCATTAAGAATGAAAATACTCATCAATAGTCTGAGAAGAGCTGCTAGGTTGCCACGCTAAATGAGAAAACAACGCACCTCTGTCCGCCTACACGCTCAGCTACATAGTGTACCGTAGGCGGAAAATGCATGAAAAGCACTCATTTCACTCATTAAATGAATTGTTGCTTGCTCCGCGTGCGGCTAGGCAGATTTCTTTAGGCCCGGATTTTTACCAGAAAAAGTACGCACGTTTTATATTTACCTTTTTTCTCTTTTTTCCCTTTTTTTCCTCGGATTTTTATCGCATTATCATGTAAAATGTTCGAATCAGACGAATAAAGCGAATTTTTATACACTTCTTCGGTAGCTTTAGTGGTCCATTTAATTGCAAAAGTGTACGGTAAAATCAAAATACGCTACACTGAATGTAGAAACTTTCCGCGTTCTTCGGATTAAATATGTCTTAGAATATATTTCGAAACATATTGAATAAACGGGGCCTATTCGATTCATTTAGAAGAATTATCGTTTTTAAATTTCTACTTGGCAACACGAGTGATTTTTGTATCTTCTCATTGTCACCGGAGCTTACTTGTAGTTTGCTCACTTCTAACGTACAGTGCCACCTATAGATAGTAGATTCGATGGATGGTAACTGAAAAGTCGTCTTCTTAATCGTTGGTGCAGCTGATCAATCATGTTTTCCGATTTGTGACAATAAGATGCACCACAAGAATAGAGATCCCGTTTTATGTAGCTATTGTCAAGTGCCGATTATACTCTTGATGACGATTTCCTTGGTCCGATCCTACTTGTGTCGATATGTAGCACCGAATTTTAATACTAGAGCAAACTACATATTATAACATTTGGAACGCGCTATGTATTCGTAAAGTCTTAAGTCGTATAGCGTCGTGACTGCTTATTTGTGTATTTTTCACTTGTACAGATCTTTTGTGGCAATTGTTGTATTCAAAACGCGAATGCAGACAAAAGACTTCATACCGATATTGTAAATGTACGATTTTTCGATATTGTGTAGCCCTAAATGTGTCTGACTGTATACTAACTAGCGCACATACGATGGTATGCATTATTAGCGGGATGGAACTCAGGACTTCCGTGGCAGAAGCCAAGCGCTCTAGCAACTAGACGATATCGCGACGATAATTCGTAA
Source organism: Icerya purchasi (assembly GCA_039619475.1). Classification (NCBI taxonomy): domain Eukaryota; kingdom Metazoa; phylum Arthropoda; class Insecta; order Hemiptera; family Monophlebidae; genus Icerya; species Icerya purchasi. Next base: position 395,612,025 of record CM077116.1, read on the forward strand.
AGCATGTATATTCTTCGCTGAGTGCTTCCATGAACTCGTAGGTGGTTAGGCACTTGGTACGGTATTTATGTCTTTCCAACTCGGAGTCGGGGCGGATACAGTTTACTATAAACGTGCAGTAAGAAAATACGATGTCTGGTGAAGAGTACGTATTGCTTTTTTTCCAATACATATCGCACATTCCGTTCACGTAGACTGTAGCTTGCGCTTCGTTCGATTTCGATTTGTAAATGTATTTTTCGTTTAAATGGAGCAGCCGCGGTTAATTTAAAAAACGGCCAAATGGTGAGAACCGGTAAAAAAAAATGAAAAACAAATTTTAAAAAGATACATAAAATTATAAAAAAAGCTATCATATAACCTTTAATAAAGAAGGGTGTGCCCATTTTGAAGTGGGCGAATGTTCATTTTATTTACGTAAGTGCTATCAGTCAAAGTGGAGACTATTATTAGTCTACTATCGGCTCAGGTACGTCCGCGGTCAGTTTTAGCTACAGAATCAGTTTTTTGCGTACAGATTATGAGTTTATCCCCCCCCCCCCCATCTGGACAATACGAGGAAGAGCCATAACAACAGCTGTTTCGGATTGCACGTACGATTTGCAGAAATAAAATTTAGTTCGGTTACTACGGATACGATTTGAAGTAGGAATTTGGTTCCGATGACGTTCAAAATGTGCGTGTTACTGAATTTAAGGTGAGTGATAACTTCTGAAATGAAAATTCACGAGGTTGAGAAATTTCTTTCGTTATTCTATGTGTAAGTCGTAGTTGTTGGCAAGAAATACCGCGTGACTTGGGATTATTATTATATAACAGAATAAATAAAAAGACAATAATTGAAAATAGAAATAAAAACTTGATAGAGTTAAAGATGAGTAAATACAGAATAAAGTAAAATAAGTACAATAAAAATCAAAGGTAATAAACAGAAATAATGAAAACAAAAAGAATAACAATACAGTGTAAGATTATACAATAGTCAAACAATTATTAGCTACAAATATAATTGTATATTTAAATATACGTATCAATTGTATTTGGCCATTATTTACATAATAAAATATTATTACATTCTCTGTTACAGGAATAACATAAGAATGTGTTTAAAAAGAAAAAAAAAAATAATAATAATAATGATAGTAATAATAGAAAGAAAAATATAATAAGGAAAAAGTGAAAAAACAACAACAAATGCTTTAAATGATACATATTTCAATCATGCTTACATAATTGTAGACACTCACATGCACGAATGTATTCAGTCATTAAACAACATGCATGCGCACAAAGTAAAGAGTTAAAATTTTACATGCATTTTTAGTAACGATAATACTCTAGCACATACATATATCTTCTTTTACATATATACAGAGTACATATTAAAACTTTTAAATATAGCCACCACCCAATATAGAAAAGAAGAGAAGAAAAGCCACCACTATTTATTCCACACCACTTGTTCATCAACAATTGTATTTCAGCAGGAAAGATAATGTAATATAAAGTTAGTAATAATATATAAATTGAGAGCGTTCAGTAAAATAATAATAAAAATAAGGAGGTTATAAATTTATAAATGTATAAACTAAACTATTAAAGAAACAATACTTCCATCCTAAGATACATGATAGGAATTAGAATAGTAAAAAAAGTAATAAAAAATATCAATAAAAAAAAAATCCATTCGAGGAAATATAAACAAAAAAGGACAAAAAAGAAAAAGAGGAAGAAAGGTCAGAATGTATTGCGAGAAAATAAACACAGTAAGCCCAACGAAACTAATGAGAGTAGGGGGGGGGGGCTAGTTCCTTTCTCTCGAAAAGTAATGTAAGTCCCATATCTTTAGCAGGGCGTCGGGGATTGTGAAGTTAAGGTTTACAGTGTACTAAGCTAAACAGCATAACTGGAACTAATTCCTTTCCCTTCGGCTGTCTTTCCAAGATTTCTCTGGTACCCAATTATTTCAGGCTGAATAAACCTGGGAGCCGCTTGGATCCGGAACGAGATAAATCTCGAGCCGGTGACCTCTTCTGGTTGGCTAGCCAAGCAGCTTACGAAAAACCGCTATATAAATAAATAGAAATATATGCCCACGGTGGTAAGAAGAGCCCGTGGTAGTAGCACTCTCGAAGGCTTAATCGGGAATTAACAATTAACATTACTATATATATATATATATATATATATATATATATATATATATGTATATATTGAGCCTTAGGGTAATTTTCATTTTTAATCTACGCGAAATTGAAACTTCATTTGAGTTTCATTTATAACTTCTATTTTTAATACTTTTACGAAATAATCTGTTGAATAAGGTATACATTTTTCCGTTACGAAATCCGGCCAATTTGTTTATCTAATTTTTTTTTTTCTTTGTTGTCTTTTATGAAATAAGACATCGTTTGTAAAATAAAATAAATAAATACCCCTTATTAACAAACAAAATTAGTATTAAATAATTTACTGTAATAAATTAAAATAAATACCTCAATTTAAAGAAACGTTTTCGGCCATAGCCGATCATCAGTTAACAATATAGAGTACACTTAGATAAGGAGGTAGTTTGATTATAATTTTATCTGAGTACACTCTATATTGTTAGCTGATGATGTTTCCTTAGATTGAGGTATTTATTTTAATTTATTAGGGCAAATTATTTCATACTAATTTTCGTTTTGTTAATAAAGGGTATTTATTTATTTTAGTTTATTTTATAAATATGAACAAACAAGTATGGACTTATCTATATTTCAGATGTCGCTTATTTCGTTACATTCATGTCACCCGCCAGCATACGAATGGAACAGATTTAATATATATATATATATTTCGAAGGAATTGTAACTCATTCGAAGGAAAATACGCTGACTGCAACGCGCCTTCAATTTGCGTTAGCGGGACCTCTGATACTCCGATTCAAACATGTTCGCTTCTAGGAGGAAGTCCGTGGTCAGATTTTGATCTTTCACTATTTTCAACGGTGTTAGGCTAGGTCGACGAAAAGCTAGCATGTGTGATAGTTTCGTACTACTACGGGTAAATGTCATCCGGATGAAGTGTATACTGTTTGAACATATTTTACCCGTTCGTCCGGTCATCATGTTCGGATAACAATTATCACGCGATGTTTATAACAGGGCGGCGGTAAACTCGGCGGTTTCCTCATCGATGACAGTAATAAAACAACGAAGTAGTAGATGAATAGGCGGGACGTCCTCTTACGAGGACCGAGAGAACTTTGCGTCGTTTTAATAAATATCGCAGTTGTCGGTTTGCGATAAATTTGCAATAATTCTCGCATCAGAATTATAGGGGGTCAGTTTTATCGCGGCGAACAAGCTCCATTACGGAAAGTTGCCGAGCTGTATATCATTATTAATCGAAACGTAGATTTATAATGCGATCCGGGTTAACTTAGATTTATACTTGGAGAGCTAAAAATTTCTATTAGTATGACAAATGTGCACTGTTCAGCATTAATAGGATGCTCTGTAGCCCCGATAAGATGTCGCGTGCTGTTCGGAAAGCCGCTGTCGAACGAACGAAGAAGGAGCACAGAACGAATGATAAAATCAAACAAATAAAACTGATAAAAGAAGAAGAAACAGCAGAGCAGACTGAAGAGAACGAACGTTTTAGTAGAGGAGGTATTTTTAGGGGGTATCATTAGAAAAATATTTTAAAAGTTTCCCTCAGTCGACACGAATCGGCGAACTAAGTTAGAACTTGAAAAATTTACGGGAGCATAAACTTTAACGGTAGTAAGTGAAACGGACCGGGTGACGAACGGCGGGAGTGAAGCGGGCAACGAAATAAAACTGAAAGAAACGAAAATGAAACTATTATCTACGAAAAACTTTCGTCTTAATTTGCAACAACGTAGCGCTGCAACCGATCTGAATTACAGAAAGCCGAAAAATAAAATTTTGCGCGGCAAAAACAACAAAGCGAAAACCAACGTAAGAATGGAAAATCGGAAAAAATGAATTGCTGCGCCATCAGTCAACTTTTTCGGTATTATTATCGGTTCGGCGTCCGAGCCCGGTCGCTGCTTTTAACAATAACACGCTGTTAAGGAGTTTATGGTTTTCATTTCGCCGCAAGTTTACGATTTATTTGCATTCCGAAGCGATAAAAATCTGACCGACTTATACGCACTACTGTTCTATCGGCGATGCTGCCGAACGATGTTTTATTTACCGCGAGGGTAACATCGATAATCGTATTTTAGACAAAAACTCGCTTTTTGCCGTACTTTTTTTTTTTTACCGGACGTATAAACTTCTATTTCGCAATAGTGGTAAATATCGCGAGAGAAATAAAAGATCAAGAATGTGCACGGCGGTGATGAAGCTTACTGCTTCGAGATGAGTTAAGTCGGTCCAACTTCTTTTTCCTGTTCTGCTGATGTCACGCGCAGGTATCAGCGTTTATCGCTAAAATTTGTATTTGACCTTCGTATCTACTGCTTGATGTTTCCGTTCCATGAGTTTTCTCTGTTGATCTTTTTGGATCAGACCTATCCAGTTTGCCTCCGATGAGATGATCGAACTTCCTTTAATTATATTTAATGTTTTTCTTTCGGCGCTGCTGTTTCTCAGCACTTTTACATTTCAAATCTTTTATGTCCAGTTTTTACGGTTCTTTTGCATTAACACATTTCGCGCCCTTCAACTCCCCCGACTTTTCTACGCATTTGTTGCTTTTACACTGTACGATAATGTAAAATCTCTTTATTAAGTTTGACAGCTAATACGTTAGTAGTATATTCCTTTTATTTTTTCAAAAGTTGTTCCTTTCTTAATTTTAACGTTCTTCGGAGATCCAGTTTATTCTTAATCTAGTGAGTCCGTCCTCGGCAACGTGCGTCATCGCCACAAAATAACCTGCCTTTGGATATTTTTAATATCTGAATTCAGTATTACGAACAACCTCGGAAAAGTTAATTCGCTAAAATATATCAACGACGATGAAGTAATAAAAAAATTAAGTACGTCACCCGCCTTTCCATTAAGATTTTGAAGAGTTTTATATAAAATTGACTTGTATTTGTCAGTTACGCTAGAAAGAAAAGGCTACAAGAAGGGGAAAATATTTACATTTTTTCCGAATATACACGAAAAATCGAAATTTCCCGATTTAGATGTATCATTAATTCACAGCTGGTCATGGTAACCTCGGAAAGTAGGAGTACCTGTATCGATTTTAATGAACTATTACACTATACTATTGTTAATACTGCAGTCGAAATCGACGGTATCCATCGTATCATTTTCGATAGTGCAGCACTCAAAGATATAAGAGAACAACGTAATATTAAGCCAAACACACCCTCAGTCATAAAAAAACAAAATTTCAGCGAGTTACTTACGAAATAATGAAGAAAAAATCAGTTCTTCGTGTGTTCAACCTTCATAAATATTAATAGTAAATACAAATGTATACACATTTATACAGAAGTAAGTATATAATAAGTTACTGATGCAAATATGAGATAGGTACATATATTTGTCGGGTTGATCTGAGCGCAAATAAGTTATTAGAATGTGCGTTTCCCGCGAATGAATATGTGTGTATGCGCGTGTATGAAGTTATTTAGTGTACACCGACTTCTTCTTCTTGCTATCCCGACCGATCTCGATCATGGGTGGCCATCTAGTGAAGTCTTAATGATATTCTAGTACCGCTCTCTGTCGTACGCGGAGTGTACCAACCACTCTGTATTTAATCCTGTCCACATCTTGATATCACAGAACCAGGTACGTTTCCTCCGACCAACTCTTCTTTTAGCTTCAATTTTTCCCATCAAAATGGTTTGTAGCAAGGTGTCCCGCGGATCAAGTGTCCAAAATATTTCAGTTTCCGAATTTTTATTAAATTAATCAATTCGTGGTCTTTTTTCATCACCCTAAGTATCTCCTGGTTGGTCTTCTTAGCTGTCCAGGGTACCCTCAAAATTCTCCGGTAGCACCACAATTTAAAAGCTTGTAATCGATTCAGGGTATTTTTCTTCAAAGTCCACGTCTCACAGCCGTATAATAAGATGCCTTAATTCCAAGCTAAGATCGTGGGCCGTCAAGGTTTTCTTCATCTTGTTGAATGCACTTCTTGACTGCTTAATCCGACTTTTGATTTCCACTTCAGATCCTCCTGTAATGTTCAGCTGCGCACCTAAGTATTTAAATGATTCGACTTTCTCCAGGTTATCTTCATTAATGTGTATTCTGGGACTGATGTTATTTCCAATGACCATTATCTTTGTTTTCTTTCGACTTAACATGTAAATATCAGTACTAAATAAATGCAACAACATCATTTTAATCTTTGATTGTTACACATGCAGAGAATTATATTTACTTACTAAACATAAGCAATTCGTTTTTCCTTTAATATTAATTCTGCATAAGACGACAAAGTTGCTACATCATTATTGCAATTATTCAGAATTTATTGTTGATGTACCTATATTAGGAAAAAAAAAAAAAACATTTCGACCCTGTAATTTTTTTCACTTGTTTACCGTTAATATTGTAAATTATCGTATAAATCTTTCGGTTGATTACCGTGTGCCATCCTTTATTTCTAAGTCCGTTTTCTGTATCTACTGATTCTGTCTATGAGTCGATGATTAGTAAGAATTTGGCTGCAAGACGGTGCTATTAATGTTACCGCAATTCAAGGCATCTTGTTGTTTAACCTCTTTTTTTTTAAAAACAGTTTCAACGTACACATTAAATAATATAGGACCGATAAAATGCAGTTTTATTCACTTCTTCGCATATATGTATTTTGTTTCTAGCGCCGTTCCATCTATAGAAATTTTAGCAATTTTCTTTCAATATAGAAAATCCGTAATCTCAGCTATTTGTCTTCTCCGTTTTAATTATTGTCTCCTTCCTGTATCTACTCCATTTTGCCCTTTTCTACCCCCTTTCACATACATTTATTGTGAGTTTGATCGTACTTTGTTTGAATGCTCGACCTTTTCTGCGGAACAATCGTCCTTCTACTCTTCTCTACTAAAAGGCGGTATCTCTATTTCGTATAGTGTTTCTTATATTCCCTCATTTCCTTCTACTTCAGTTATTTCTGCTCTTGAATTATTTTTATTCTCTATCTTTAAACGTTTAAAAGTACAACTTTATTTTCTCCTTCGTTCTTCCACTTTTGCGCTAATTTCCTTGTTAAAGTATCTATAAAAATAAAATAAAAAGTTTCTTTAATAGTAAGAAAAACAAAATTTAAAAAGAAAAAAATTGAAATTAGGCACGAGCATTCATTAAAATCACAATAAAAAAAAACAACAACTTTGAATGAAACATTAAAGGGGGATAGAACGTACGTACGGTAAGATCCTTCTTGAACGATCTGTATGGTATCGTGGTACAGTGGTATCAATTATCTTCTTCTTCTTTTGCCTGCGTTACATCATTGATTCGATGTAGGCCTCCCTTAATTTACTCCATCGATGCCTATCTTGCGCTTCACGAAGCCACTGTATTATACTTACATCAAAGTAGCGGTACGTTATTTTGTTTCATCGTACTTATTTACAGGCACCGTTGATGCTCATTCTGCGTCAATTTACACAAAACAGAGCAAACACTACTGGATCGCGGTTTTTGTCTCGACAATCTTATCTGGCCCAAAATGATGGCATTTTTCGAGATAAAACGAATGCGCCAAATCTTCAAAAATATTCGAAGCTGCCAGTTATAATTCTCTTTATTTTAACAGTTATCATCGACATCGCCGAACATTATTTTGAAAATTCAGAATACTATCGAATCTATATATGTATATATATATATTAAAAATTTTATAAAAAATTAGCTAAATATGCTTTGAAAATAGTAATGGCTGATCATAATTTATTGTTTATGTGCTGTTGTTTCTTCATTTAAATTTTTATAATTATAAAACAGTAAACAAAAACGTATAAGCATCATATTTACACATCGGTAATTTTGTTAGTATTTCGGACATTTGCCAAGTGATAGAGATGAAATTATGATAAATTTAAAATGAAAAGAATGAATAAGCCGCGAGACAAAAAGAGACTAGATGGAAGTAACTTATTATTCGTTTGAAATGCAAGAAATGCAGATCCAATTAGAAAGCAACTTTTCTATACTAATCGATCGAATTTCAGTACACAAATCAATGAGCCACCTTAAAAAGTGGTTAAGGAAGGATAATTTCAGTAGTACAACAGGTCGATTGAAAAACTACGCCAAGTAAAACAAGTAAAAGAAGTTGTGTTCTTTTATGTTTTATTAATAATAATTATTACATAATTGGTTACGTATGTTTTAAATATTTTTCAAATAAACGATATAATAATAATTATGTCGGGAGAAATAGATCGCAGACAGATCTGTAATTTTTGTGATATGCAAATCATTAAAGAAAAATGTTTAAAAAGAAAAAAAAAGACATATCTACCCTTCCGAAATATCTAGTTCATATACGCCGAATGCTCCGTTTTTGAAACGTTGCATTTTATTTTTTGTTTCTTAATGTATTTTCGGACATATCGAAGTTTAAAAATGCGAACGCCAGTCTACATTAAAAACGGAAAAATAAGAAAAAACCCGCCTTAAACACGCTTTACTAAAAATAATAATCGCTTTAAAAATGGTGCAGTGCGTTGCGCACAGATCGGTCAAGTTAGTGTACACCGAAATTTCCTGAAATATGAAATCTGTTAACATTTTAAATAATGTTAATATTCTTCCTTGTTGCTCTCTTTTCGTTCGCAGGTAAGCAGCAAGCGAAATTGTCAAAATTGAAGCTAGTCAGGCTGCGAGAATTCGTAATGACCGTAAAGAAAACTCGTATTTGCGATTATTAATTCAAATTCAATCGGACGAAAATACTTCAACGAGGGTAATTTGTAATAAGTTGGTAAATTCAATTTATTTTCCGAGGAGGAGAATGGAAGAAACGTTTAAGGACAAGTAATAATATATGCAGGAACAGAGAATATGCGAGAACTGTCTAAAAGTACATGAGCGTTCTTCGTTCAAGTTAGTTTTCTATCAAAGAACGCGCTACAAATAACGTATAGCGAGACAATTTCATGCATCGTTAGTGTGTATCTTATTTATGTGCCGTGTCTATGACACAGGAGGAAACTAATCAATGTTAGGGAACTTACGTTTGTCTACTGATAGCTGGAAACTTGCTTAAGTGTAATTAACCCTTGTCATTTCTTACTATTTCACAAACTTGTCACAAACTCGCTGCATGCCTAACAAAATAATGCTCATACCTTCTACCGTGCCCGTTCAACCGACTCTCTTTAAACATATAACGCAAAACTGTAGCACGGGGTAAAGCCGTGTATACCTATTCGCTGGCATTTGCAAATTCACTTAATCGCCAGCATCGGTTACGCCTTATTTAAAAGAAAAATTTACCCTCTCTTACTGATTGATGTAAACCTTGTAAACCGTACGATGTTGGTGGATTACTTTTTTTTCTTAATATTTCGCAAAAAAAAATAAAAAAAAGATGTACCCGAAGTTTCAAGTAGAAATAACGGTAATGTGAAATAAATTTCAAAACTGTTTTTCACTAAACTAATAATAAAAATTGGCGCAGTTGCCGGTCATTGAACATATTTGACATTTAATTACTGCATCGGCTAATGAGAAAAGCGAATTTTTTAAAAAAACTTACCCCCGCCCGTTATTTCAGATCAAATGCTATTATGGCTATTGGTGATGGAACTCACATTACTTAAATGTTTTTAGAGTGGGGTGTTATTTTTACTTTTTTTCTTCTTATTTGTATATACCGCGTAATGTAACGGAATAATTTTTGTTTTTCTATAATTTGTACCATTTAAAAAATGTGAGGACACTAAAAAGAATCGTTTTTTTTTTGTTTTTTTTTTTTTTGTACTATAGTGCAGTAGAGTTTGTCAAAGTATGTGTAAGAAATATTTATAATATTCTGTTTCACAATAAATTAATTATTTTGATTTATATTGATAGCATAATGTAGAAGTAATACCGCTACCTACATTTATAAATACCTACTTTTAGGTTTTCATGTACATATATACACCACTGACATATGTGGAATCCAAACATTTAGTGTTGTGCAGTGTTACACAACAACCAGAATCACATTCCTCTGATAATATTGTTCTCTCAATTCGTTCTCTTACCTCCACTCTGCAGTCATCCCGTTCTATTCTTATTGATTTTTTATGAATTCCTCAACCATTTTCCTTCTTCAGATATCCTTTCTTTATCCACCTCCAATCACGTCAGACTTTGGCTGGATATTTATCCCTCCCTATTTTCTAATCGTCATTCGCATTACCGTTTTATTCAGCCGATTCCTCGTTCCCTGTCTTGATTCCATTCTATTCCTTTCGGTCGTCGCTCTTCTATTGTCTCTCTAATTCGTCTCCGGATCAATCATTCTCTCCTCCCCTCCTTTCGCTTTCGATTTCCTCTGTCACCTTCTCCTTATTGTTCTCTTCACGATTGTGATCCTCCTCTTACATGTGATGATGATCACATTTTCTTCGAGTGTCCTGCTCTTCGTAACGATCGCTCCTTTTTATACAGTCAGCTCTTGTCATTAGGTCTCCCTACACCCTATAACTCTTCCTTTATCCTCTCCTTTCCTTCATCTTCTGTGGTGTCCGCACTGCTGTCCTTTGTTTCGTCCATTTCGGACTGCTTAGTTATTTAATTTCTTAGCTTAGTTTTCTTATTGTTGGGTCAATGCCGCTGGCGCGCCCACAAAAAAAAAAAAAAAAAAAAAAAAAGAAAAAGAAAAGAGCTGCAATTATTAAAATAAGAAATAAAACGTCCAACGATATTAAATTTAATTTCCAAACGGATAAGGAACGAGACAAGAAAAAAGAATAAACTTAGGAAAAATAAAATAATAAAAGCAACATATTAGAAGGGGGTAAAAATATCAAGAAATTGAACAAGCAACTAAAAGTATAGGTACCCCGTGGAATTTATATTTCGTAAATTCAACGGGTCCAAAAAAATATATGATAGAAAAGAGATAAATGAATTAACACCTAACTACTATAGAGAATTATATAAGGGCGAAAATAATTACGAGAACATAATGGTAAGCTTCGAACCAGAGCCCAAGTTCTTAATTAACGAAATAAAAATAATAGTGGAAAAACTAAAGTTTAACAAGAGCCCAGGCCATGATGGTATAATTAACGAACATATAAAAGCAGGAGAGGACTATTTAATTAAATTTCTTGCGGTACTTTTCAACAGTATTGCAAGAACAAGTAATATACCGGAAGAATGAAGGTGTTCAGATATAATACTACGATTTAAGAAAGGTGATCGTCATAAAATCGAAAATTACCGCTCTATTGGTTTAAGCTTAAGTATTTCAAAGTTGTATTCAAAATTAATAGAAATAAGATTAAAACATTTTTTAGAAGCCCGGCAACCGATAGAACAAGCCGGCTTCCGGAAGACATTTTCAGCAAACCGACCATCTTCATACAGTAAACCAAATAATAGAAAAAAGCAACGAGTAACAGATAAATATATATTTAACTCTAATTGATTACCAAAAAGCGTTCAACTCCTTAAAACATGAATATGTATATATACTTAAAGCACTGTACAAGCAAGGGGTCCCAGGAAATTTCATAAGGTTAATTCAAGAAATGTATAAGGGACTAAAAGGACACATAATAACGGATATATAAAAGGGGAATATTTTTCAATTAATAAAGGGGTTAGGCAAGGAGACCTGCTTTCTCCAATCTTATTTAATTGTACACCAGAGGAAATTTTTAAGGAAATGGACAGCGAAAATAAGGGAATAAATATAAATGGCAAGAAATTACCAAAATTTTTGATTTGCAGATGACATTATCCTTATTTCTTCTTCCTTAGAATTCAAAAGTTGTCCTATCTATTAACACCCTAAAAACTAAAATATTAACTAAGACAACAATTCAGAGGGAAATACAGATAAATAATAATCTAAGCGACATATTTAGGTCAATAATTATCATTTGAGCATAAGATGGAAAAAGAAGTAAACGCGAAAATTACTAAAACGTGGAGTAAGTATTGGTCGCTAAAAAGAATATTTAAAGGTTCTTTTAGTAATCCCCAATTGTTAGCTGATGATGGGTTATGCCCGAAAACGTTTCTAAATAGGTATTTATCTAATTTATTGATCTATATTGTTTGTTATTAAAGTTTATTTTATTATATAAATAATTGTTTTGTTTTTTTTGTAATATTTTAGAAATGTATAATTTTCTCAATAAAGGTATTTTGATTTTTTCTTGCCAGTTGTAATGAGGTTGCTGACAGTTGTAATGTATGGTATATACCTCTTGAACGGCTGGAATCAAAAATTATACCAAAAATCATTAAATAGTTGCGAATGACATGTATTATTTCATATCCGTCAAAATAAGAGCGAGTCAATTTTATCTTTTACCACACAGGTTCGGAAGCAAGCGAATAACTGTCCGTTCAGTGATTCTTTTATACTTGCAACCCACATGTAAATTATGGAAGGTTGTGTTGATAGTGGCCTCGTAATCGGCTATTGGGAAAAGGATGGCATTAGAAAAGTTTCCTAAGACGTCAGATGTTTTAGTAATCGAGCATAATAGTTGGAGATTTTACTTCTTTGCAATCTTTTAACAATTCTGCTAATATGTGCTGCACACGTCCAAAAGAAAACAATTTAAGAAAAAAACAAGAACTGAAAAAATTCATGACGATTCAATCTCTACAACACATTTAATTGTTTTTGCTGTCTTCACTACACGTAACGCGTCATGCAGCAAATGTGAAAAGGAGGAACACATCTCGTGAAGGTTTGTCGACCTCGTTCTGCATATAATAACGTAAATAGTTTGACCGAGTCTAAACCAACAGCTTCAACGGTAGAAGAAGCTGCCTATAATGAACATGTTTTCTCTGCGAGTCCATATGATGATTCGAAAGATGAGTTGATCACCTATCGATGTGGAAGTAATCCTAATCCAGCATTCATTGATTGCGGAAGAAAATATGTAATGATGATTCTGCAGACATGAAGGAAACTTTGTCAAAAATTAGTTTGTTTTATTAGTCATGTTTCAAATATAGATTTGCGTATTTTTGATGCTTCCAATTATATGCAGTACCGCCGTTGTAGATTCTTTTCAATTTCATACTAAATGCAATGGTAATACGTAATAGCATTTTTGAATTGATTATAATCAAGGAGAATATTCATCTAAAATCACTTCACATCTTTCGTGTTGGACTAAATGTAACAAGAAATGTATATGTTAAAGCTGTTCCTATAGTTCTAAAAGAGTCAATGCCACAATTAAAAGATTTTTAATTACACATTCCAGTAGATAAATCTATATCTCCGTAATACAGAATAGCATTTGGGTTACATTCTTGCGTCTTCCCTTTTATATTTGTATTTCTTTCGTGACATATTCTCGATGTCAAGTTCGCGTTTTAAATTTTGATAATTTATTCGCAACATTTTTATTCGGTTTTGTGTTTACGCTGTAACATCTATTTGCCAGCTGAAGATGAGCATCGCCTGAAAACGTTTCTTAATGATATACCGCAGATTTGCTTGTTATATTAGTGCTTTATTTTCGTTCCAAATTACTATATTTACATTTAACAAACAATACGCTAAATACTAATTTTATTTTAACGTTAAGTGAACATTAAGGAAACATATTATCTTTCTGCCAAACAGGTAGACGAGTGTGAGATTTGATGGATGCAGTTCTTCTTGTGGTGTCCGGATAATCGAGTGACCAGTATTTTCCCTTCATTTTACAGGTTGAGTTGTGAGATATATAAAACGGAGGGCCTCTTTCTTCATTAAGATTTCTTGCGATTGTAATTCGTTTTTCTGACTTTGCAATGGTATGACGCTGAACTTGGTTAATATAGACTTCCGTTTCAGTACCTTCATCCATCATTGCGCAACATTGGAGAGTTTCAAGTTTTGCTGTATCAAAAACTCCGTTCACATTTGTATTGCCCATAATTTCTAACGCGGATCCAATTCTTTACAAATAACTGTTTGCTCAATGGTAATGCAACATTTGTTTCCACTTCTGCACTCCTTAGTGATAATGAGAGGGGAAGGGTATATTTCCCTAGATCTGACTTTTGGAAGAAATACTAAATCCGTACGTGTTGCTAGAATTTGAATCATTACTTACTCTGTTAGCGTTTTGTTATCTTTATCTAGAGTTGACTCAGTTTCATCGAAATGTTGTACAATATTTAATCTGTATGATTTGCTTCTTCTCGCAATGTTTCTAATTTTTCCTTCAATGTTCACGCTGCTCTTTCAGCTGTCCCATTGTAGCGGGATGGTAAGACGTTATGAATATCCGTTTTATTTCGTTTCGCTGACAGAACTTCTCCATTTCTTGTAAACAAAAATATGTGGCATTATTAGACAGCATCTTTATTAGTAGATTAAATATCGTGAATGACTGTGATAAAAATTTAATATACTGGTATTACTGTTAGAAAAGGTGATTATGTTTGAAAAAATTCTGGCCATCCTGAATATGTGTCAGCTGAAACAAAATACCAGTATCCATCTTTTGAGCTAGTGTAGTCAGTAAACAATTTTACGGAACAACTTCTTTCCACCGGTAATGAAGAGGGATACTCGCTACAGCTACTTTCACACACTAAAATTTCTCGTTCGAGTTGACAGCTACCTCAATTTTTTTATTAATATTTCATCACTACATATAACGATGTACAAGGGTTTTTCATTTCATTGATTGCAGTGTGAACACTATGCAGTTTCATTAAAACTTTTTTATGTAATGCCGGTGAAATATATATTCAATAATCTCAGAATATTATACCCTCAGTTAGTAAAAATTCAGTCGTTTCTAGGCATTTCATTGTTTCTCCGTAGACGTTGTCAAATGTAATATTATTGATGTTGAGATTATCTTCCTTTAATTTTTGCATTTCTTCAACATGACCTGTGTTAGTAGTTCTTGATAGTTCCAACTGCTGCTCTTGAGAAATAATCAGTACTGTGATGATATTCTTCTTCAAAATGTTTTAGTAACAATATATTGAAACTAATAGTTTGTTATCAGTTACTAATGTGACTTTGTCTGCACGTAAGTATATTTACGTAATTTCCTTACACTGCAGTAGACATCCTAAGCTTCATGATCTAGCTCTAAATCGTTTTTTCAACAGCAGACAGTGCTTTTGAGATAAATGTAATTAACTATTCTTCGCTCTTAGTAATATGAGATAACATTGCTGCAATTCTAAATAGATTGGCATCTGTAGTTGAAACAATTCTATATTGTGGATCAAAAAGAACTAGAATGTGTAAACTGCAAATTTCGTAATTTCAAAAATGCCTTCTATCATTTTTTGACCACACGAATATACCATTTTTTGTGTGAGTTTCTTAATGGTGCGGTTAGTGAACTTGCTTTAGGAATCATAGGTGGATAAGAATGGTAAATTTTCCCTGGAGAGCTTTCGGATTGACATTTGAGTGGTAAGCGGATACCACCAAGGAACATTCGTGACAGAAGTTTCAGTTCTTTCACTCCCCTAGTTTTTGAGAAACTCACATTTTTCTGAAATGCAGTCAGTTTTTTTTGCTTAAACGCAAGTTGTTCGATTCAGTAACCGTAATTAATTATTTGGCATATGGCCGTTACCGGTCCAAAATGGTAAAATTGGCTGCAATTTTTACTGGCTATTCAACACCAATGAGACTAAGTTGGTGATTGAAGAAGACAGCGACAAGGATTGAAGTTTTCGATTTTATTTTTACATGGTATTAAAATAAATAAATTCCTTTCCGTATATTAGAATCCTTGCATTCTTACTTAAGAGTCTGCCTAAGTATAGTGTACATTTATATTTTTGAGTCAGTTTTAGAGGGGTTGGGGGTGCTACAAAGGTCCATAAGATGGCTCAGGGAAATCAGTGTTTCTTGTCTATGGTCTAGTATTGAAATAAGCAGTATATAGGAGGAATATAAATATTGTATCCTAAACACCTTCATTTTCAATAAAATTTTCATTTACCCTACGTTTCTGCTAATTTTGACCATGACCTACCAAAAACTTTTTTTTTTTACCAAAATATATGTTTTTTAGTGGTCTAAAATACATCTAAAAATGTCAGTTTCATTTTTTTCTCCATGTATTTTCATTGGTAAAAAACATGAACAATGTTAAAAAGTGTCATTTGGAGGGTCGTCAAATACGATGGGAGGAGGTGGTTAATTTGTTCTAAGATGTCCCTCCCATTTATCTACCACATACTGAAAAATTTTGTCACGAATGTTCTTTAGAGGTATCCATTTACCACCCAAATGCCAACCCAATAGCTCTCCAGGGCAAATTTACCATTCTTATCCACTTACGGCCTTTAGGGCAATATAAAACAGGCCCAAAAATTAACAAATTTGTTCCAGATTTGTTGATTTTGGTATATTTTGTATTGCACTATCTTTCTCCTGTTTTCATGAAACAATTTTCTATCATTTTGGGGCAATTTTATGATGGAATAACTGGCATTGCTTAGATATAAGTGTAGACTTAATAATTTGATTGTATCCAATTAAGAGTACAAATGTATTTCAAATTGTTCAATAGATACACCGGGAAAGTTAGATCATCAAAATAAACATCAACGCCCTCTAGATGTGATAGTAGTTGGTCAACAATAGACTGAAATTACTCTGGCGCAACTTTAACTCCGTGAGCCAATTTCTTCTATTCATAGATTCCTTGGGGTGTGTATGAATTTTAAACGTAGCTTCAGTGTTGTAAGTGTTTCTCTTTAATTTCAAGATCTTTTAATCCACAAACGAACTGATTAGTTCATTTTGCATTGATATACAATTTTTTACAATTTTCACAAATAACGTTGGCGTTTACCGATAACTATTTTCATTCAGCGGCAAAATTTTGAACAGATTCATGATCATTATACAGGTCAACAAACAGTTACATTCTACTAATGGAATTAATTTACGAGTAAACAGTTTACTTAAAACCCCAATAATATTGTAATGGTTTTTTTTTTTAGCCGCCCAACTATCTTTTAAACTGATATTAACATTAGCTGTAGTTTATATTCGTATTTGGTTGCCCTTGATGAATTTATACAATAATCCGCTTAAATAGGAACAGGAGTTCGAAATAATTTGGCTTACCGTCACTGGGAGAGTATTCCATTCCTTTAATACTTCCTTTTCGAAGTTAAATCTGCTATCTCTATTATAATCGCACTGCCACAGCATATGATCTATTGATCTTTTCAATCCACGTTTTGGACAAGTGTTGTCTGTTATTATATTTATTTCGATCAGATGTTCCGATATCCGGCGACGACCGGTCGACAGTCTTACCATTATAGTTATATAATCCCCATCGACGTGTGTTCCTGTAAACCACGCTGTTTTTAGAACTAACGTTACTAACTTAAAATAGTGTCTTTCTTTGGATTTGCTACGTGTTAGAAACTCATTATTCCATTCTTCGTATATGTCCTGGTCATGGTAATATCAATTTCACGTTAATAATGCTATCAGATTCTTTTTGAGCCCTTTCATCGGCCATTTCCTTAAACGCTGCATTGGGAAGGAACCTACTTCGATAATAGTTGGCTACCCCCTACTTGATGCATGTACGCATATTTCCTTATTAAACATTCCATATTTGTAATCCGTCTATCGATATGGGACAGATTTAACAATGTAGCGACAGAGTCTGTTAAAATTAATATTTTTTGTCCGACATATTTTTTGAAATAAGATAAATTTCTGTAGTAAGTGATGAACCGGCAAACAGCAAGCGGAATGTTTGGGATCGATTTCTGTTCGCATGATAAAAAGCATAGTTGAATTTGAATGCATGTTATTTTTCAAACCGGAAGTTTATGATTTCTACCAATAGCGCATCGTTATATCCTAAACCCGAATGGCCTTCTCTTAAAAATTTGTCATCGGTCATCTCCGTCCTTCACGTATTAATTCTTGGAAATC
This sequence comes from Icerya purchasi, assembly GCA_039619475.1. NCBI lineage: Eukaryota > Metazoa > Arthropoda > Insecta > Hemiptera > Monophlebidae > Icerya > Icerya purchasi. The sequence continues at coordinate 395,630,085 of CM077116.1, forward strand.
CATTTCGTGTGCAGCTATTTTGGCATTACAGTAAATTCCTAATAGTGAATAATCGTTATGCTGCGGTTAAAGAATGAATTAAATATAAGGAAAATATAGACCTGCCAATACATCAGGACACGGACGCAACGGACCGCTTAAAATCCAGAAAGCCTATGCATAAAACTACAGCAAAACTAATCGCCGAGAATTTTAATGGGATTCAGGAGTGGAGAAAGAAATGGAGTCAGAACAACCCAGACAGAAGAGGGATCTTTCTTAATCCAGATGACAAGCCACTAGGCTTTGAATTACCAAGAAGCATCTGGACAAGGTTGAACCGCTTCCGAACGGAACATGGAAGGTGCGGGAAAATTATGAAGAGATATGGATTTGAAAATGAAGCGACATGTGACTGTGGCGAGATGGAACAGACAATGCATCATATCCTGAAGGAATGTCGGAAGCGAGCTTTGGTGGGTGGCTGGGAAGAGATTATCAAATTGGCGGGCCTAGCGATAGAGTGGCTACAAAATCTTGACGTTACAGTATAACACGTATAAGAATATATTATATAGTTGGTGACGACGTAAACGTGAAAATTCACATGCGATACTGATCTCTGTTTAATTATTGGTTAAAGCGTTTAGTGTTTTTCGCTGATTTTTAACCCATTTTTGATACCCGTAGACATACGAATAAATAAAATAATCGTTATAACTTTTTATTAGATTAGTAGTGGAAGCGGGTTAAATTTCCAGTATGAACTGTTTAAAGAATTCATTAAGATGTGGAGTTGTTTGCTTATGATATGATAACGTTGCACTCTTTAACTTTGAGATAAAACTTGTCTATATTGTACTTCGGTAAATACTTTACTAGTATTTCCGATATTTCTACTAAAACAGTATGGTAGGGGGTTGACTTCATACATCTCAGACAAAGTCGAAGGGAGCGATTCTGAATTATTTTAAGAGTCTATAATTTTAACTTATTTAAACTGAGTATTCGAGCAGGGAAATCTAAATGTGATTTAATAATTGCTTTATAAATTTTAAATAAAATAACTACATCCTGTCTCCTAACTACATCCCCTCAGACTTGGTACGATATTTAAATCCTTTTCACATTTTTCAGTAATATATTGTACTTCCTCTTTCCGGGATAATTTTGAATCAATTCCTTAGAAAAATTATCCAACTTTGCTCGAAAACGCATCGAGACAAGAAAGTGAAGAGAAGCAGTCGTTTCAATTTCCTTACACTTTATAAATTTATTTAATTAAGATTTAATCAACTTTATTAATATTCCGAATACCATATCGTCGGTGTAATAAATACGTTTTTTTTTTTTTTTTAACAGACGCGCATTCTTACTACTTGAAAATCTTAAAATAGAACTGGAAAAATTTGTTCAATTCGTTACTAGCTGCGCAAATGGTATATAACATCTCACCCATATACTTTCAATACAAATATTTGAAAATCTATTATAGCGCAATGTAATTATTTTCCTGTCATGAACTTGGAAAAAACTTGTTAACAATTTAATTATCGCAGTTTCAAAATATTACTTTAAAAATAAAGAGACACGAAAGAAACTTGTGTAAAAATTGGTCGAATTTTATCAATAACAAATAACAGAATGCGTTTCGATATTTCATTTAATTTATTACAACACATCGAATGATGACACATATATTCAACATCGATAATACCGGTCGAACCGTAACTGTAAAATAATGTTGAAAAACGAAAAAAAAAAAAAAAAAAACAACTTTTTATAACAAATAACTTCGATAAGTATTTCAGTCGACTAGGAACATTTCTTGCCGGAGTTATAAAATATACTTACCTAATAAAAAATAAAGATATATGTAGTGCAAATGAATCACAATAGTTAATTTAAAATTACAGGAAACGCATTAAAGAAATTTTCCAAGAGAAAAAAAAAAAAAAACAAAAAAAAATAAATCGATTGATTCGCTAGTTTTCAAAAAAATTCTGATTTTTCAATTTGTCCAATATGATACGAAAGAAACGTTTAAACTTAGTCCTCCTTACCGTTTAACGTATCACTTGCATTAATTTACATTCTAATTCGACTAAATGCAGCGGATATTTTCTGCATATTTGCAAATATAAATTTCCGATTTTTCAAAAGAGGCATTTTAAAAGTTCATTTCAATAATACGTTTCCGGTAATTTACGCGCTCTAATTTTAAATATTTTACTTCCTAACATACACGTACAGGAACGTTGTTAGGAATAGAATGAAAAGATACAATTAAAAAATTAATATAAAACTATAAATAGGAAAAATTACGAACAATTCCTTAAATTATTACAATTAAGTAAACATAAAAATAAAAATTCGACATTGTAAAAATCGAAAACCGGTGTGATTTCTCTATATAATCTGAACGCGACGCTGGTGCTGGAGTAGGTACAAGCAAACGCTATGCGAGTGTGCTGTACACAATGCGAATGTATCGACACCGCGCTCATTATATAAAGACTAAATAAATAAATAAGTAAGTATAACGCGCGTTTAGAAAAATTACGGTAACTATTAATTAATTAAATCGAATAACGTGCAACCATATTGGGGCCATTTTTACCGCATAGCGCGACAGACCGGTATAATATAAATACAGCAGTCGTCAGGCCTGATAAGTCGTCGACGAAACGTTTCCACCGTGACCGGTCCAATTAGTGTGAACAAATACACCCGGTTTCGTTAGCAATTCGTACGTGTGCGCTCCGAAGTAATCTCGCTGGGCCTGTAACACAAGGCAAGTGCAGATAAAACTGTAAACATACAATGGTCATCTATTGCTGTTTACTTACGCCGAAACGCGCTATAATTACATTCATTCATCACCTACTACGACATATCTGTACAAACGATATTGCCATCGATGATGACCCTCTTTTACCTGTCTGGTCACTTACAATTTTATGACATTAGAAAACAATATTTCACGTCAACTAGATACTAACAAACATTTGTAAATGCACGTAAATCGGTAATGACAAATACGAGTACTAATGCGAAACTAGTGTAAAAACGCATCTATCGTAGCGATTCGGAAACTGTGGAATAACTCTACCTGGGATTGATGAAACAATTTTATTTTAGAGTTCACGTTTACCGTGAAATTTCATAGTGGATTTGAAAATTAATAAATGAAATACGGTTGACGTGTATTTACTAAGAAAAAAGAAGAAGTTAGCTAATCTGACCGATCGGACAATGAAATACCATTAGTCAGTTATTAGCTTAATCATTTTTTTTTCTCGGCTTAGTTCCTTAGTCCATCGTGATTTTGGCACAAAAAATTCAACGAAATATATGGATGGCGTAAAAATATAACGTACGTAAGAACATATTTCCATATTTAGCGCTTTTGAAAACCAAAATATAAAAACAAATTGCATATTGAGAAAACTTAAAGCTTCGATCTAGGAATATATGTAATTCTAAACATAAGTGAATTATGCATATTTTTTTTTTTTTTTAATCCCTGATAATGTGTCGTTTTTAATTGCTATGGACATTGCAATAGATGAACCAGGGTGAGTAGATTATTTCAAATTTCTCCCCGGAAAATTGTTCGTTCGAAGAAAATCAAGTTTAATTCGTATTCAATTAGAGAATGGCCTGCAGCGCACCGGAGATTGCAGAACAGGAGAAAGTCGAACATTATTACAAAACAAATATTCAACAGAGCTGTATAGAAAGAACCGGAAAACATACATGCGGCTGCAGAGAGTGTTCTTACAGAAATTTAATTATGACAGAGAGCCGCAACCCGCAAACGATTTAAAGCAGCATATGTAGTACGCATAAAGTAAACACGTTTTGGAATGGACCAATGTGTGGGTCTGCTTTTGAAACATAAGTGTAAATATATGTAGAATTAATATAACTGTTAACTTTCTCGGTGCGGCAGTAGGTTATAGTTTCAGTTATTGTGTAGATTGTTACATTTAAGAGGAACAAGTTTACCTTTGTTGCGATATATTTCCAAAGAGTAAGTATATAGAAAGACGTCCGTGGTTTGACACATGCATGTCGCTGTCAATTAACTGCTTTATTAAGTTAGGAATTGAATAACTAGGAAAACACTAATAAATAATTTCTTATTTCAGATTTTTTCCTTTCTTTTTCTTATCAGCTTCGTTATATATCAACTAAAATTTTATTTTTAATATTCATTTTCAAAAGTGAACTAATATGAGTGTTTGTTCAGACTGAAGGCTTCTTTTTTTTTCACTGATGCAAATTGCAAATATTTAAGTTAATTCTGTACATTGAAATTCACACGACTAAAAAGTTATGTTGAATTTTTCCAGTAAATATGAATTAATTCCAAAATCAAAGTGAAAACAGATACATTTTTATGAAATTAAAACTATAAGACACTGATCAGCCATTCACTCAGTAGTTCTGGTTACCATGTGTTGTTTGCCGCAATGCGTTAATAATAGTACTTCGGTTGTAATCTTTCTCAGCTATTATCCGCATGAATATAAAATAATATTAAGCGAAAAAAGTATAAACTGAGATACTAGAAGGATTTAAGTTTGTTGACCGTAAGTTAATAGAAGTTAACATCAAGCGATTACACATAATGAAATTGAGGAATGACAAGAAAACTAACGAGGAAATATCGGTAAAATGGAAACGGTTACTGCCAAAATGTAACACCGCAATCAAAAGAAAAATATGGAAAATTGTATATAGGTGATGGAAATGAAAAACATTGAAAGTTGTTAAGGAATTAAAATTCTGCTGCGATGTTGTAATACGAAAGAGTATGCAGAACACATTGAAAAATGAAGTGCACAGCTGCGATTTTAAAAAAGAACCAAATAGAATCAGAGGACATTGATAGCTAAATTGATTAATGATTGATAAATAAAAATGACGAATCGGTTGAAAAAATTCGAAAAATATTATAAACTCTACAAAACTATTCCGTGGTTTGTGAATAAAGCTGTATAGGATTACGGTTTAGCGGCCATCAAAAAGGGAAAAAATCATAGAATAAAGATAATTTTTTTTTTTTAATTATCTGAAAATGCGCGTTGATTTTCTTCGTATTCTAAAAAGTTTGGCAAATTATAAAAAATTATTTTTTTTCCATTTTTTTATTTTAATAATTTTACGAGATAAAGAAAAATTAAAATAATTATTTTTGTTTAAAATATAAAATCGCTTTTTTATTCTGAAAGAAATTGTGTTTTTATTTCGATTAGTAATGAAGTTATAAACAATTTATAAAACCAACATAATGGATAATTATTAAATTATAAATAACGCCGACGACTTTGGTATATAAATAGTTACTTCTCTCTTCCAAAAATCGAAGTCACCCTCTGTGAAAATTCGAATTAGCTACGAGCCTGGTAGATAAATAAACTTCATAAAATTGTAACCAGTAAGTTTTTGGCCTATTTTTCGCTTTTATCTTTTAATACTACGAGTTAAACCGAATTTTCGAACGTGTCCATTTCTGCCGATAGATAAAACTCCAGTTCAAGTGAAGAAGACTAAATGATACGAAACTGCCGCGCAATTTAACCAGTTCACTCATCAACTCACAAGTAACATACATTTCACTAATCCATACTAAGAACTGTCGCCTGTTTAATTTTGTCAAATAGTTACATTTTTAACTGTTATTAAAATATTGTGTACAACTCTGATATAAAGTATTATTAAAACGTTCACTGAATATCATGATATACGAACACCTTTTCTAATCAATGTAAGAATAGAAGGATAATTTTAAAGGCACTACATTTAAGTGCAATTATAATTACAAAAAAACAAAACAAAAATTCTTCATTTAGAAGTGAAAATTTCGTTCACACGTAAAGGTAATAGTAATAAAGAAATATCGTTAAAAATAATTGTATCATTTATAGTTTTAATACACGAAATATATATAGATTAAGATCAGAGGTGATCGCACTAAAACAGTGATAACGTTTCCGTATGTCTGAAAATAGCGGAGAACTGTGGAGTATAAAGTGTCACATCAGTTACCACGGGGCTATTTCAAGACACAAGTCAATCTAGTTGTAAGGTAGTCGAGTTACCACCGCGAATATGTTTAATGTCGTTAAAAAAATAATTTTTAACTCTTTTTTACATTTTATTTTAATAGCGATAGTTTCAAAAATTAATAAAAACATTTTTTTTATTTCAAATATGTTTATTAGCCATGCGCGTGAGTAAGATACTATTAAAGAGCGCGTTAATTTTGCTTACTTAAGAACCTTTAAATATAGAGCTTATAGTTCTGAAATGTGTTTATTATTGTAAATATTATTTAAATAAGTTCCCGTTTTATGTCTGCGTTTAATTGGCATAAATTAAAAATACCCAATTGACCCTATCAATAATCATTGCTCCATTCAAAAAAACATCTATATAATATAAAAATTGATTCGTTTAAGTAATTTTATTTTTCTAATGTATATTTGTGCAGCATCCAGCGAGAAAAAAATGTATACCCATTCAATGACCGTTCCAATTGCAAAAATTTACCAATAACAAAATGCAGACTTGCATTTAACTCAAGCGGACTACTCTATCACCTTTGTAAGATCTAATAGTCCGTCTTATTTCACATTTCTATTTCAAACCATACGCATGTCAACTTGTGCGCGCATGTCATAATGATCATCTGTCACATCTTCTGCGCAGATTACGATGGTTGTTAAAACCATCGAATTCGAGATACTGCGATTTATCAACTGTTATCCACCGCTTATCAGCGTTTATGCGAATTAAATAAACAAATAACATACCTGCAACAAGTTTGCCGGTAATCGTTCGCTACGATAACCATCGTAAAAGCTTAATGCTGTACTGAACGCCGGTGTTGGAATGCCAAGTTGAGCAGCAGTAGCAACTACATTTCTCCAAGCCGTTTGAGATGAATCAATAGCTTTAGCAAAGAACGGATCTAACAGTAAATTTTTCAAATCTCGATTTTTATCGAAAGCGTTCTTAATATTTGCGAGAAACACACTAAAACAATAGTGTCCATTATTATTACTTTTTATTATATATTGTAGTTTTAAAATTTAAAAAAACAAAAAGATATTAAATCTGATTTTATTACAAATAAATAAAATAAAACAAAAATTATCATTAAACACTCTTCATTCGTACAAAACTATTTCGCATTCCGCTATGTTTGTTATTTAGCAGATTATGCTTGTGGTTGGCGTGGAAATAATAGTATTCGATTTAACGTTTAAAGCGATCTCGCACCATAGTACCGCTACACTGGAACACCTTGTCATTTTATTTTTATCGTCATACTCACGTGCCGCGAGCACGTTACTGTGTACATATTCTACATTTTAAAACTCCGATTTTAGTTCAATTGTTCTAATTCGAACTAGTATAATTTTATTGCTGTTTTAAAAGAGGAAAGGTTGAAGTTATTCACATGTCCACTTTCGATAGAAACCACGTTGAAAGAATTCAAAATTAACTCTAACGTTTCGAAACAGATTACACTGTTCATCATCGGAGAAACAGTGTAATCTGTTTCGAAACGTTAGAGTTAATGATAAATTCTTTCAACGTGGTTTCTACCGAAAATGGATACTTAACTGTTTTTAAAAAATGATTTCACGTCAGTTGTGTAATAAATTTATTTCGAGTGATAAACTACGCAAGAAAGAGGTTCACGATGAAAGTAATAAAAACATATAAACCTACATAATAAAATCCCTAGTGTATAAATTATTATTTTCTGTAAGAGAATTACTCCGGAAACATTTAACCGGAACGCATGAAATTACTATGTATTGAAAAAAAAATTAAGTTTCGATAATTTTAGAGGTGAGTACCGTTTAGCGCTACTAAATTAATATTCTTTCAATATTTCGCTAAAATATAAAGCGTGCACAAAGGAGCACATCAAATTATATTACTGCTAATATATTCTTGTTTGACAATACTAATTCAGTCTCATATAAACATCGATAAGTTGACTTATTTTACACAACATTGATGCTTGATATATTTGGAGGAAAGTTAAGATAATTAAAAATATTTTGCCTCCCGTAATCGTTCGCGTAAACAGATGAATATTGAACGCTTCAATTATTTTACACATAATACGGTAACTCTGGCATGAACTCTAATATTAACTTTAGTCTTAAGAAATTTCGCACGTTCATTATACTTCATCTTTCATTCAAAAAACTTACTATATTTCCACACAGATGTATTTTTATTACTAGATTAATCTGTTACTCAACGCTCATAAATAGACATTTCAATAAATTAAAAATCAAAATTGAACGAAAAAAAACTTTAAATTAAAAAGAGCGTAGGCTACAGTAAGAAGCGTAATATGGAGCGGGAAGCCCGAGCGACAGCAAGTAGGAATACAGAATAGAACGTTTAGTATATGAAGATGGGCGCTTAAAAAATACATAATTGAAATTACAGAAGGCTTTATCACTTGAATAAAGAGGACAATTTGAAGAAGCTATTAAGTTGAGACGAAAACGAGAGGAAGATAATAAAATACAGTTGAATCACATGCGAATAATGGAGACGACAGCAAAGAGGCAGGGCAACGAAACTTAAGTTATACTATAACATTTTATTAAAATTCATTTCAAAAACATTCAAGATATAATTTTAAAAAATGTATGAAGAGTATGGTACAAAAAATGAATAAACAAATAATCTCACAAAAGAACTCACAGTACAAAACTAATAGACACATCTACAGACATATAAAGAAAAATAGGAATAACAAAGAGAAGCTTCGAACCGCAATGTAGATGTCGATAAATTAAAAAAAGGTTCGTTCGATGGACACTAACTTTTGGGAGAAAATTAATCAGTTCGAAATTGAGCCAATACTAAAATTACATTCTATTTAGGTGGCATGGATCCACTATCTATTTTTTGCTGAGAGAAAAAAAAATCCTGATATAAAACGGGCAGTATTACCATTTTCTCGTTCAAAATAAATCCAAGCAGTATTTTTTTTATTCACCGTTGTTATTTTATATAATTAAAAAATATGAACAATTAGATACATAACAACAGAAGTAAAACAAACATTTTATAAATAATGAAATTACGTGCTGTTACTAAATGTTTTTAGTTGTATGTTAATTTTAGCTGTCTATATTGTCATTAGTAATGTAAAGCAACAGAACAACAATTATTTTTCAGTAACCACAACAATTATTTCTACTGATGGGCAACTGATGTTTTATAACGGTTACGTGTTCGTCTACATTCCTTATTTATAAACTGTTCACTCTCTGTTTCATCCATGTTGATTTGCTCGGGTCCTTAACCACGTGGGCACTGAGGGCAATGAAATGCGGATTCCGCGGAATCCGGACTGCTACAGCGCTTAAATGGTTCCGGTAACATTGATTGTGAGTCATGTTGATACGGCGGTTTCGCCTTTTAATTAAATTGGTTATGAGGCATTGCAGGATTATCTGTGACAAGTTAGTAAGAGTGAAAACATGTCTATCATGTCACGTAATTATTTTGCTTCACGGTAATAAGTTCATCAGCACGGAGCGTCAATGAAAATTCCAATAATGTATTCGAAGAACAATCGATTACTAATGTATATTCTTATACAATTTATAAACATTTCTAAACGTAGAAAAATAAAATAATATTATCATGCAGCACGCAAAAACAGATATTAAAAAAACTAAATAAAAAGACCATCTCTTAAGAAATTGTGACTAAAAAATTTCTTAATAGAAATCAATTTTTTTTTCTTTACTAAATATCTATATAATATAGTAGTGGTATACTTCATCTTCACCATAGATCACAATTTTTTTGTTCATTACGATAGTTTTTTTTACATTTCAGTTGAAATAAATGTTCATTGTTTTTGAAGGACGCGATTTATATTGCAATAAAGTCAGGGCTAATGATTGGTCATTTCTACTTATATCACTTTCAAATTGAAAGAATAATTTTTTCCCCGCTCTAATCAATAAAAAAGGAAATAAAATATTATTTCGAATTCGTTCAAAGTGTAAGTTATTGCGGTTCAGTTGGTGAGATAGTGGTGTTCTGTTCATACAGGGCCTGGTTAAAATTCCGTCGCTGCATATTGAAAATATAGATAAATACGTTGACTCGAAAAGAAAAAGTACAAGTTTTTGTCATTAAAAAAGTACAAGTTTCTGTTATTGCGTTGTTACTTGTACTTCGTCTACTAGAGTAACGATTATATTTTAAATTCGTCACAATTCGTTTACCTAAAACACAACATTTTTTATATACCTTTTTGTAACATTTTATATCTAACTGGAAATTGATCTATGGAATTTTTTAATTTATAATATTAAAATTTCTTTCGTACTTTTTTTCAATAGTAAATTATAAGCGCCATGTACTAATTAAACAAAAAACCGTTATAAAATAATAATTTAAATTCAAAAAAAAGTTTCAGGTAACATTCAGGTAGCAGACACACATCGTCAGCGAACAAAACATAATACGTTTACACGATGGTGATCAAAATACCTTCTAATAATGCATCCGCCTCTCCACATCAAAGCGATTGCTCCGTAATTTAGATTCCACTTGTATGTTTCAGCTCCTTCTCGTAATAACATAAATCCTTGGGCGTATGATATGATTTTAGAAGCGTATAATGCCTAATAACGAAAATAAACAATAAACTATTATTTTATAGTTTACCATATCTCTAAAAGTTATAAATAAATATCACATAAGAAGGATACATTTATTAAATATAATACACTGACATGTTTTGGAACAACTACTTCATTTTCTAGGCAGTGTAATCACCTAGAAAACGGAGCAGTTGCTCTGAATCACGTCGGTGCATTATATTTAATAAATGTAACTATTTTTATGTAATATTTATTAGAGAAAAAATACTCATTCACTACATCGTAATATACTTTAAAATGAGCGCAAAAACAATTAAAATAGTTAATACCTTTTTCTGATAAGTGAAATATAAATGTATCGTTTATTTTAAATTCTTAAAATCGTCGCATATATTTATTAAAATAAACTAACCAGTTTTATATCATTGATAAATTCAGTTTTATTTCCGGAAAATTTACTATTCTTCGGACCTTTTAGGATTTCGGAAGCTGCTTTTCTTTCTTTTATCAACGCCGATAAGCCTCTTGAGAAGACCGATTCAACTATCAAAGTAACGGGAACCCCGTAATCGAGAGCAGCAATAGCAGTCCATTTACCGGTACCCTTTTGTCCAGCTGTATCTCTGATCTTTTCAACCAAATAATTTCCTGCAAGTGAATGTTAAAATACACAAAAAAAAAAAAAAAAAAAACTGGAAAAACAAACGAAAATCTGAATATTTTAATTCAACTAGTTCCGTATCTCGATTAGTTTACCGCAGAACATACATTTACAAACATTACACGTGAAACAGTGGTTTTATATGTAGTTTCAAAAAGTAATCTTCAGTACAGTTCGCTATGATTTGCTAAAAATCAATGAATAAACATTAATAAAAAATATTACACACGCGCATTTAGAATACGTCGAAATAATGAAATAATTGAAGTTTGAAAGGAAATCATAAAAGGTACACAAACGGAATCGACTGATTAGCCAACGAATATTGAATATTTCCTCATAATATGAGAACGTAGAGGAATGGTAAATTTAAATTTTGCACAAGTCATACTGAAATAAAGAACGGCATAAGCATTAGGAGATTACTTTTGAACAACACAAATTATACAATGAATATTTTAAAACTGAAAAGCAAAATTCGAATTACAAACTGTTACATCATCGCAGAAATACTCCCACCCCAGTCAGGCTGACTAATTCCAATCTCTTTTGCACAACATGCAAACAGAAGTTAGTAGTCGTAAGTATTCACTGCAGTTACTTTCTGCAGTGATACGGATTCGGTACTTTTAGCGTCATCTTTCGACAATGTCTGATTATTTTAACTTTCTGTAGTAATTCTATCTTATTTCGATCTCTCGCACATTGTCTTTTGTTTCAGTTGCTGCTAGTGAAAGCGTATTAAGAACGCTCATTCTGGTGAAATCTAAAATTCTTACGAATGTACATCAATTTTTCCATCACTTACGTCAAACGAAACTAGTCACAATGGTAATCCCATCGTTAAGTTGCGGAAGGGTAGATTGCGGACAATCGTCGTTCATTCAATTTTTAATTGTACCAGACACAATTTTTATGCATTATCAGTTACCCCGGTGTCTTTTTTAAATTTCTGTTTCGCCCGTTTAATAAAATTTTCGTTCAATTTGTATAATTCGCGAATTTGTCACATTAAGAAAAGAGAGGAGACACTTCTGAACTCCAACGCATGTTACAACACTAATATATCTGCGACAGGCATAGTCATTCTAAGTTTTTTATATTTTTTAAAAGTTTTTTTTCAAAAAAAAAAAAAAACAAAAAAAAACTGAATGTTTACCAGTCTACACAGATGATACATTTTCTCTCGGGCAATTGATTTATATTACTGGATATCTGAACGAAGGAATTTTAATTGAAGTTATTTCACTGGGCGCCGCGAACAAGGACAAAATTTATTGATTCATTTCAATAATACAACACTTCCTCAAATTAGAATAAAAAATGAATAGTGTCACACATCTCTCATTAAATTATTCTATTTTTAGGTATTTAATTTTGTTATTACACGTTATTATAAATAATACAACTTTTACCATAAGGAAATTTATCTTAAAAACAAAATTGGAGCGTATACTTTGCATGCAAAATTTTTTACCATTTTTACGTTAAAAGATTGAAGATCGCTAACGTAAAGTATAACCAAAAATAAATAGGTTTATTTTAATACTCTTTCATTGAATTTATGCATCCTTATCGGTAATAACGTAAAAATAATTTCTTAAATTAACATTTTCTTTTCAATTAAATCTTTATTAGGAATAACTTTTTTTTTTTTTTTTTTGAAATTATTATTCTTAGTAACAAAGCACGAAATAATATTTCAAATGTTGAATAATAATGAAAAATCAGGTTTCAAGTTGTTCTTAATATTTCAATAAATAATAACTATAATCACATTTTAAAAAATGGACCAAATCTAGTTTCAAACTATAAAAGATCACACATAATATGAATTTTACTATTTATTAATTTGATCGCATAATTTAATTCTTCCAACATTACCGATAGTTTACTGGCAGATTCGGCAAATAAAATTATGTCGTCTGAAAATCTATTTCCGTGAATATTTATTCCTTTCATTCGCCGGTTTAATTTTCTTAAAACAAATTCAAGTACTGTATTAAACAGTGCAGGAGAAATTGGATCACCTTGCTTCGTTCCTCTAGATTGTTGGAATATTCTACTATTTTCTTCTAATGCAATATAAGCCCTAGTAAGTTTATATATTTCTCTAATTATGTTAATACATATATTTTGCTTTTACGCCAACACGTTGTAAAGCTTCGAATATCGCACTGTGCTTAATTCTATCGAAAGCTTTATTAAAATCGATTAGAACAATATATAACTTCAAATTATATTCTCGACTTTTTTCAATAACCTGATTAACTATACGAATATTATTGACAGTCGAAAACGCACTCCTAAATCAAACTTGTGTTTACGATTGGTATTCGTCCAATACTTTACGTACACGTACTTCTAAGACTTTCATAAACAACTTACACATTATAGGAATTAAGCTAATCGGTCGGTAATCATTCAAATTACTTCGAGCACCTTTTTCGTGCAATAATATAATACTAGATATAGCCATTTCTTCTGGACATTTTTCTAACCTTAGTATTTTATCGAAACATTTAGCACATATTTTTGTCACACACTCTGACGTTCCCATAATATGTTCCGCATAGATTCGATCAAATGCACAAGCTTTTTCTCTTTTCCGTTCTTTAATTACTGTAGTTATTCCGTTATCTAGAATTTTTGGAACCATATTAGCTTCGGTATGATTGTAAATAGCAATGTCTAATTCATCATCTTTATACGGTTTTTCATAATATTTTGCTGCTAACAACTCAATAGTTTTACTCCTTTCGACCATTATCTCATTTTTGTCTTGCACTTCTATTATCCACCTTTTTTCCTTCCAACAATCTATTTTGCACTCTTTTCATAGCACAGGGTGGTATATATTCTTCTAAAACCTTCTTAAAATTCTAATATTGTAAAATTGTAGATATAGGCATAAATAACAGCGTAACAAAACTTCTTACTAATAGTACAGAAGAAAAAATTTGGCTTAATGGAGAAGTATTGGAATATGTGCAAGAAGAAATTTATTTAGGCCAGTGCCTTTCATTCAACGATTGAATGGATAAAGAATTAACAAGAAGAATTATCGTAGCATGGAATAAACTTTGGGAGATTAAAAGCAGTTTTAAAGAATAGAAGTTGGAAAATCAGTTCGAGAGCAAAAGTGAATATACTGGAAAAGTGCGTAGTACCAGCTCGTGTTATATGGTTGTCAAACGAGGTCAATGGAAACTGTACATATTGACAGGATTAATCGAGTACAGAGAGCAAGAGATCGATTCCTGGAATTAGAAGAACAGATAGAATTCAATGGAAATCAATAAGGCTAAAAACAAAAATAAAAGGCTGGTCACACATGATCCGTCGGGATGGTTTAGCCGCGGATGTAACAAAGTAGATCCCAGCTAACAGCAGAAGGAGTGTAGACAGACGACTTTAGGCAGCGGATGGGTTCTGCTTGGCTGCAGTTAAATTCGGATAGAATGGTTTGGAGGAAACCCTATAAATTATATGGCATGGATGCTGTGACAACTAATTTTAAGAAAATTTATTAATTAAATTTAACGAATCGATATAATTATAGGTGTATGTATGCGTATGAATGTATATATGTATATACGTGTATATACAGAATATGCATGGTTGAGAGGCCATCGACCGATAGTCGGCAAAATAAAGGCTTATCTATTTATTTATTCATTTTTATTTGATCACATGTTAACAGCAGCATAGATCTATCTAGATTACCTAGCGGAACAAGAATACCTTTTTATCATTGCGTGACGATTTTATGTAAAAATTACATTTTATTCATAATTATCTGCGAACGCTACTAACAAAAAAAAATGAAATAAAATGGTAATAAAATAATGTGATATAGATTTTCATAATACATTATTAAACAAAATTATCAAAATACAAACCATCGACATCTTTAAATTTCAGTATGTCCCGAGTTATTTCAATTAAATACGAGTCAAGTTCTTCTTTATTCCATTTTTCAAAAACCTAATAACATACAAATCAATATTTTAGCATAATGATTGCAATAACATACGAAAATATATAAAAACCCACCTAATGTGCCCTTTTCTGTTAATTTCTTATATTAAAGAATTCTTTCTTTTTCTTCTTTAGCCATTATTTATCTACGACAGGATATAAGCTTCTTTTTAAGCTTTCATGTTTTTTTTTCTATTGCTCATAATCGCCAGATATCAGCAGTTTTCTTTATGTCATCCGCTTTACCTTTTATTTTTAAGCCGTCAAGTTGTTAACTTAAGGGTCCAACTATTATCTCCTAATCGGATAATATTCGCATTTTCATTTCAATTTGAATACGGCTACTGCGTTTTTAACTTTTAGGCTTATCAGCTGCTTATTTCCACCACATGGATTTAAGGGGTTTGGTTATGACAAAACTTCTTTTATTCTTCTTGATTCTAACTTTTCTGATTCTCTTCGACTTCCTCTTTTCTATTCTATTTTTACAACCTAACTGATAGCTAAACCTATGTGTGATTATTTACACTATCCCAAATAGTAACTTTTATGATTATTTGATCATTCCTAATTCCATGATTGTACTTCATGTTATCTGTTTGCCTTCTTCCTTCTTCCGACTTTCATTATACTTCGTGTACAATCTCTAATTCATAATCTTTTTGTTCGTCGTTTCTATAGCCTCCTTGGACATATTAAAGGTAATGAAATAAATGATTTGGCTTACGTTGCTACTCATTCCCGCTTCTATTTTAAGAAAATTCGAAGTTTCAATCCACTATTCTTATATAAAAAATTTCAAATTTTAGTCGGGCACGTATCATCCTTTCTCATTTATAAAAAATCGTTTCTTCTATCTTTCAATTTCCTTCTAATCCTTAGTTCTTAAAGTTTCTTTGTCTTTATCGCGGTGTTATTTTCTCAATTATTCGCTTAAGCTTTAATCATACTTTATTGCCTTCATCTTGCTATCATCTTTACTTGGTTTCCTCTCTCTAATGTCCTCTTCATCTTAATAAAGCAGTTGTCCATGATTCTGATTATCTTTTCTTCAAATACTTTTCTACTTCTCTTTCTCTATGAACTATTCTTTATATACATTTATTAAAGATTAAGCTTCCTGCTCCTCATTTGCTTACCCTTTCTTTCCCAGTCTCTTGCTCCTGTCATTGTTTCCTTCATATTAGCAATCATTTATCGAATTAAGATTTAATTAATTGACTCTTTCTCTTATCATTTCTAAGTAAAGATCCCTAGTAAGCAAAACTAAAGTAAAAAAAATTAAAAAAAAAAAAAAGATATCGCCAAGCACGACTAATGGTGTGTGTATCTGAATCAGTGCTGACTGAAACATATGTGGACTAACGGGGGAGTTGGGAGCTAGATAGCAATTTACTGGGTCATGATGGCCCTGAATAATGTTCATTAAGGTTACGAAGCCGGGAAACGATGCAGGGTACTGTTTACTGGTAATATCATTTCCCGTGGGTTTTAAGAGCTCTATTGTTGGCACTTTTAGTTTAACTCTAGTTGGTGTTAGTTGGTGGCAGTTTATGTTCTGCAGTTATTCTATCATGTTGATTCACTTTTGCTGTTAGACATATTTCAAGTTTTAGTTCGTCCACTTTTGTTTGATCATCTGAGGACTGCGATGCAGCATTTCCTGCCCCTTCCATAATGTCACTTCGTATTGCTCTCAGCAGATTCAGAGGTTTGGGGGGTGGGTCTTTTAACTGTTACTGCAACAGCCTTCTAGATAAACTTTTAAAGTCTTTTTAACCCCCCTTGTTCAAAGAAATTTTTTTTTTGGTAAGTCAATATCAAACATTAATTTCTTTTTGCTATTCGTATTTTTTTTTATAAATCTAATATTTCGCAGTTTTGTGATAATAATCATGTACTAGCAGAGACAGTTAATTTCATCTTTAATTTTAAATACTAAATAAGACATAAAGTTTTGTAATTTTCAGATGCTGCCAGCAACCAAAAAGTTCATAATTACTTATAAAAATCTAAACAGAAGAATAAATTTAGACAAAAACTAACAGTTTCTGTATTTTGCAAGTCCTAGTAGGGGCACAAATCGTTGTTTTAAGTATCAAGTAACGGTGTACGTTTCACAATAATTTATATTCCACTTTCACGCGGTTAGGCGTAAAGTTTTCGTAATTAGCATTAAATAGTTAATGGGGCTTCAAATGTTTGTATTTATTGATCGCACGCTAGCAGGAACAATATACTTTTATGTTTATTTATAATATTCTAATAACGGCATTATATTTTAGTTTTCATAGCACTACAATTTTTTTTTTTTTAAATAGAGTAAACGTTTGAATTATTGAAGTACTAGTAAGAACATAATTTTTCGTAAATAATAGTACCTATTAAACAAGAACTTTAATTTCTATATTTTTCTCGGATCCTAGTGGAGGCTTAAATTTTCATAAATATTTATTTCAGCCTTCGAGCAGTTAGGGACTTAACATTTCATAATAATTTATATACCGCCTTCGTGCTACTAGAAACAAAGTTTTCGCAAATACTTTTTAAATAGGGGAGCATAAGTTTTGTAATTATTTTTTGAATAGTAAAAAGGGGCTGAAATATTTAAATATTATTATAAACGTAAATATTCGAATCTTTTAAGCATCAAATAAGAACATAATTTATTTGTATCGTAATTTTTTTCTACCTTTGCGCGGCTCAGAATAACCTCTCGTGATGTAAACTAATCTCAAAAAAATAATGCTCGAGATATTTTATAAATGGTGTATTATATATAAGCAATACATAAGCACACAATACAGATAGTTGAAGTAAGTGATTAGTATATGTTAATATATTGGCTAGTCAAGTGGTGCGTGACGATGAGACAGTGACAGGTAAACATTAACAAGAAGCTTTATCTGCAGTGAACTCGAAGGAAAAAAAAAACAAACTTGGAGATTGTGTAAGAGATGCTCTTAGCGATTATATTAACAGACAGAGTAAACGGCTAGTAAATGCTAATGATGGATTCCATCTGAAAAACATTGTAATAAGTAACGACTTGACAGTTCTCCAGGCGGTGAAAAAAACAACAATAAACATGTAAATGCTGAAAAGGCGAAGCTTAAAACTTGTTTTAAACTAATGGATGATAAGTAGCAAAACCAAACTAATTTGGAGAATAAATATTATAGCCTGGTAAATGTCACTACAAAATAAATGAACGAAAGGGTATTAATAATTAATATGTGGTTATTGGTTGTCGTGGTAAATCTGTTAAAGAGTTGGAGCGGAAATAAAGTATAGATATAGAAAAAAAATTAAAACAGATTATTAGTGAAAAAGTGTGCACTACAAAAAACATTCGCATTATCCTTGAATAGTACATATCTTCATTAGAGTGCAATCTCAACATAGGTAGTAATTTCCTTGTGTTTTTATTAAGTGAATTGGAACTAAATGTTTCCTGGAATCAAAGTGACATTCAATAAAATTTTGAATTTCACATTCGCTGAACAGAAATTTAAATATTTTTATGGTCCTGTGGTTGAAGCTGTATTCACATTGGTAGAGCTTTTGTCAGTTCCAAATGATTACTAATTTTGGTTATTTATTTATTTCCAACTTTCCAGCTGTACCTTTTAGATAAGATATTTATAATATTATTTAAACGTATTTGCAAATAGACTTGTCTATAAAAATTATTATTTTTTTTTTTTGATATTAATTTACATTCAAAGTTTTGCTAAAAATTTTCATTTTCAACATAAAAAAAGTACAATAACACAATATACGCCATACCTTACTCATCTCGTCATTACTTAAATTCAAAGATTTCATCAGATGGTATGCTTCACAAATTAACTGCATATCTCCGTATTCAATACCATTATGTACCATTTTAACAAAATGTCCAGCGCCATTTTCACCAACCCAATCGCAACAAGGTTCTTTATTGACTTTTGCTGAGATGTCCTTTACATTATTACACAAATAAATTTGAAATACCATTAAATTACACGACTATTTAAAATTAAACTGCAATAATGAAATTAAATATTTATCCCAACAATCTGAATGTTGTATTATATTAAAAAAGAAAAAAAAATCTCTACTCTTGGAGTTTATGGTCAGTATATTAAGATAAAATAGAAAATTAGATATAAGATAAAATAGATAATGTATGTTAATAATTAGGTATAAATGCATTAACCATCAATAATGAAGTATTTAAATGAATTAAGAGTGTATTTATTTTAGTGTAGAACATCTGATATTTTTAGTCTCAGCACTTATAAAATGTACTGAAAACCATCCTTTTTAAAAACCTTATTATATATTTCAATTAATTAATGTTGCTCCGCCCTGTAATCTCATTTATAAATTTATACTTTACAGATATGTGATGAAGAAATAAGAGTTTGCATATTTATTTTATAATTTTATAAATTATTAATTACTTTTATATTCTTTACACTAAAAATTTGTTTAGATTTTAGGCATTGGATTTAAAGAACTCTAACAATTCTTTCTGTAAAATAAAAGTAGTGGAGTTAATCATTTTTTTCATTTCTTAATTATAATGATTTTAAGAATAGATGTAGAAATAGATATCTGAAAAAAATAAGCTTCCATTACTAACAAATAAAAATAAAGCAGCACCATAATAAATAGGAATTCGGAAAAAGTGGTTTATTCCAAATTTCAGATATATTACCTAACACGACTACCCCATAAGCAATAACTAGTATGTAGGTGAGACTTAAAAACGAAAAATTATCGCCAAAACATTTTATTATTATAAAAACGAATAATTAGGTATTACTACTTTAACCAATAATACGCAATACATCAAGAAGCACTATTAGGTAATATTTATTTTTACGAACGATAAGTACATTATCTATAATCGCTAATACTAGTAACAATGGAATTTTTTAAATTTGAACCACTAAAAAGAAATATATAGTGTTTTTTTAAAATATCAAGCAAATGTTATTTAACAGAATCGTTCCAAATATTATTTGTAGAAACAGAAAATGAACGGTCTCTATTCAAGGTATACAAAAGTAATTTTTATTAAAAAATTTCTCTTTAAAATTTACTTAAGAATGTAATATACACCAGTTAAACGAAAGCTTTTTCCGATCACTTAAAAATGATATTTCCAAATATAGCATACACTGAATACGCTAAATGCTTTCCAAAAAATCGCAACTATGGCTCAACTGCGGCTTTCTACCAAGACATTCTCGCCGAATGAATTATCCTAAAATCATAAGTAAATTAACTGACGAAATTTTGTCAGGACTGCCTCAGAGAACTGCTATGTTAGTCTGTTATTTTATTGTGGAATTACTCAAAAGAGTGGAATAAATCAGTCTTAACCCCTGGAAAATCTTAAACTTCATTCGGCCAGTTATCTTACTTAGTGCTTTATCAAAAGTACTCGAAAAATTATTACCAAAATAATTTATTTAGTATTAGAACATAAAAAGGTAATCCCAAATCATCAGTCGTTTTTCGACTTCAATATTTTACAACTCAACAGTGCCAAAGACTTGCAGGTGCTGTATTAATGGTTCTGAATAAAAAGCAAGTATGTTCAGTGGTCTTCTCGGTGGGTCTGGCATCCAGAATTATTATTTAAATTAAAGTAGATACTTCCGCCAAATCATTATTTATTTCTTGTATCACACTTAATGAGCAGAACATCTGCAGTAAAAATCAATGCCTTGAAGAAAAGAGAACAATTTCTATTCTGCAGGGAAACTTTCCGGGCTCAATACTGTATTCAATACACTGTGCGTCCCATAAGTTTTGAGATTGTCTTTTTAAAATTATTACTACTTACACCATCTTCATGAAATTTTGAGAACTAGTTCATACAACCCTCTTCTCTCCACAACCTAGGTTTCGGAATGACCAAATTATTTGTAGCAGCGCAGTAACAGTTCGTGCAAGCGTCTCTTGGTACACGCGGTCATAATTTTAATATATAAAAAAATTTGGAACAACGTAACGCGATTTTGTTTTTTTTTAAAGCGGGTGAAGATGTTACTGAAACATTCGAAATGTTAAAAGCGGCTTGTTCCGAGCCTTTAATGTCTCGTACTAGCGTGTTTCGTTGGTATAACCGATTTTCGTTGGGTAGAGGGGCGATTGAAGAGAAAGAGAGGAGCGGGAGATCCAGCACAGTGAAAACGGATGAAAACATCGCTCGCGTCGCAGCTGTTTTGAAAGAGCATCGAAGTGCAGGCTGCAGGTTGGTAGAAGAGTTAACCTGTATTCTAAAAAGCATCGTTCAACGAATTACTAAGAACGATTCTGGAACGATCGGTCGTTTTTTTGTTGCACGACAACGTGCCGACGCATACCCCGCTGCAATTAACATACATTTTTTATCAAGAAAAATGGTTCCGGTGCTCAACCACCCCCATACTTTCCAGATCTGAATCCTCCAGACTATTTTCCATTCCTCAAGTTGAAAATAGAGCTGAAGGGGGGAATCATTTTGCTTCGATTGAAGAGATTCAAACGACCGTGATAACCGTTACTGCGATGCTACAAACAATCCAATTGTTCCGAAACTTCGGTTCGGGAGAGAAGAGGGTTGTACGAACTAGTTGCAAAATTTCATGAAGATGGCGCAAATAGTATTGATTTTAGAAAGGTAGTCTCAAAACTTATGGGACGCACAAATACTGCAAATATACCTGCATTTAATCAGACAATCCTGGCTGCATTTGCATACGATACAGCATCATTGGCCTCAAATGGGGATTCTGAATTCGCAAATATAGTAGCTCAAGGTCACGCTGATAAAATACAAACGCGAGTCAATAATTGGAGAACAAAGTTCAATGATAAAAGGTGTCAACATAATATAACCTTCTCTAATAGCCCTGCTATGTACATGAATTTAATAATAAGTAACTCTGAAATATCGAATATCAACACTGTGAAGTATCTAGGAGTGCCTATGAATCGGAGACTTTCGTGGCGCATTCATATTGAACAAATTCATGGAAGCGTCAAGGCACGTGCTAACCTACTATATTCACTATTAGGAAAATCTACTTTAAATCTGTATTTAAAAAGGCGCATATACCCAGCAGTTATAACGCCAATCTGGAATTAGAAGATAAAATCATAGGGAAATACTAAACCGAGTCAATTATTAATGATACAGAGACAACAATATAAGGTTCTTCTTGCAATTATTTCAACATCTAAATATGTTTCTAATCAGATCCTTTACCTCTTTCTTCAGTTGTATTGGTCGATTCCGAGCGCCGTGACTACCTTTTTGTACATTCTAGCTGTACAGAGCAGGTAGCGCTCATGGCAATTGATATGTGCAACGTGAGTGTACACGCAAGACTACACTTGGAACTGATTGTAAATGTTTGATTTATCGATATACAGATGTAGTATGATGGTATGCATGTTTGCCATTGTCGGGCACGTGACTATTAGCGATTATTTAATTTAATTTTTGTAATAATTTCTATCGTCTCCTAGGATCGAACTCAAGACTTCCGTAACGGAAACCAAGCGCTATAGCAAATAGGCTATGGCCAAGACTTAAGGATTTGAGTATTCGATTTATTAAAGATTTTCACATACAGCAGCGTTAAAGATTTTTTGAAAAATTTAACATTAGTGAAAATCCCAATACATGTATTTGATGTCATCAGATACATTGTCAGACAATTCCAGGCGAAGACTAAGAAGAAAATGGTATCGAGACGCCCTCTTTCATAATAATTATAATTTTAATAACTAATACGAACCATTTAGAAATCCAAACTTGATTAAAATATATCCTGCTAATTTTATCACTATAAACCGTAAATTTCAATGGAGAGTTAGGACTTTTAATAAGTATTTTTCAATATAATTGTTTAGTTGAAATTTATAGCCCCGCTGTTGTTGTATGATATACTGGTACGCTGTTAAAAAAAAAAAATATTACAAGTTTTGTAATTTTCACAAATCTACATTTCAGTTTAATTAATAAACTTAAAATGTTTTAACAATAACCTTTCTTATCAATAGTCTATAATAAACACGTTGTAGTAGTTACTATTCCTTTTTTGTAATACATAAATGATGATTATCGCGTTAATATATAAAATGGTTAATATTACTTATAGCGCTCACCTGAAAAATATCTTTAATGTAAGGCCACGCTTTTGGATTTCCGCCAGGCATTATAGAAGGACCATAGCGAGCACCATCTTCTCCGCCCGAAACTCCCGTACCAACAAATAAAATACCTTTATCCGAAAGTTCTTTTGTACGACGTTGAGTGTCTTTGTACTCAGAATTACCTCCATCAATAATTATATCTCCTTCATCCAACAGCGGAACTAGTTTTGTTATATATTCATCAACAGCGACACCGGCTAGTACATATATAGTTGTATTAAAAATTGTTGAAGTAAATTTTTCCCGTCAATTTCGTATAATTATAGGTTAACCAGTGACGTAGCGTGTGTGTAGGGAGGGGGGCAGAAGGGACCATGGCCCCGGGCGGCATACGAAAAGGGGCGGCGGCAAGCATCGCGATTTTTTAAATCAAAAATCGAAAAATCCTATTTCCAACATAGAGGGGGCAGCAAAAATTACAAAATACACTTTAGTATCAAGAATATATATATACATACATATATATAAAAGTATACTTTAACACAACCTATAGCTGAAAAAGTTTAATGCTTACAAAAATAAAACTGAACATCTGTTTTATTCTAATCTCTCCATTGGCGCACTCAAGGGGGGTGCCACGGGGCCATTGCTCCCCCCAAAAAATCTTCAAAATCTTAATTTCGTTTTGTACTGTTTTGTTTTACTTAATTTTTTGTTTAAAAACATACATATTTACTTTTTACTTATATTACAAGTATAATGTTATATACTTTTAGCTAATTTTTTTAAAATAAAATTCGTATACTTATCTAATTTGTGCTTATTACAAACATAATGTTACGTTTCTATTATTATTATTTTTCTTTAAATAAAATTCGTCAGTTTTGTAATTTTTTTAAAAATAATATTCGTTAATTTTGTATTTTTTTTTTATTTTTTTTATTTTAATTTACAAACCACGGAAACAGATAGGTACTTAGTCGAGGTACCGAGTTACAACCCCCTAACTCATCTTCTAAATTCTGGCCCCGACCAAAAAATAATCCTGAGTGCGCCTTTGAATCTCTCTACCTACAAAAAATACAATTTATTCTGTTATTCGTATCTCCTTTAACACCAAATTCTCACAAAAATAGATTATTAACCTCTTGAAAGCGGCACTTATTTTAATCATCCTAAAAATCAAAAATAAAAATTAAATGATAAATTTTTCTTTTCAGTAAGGAAAATCTCAAGAAAAATTTTTGTGTGTGTAAGTTCGTGATATGTTGTATTCTTAGTGTACATAGAATTTTGCGTAAAATGTGTCGATAATCAGTAAGTTATTGCTCTTTACAGTGCATTCAACTTATTTTTTTAAAATTTTCATTTTTTTTTTTTTTTTTTGAAAAATATGTATTTGTTATTTTTTACATACAAATCTTTCGTCAAACTAAAACGCTTATGTGAAATTTAGGAGGCAAGCATCTACTAAGAAGGTATTTTCTTAAATTTCATTCTGATAGAGAGGTGAAGAATATTTTTTATAAAGACATTTATTTATTAAAAAACCACCGCATTCATTTTGAGAAATATTCACCGTTATCCAGTGTATTTATTAATGAAAGTTTTAGCTTATGATGTATTGACATTATGTTAAAAAAATTATTTCAATGAACATTATATAGAAAAATGAATCTGTTAAAAAGTATTACATCGATTTCAGTAAAAACTATTTACTAACATGTCAAAATGTTCACTGTGTTTAATACTACATTAATCGTTGTTTATTCCCTAGATTTGTTTTTTCCAGAATTACTCCTGTTATTTTAAATTATGCACGTCAAATTTATACCTCATAAAAAGTTAATTTAAGATGATTCAGAAGCAACAAAAATATCAAAAACAATTTAAAATTTATAAGAAGAGTTTGGCTTATAAACTTCAAATTTTGCATATAAATCACAATTAAAATGCCGCTTAAAGCAATGTATAACTTTAGGATAATTGATTAACTTTGGTACCAAAAATCGCAATTAAAAACGTCAAAAACGTACGGTGTGAAATCTAAAATAAACTAAAAAAATAATAACCCATTAAAAATAAAATTCAAAATATCCAACCTAAATCAGAAACCTTTTTATAAAAAAAAAAAAAATAAAAAATAAATTTAACCCCCTTTGGGACAATAAAAAGTAAAAAAAAACTATGTTGTTCTTAGTAGTAACACAAGTAAAGAAGTGGAAAAAACCAAAACACATCTTAAACATGTACATAAAACAGCGTTTTATAGGAAAGTATAATCCATATTCATATTTAGACCCTCGGGGTGTCAAAAGCAGCATAATTTGGAAAAAATATACATTAATGGAAAGCATATTATTTGGAGATAACGAAATCATGTTTCGATTTATTAACGAAACTTTTGGAGTTTGTGAAAAGGTCAGAATAGTACAAAAAATAAGTGTTCCTCCTTTCGCAGTGCGAGTATTATATAATAGTTAGAAATTTCAAACTAGCTAATAAACATACTTATTCAGAGAAATTTCTTTAGTTTTAAACCAAATTTTAAACTTCATCGGGACGCTTTGGATCCTAAATTTTGGAAAAAATACAGCGCAACAATGAACAAGTTCCTAGTAGATCCTTTGATGTTTACATAAGTATACTGCTAAAAACTTTATATGACAATTTTTTTTCAATAATATAGTTTCAAAATGCTATTTTTAAGTTAATTTTAATATAAAATTTTAGGTTTATGGGAAGTACTTTTCATTTCTAAAGTTTTATATTTAATTTAACGACAGAAAAAAAGATTCTCCTGGGTTTCATTTAAATAACACAACAACGGAATATCTCTAGAAGTTGCTACAACGAGATGACTTCGTAAATTATGCGGTTTATTCAATGTTTAAATTGAAGTAAAAATCGAAATAAAACCAAATTTCTTTGAATACAATTAAAACAAAGTTACGCCAGTTTAAATACACAACATACACGAAATATTTAATGTAGCAAGTTTTTAAATGTTTACGCCAATTTAATACATAAACGTAATATTAAAGTTTTTTTTTTTTTTTTTTTGGACAGTTTTTAATTAATTCTCTTCGCGCGAGTAACTTTTCTTTCATTACTCGGAAGGTTAATTGTTATCAATTTAATTCGGTTATCATACATTCGATCGCTGTTTTTATTAATCTGTTACTTCTCCTAGCGGTCAGATATGAAGCGGAAATAAGTGAACTGCATAAATGAATCAACCCGTAACGAGAAACTAACCGCTACTTTTTTTTAAAATAACTGCCGATCAGCCTCGTTAGTCTGAGCTATTTACCAAATTCTAAATGTGGAACAAAATTTTAAAAGAGAAATCAAGCGTCGTCACGGAGTTATTAACATTAAAAATAACATAACGAGTGCTTAATTCACTTTAATTTAAGGTAAATATAATATTTCCATTATTGAATCATCGCAGTTTTCCAACAAGTAATTTCTCGTACTACTGTTAACAGATTAATTAGAAAACTAACCTTTTACTAGAAGCATCACACGACGTGGTTTTTTCAAAGTGTTCACCATTTCAGCTAAAGAATGTGCGCCAACTATTTTCGTGCCTTTCGCTTCGTGATTCAAAAATGAATCCACTTTTTCGACAGTTCTGTTGTAGGCAGTTACCACATAGCCTTTATCATTCATATTTAATATTAAGTTTTGACCCATTACGGCTAAACCAATTAAAGCAATATCTGATTTGCCACTGAAACAAATTAATCAATCATTAAAACACTTGCATTACATAGGAACTAAAAGTAACAAAAATGCTTCTAAAACAAAATAATACAATAATCGTTAATTATTATTTTGTTTCGTATTAATTCATGAAAGTACATTTTGTTTACACAAACATACGTACTAAAGATTACTGATTCTTTAAAAAAAAGTACATATTACATGTTTATTACCTCATATTTTTTAACTGCTTCAACGATGTTTTATAAGTAAAAATTTGAAACACGTACTACGCGCTGTAAATATATAATAAACACAAAAATTAATATTTATCACATTACCCAGCAACCAACTTTCACTTACATTTAAACATTCTAATAGCCGGCAGCTAGGCAACTGAAATATATAATCAAGGCTGATAAAATCAGCAACACTCCCAAGGTTATTAATAATCAGATAATAAGAAAATAATGAGTTCATCTAAGTTAACACTGTAATTCGGATGAAAAAAACCGATTTATCGATTTCGGTCCATAACCAACGTAACTTCTTATCACCTGCGATCAGAGTTATATTTCATGTTCGTTGATAACGTAAGCTTTTCAATTTCATTAACCTGTAGTCGCAAATCAACGTCTCGTTATTTTGTCCAGCTATACCGCTTGTAATAATTTAAAAATTTGTAAATGTGTTTAAATGTTTTTAATTTTAAACATAAAATTCTAATTTACAGATATGTGATATATTTTACGCTGTAGGTACATGTTTTGTAATGTTCTGCACAATTAAAATCATTCAAACTCAAAATGGCTTTACCTATATGTAAATTAAATCTTCCGAACACTCTAAAATGATAACAAGCAAAAGTTGTTTTACATATAATAGTATGTTACAAAATTTCTGCAGTTCATAACACTTCTTAGTTAAACATCAAAAATGGTTTAAACTATTTAAATAAAAATAATACATCATTTTAACCCCTCACAAAACATAAACCACCTTATTTATTCAACGAATAATTCTCCCTAATTAACTCTTATTAATAACCGCAAAATTAAATAATCGGAACATGTTTGTAACAATTAAGAGACACTATTTTAGATAAATAGTTAATTTTCATTAGACATTTTAGTTACATTAGATTAAAGAATAAAATCTATTTGTGGTTTTATTAATTACTCAAAAATATCGATAATTCTATAGAATAATTGTTTCTTGATAGCCGAATTTGAAATTTAGAAACTAAAATGCGGCAATTTAAAAATTGCTTAAAACTTTTACAAAAGACAATTCAAATAAATATGGGAACAATGGAGTAGTCTGAAATTCTTTTCAGGGAATATCTCATGTGGGCAAAGTAATTTTGAAGGTTTTTCTTGTTGTTATCTTACAAGTCATTTATACAAGATACATATTCCGAACAATTTCGGCTTTGCAGGGAGAAAAATTAAAGATGAAACGATTGCAAATGTTATTGAATTTAATGCACAACAAAACAATAGTTAAGAACTAAGTGATTTATAGATTACACACGATTATTTCAATAAGAATATTAAAATAATGTTTTTATGATTTATTAAATTATTTTAAAGGGCTTAATGGAAAGTTTTCCTGGCACCAACTATGCTATGTACTGAATAAATATATGATATTTATTATCTCTCTTTTCTTAAATTTCTATGCGACACTAACAGTTACCATATTTCCTGTTTTTTCCGGCAATGATCGTTGACTTTATGTAGTATGTATAGAATGTTCCATTTAAAACATTAATTAAAATACATTACTTTTTCTTTACTTTAAACTATAGTTAATTTTTATTTATAACGCATTGAAGCCGCGATTCCGCTAACGATTTGATTATCCAGGTGAATAAGACAAGAGTACAAAGACATAGGGAAAGATCGGGGCCCTTCGTACGTGGGGCACATTTGTACAATAGTTATATAAAACACAAACGAAAAATGGTGTGAACGTGTCTTTTCATGTGTGCGTAAGTTAAGTAGTCGCCATGAGGTCATTGTAGTTTCGCGCCATTCATACCACCCAGAGTGAAGTGACAGGCGACATCGCATTTTCGCGCTTGGTAAGTAATTTTTTCATCAGTGTTTTTGGTTATATTTACCTTATGCACGACAAAAATAAATTTTCAAAACTTAATTAAACAATTATATATAATTATTTTTGTCGTGAATATATGTACTTAACAATGTGTTCAATTAATAAATACACTATATTTACCCTAGTTGCCTTAAGTTTTTCTACGTGATATTTTTTCAGTAACTAGTAAATATCCTTAAGAAATGTTTTTAATAATCAATTTATCCAGTTTGCATATTAAAATAAAAAAAAGGTTATATTCAATTTTATTAGGTTAATGGGGTACATTCGGACAGACCAGGGGGGAACATTCGTACACGTATAAAGGTGCCTCAACAGGTACAATAAACGAGCGATGTGTTTGTATTCTTTATAATATTCAACATTGGTTTAATCGTCGATTATCTCTGCCAGCTCTCATCATCTGCAACACAGGATTTCTTGCAGGTTCCACAAGAATCTATATTCCAAACATGTAACTCACCGACGACAACTGATATCTGTGAATTGTAAAAGTCTAACATAAATAAATGTGAACTAGTAGCTTTAGATAACCTACCAATCCACCAAACCGTACCACCTACAACTCTTTTAATACCAGAGGCAATTCAACCCTATCCAACTGTTGTAAAAAACAAAGGAAGACAGCCACGAAAATCATGTATTTATACCGATACGTCTGAAAAAGAATAAATTCAAGAAAAATACAAAGAAAAGCAGTTGAAAAAGCTAGAACAAGAAAGAATCGCTAGAGCTAAACAAATGAAACGTGTTTTAAAGGATTTAAATTCAAAGATAGAGAATAAAAAAGCTAAATATACAGAAAGTGATGACTTAGAATATAAAGAATCGGATATAAGCTTTCAAGAGAGTTCAACTTCTATCCTAGATGAAGATGAAATTAGTTGTGACAATTTTGAAATGGACACAAGTATTGATGTGATACCAGACCACGTTAAAGACAGTTCTTTTATTTTGGTTAAGTTTCGGAAGAAAAAATCTATAATTTATTACGTAGGATAAGTAATAAGTCACTATTTTCGTACCGAATTCAAAGTTTTTTATCTGAAAAAGAAGCCAGGATCTTCATGGACATTCGTTTTCCCAAATATTGAAGATATGAATACTGTATATATTACTGACATTAAAATGATTCTACTTGACCCTAAACGACCATCATTTTGAACTTCTAAAACTTCTAAACTGTTCACTTTCTCCACCGACTTATCTAATTTTAATGTTTAATAATGTCTATATTACCTTTTTGTTAAACGGCAATCTATTTCTAGTGCTAGTCTGCGGTGAAGATCGCAAAAAAATGATTAATCTCATAATTTCAGGTACTTTCTTATTGAGTAGAATTAATAGTTTATGAATAAGCGCAAATCGTTTATTTTTCTCAAAGAAGTATTTAATTTTTGTTGATTAAAAAATAAGTCTTTTAATTTTTGTTAATTTTGTGTGCTTATTTTTATTGCTAAATAAAAGATTTTTGATTCTATATTTGCAGTTTTAATTGCTTGTATGAAACTACCCTACTGCGTCTGAAGGTGCCCTTTATGCTGTATGAAAGTGCCCCAAATGTGGGAAAAATTCGTACGAATTCCAAATTGAACTTAAGTTATTATTATGCAATAAATACAAGATATAATCATCTGACAATTTTTCATATTGATCTCAGATAAATATACTATTGCCAGATGTAATCAGTTAAATTTTCAATGAAATAGTCGAAACAAAAAAAAATAAAATTTAAACAACGTACGAAGGGTCCCGATCTTCCCCTATTTGAAATCTAAATATAATGATTTTATAATATATTCTTGAAATTTAGTTGTTAATAACATGGTGAAGTTATTACTAAAAATGGTGAATTTTTTAATTCTATTCAGAAAATATGTTTATTATTTTTTATATCAAACGAAATATATGACAGTAAGAAATTCTCTTGAAGTATAAAACAGCAGTGTAGTCGTGAGGATAGAGGCATGATCGTTCGAATTTAAAAGAATATCTTAGAATATCTAATGTTTCTTTTCTACCACGCCCCGCCACACGACTATGCTACATAGGCGCTAAAAAACAACTTAATTTAGCTGTAATGCATTGATTCTATATCATAAAAGAATTTTTTATATAAGCAAACAAAAACAAATCAATAAAAAATCCAAATAAAAAGTATAAGTAGCATAATATCCCAAAATGAAAGATTTTTATGATTAAAAGAATGTAAAACATATTCAAATTTTTATATAACATATATATTATTATGGTACGCAAGCGTTATCTAAATCCCGTTAACGAATCTGAAATTATAAAAAAAAAATAAATAAAGAAAGAAATTGTTGGACAACTGAGGTGATAATAGTTGATCTGGTGTACCCAGTATCAATTAGGATTGAAACTTTGCCTACTTGAACGTTTTTTAAAAAGTTCCTCTTGGTGCGGTATGTTCTCTTTACGGCTGAATTGAATCATCTCAGCTTTGCCTTCATTGGAAACACAATTAAATTGACTATTTAAGTCACAGTATCACGCAAAAAGTGTTCCATCTTTCAAATTTAAAACATTTAAGGACGTTCAACTTTGTTCATCCTGGTATTAATGATTTTTTTTTTTTTTTTGGCTCGTCAAGAAACCATTTGGCCACCAACAACTTCTGCAAATAACCTAGACTAACAAAATAGTGTGTAGCAATAAAGTTCGAGCAAACATGGCCGTAATGACGCAACATAGCCCACGTATGTCGAAAAGAAGAATACGGAATTAACACCGATAATTAAACGTCCACAATACAACTCGAACACACATGGCCGCAATGATTGACATAGCCCACGAGTGTCAAGAAGGAAAGAATATAAGTTTAACACTGACCATATCACACCCCAAGTGCAACAGGCACTGGGGTGCGACTGGACAGCAGCAGGTCAAGGATATAGGTTTAGAACCGAGTAACTAATAAGCTGTAAGACTTCTAAAGATGACAGTTATTAGCCACATCAGAACTCCTTGATAATTAACTGAAGCCGAGCCATAAAATCAAAAGCAAAAAAAAAAACTTTAAATAATGATTCTACTTCTTTTAGTAAATGTGAATATTAGTATTAACACACGATTATCTGAAACGAGTAAGGGAAAAATACAGTAAGGAGGAAACAAACCGCAGGCCTTTAAATCCTCCAAAAGGAAGACTCTGTCTCTAGCTAGCGCCTCACAATTAACCAACAGGTGATTAATTTCCTCACGATAACCTGTACTAAAATGCTCATTACAGTTGGAGTGTAGAGGGTTTCAACCCCAAAATTTAGTCGCACCCTGTTATGCCCCGTACGAAGTCTGCAGATAGTAGTTACAAACTTTCGTACCAAACTATCCGGAACATTAGAAATACTGTAATACCAGGGTCTAACTGGAAGAGTCGATTGGACCAATTCGTAAGTCCTGCCTATTGACTACCACATAACTTAACTTTTACAGGATCACTAAACGTATGGGATTTTTGTTGAAACTGGACTGTTATAATTCGATCTGCGTCTCTTATCATTTCATAAACTCTGAAATATTTGTTTACATCACCAATAGAATCCTTGTATGTCCTCCTCGCAAGCTGTACGACTAATTCCTGAAAATACAGCCCACCCCGATTAGTTGCTCTGAGGTGACCTTTACATTGAGCTCTAAATTTTGACACAGTCAATGTTTCGTGTAGACATACCGTGCTACAGATTTTTCTTTTCCCTGAATTTGCACCCTCGCAACATTTGATCGGCTGATAATATTATCTGTTGTACTAAAACTTGTTAACAGACGCTGCTTAAACTTGTTCCAGTCATTAAGTTTACTAAAATTAAGATATTATTCTCAAACTGTTTATATTAAACGTACTCTTGCAGTTCCTAGTTTTACAGCATCTAACTATTTGTAAAAATGAGCATCTGATTTATTCGGTTTAACTAATCACATGCAGCTAAAGATCAGTCATTACTTGAACAGTTCAGAATTTCCTTTATCAAGTCCATCGTAACGTCTTATTGTGTGCTCTGAGGCACTTGCGTGATTAAAGCAGTCATTATCTCCTGCTGCCGAGTCATAGTTGTCATCATGTCTGGGAATTCTTTAAAAAACTGAGTGGGAGGGTTGTAGACGATTAAGATGTTATTATATTCTTACCCCCTCTTTTGGCGTTAGAACCATCCCGACCATTAACGTCGTTTAAATTGCCATTTTAACACGGACAAGAAACAAATAAATAAAAGTAAAAATTAAAAGAATGAAATTAAAACGTCAAAAAAAGGAATATTATTTGTGGACATATGAGTTGACACTGGCAAAACATATTCAATTACGCAATTTATTTATTTATTTACTTTTGTAACGAATAGAGAAAAGGAAATAAAATAAGCAAATATAAATCGAAAAGAAAAAAAAGTTTATGTTCCGAACACGAGTAAATTAATGAAGTAATTTAATTTCAGTTTAGCGACTAAATACGTAGTCCACAATAGAAAAGAAAAAATCGGATCTAAAAAATTTTCTTTTTGTTTCCTTATTTATTCATTCGCGCAAAAAAAAATGAAATCAATGTAAACTAAAAATTCAATAGTGTGAAACTAGAAACTTTAGAATTAGAATGTTTTTAATATAGATCGATTTAGCCATATGCCGGATAAATATTTTTCATTCACTTATTCTTTTTCGATGATGACATTTTCGAAATCTACTTTGTGTAATTATCATGGCTAATGATTCTATTTTTGTTCTGTTGTCGTGCGCAACCGTTATCCGAACATTACTGTCGAAGAAACCTAAAGGCCGTTTAGAGAAATAAAAGACTTTGAAAAAAAATAAAGAAAAAAAAATGACTAAAGCTGACGATCCGTAGAAATATATTTCAAACAATAACATAAACGGAAACACGAGGAAAGGATTATCATTCGGTTCCACTATTTCCTGTACACTGTGAAATCGATAGAATAGAACAGAATATCATTCCTAAATAGAGACCCAGAAATTACACAAATTCGACTGTAAAAATACCCAAATGCGAAAGTAATGCGGACCGTCAATCCCAAATCGGGGCTTGACGATATAGAAAATCACAACCAAATTTAGAGATCACGCTAGAATTACCTCTGACTCTTCCGATCTTTCGTGGCGGTAAACTTCCGAAATAATAACACATACAAATCTACGTAGCCCGAAAAACCAAAAATTACCATAATTGGATTAAGAGCGTATGTAATTTCACTTTGATTATTATTGTCTCCTCACATCCAATTTTTCCCACATGGAAATACTAATGTACGTAATATGCTTGAAATTAAAGGCAGCACTTTCATAAAGAAGATGAAATGAAGTCTACAAAAAGAAGTGAACATTTCAGAAAAATAACTCAGAACGAAGCACGACGCAACATATGGGAAATAAAGTGCAATCCGCTGATTTCTAAATATTTTGAATAGAGGGGGAAAAAAATCTCCAGAAACAATGGGAAGAGCATACTACAGAAAGGTACAATAAACGAATAGGCGAAAGAAATGGTTTATTTATGAATGCAATCATCTAACTACTTCTCACCTATATTGTTTCTGTATGGTGGGTCCATCATTAGCATCTGCTACCCGTTGTGTAATTGCGTAATAATTTTGAAAATGAAATTAATCATAAACCAGTAATAAGGCACACAAAAAAATAATATATATATATTATTAATAAATCACCGACATGTTTCGGAACTAAAATTCCATAATCATGGTATATTAAAAATTCTCAATTTACTACGATTATAGAATTTTAGTCCCGAAACATGTCGGTGATAAATTAATAACATACATTACTTTTTTATTATTACTGGTTTGTAATTAATTTAATTTTCCACATTGTGACATGCCCGTATACAAAAAAAAAAAAGAGAAAAAAAAATCGATTTATATTTTGCGATCAGTCTAAATTTCACATTTTTGAATCTGATGGTAAAGTTATGGTCTCTAAGAAAGCAAAAGAAAAACTAAAAACAAAAGTAATACAAAATCCACTACTAAATACGATTACAAAAGCATGGTTTGGTAGTACACTCATATTTTAGTCATAGGGGTCAGCGAATAAGTTTTTGTATTTTTATTCCTGAATTAGTTTTTATTAACACCGCTATAACTGAAAATATAAGCTTGAATATGTTAAAGAACAATCTTTAGTCGACACAATGACGACGTGTCTGGATGCTGTTTGCTTTACTTAGCGTTGTGATTGCTGAACAAATGTGCCTCTTAGCAAATCTAATCTCCTTCCTCGTCGTTTTGATGTTAACTGGTCACATATATGTGCGCGTGAGATTGTATAAACTAAAAATGATATCTCGAGTAATAATCGCTTGCTGATTTCGGCTAGATGGTGGTTGCAAAAAATAGTAGTAATCGGATAGTGACGGCAGGTGTTCTCAATTGGGTTACGGTGATTTTTGGTTCTTTTCGGTCTACTATAATTGGGCGTGTCGTTGTTTTGGAATTTGACTGCTATGAGAGATTAAAAAACTTTGCGGAAATTCCAGAGCAATCTCAAAGTTTGATTGTGGCTAATGGTTCGTCAAATTCCCTTTGATGACAGTCGATCCACGATTGACGGGCGCGTTTTGTTTTTGTACATTTAGGTAGAATTAAGGAAAGCAATATTGAGCTATGATTGAAACAGAGGTTAAAATGAAAATTTTGGTATTTTTACGATCGAATTTAGGTGACTCCCGAGCTTCCATTTAAAAATGATACCCTTGTTCCATTCCGTCAGTTTCGCAGTGTAAGTGAATATGGTGACAGATAATAATCTCTTTTTCTTTTTCTTTTTCTTTTTGTTTTGGGTTTCGGCTTATATGGTTATTTTGAAATATATTTCTACAAACCGATGACTTTTCGTAAGTTTTTTTTTTCTTTACATTTTTTATATTTTTCATCTGTCTAAGGGACTCCAACAGGAATGTTCGAATGACGATTACGTACAACAACAAATGTGATGAAGGATGCTAAAGAAATGAGAATAGTGAATACATTTATACCAAGGCAACGAACCGAAACCCAGAGCTCAAATAGTGCATGAGTAATTATTAATAACCGTTTGCCCATGCTATGAAAATGCCTGTATAGTCTTTTAATCTAAAAACTAAAGAAAATGTTTTTGAGATAAACTGATCCAGTTAAAACAGCACTAATTAGTTTGAGGACCAAAATACAACAAAAATTAAAAGAGGAACGGTCAAAAATCTCGGCCAAATCCACTTCAAAAATCATTTTTCACATACTCGTTCGATTTCAATGCGCTATCAACAGCAATAGTAATAAATATTTTGTTGCCTTTTTTATAAAAAATACAATATTTTACGCGATAAATTTGGTTATGTTATTTTTATTTTTTTGTTCGGGTGTTTTTCATTTTGTGTTCCGATATTGATGTTCTGTAATTCTAGCTTATATACGTCGTTTTTTTTTTGCAATTTTTAGTCTTATTTTGTGTATATATAAAACTCGGCCATTTTGGCCTCGCAAGGGGCTGTGCCCCTTGACCCCTTTTGCTTTCATTTCTGTCGCTTTCTCTTCTATACTTTGTATAAAATTATCAAAATTTACAACGTAATTCTTACTGGCATCAACACAAAAAAAAAATAACATAACCACAAAAGTCCTATTCTAACATTTAACTCTCATTATATAAAATTAAGACATTTTTTCGTTACATTTTTCGTTACATGTTTCATTACATAAAATTGTGAAATTTTTTAAATAACAATAACAAAAATCCTATAAAATATAACAAACGTTACATAAAATTGGGACATTTATTTGGGACATTTTGCGTTACATAAAATTGGGACATTTATTTGGGACATTTTGCGTTACATAAAATTGGGACATTTTTCTGGAACATTTTTTTGGGACATTTTGTGTTACATAAAATTGGGACATTTTTTGGAATGGGAGGTAGCCTAAGAATTACGTTGTAATTAATATACACAGTCTAGCCATAAATACTGATACTGCTTAAAACGAACGTACCGCGAAAAGGAAGCACGATGCAAATTCAGAAAAAATTTATTTCAAAACATATAAACAATGCTCGTTAAAATCATGTCTTAGTTATTCAAAATGACCACCTTTATTAGCGACACGCGACGACAAACGCTCCGGCCATTTCGCAATACATGTACGGATCGTCTCGAGAGGAATTCTTGCTGCTGCCTCAACAATGCTTCGCCTGAGCGACTCCAAATTTCGGTGTAGTCTTCGACAGGCCATTTCCTCTAACCTATCCCACAGTTCGTAGTCCAGCGGATTTAAATCCGGGCTGCCGGACGGTCAATCACTAGCTGCTATGAAACCGGGCACATTCTCTGCGAGCCACTTCTGTGTCGTTTAAGCTTTGTGTGCCGGTGCTGAATCTTGTTGAAATACCCAATCGATTCCGGCAAACAAAGTATCGTTCAGAGGCTTAACCACTGGTTCTAGAACTGTGTTTTGGTACACTCTGGCACCTGTCTTGACCCCTGTTTCGCAAAAATGGATGGGAGTTACCCCATACCACGATACGCCCCACCACACCATCACAGAAGTGGGGTGGTGGCCTCGTTGAACGCGTGGAAATTTGGTTTTAGCCTCAGCAGATGAACGGGCATAAATTCTATCATTTTTCTTGTTATATTTTTCCTCTACAGTAAAAATTTTCTCATCTGTGAAAAGGATCTTTTTGTACCCATTTTTGCCGTACAAGCCTTTCAACTTTTTCGCTCTTTCGTATCTTATCGCCTTTAATTTTTCGGTTAAAAGATGACCCGTACTTCTCTTATAGGCTCGCATATGTAAATCATCGGTGAGAATGGGCGAGACCGTTTTCGGCGTAATTTTCATCTCCTGAGCGATGATTTTTTGTTTCCGAAGAGGGCACCTGTTAATTCGCGACCGAACTGCTTCAACTACCTTTTTTGTTCTCGCAACGCGCGGCCGACCGGCTCGCGGGCGATCAACAACGTCTCCTGTGTCCATAAAACGTTGCAGTGTACGATAAACAAAACATTTCGTAATTTTGAGTGGTTTGAGAAGAGCGAGAATTTGAGACGCGCTATGCCCTGCCTTCATCAGTCCAATTATTGTAACGCGTCCGTGATCATTTGTCCAATCCATCTTCGTAGCATGTACTGAACAGACTACAGCGAAGTTATTTGCTCTTCTACTGCGTTATGACGATGCGCTGACTGTGTTATCACTTTGTTCTGCGCAAAATTCCCCTCATGCAGCGGCAGTATCAGTATTTATGGCTAGACTATGTATATATATATATATATATATATGCAGAAGAGTGGTAGTAAATTTTTAACAACCAGCTTACTTCGTGCGACCAATGCCCAATAACTTTTTTGGTTTTTTTTTCCATCTTATTAACACCCCAATATTTTGTTAATAACAATTTAATTACACGTCAACAGCTCAATGGAAAAAATAGACATGTTGAATTTTGCTTCAAAACAGGGACACGCCAAATTTTGCTTCAAGAAGTAGACATGTCGAATTTCCCTATCTAGTTTTCGAATCGAAATCCGACATGTCCACTTCTTGAACAGAATTTGGCGCGTCTCGGTTTTGAATTAAAATTTGATCCCCTTTTTGTTGGTATTTATAAATTATTTATTTCCGAAGAATTCAAAATTGCAGCTTTTATTGATGTGGTCAGTGCATACCAAAATGTCCATCTTCCCACGCTCAAAAACATTATGATTTCTTTAAATATCTCTGTCTCCATATCCTTCTTAATTATCTATCTTTTTCAAGGGAGAACTCTCCTTCTTTCTGCTCCTTCCTTTTCGGGCTTAAGGAAGATCTTCCAGGACCTTCCGTAAGGTTCTTGCCTTAGCCCTACTTTATTTAATCTATGTTGTATATGTTCCTAAAATTGTTAACATCTAAATCTTTATTTTTCGCAGATGATATCCTTATTTACTCCTCTTTCCTTAATGTTCCAGTTGCCCATGAGGAACTTAAGAATTCTATAAATAGTTCTTTCTAACATTCATCTCTTCATCTCCACTCCTAAATCATCAGTCGCGGTCTTCACTCTTCGGCCTTATAACCCGAGCTCAGTTGAGATAAATATAAAAAATCATTCCATCCAGTAGTCAGTTCTTTTCGTTATCTGATCGTCATTTTATCTCCTTGCCTGTCTTTCCATAAACATATCAGCCATTTATATGCTTCTCGCTTAAAGTGCTGACCTCCTTATAGCCCTCTTACTTATGAGTAGAGGAGGTGATCCTTACATGCTAATAATGTTGTACAGGGCGAAAACCAAGCTAATTGTCTGAAGGCAAGTTATTGTGTTCGAGCCACCAAACAAGTCGTTTGTTAAGCATGCTTTCAAAAGTTTCCTTAAGCAAGAAGCTAGAATCAGAGCAATTATTCTTAGGCATAGGAATAGAGGTGTTCTATGAATTAAGGATAGAAATTATCATGATTGTTGGGTAAAAAGCCCGGTTTTCATATTTGTCTGTCATTTCCGGCATTTCCTTCGTTTTATTACTCCACCATTCGTTTTTCAGTCTCCTTGTTTCTCTTTACACTTCAGCTTTCGGAGCCACGAATTTATTCCATTTATTGCTATTAGTTCTATCATATTGCCAATCCAAAAAGGCCTTCTTTTTTTTCTCAATTTTTAACCGAATTTCTTTCAAACTCCAGCAAACCAGAATTGTGAGCGTTTCTTTTTATAGTTCAGAATAGTTCCGCACGTTGAGTTTATACTTTCTTTTATATGGTCCCATTGTCCGTATGCCGATCTCATTTACTCGTTATTTCCTTTTGTAAATTATTAGCTAATTTTGAAGTAAATTTCTCCAGAACATCTTTATTTAAAAAAAAAAAATATGTTAGCTGCTTCTTTTGGATAGTATTTTATGGTTGGGAATCTGAATTTCGATCTCAGTAATATGTGGTTTGTGTCCTCCTCCGCCCCTCTCAATTATTCGTGCGTTTAAACAGTCAGCTCTATATTTTTGTCGTGTTATAACTTAATCGAGTTGACGTGGATGAGTTGATTTTGGATGCATCTAGGTTCTCTTATGTATGTCATTCATCTGGAAAAAAGTGTTAGTAATGCTTAAACCGTTTTGTGTGCGAAACTACAATAAACGCTCAGCGTTGTTGTTTTCTTTGCTCATTCCATGCGCACCAATCGTTCTTTTCCAAATATTAAAGTAATTTCCAATTGGTGCATTAAAGTCTCCAAGTATTATCAATCGCTCATTTACTGGAATTTTTTAAATTGCTTGCTGTAGACGTAAGTAGAACGTATATTTAGCTGCATCACTAATTTGCAATGTTGGTGCATATGCGCTGATTAAGGATATTATAGGGCTGGATGGGAACTTTATTGTCATTACCATAAGTCTATAGTTTATTCTGTATGGCTCCTCCGAGATATAAGATGTTACTCTATTATTCATCGCGAAACTTACTAAATTTAGGCGCCTATCAGCTGCTTTAGTACCCTTCCAACCGATCATATAGCCGGTACTGTGTTCATTTATGGCTTCTTCTTTTGAAAGTCTTGTTTCCGATAGTGCTGCTATATCTATCTTATATCTCTTCAATTCCTGTGTAAGTAGTGCTGTTCTTTGTATTGGTCTGTATTTTTTATCTCGCAGTGTTCTAACATTCCATTCACCAAGATTCCACGTGATTGTTTTAATTTTATTTGTATTTCCATATTTCTTACCACATCACATAGGTTCTCGACAGCCGCGGCGTACTAGCTAGGATCATCATGGAAAGAACTGTGTTTATGGACACCTTTTTTAGTCACCTCCACTATT
Source organism: Icerya purchasi (assembly GCA_039619475.1). NCBI lineage: Eukaryota > Metazoa > Arthropoda > Insecta > Hemiptera > Monophlebidae > Icerya > Icerya purchasi. The sequence goes on from CM077116.1 coordinate 395,671,171, forward strand.
GCGGTAAGCAGAGCGGATCCTAAATAGGACTGCCTAGTCGTATAACCTGTTGTCGAACTCCAACATTCTACTATCCTATTGAAGAGCGACCATTCGGGTTACACCGCCTTCCGCATAAAATCTATGGCTAAAAACTTCCAGTCGACTAAACCTGCTTTCGTCACCACGATTTCATCGCCATAGGACTTTATAATAAAAGAAAGAAAGAAACCGGAAAAAAGAGAGATTAGACCTGAGAAAGGAAAAAGTGAGAAGTGAGAAATGATAGTAGCTGCGCAATATAGAATAGAAGTTGGTGCGCAAATAACAACCATGCCGCCCATCCAACTACACCAGTTAACACCATGGCAAGGATGAGACCAAAACGATTGGACTGATGTAGTTGGTGCAGTTAACTGCGGGTAGGACTGGAATAGTATGTCTACAAGAAAAGGAATAGGAAGGAGATGGGGTAAGGAAATGCGAAAAGGAAAAACTAAACAGAACTCGCCGCACTTGCTCCAGACGCTCGTGGGAGAGTGATTTAATTTTGTGGTATCCACTCTCCTAAGACAGTTGCGTATTAATGCTAAAGAGTCTGTCTTACCCTTTACTATTAAGGATATAGTGGGGCGAGAATTATGGCGGCTTCGGTTCGCCAGGAAAAAGGACTTCCAGTAGGTATTGTCAGTTTTAGCAGACCATCACCTTAATGGAATCTCCACACCTCCAAGTCCTATATAGCTTGTGACTACTAAAATCGTCTACAAGTGAGACTTTCCACCAGTAACTGCTCTTGGTTCGCGACTACTTATTTGTCCAGTTGGACATTCTGGACTTTTTCGCAGCTGGTCTTTATATTTGAAGGCCACTCCATTATTCGCCGCCTATGGACGCGCCACATTCCTTGAGCTCAGGATCCGTGCAGTACTGAAGTACCGCAAAGGTTGACATATATATGTATATATCATTTAAACAATTCTTTGATTACTTATCAAAGTATATTTGTTATCAGGACTGTGAAAGTATGCGAAATCCAGATATTTCATGGAATGTCTAGTTATTTTATATATCACATAGCTGTAGATAATATGTAAAACAGGTTAGTATTTTACCTGATTATGTGTTATTATCGATATGTGAAATTTGCGGATCTATATAATTACATATCTATGTAAAATTAAATCCATTTCCATTATATTATCAAATAATTTTATATAATTTTAAAAAAACTGTAAATCCCTGAGAAAGTGTAGTATCATTATTGGTGTTGGTAACGACCGGTATCATTTCATTTTGTTCGAATTGTTTTTTGACGTATGAAATTAGAGACAGTCCTTAAATTCTGGAACTACAATGGGCCACCTTTTTAAAGATATTCTCTTACTCTTAAAAATAGAACGATTCGGTTGCTAATGATTTGTGACGATTTGGTATAGTAAATTTTTAAGGATGATTCCCAGTATAGGGATTTTTTTAGTTGATTCTACTTTAGGCATCAGCCAAATCTCGAGAAAGTGAATACGTACAAATTTATAAATAAGGAAAACGGATTTAAGAGAAATTTTAAATGTATTTTTAATTTCGATATTAAACAGTAGAGTAATCGTTTTCCACTATTACAGTTTTTATAAATTGTCGAAAAAGATTTTATTGCAAACAAGTAAACAATACGAGTGACGTTAATCATGTAAAACACAAAATGTTTGACATGTTTAAAATGTGAACATGTATTATTGAATTTAACTGCATAACTAAAGGAAGATGTTAAAAATACGAAATGCTTGAAGTCGTTAATCTGCTCTATTATAAAAAGTGCTTTAATGATCTGAAAAGCGCAATTTTGCTTTTTATTTGACCATATAGAAGTGGCCAAACAGGGATCACCAATATACAGTTTCCTTCAATTTCTTTACACGATTTTAATCAGCTTATTGTTTTAATTTCGTTTTTTTTGAGTGACCATGATTTCAAATTTTTTTTCTTTATACTAGCTACGTTGATGTGACTATTTCGCGCATTACTTTAAGACGATAAAAAAGTTATTGATGTTGTCGTGAAGTGTTCTGAATTTATAATTTTACATAGTTCTGATATACAATAGTATTTATCGGTTATTATTGCCGAACGTAATAGGTGTTTTTATTATTATCGGTATCACGAAACTTATTCCACGGGGATAACTTAATCGCGCAAGGCTCCTTAAATTATTACATTTATACGTTATATATAACTGCCATATATTTCTAATGGAAAAAGGTGAAACATTAACTAAAAGACAGCTACAGCTAAGTTACTCAAGCTCACTGAGTACTAGTTATAAAAAACTCATCATCGAGGAGACTGATACTGAAGTAACATCAATTCCGGAAGGAATAAAAAGTTTACAAGCGGACATGAATTTGAAAATTTTTTTTTCTTCCTATTCGACAAATACGATGACATAGTAAAATTAATGTCACGGACTAAAGAAGTAAAAGCTTTGCGCGTGGCTACTATCATAGGATAAGATATATATATTAATTATACGCTTATTACAACTATTGTTATTTGGAACATAAAATTTATTTAGTTACCATTTTATTTTTGCGTTATTTGCAATCTAAAATAATTTCGGCTTAATTAATCAAAATCTTAGGTTAATAATGTATTATACTATGCTCCTTTATCTTAAATCACAAGTTCTACATGAAGTTAAAAAGACACAATTTTTCCATCGAGTTAAAATTTTTTGAAATTTTCGTTAGCGCTATCGGAAAGAACGGAAAAAAAGATCGTTTTCGTAGGTGCATTCTAAGCCGCACAATCTATTTTGCAACTAACGACTTCGAGGAGCCGGGCAATGCGTGACGTCAGAGCACTCTCGACCGTTTTTGTTAATAACAAAGCCAATTGTTAATTTAAAAATCTAAAATTTGAAGAGGACGCAGGTATTGCAATTATCTTTCGATTGCTTTTTGACTCATGTCGGCTAGCTATCTCTGGGCCGAAGTTATGCGCAATCGCTTTTTCAATTTAACTATTATAAATTATGTTTAAATAATTTAATAAGCGGAAAACACAACATTAAATTGATGTTTTATTTTATAATGTGAATTATTTTGTTTATTCATGTTTGAGCATCAGATTAAATATTGGAAAATGTATTGGCTGTTGAAGAGATACAAAACATTTATTACAAAGGGAAAATCGCTCATTAAAATAAATCGTTAAGATATAATATGGATATTATCAAAAATTAATTAAACGAGTTCATAATAATTTGAATAATTTTCTGTATTTATTGGTTGAAATTCAGGATCACATTAAAATTTTTGTCTCTTTGAAATTCATAATATCGAATATGTATTTACACCCAAAATCAGTTTTGTTTATAAAAATTGAGTAGGTAGTATAAGTATTCAAAATGGTGGGAAAGAAAAACGTAAATAAATCAAATTAGGTGTTTACTGATTATTTGGGATAGTTGCTAAGACATTGGATAGAATGAGCTTGCTGGCCAGACTTCTTAGGCGCCGGGCTTTAATTATTTGTGTGTTCAGCTTTATTCTCACTATCGTTTGCAACAAATTTATCGGTAATTTGTTTAGTTCTCAAGTAGATGACTACACGGTCGCTACTTATACGGGACGCAGCTATGATATTTAGAGCACCTCCGACTACTACTAAGTTTTTCAGTTCAACGAAATATTCACGGATATTACGTTCGGTCAAGTGGGGAAAAATTAATCTTTGGTTTTCTTTTGGCTAGTTTAATTGATTTAAGGGAACTATTCTTTTAGTTTTGGGCGTGGCGTATTTTAATTTATTATAAAACGTTTTTTTTTTTTTGCGAATGGTTATTTAGTTCGGCCGATGCATTTATCGTTGCTCGTTCAGAGGTTATAGCAGCTGTCTTGGTAGTAGATGTGTACACGTAATTGTATTTGGTAATACGGGAAACAGCTGATTATATTCAGTTCTACTGCCAGAATCAGCACGTGGAGGGATTAGGAGATAACGCTTGGTGTAGATAAACAGTTTAGATTGTCACTGTTAAAAACGATATTCGCGTAAATCGGAATGATGCATTGTCTGAGTTACTGGTTGATATTTTTCTCGATGTTTTTAGTTGCAGACGATGTAAGTAGAGCTATATGTAGAGATGTTTATGTTAAGCTTATCTAGTATGTTGTGGGTATACTTACCATTAGTTGTCCTAGTGTTTCCTTACGGCTTCGGTGTAACTGTTAGTCTACCGGCCAGTTTTTAAGCTGGCGGAAGGGTCACTTTGCGCAATTATACGGGTATAAATAATTTACGCAATATGTGAAAGCAGAGAAACACACAGTAATCTAAAATATAGTCGATGAGGTGCCATTTTATTTCCAAAATATCACTGAATTTTTGTGGTTTTTACAGTGAAATAAAACAATATTGAATTTTTGAGTTATAAAAATAATATTATAATAAAAAAAAAAATGGTATTTTTACAAATTTAGAGTTAAATGTATTTTAAAATAATTAAATATAATAAGTTAATAATAACAGATATAATAAATAAATAAGATAAATTTTCTAACTTAGTAACGTTTTCGGGCATAGTCCATCATCAGCTAAACCAATATGTGAACAGATACAAATTCTAAATCACACTGATAGGATGTAGCAACACTACGATTAAAGAGAAATATTTGGAAAAAAATTATTATTATTTTTTGTAAACCTCATTCTAAGAAATATATGGCATAATTAAAAATAATCACTTTGTTTTATTAATATTTAATATTCAGCGGGTGTGGATACTTTGGAAACGAAAAGAACGTGCTGCTGCCCGATCATATTTAATAAAAACCCCACAAATTTAATGATACTTTGGAAATTAAACAGCACTGAGAAACACGATATAAACTCAAAATTAACTAAGTTATTAGTGTGCCCTACGTAATCTAATTTTCTTACACAATTTTTTTTTAGCAAAATTTATTTTTGCGCTCCGATATTTTTTTCTCGCCGCAAGTCTAGCAGAAACAATTATAATTAAAAGTTAAGTAGAAAAATTAAAAATTTTATAAAAATTTGAAACATAATGTAATTGAAAAATTGAAAAAAAATATAGTAAAATTAAAATTAAACTTACAAAGAAAAATATAGATCAGTAACGGTAGAAAGTTCTGGAAAAATAACGATACAATACATTTATAGCACATTTTCGACAAATCCAAACTTCCAGTAACAACCAAGAACGAACAAATTATTTAACGTATAAACAAGAGAAGATTCTGTTCAGAGTTTAGTTATGTTAAGAGTTAGTTGTGTTAATTATATCAGTTATGAGCAATTTCAAATTCCGGTATTCATTACAGTTTCAAAAAAATACGTTATTTGTAATTTAATCGCAACGCGTCGTTCCAGAATACGTTTTCCTGTATGTAAGCCCTTGATTTTGCAAGGTAAAATACGACTATTAACATCAATTTTTATGACGTCGAAAATGAATATTTTGATACATTTTTAAATAAAAAAAATATTTTAAGAATTATCGTAAATTTTATTTTAGAATAAACTGATGCTCAAATATTTGTTCTAATTCATTTAGATATGCGTGTGTGTGTGTGTCTGGGAACAGAAGAAAATGATAGCCTTTTATTGTTCATCAAAAATCGTTATTGTCCATTTTTTGTTTTAGGGAATCAATAGTTATAACTGGCATGAAGTTATCTGATCAGCGTGCTGTGCCACATTATTTGAAAATTTCCGTTGAAGTCTAAACTGACATTGTTTGCCGCGACAAAAACTTTCTTGAACCTAACTGAGAGGTAGCCTCAGTTAATACATAGCTCTCTGAAGGTACCAAAATACAACAATTTACAGACCACCTAAAGAACGCTAGAATTTAGTAGCCACTATAGGAACTACAACATAAAGCAGTGAATTAGTTGTTGGTGATTTGATTTGTAAAATATATTTAAATTTTTGAAAATTTGTAGTTACTTTATCTTTTTAGTTACGGTACGAAGTAACATTTTCATGCCATTTAAAAGGTTGACTAGAATTTTGTATTCAGTTATATATATGTTTGCATTTTCCCTAAAAACAAATTTTTGAAAAATCTATGAAAATTTTCTTTAAATTAGAAAGCACAAAATACGCGATGCTATTAGTAAGAGTGATAAAAAGTATAAAACGGTCAAATTGATTGGATTTCTTTCTTTCTTTCTTTTTTTTTTTTTTTGTGCTCAATTATATAATGAACCGATCAGATACCGTTAATAGAATCAAATAGCAGGAATAATGTGTGGGAAAGGAAAGGACAAAACATAACGGGCACAATAAGAAGTGGAAAGCCTAAGCCTAAGCAAATGAGAATACAAAACTAAATATTCCACCAAAAGAGATGAACACTTAAACAAAGCCTGATGTAAACAACCGCATCATTTGAATGGAAAAGGCAATATGGTGGAGAAGCCAACAAGAAGAGAAAACGGGTGGCAAGCGGTAGAGAATGGTAAAACGCAGGAAAATACCAAAGACAACAACAGAGCGTCGATTGGCTGAATTAACTAGTAGAAGAATCGACTGTTAAAAAAGGAGAAAGCACATAAAACCGATTAAAGTCTGAAATAAAAATTTTTACACAGCGGCATGAGGTTAGAAGATAGGATTTATTTTGAAGAATCAAAAAGCAGCAACCCGAGCTAAAAAATCAGCCATCTCATTACCAAATATACCACAATAGCCGCAAACCCATAGCAAATCAATATGAATCGCATGGAGAGACGAAAGAATATCAATGAGAGAACGCGTATGGAGAATTATAAAGTCACAGAAATAATTAGAAAGGGGGAAGGCCTGGAAAGCATTCTTAGTCAGAAATAATCAAAAAATTTTAAGAAAAACGATTAGAATAAATGAAGATAACGGAACGCAAGATACAACTTGGCCCTGAATAAAGAACAGAAAGAAGAAAGTCAAAAAGATTTGGAAAGGTTAAAACCTGAAAGATTAAACGAAGCACCGAGACTAATAGGATTCCTGGAACCATCAGTGAAAATGGTTACATGAGGAAGAAAAAGGGACTGATAGTACTGTAGAATTTCTGTTTAATTATGGCTTGAGGGGGAGATTTTGAGAGGGAGGGTAGAATAAATACCCCGGAAGGATGACAGAGATCACTGAAGTTAAAGGAAAAATACAGGAGTCTGTTAAAAGAAATTGTGTAGGGCCAAAATTTACTAAGATGGAAAGAAATAAGAGATGAGATAGGCATTTTCCTAAGCACAAAACGTAAATTCTGGAAACTGAAAGATAAGAATGAATGAGTAGATAAGTGAGTAGAAAACGTTTAGCAAGGAGTAACATAAATAAGATCTGGGAATGAACAAGGGTGGTGTATTAGATTCAGCAAGAACTGCTGGGGGACTTAAGAAGATTTAGAAGTACCAAGGCAAAGTCAAAGGCAAGAATTTTGTATTGTATTTAATTTAGAGAGTCGGGACTTGGAGATACAGCCCTAAATAAAAGAACACTAGTCAAATTTGGAATGGATGATGAATTTATATAAGGAGATATGAATGTGGGGATCACCACTACATTTATTTATAGTTGGCGACAGGGCCTTCAGCAAGTTTAGCTTTTTAATCGAAGAGGACAGATATTTGATATGTTCGGAGAAGATCAGACGACTTAACAGAAGAAATTAGCATGAGAAAGAGACGTACAGTTTAAGGACAGACCTAACAAAAACAGGATTAAGCGGTTAATGAGTAAATACAACATAAGGAGACTTGGAAGGAGAAATTGAAAGGTTAATTGAAGAAGCAAGAGCGTGTTTTGACAAAATGAGAGACGAATTAAGAACACCATTATCTTCTAAAATAATATGGTAGGAAGACGAAAAAAGCAGAATACCATCAGCAAAGAATGAAGAAAAGTAAATTTAAAGGAAAGGAAGCAAGGAAGCAGTACTAAGAGTATAGATGTTAAAAAGAGTAGGGCTAAGGGAGGAGTCTTGAGGAAGATCATGAAAGATCCTGCTCGAAGCGCAAAGAAATGAGGAAGAGAGGGGGATAGAATGATTCAACATAAGATTAATAATAAGGGAAGTAAATTGAACTGGAATATTAATTGCTGTCATTTTATCCTTTAGAGTTGGTAGATGATAATTATCAAAAGCACAGGCAACGTCAATAAAGGAAGCCAAAGTGTAATCATTTTTATGAATAAAATGAGAAAGGAAAAGACTATTACAGACTTAATACATTGTGTACCTTAACACTTCATAACGGCTGGATACTACATCGAGAGTATAGATCCGCTTTTTTTACTTTTTAATAATAATCATGTTTTTTTTTGGTGCTTTTTACTTCCACGAAGTACTTCCTACACTACTACTTAGATTTTATCGCAGTTAAACAATTGCAAATAGGTTATTCATATTGATTCTGACGGAATACACCGTATAAATTTATTTCTTTTATTCATAAAATTATTATTAACCTTAATTTTTTTATATTTAGTTTTTAAATAATTAGAATGTTTTTATAAATTTATATACAGTGTCAAAGTTTCATTTCTTTTAAAATGCATCGCTAATTTATTTTTCATATTTTTAAAACTATTCACTTTTTATATTTTACATTCACGTTTTTATTTGTTTACCCTCCTGTATTCCTTAATTATTCCCAAAAAAATTTATAAATTTTTTATGTAGCTAAAGATTTTTACATAAAATTTTACGATAAAAAATTTGGTAACATGTTTTTTTTCATAATCTAGCTATCGATATTAAATGCCAAATATGACGTGAAGTGTAAAATGTAATTTTTATATAACGCTATAGTATTGGTAATGTTTTTTATCATTTTGGAATAAATTAATTCTATTGCGGTCTCACAAGTAACATCCTATTTTTATAGAATAAAATAAAATTGGTGGACACTTTAATTATTATATAAGTTATTTGAAATGTTTCAGGACCAAATACATTATCAGTTAATAGCATTTTTTTTTTGCCAGATAAATTACTGAAGCGTAAAGATAAATAATTATTAGTCTATATTAAAAAGGTATTAACGAGTAAATGAAAATAAAGTCGATGTGAAAACAGTATTACAAAAATGCTAACAAATTTACATTAAATGTAAGTAACGATACGAAATTACCAAAATAATTCTGTATTCAACAAATATATAACTCGTTGATTTCTTTTCGTTTTTTTTTTTTTACAATAGTTGTTTTAAAAAGATTTATTCGCTTCTTATTAGTTAATTTATATTTAAAACGTACATAATAATTTTCAGGTACATCGTATATTTCAATATGTTTCATAAACTTGCATTAAAAATGAATTAAGCAAATTTACAGCAAATATACGTTACATTACATGTGATTTAGTATAATTTTAAAATTACACTCAATGAATTAGGTACATCGCAATATTTTTTTTACATGTACATACGAGTATATACCTCTTTTTTTGTTCTTCGCTCTATAAGCATGTTATTTTTCGTACTTTTCAAAATTTCGTTCCTTTTTATTCAATAATATTTGCAGTTATTCACGCTAGCTAGAAATAAGTACCGTAACTTTTTCGGCGCATTTTTTGCCGACTAATTTACTATACAACCGAATTTCCGACAGCTTATTTATATCGATGGTATTTTCGACCGTAGCCATTTTGAAATAGGACGCGAACTTCATTACCTTCTTTTTGTATAACACCAATGTCTAAAGTAACAAAACGATAAAAGTAAAAAAAAAAAAAAAACTACGTAAAAATAATGAAGCCTTAAAACACATTCATTTCTAAAATAATAATAGTTTTGCACTGAAAATGTCAGTTTCATGAAGGTACATAGAAAATAAAAGTAATTAATAAAATAAACCAATACTGCAGCCGCGCTCGTAAATTTTGTAAAGACCAAACAAAAGCAATTTATCAATTTCTTTACAGATTGTAATTACAAAATTTGTTAATTTTCTTGAACACTAGAGTGGACCAAGCGAGGATATTCGTTCGATTATTTTGTATGAAAAGTAGAAAGAATGTGTAACGGAAAAATAACATAGATGCAGTTAGATGCGATAAGGAAACAAATTATTTTGACTGTTATAAAGCGTAGCGCTACAGCCGATTTTATACTGTCCAGTAATATATACGTAAAAATTTAGCATTAAAATTCGTTGTTAATTTTTAAAAAAAAATCTTTTAAACTTACATTAGAAGTATCGTAACAACTATTCTGGTCTATTGCATCTGGGTCGTCGTTAAATCTAGCATATTTAACAGTGTCTAATTTACGTTGACACGATTCAATTGGAATCCAAACGTACGTCTCTGGGCACAATAAATAGGAAGGTTTTATGTTCGCTTTATAACGCACTTTCGGGCATGTATGAATGTAAAAACCCATGTAATAGTAACATAAATCCGGCGAAAAAGTACTCAGTTCTCGAACAAGAGCTACTTCTCTAATGGAAAAAAAAAGAAAACTTCATTAAGTGATTTAATTAATTAATTACGTAAAGTAAAAATTTGTTTAATAAAAGTGTGCAACTTAATACTTGGAATTCGTTAAAACTTTAAACAAAGCAAAGCTAAACTTTTGATCTTTTAAAATCGGTATTAAAGAGGGAAAACAAATTGTTATCAACTCTGATTATAAAAATATTTCATTTGTTAAATTTTCAATGAAAAAATTTTAAATAAGAATAATTGTGGCTAACAAATCTGTCGATTATCATGATAGACCACCTGATAAGATATTTAGACTTTGGAGCACAACGGTAACAGAAGGAATATTCGAAGCGAAACCAACGGGAGGTAGATTGAGAACTAAATGCCTAGTTGTGTACAGTAAACGAGCGTTTACCGTATGCAGAGTTTAAGGCCATCGCTCTTCAAAGGAAGGTATATAACATTGTGTCATACAGCAACTTAACAAGGAAAGAAGATGTCAAACAAACGAATCGTACAGAGATATGTCATCATTGTAAAACTACATCTTTCCTACCGTAAATATACGTTAAGTCTCTTTAAATTTCGTTTATTTTTAGTTTTTATCGTTAATCGTTGTAAAGAAGCCAAGTATATATCACCAACGTCAACGCGTTTAAAATGGCATGTACGTGACTAGATTTTTAACGAATAAAAAAACAAAAGTTAATACAATATTCGGTTTCGTTTAAAAGGTGATCGAATTAACGGAAAAATAGTAATGGATGACCGACGATGATTGATTAGTTTCTGTTATTGACCAAAAAAAGCTTCTTAAAAACAAGTGTATTGACTAATTCAGAGTGATCGCCGCATTACACAACAATAACAGCTAAACAAATTAGAGACAGCGAGAATGTCGTATTTAATATTTCACCGAGCTGCTGATCATAAAAATGAAAATGTTCGGTCGCACTCGTTTTCCGAAATTGCTGAGGCTCTTGTAAAGTCAAGTTCACGTTCGCGTTACACTCTTTATACTCTCAAATTTCATAACCTACAATTTTCACTTATTGCGGAAATGGCTAGTTGCAAATAATAGAGAAAAGGATGCAATAAAACGTGACTGGAATTTTCATTGACAAATAAGACATCACATTTTGTAGCAACGTAAGAAATATATATATTTTTGCGGTCCGTAAAAATATCTATTTTATTTCATTCTGGCACCTTAAAGATCTCCGCATTAGAATTTAACTTAGAATAAAGAATGAAGCGACTTTTCACCTGTTTTAACAGTTCATCAGATTTCAAATTTAGAAACTCTTACAATAATAGAATGGTTGTTCAACAACAAAATAGAAATAGTTAAATGTGACATGCAGTAAACAGTTGATTGGAAAACAATTACATTAAAAACTATTATACTACAATGGCATGTTTTGGAGACTACTGCTTCATAAAATTACGGTTAAAAGTAGGTTGGGAACACATATGTACAGAATTATTTTACAAATTATTAACCTTAAGCTACTATAGGTACCCAGACGTAAGAAACTGTATTTAGGATCGTAAAAGAAGTAAACTGATGACACGCAATGCGGCAATATGTCGATAACCCCAACAGCAATTAACTTTCCATCTATTCGGTAATGTTGATGATATAAGCCGTATCGGTAAACCGGTGCGTTTTTTCCGTTCATTTCGTTTATTTCTTCTGGCTAAAAACAGTGTGTATTGTGATAAAAAATTACTGCTAGAATTTGACAATTATGTAAAATATATAATGTACAATTCAAAAATCGCACAGTTCTTCTAAATTTAACTTTTTTTTCATAAACTTTTTTTTACAGTAATCAAGGTGAAAAGTTATCTGGAATCAAAAAAAATACTTTGTTACTACAGTACGCGTACATACATACATACATACATACATATATATATATATATATATATATATATATATATATACATATGTTCCAATTTTATGTAACGAAAGTTAAATGTTAAATGAAAACGTCGTTCTTAATCATGCACCCATTAAATTTTAGTAACAAAATATTATTATATTATATTTTTTCAAGAATTTAAATTAATATTATTTGTTTTATGTTAAAAAGAATATGTTTTGAAATTTGTAACATTTTAAGATATTTCGTTCATTTGTTAGGAGTGATTTAAGTTAATGTGATTTATATCCTTCTGTAGTATATTAAGTTGTTTTGGTAGTTTAACAAAATTTATAGTATAAAATATAGGATGTATTTTTTTTTTTTTTTTTAATTATATAAAATTAATTTGAAAATATTTTAATTTAAAGGAAATAAGGATAGGATTTTTGTGATTATGATATTTTTTTTGTGTCGATGCCGGTAAAAATGACGTCGTAAATTTTGATAATTTTATACAAAGTATAGAAGAGAAAGAGATAGAAATGTAAACAAGAGGTGTCAAAGGGCAGAGCCCCTTGCGAGGCCAAGATGGCCGAGTTTATACATATATACATGTATGAACGAACGAGTGTTTGCTAAAAGATCAGTTTTTTAGTTTTTGTTTTTTAGTTAACCAAAAGAAAATCTTAAATCTAAAATTTTATTTGTATTTCGAGGAAATAAAAAAAGTAATAAATAATTTTAATTAGATCATTTAAAGAAACTAATGAGTTACAAATTTCATAAAACAAAAAAAAAATATTTAGACTGATTTTATCTGTTAATATCATTTATACAAAATTCCCTGTATTATTATTTTCTTTTTTTGGCTTTTATTTAAAAACCCGAAAAAAGTGAAAATTTACGTTTCTACAGGAAATTACTGAGTAAACATCTTTTGTGATGGGGCTGTTTTTTTTTTTTAAAATCAGTTAGTTCAGAAATACATCTAATGAAACTTTAATACCAATTAACATTGATTAGCAGAAAAACGCAATCTAAGAAGTTATTCTGCAATGCACAAAACTAAGTATAAATAAATAAAAAATATTTAACCTCTATGGTGGAAGTAACAAGGAACCGTCGATAACTAAAAGTGGTGCTTTTTTGCTCGTCTTCTTTGTGTACAGATATCTGATATTTTTTATACAATTCATATTCCTCTAGAAAGTATTGTTCATAATCAGGATTATCAGTAACCAGGATAAGATCCACCTATCAAATACATTTCATCTAATTAGCCTACAATTAAGAAAATGGCGCGCCAAAATTCTACAAATATGGGACGCTTTCACGTTATAAAATATAAACATGCAGTAGTTTAAAATTTAAAGAATTAATAAAAATATTAACGGCGTGTAATATTTACATAAATGCACGTACACAACATACAAACTTTCGACGATTATCGATTATGTTTTGTTAACGTTTAATTAAAAAAAATATATAGTTTCCTATCGTAATGAGAAATGCTAATTTACAACTTACGATCAATTAAAATGTTTAATCTTTTACACAAGACGCATGAAATTTCAATACTAATAATTTTTTCGATGTTTAATTATTGATTAAACAGATTCAAAATTATCTATAGTTTTACATTCTGTTCAAAGCTGGATTAACAAATATACAAGAAAATACTAATAATTTTTCAAAATTGTACTCGTCATAAAACGATAAATATAATTGACAACTCTGCGAACTGTCGAAATTCCTTTTTTTAGTTTAATTTTAATAAAGTACAATAGATAGATGTCGCGACATGTCGAATTTGAGTGTTGCTCTGTCAGTCGTTGATTTATGATTTAAATCTTAATATGGTAAGGCTCATCATAGTAACGCGGTTGAAAAGTTTTTAAAAGTTTGTCGAACTGACCACTTTTGAATATTATTGGAAAATGCGTTGTACCTATTACAGAGTACATTACATTTTAAGGTATATGTAAAATAAATAACAAAAATTTATATGGTGGCCACTGAAATATAATTTTTAAATTCCCGGTTTTCGTGGTCCAGATCCTCCCGATTTCCTGATTACTAGAATTGTACAAAAAGAAAAATGAAATTTTTTTGTTACTATTGATAATATTTGACCACCGCAGCATATTTTATATGAATAAAACAGAACTTCGTAATTTATTTTGAGTAAAGTACATTAAAAAATGTATCCATTTTTCGTTTTAAATGATTTTTTCTTATTAAAAATATCGGTTTTTGGCTATTTTTACTTTTTTTCCCCAGTTTTACGACAAAATTCCCGGCTTATCCCTGGTTTCCCGGTTGGATGACCACTCTGTTTTAATAATCAGTTGTTTATTTATCCAAAATTTTGAAAATTTATATTTTGCTCAGCTAAGCTACAATCTTGTTCGATGTCATCTTGGTGATTTACAACTTCGCATGTGGTTATTTCGCTCTTTATTGTTGGCGGTGCGCTATGTTTTTATATCAGTCATTAATTTAACTGAAAACTTTATTCAATTTTGATTAACCATGTGGTTTATTAAAAAAACTAACTATTCAACGTGTTTTTTTGATAAGAAGTATTTTTAGAGGAGGGGGCTCCTATAACGCAACCGGTAGACACGAAAAAAAAATATGTTCATTATTATTATTTGTTCATTGAAAGTCCATTATTACACCGTATATTTATTTATTCACTTTAAATTCTGCTCCGACCTAAATCTCAGTTATTTAAATACATTTTTATATTTTGACATTTAATAATCGTTTTACCAGCGATAATTTTAACGCGGGACATTTGCTTTTTCAAAAATACAGCTTCCTGTTCAGCTACCGTGATTGGGTGCTAGATTTTTCTTATTCTTTTCTGTATCAGTAATTGTTGAAAAAGTGTTTTTATTATTTTAGAGGAAATATATTAAATTTTATTTATTTTCGGTCCGTTTGTCAATTACTTATGTTACATTTTAATCTTCATTCTTTATACTTATATATTCAATATTACAACACTTAAATGTACTTTTTAACTAGAGGGGTTACATGTTAAAAATGCTCTATGTACATATAAAATAAATACATTTCAGTATTAAAGTATTCTAATAAATAACCAAATACTAAACTTAAAATAGAAAAATAAAAATTAAGAAATAAATTGTCGTTTATGTCCCCTTAAAAAAAGATTAATCAGTAAAAAATATTGATTTTGCGCTATTCTTAACAATTAAAATAGACGTACAATAGCAAATGTTACTTCATTATTAGTAACATTTCCGCATAATTGTAGCCTAATCCGATGATTTGGGATTAAATTGATCAAACCTAGTATATTACATTAACAGACGTTAGAATTAATACATATCAATGCATAATAACCTTAAGGTCATGCACACATTTCTTCTTCTCGTGGTCGGATAAAAATTCTTCTAAAGATTTTACTTTTGGTACTTTCTTTCTTTTATCAAAAAACTCGAAGATTTCATCTTCCAAAAAACCTTTGTCCAAAAGCTTTTTTCTTCTTCTTTCTAACCGTTTCAGTTTAGCTTTCGATCGTAATTTTTCATCTGGATATAATTAAAAACAAATAAAAAATACAAGAAATCATAAATACGTAAGTAAATAGAACCGTAATATTTACAGTAATAAAAGGAAGATTGTCGTATGACTTTGATACGTAAAAACTTATAATATTCAGGATATAAACAATTTTTGCTCTTTTCACACAAATTTAATTTTTCAATTGTTTATAATTTTAATTTCACATTATTGTTACAATAACGGCTATTTATACAAAGCGATTTTACTGCGGTTTAGAATCAGCATTATTTAAAAGTTTTCTATTTTTAATATCGGTTTTTAATTTAAAGTGATTGAAATACTATCAAAAAACCAGTATTAAAAAGCGCAATAAACAAAAAAATAAAATTGTTTAAAAAGTATGTTTTAAAAATAAACATTAATTAATGAATAATACTATTGTAGTTGTTAAAATGATGAAGATTATTTTATGGATTAAATTTTAACGTTCAAAGACGAAACAGAAAGTAAAATAGTTTTATTAGTTTTTGAACATTTTTGTGATTAAATATGTCACATTTAAAACAGCATACACATTAATTTATCTTCTACTAAATAAAATCCCAATTGTTTTTTCAGTAAGATTCAAGAAAATATTTACAATGTAAATTTATGTATATGTAAACACGAAAATGGTGAATACTATCGTTCGACAAAAATAGTAGTGTTATTGTACAGAAAATGAAATCATCAAAAACATTATTTAATCAAAGAGAATTAGTTTGTTGTCTTAATAATCCGAATAGACGGACATAAATAATAAAATTGTTATGTTTTTTTAACGTGAAAGTTTATTTGTACTGTTCAAGAAACTTTTTCCGAAGCAACATGTGTTTTGTATTTGAATAAAAAAAATTATATTTAATTTTAAGCGAGTGTATTTAATAATTAATGTTGAAATAATACAGTCTTAAGCGAAAATTGTATATAAATATGTGTAAGCTAAATTACAGGAAAGCTAACTTTATATTTAAATAATTAATTTGTATTCTGTATTAATCTAGTATATTTGCAACTATGTAGTTATTACAATGCCTCTAAACAAAAAGTAACCATATGAAATTACTTTGAATCTACATAAGGTAGTTGATGTTCAAAATTGAAACGTATTATGTTAACGTTTTTTAAGACGATGTCGAATTACTGAAAAACTGTAGTTCTGTCTACCTCGATGATTAATATATGAACAAGTTTAATCAAGCATGATGTTTCATACGCTGAGGATTCCGTATGTTGAGTTAAACATAACTATAATTTACATTTATAAAATACTAAATTCAAAACAAGGAAGTCAGATTTTCCGCACTGAAAAAAGGAAGAGAAACACGTAATTTTTTTCGCTTTTTTGAACTTTTCGCCAACTTCAAAAGTTCCGTTAAGGAAATGAAATATGGTTTCGTTCTCGACAAATAGCGATCTTTCCAACGATATATCACGTGCCAGGAAAAAAAAACATTTTTTTTTCAAAACTTTTGAGCTTCCGACATCCCGAGGGCTTAAATATAAAGTTGTAAGCTCGGCTATATTTTTCCTATAAACCGGTCCTTTGTGCATAAGTTTGAGATATGTTTTGGTTTTCTCTACTTTTTTACTCAAACTACAGTTGTACATAATTTTTTTGCTGCTTTTGAGCCGAAAGGTGAGGTCTAAATAATTTTTTAACCGTAATTTTTTGCTTTTATGAAAAAGCTTCTACTTTTTGTTTTATATTTTGAATTTCACTTTTAAAGGTTTGTCTGGTGATGAGTTATGAATTTTTAAGTGATTTTTGAGATCGTTCTATATTCCATATTATATATTCTTGACGGATCGTCCAGCATAATCGGTTAGCTTAAAGTTATAGATTGTTTTAAAGAGAATTTTAATTGTAATTTATGATTCAATTTTGAAGTTTATAAGTCAATTCGTTCGTGAGTTATTGATATTTATTTGATATTTTTGTCGTTTCTGAACTATCTTATTAGGATTCCGTACATTACATGTGTATGAAATCCTAAAAGGGTACGAAACAAAAAAACAATACTATTCATTGATTTGTATTAATTTTGGATCTATTTGGAGTAATTAATATTTTTTAAAATGCCATCAGTAATATTTTAAATTCTGCTCATTGAATATACGAGAAAATTAATCATACATTTTTTAAATGTTGCAGTTTTACATAATAGCACATATTTAAAAAAGTTCTCTTTAGTACTTTTTATTACCGAACTATTAGCTATAATACACAACTTTAAAATTTTCTTCTCATTTACTGTAAATTTTAATTTCAGTTGTTTAAAAAAATTAGACCTTACTTTAAAATTCTCAACAATTAGAATCGAATTCTTGTAATTTTTTCGAAATCAATTTCGGTTCGGAAATTAAGTTTATACAAACTGCTACATGATTCAACCATAAATTTAGTTTTAAAGGATTCAGATAAATTCATAGTGACTTGGATCTTGTCTTTTTAAAAATAATAATTCCTTCTTTACAACGTAGATGCAGTTAAATTTAATTAAGTATCGATCTCCACAGCTCTTAACAGTTGTCAAATAGCATGTGATAAAAGCAGCCGCAAAGTATATAATGTTTAAAGATTACTATGTTTTAAGTAGATGCATCTAAGCCTGCTTACTGCAATTAATAAATTTAGCTTTCTCATCGAGAAAAAAAAATGGTAGTACTAGGACACTACAGATTATGAAAAAAGTCAAAAAAATCAGCAAGATTTTAGAATAGGTTTTATAATAAGTAAATTTAAAATTTCATTTTGCATTATTTTCATTTAGTTACTCATTAAAAAAAAGAAAAAAACACCACACACTTTCAAGGAAAAAGAAAACTTTTCAGAATTTTTTATCTAAAAAAAGGTTTGGTATTAGACTATTTGCAGTTTTCAGGATTAATTTGTTAAAAAAAAAAGTCTGAAATTTACAATAAAATTTTTTAAGTTCACTGAATATTAAAATAACGTGATTGATACCGAGAACATTCGTATTTGAACTATTTAAAAAAGTTCATTTCATTTTCAGTTATTATTATTACTAAGTTTACCTATTCGTTTTACCGTTCTTTAAGTAAATAGCTAAATATTTTCTATTTAAACTAGCATTTATTGGTACCAAGTTACAACTTTTAAAAATCTAATTTATTCTTAACGTCTTAAAAATAACCTGCAAATTAAATCTGTTATTGGTCTCAAATGTTTCGCGTTTTTAAATCTATTCCTATCAAAAAGTTTTTAAATATTGTCTAGCCGAGAAATGGCCTAAAAAAAAATTCTCCCTGCGTTTTAGAACGGTCAAAATTATAAATTTCTATATAAATCATACACTATTTTCAGAATAAACATTTTTGTTGTAAAATCGATCCACGGCGCGAACGGACATAAAAAAACACGCGATGAACGTACAAATCTTCTTCTTTTTTAAAGTTGATAATAATGTAATAAAAGTAACATCTGTTGATGTAAATCCATATTAATTTACAACATATGATGTTATAAATAATATTTTACCACTAACTTCTGTTTATAACGCTACAAAATCATTACGAAATATCGGCATGACCAAGAACATATCGAGATCATCGATTGCATTTGTCAACGTAAAGTATATTGAAATGGATTATTCGGGTAAATATTTAAAAAATGGAGAAAAAGTAAAAACCTGCTCTCAGTAATCCGGAATAAGAAAGCTTGCCATTGCAAACATTTAAATTTGAATTATCGCTTGTTACATATTTTTTTTCCGGTGTACGGCATCGATCTGGTTTTTCTGATTTGTCCATATTACCTATACAATCAAATATGCAACAGATATAATATAAAATGCAATATTTATTTAATTAAGTACATAAAAACAATAAATTTAAACGTATTTGTTTGGTTTAATCGTTATTCACGACATTAAAAAAAAAATATTAATGTTTATCAAAAACATGATTTGTATCCTCGTCAAATAAATCAAACTAAACTCGGTGACTGAAGTAACATTAGTTTCATTCGCTTTTTGTTGGATACGGTATTTTATACCGGGTTTTTGTTCACATTTAAAGTTACTATTTCTTCTAAACAAGAGGTTTAATATTCACACATTAAACACTTAACGGATATTACTTCATAATAACTGATTTAATGTCTATTTTTATCGATAGATTTTTATATTTTTGGTATGACGTCAAAAAAATAAATAAATAAATAAAATTCTACCATCTACTTTTAGTAGCCACATATTGCATAGATTTATATTTTTAAATTGCTCATTACAGTCCAAATTGACATTTATTAATATCTGCAAAATTAAAGTAATGACATAGTCCAAAATAAGCCTATATATTTGTTTATGATGTGATAATATATCCCTTACACAAATCTTGAAATAATTAAACCAGAAGTGGTATGAGTATTGTACACTAGAATAGACTCTTGACTATTTAAAGTACGTTTACATTTTCACAATTATAAAAAATTATTATATATATCATGTGCACATACATACATATACAAAGAAATCACGAAAATAAGCAATAAAATGCATTTACGAAAAATCACAGTATGTTCCTAGTTTTTTATTTTGTGAGTTTTAATTAGAGTTTTTTCATCAACTATACATAAAGGGACTTCACCTGCCAGATAAATAAAAAATAATTAGACATTTTTCCTAACTTTGTGTTTATTTAAATGTAAAATATAGAGTAAAAAAAATATTTTTTATGTTCTAAGTTTATGTTATCAAAATTTCTCAAATTGAAACTGCGTTTATATATATATTGTTTACCGAAGTTTTTACTGAAAATATTGCAGAAAACAAGAAAAAATTAATTTTCTTATCAGTTCATCCATCGCTAAATTTTTTTCAAGCTTCAGTCTTATTTTGCACTTTGGGGAGCAGGTAAAAATTTTCGAATTTTTGCTCTTGATTATTAACCGCAAAACAATATTAAATTGAAAGTATTTTAAATTAAATAAAAGAAGTAAAAGAAACAAAAACGTGGCAGACGATAAGAGAAAAAGTTTATACCAGAACATAGAGAGGAAAGTGTAGAACAGAAATAAGTAATTGTGAAGAAAAGTATATAGAGTCAAGTACCTGTTAATTGGCAAACAAGATTACGATGAAGTCTAGTTATTCATAATTTACCATAATCCTTCTTTTATTTGTTTTTTTACCAATATTAAAAAAAAAAAAAAAAAAACTTAACTAACCTACTTTATAATAATATTAACAATAATCATCTCTTTATGTGTATATTCAATACAATAGATGCGATACTGAAGTCAATAAATATTTTTATTTAAAAACAGATTAAAATACGTAAAGAGGTTTCACGGTTTGTATTACTAAAATTGGAATTAAAATTTTTGGCAAAATGACGTCACTTTTTGAAACGTTATTTGACGTGTTCGAAACGTTAAGTAATGTTTTAAAAAATGATATAGTTTTTATCCAAAATTTTCATTTTATTAAAATATAACTATTTACATACAATACTTTGGAAATTATTATATAATATACAGGTGTCCATATAGATGACCATCAAACTTGAAATTCTAATACAAGAATTTTATGCTGACTAAAAGAGTTCCTAAAAAAATAGGACCGCGTAAGTGCTTGGGCACAAAGCTAAGGTTAAACAACACAAAAAAGAACATTTTGTGACAAATTTTTCGGAATAATACGCAAACGACTAATCGTGTTACAAAAATTTTAAATTCACATCGTAAAAAACTACACTGACTAACTTTGGACTCTTTTCTAATTGGTTTTATTTCTCTTCTTCTCTTATTGATATACCTGTGTCATCATCTCGGTTGATATAAATTAATCAACACGTAGTGTTTCATACTTAATCATAAAATGTTTATTTAAGCCTAGAACACAATACTGGGGTATTTTTATACCCCAAGGCAATTTAAAAGTTGCAAATAAAGTAGGTATTGCCCAAATATCAGCCCAGGACCCCGACCATAATTCACTTTAAAGTCCTACGAGGGTGGAGAATTGACGAGAGCTTTCGACCGGGAAAGACGCGAAGTAAGCGTGGGGTACGAAAATACCCCAATGTTGTGTGAACGTCAGTGCTTCGTGCGATTGTGTGAACGTCAGTGCTTCGTGCGATTGTGTGAAAGTTCATGTTTTTGATTTTAAAGTACAATCTTAAGTTCTCCAGCAGTTTTTGCAGCAATAAGTACAAAATGATTGAATTTTACAATTCTACAAAAGGTGGCCAATGACACATTTGATCAAATGTATTACGAATACACAACAGCACGTAAAACACGAAGATGGCTGGTGCGCGTTTTTTTTAGCATGCTGCATCAGGGTGGCATAAATGCAGCAATAATTTACAATTTTAATTGTGCACATGAAACGATGATAAGGCGAGATTTTATTAAGTCGCTTGTACGAGATCTGATACAACCGCAGCTCGAAGGACGTCGTTAAATACTGACGCTATGACCTAATATTTTATTATCGATTCAGAAAATACTAAGTGTAGATGATATCCCGACTGTCAAACAGCCAGGTAAATTGGTTCGCTGTCAGTTCTACGCCAGAAAATTTGACAGAAACACGATAGTCTGTAAGGAACATAGACACATACAGTGCGATTAGAAAAATTAATTTTTTTTTTTATAATTTCTATGAATTATTTTACTAATGGCAATTGTAAAAAATTATATTTTTACATGAATAAATTTTTTAATAACATTTATATTCACTTTCATCTTTTTTTGAGGATCATCAATTTTTCAATTTTCACTTGTTCAAATGAACATGCTTTTTAGAAAAAATCAAAATTCTATTTTGTACGTGTTCTAGATAATTGTTTGCAGTTTCCAAATCTTTTCGGATTTTTAAAATCGGATGAAAATTCGAAAAGTTATGCTCATTTTGTCAAAAAAAGTAAAATTACCATTTTTTTCAATTTTTTCATAACATGTTTGCATTACAGTTTATACTATTCTCTTCGTCTTGAAAAAACGAAGAAAATTGTGTGTTGGAGAATTCATTTTTATAATAAATATTTGCGCAAATCGCGTTTAAAGGTGTGGGGAACAGAAATACCCCAGTGTTGTGTTTAGTAGCAAAAAAAAAAAAGTGTTGTGTTCTAGGGTTAAAATTGTCTTGATCTAATATTGGTTACTTGTGTACTATTCTGAAAAAATTTAAAAACGCAAGTTGTAAATATTTCATTCTTTACAAATTTTATATACCAGCAAATTGATTATTAATAATAATAAAATATAATTAACTTACAAATATTAAGCTCATTTTCGTTAGGATGTAACAAAGCACTTGGTATAATTTTTGTACTGTTATCATTGGATACTGTATTAAAATGAACATTCAAGTCATGTATGTCGTTATGAATACCTGCAATATTATACGTAATATGTAATAATGCATTTTTTAATTTAATGTTAAATGTTTATTTTTAATTCTAAAATAAAACAATATCAAACATACTTGAGCTTCTGTCGCGTGCCTGATTACCACTGATTAAATATGAATTTACATGTTTTATAACCTTTTTCTGTGATTTTGTCAATCTAAATTCGTTCGCTGGACACCTACAATAATGTTTCTATTATTAAAATGATAAATCACTTCCAAGTTCTATAATCATATTGGAACACTTAGCTATATCGTACATCATTGCGTTACTTATCAACTATATTTAGTCATTACTTATGCTGATATTGAATTTCTATTATTTAATTGATAGGGTAGGGTTCTTATTGCACACATGAATTAAACGAAATCACAATAATTTTTATCACTTGTTAACGTAATTTAATACGAGATAGGCGCTAAAAAAATTATTAAAAAAAAGAAAAAAAAACTAATTATCAGAACAGAAAATATGAATTTTAAATTTTTGTAGAAGCTCAATTTTATTACTAAGAAGATGAAAAAAAGAAAAATCTGAGTTAAATAATTCCAAGTTTTCTTTTTAATTTAAAAATTCTTGTTTTCTGAATTATTACTTCTATATTATTATTATTATTATTCTTTTTCGAAGTATTATACTTTTAGATCATTTCGGAAATTGAAATGAATCGACAAATGCACCACGGAAATTGATCTGTTATAGACAATGAAACTTTTGAATGTAATAATAATAAAAAAAAGTATTTCAAAAGTTCTAATTTTTATAGAGTACAAGAAGACAATTGTTTACATTTTGAAATATAATTTTATGACCAATATTAAAATAGAACAATTGTAGCCTACTCGAAATTAAACAATTTAAAGAATAATACTACTTAAAATCTAATTTTTAGAAAATGAAGATATTAATGACTTTATTTTTTTCATTAATTTTTCAGAAAATGCCAAAAACTAAATGAAGTTTCAATTTCAAATTTATTTAAAATATAGAAAATTTGAATATTGTAAAAATTATTTACGATTAATGTCTTCACTTATGATTCTGATATCACTATTTATCATACCTAAAGAAGGTTACCATAGATCATCAAACAATATCTGTTCGCATCAAGGACCTAATGAACAATTTTAGAAACATCTTATAACTTTAACCTTTTAACGTAAATTTTTTATCGTAAGCTCTGTTAGAATGCTTATTAAAAAGAAATGTTTATTTATATTATATCCATAATGAACACGAAAGTGGTCATGCAAACTTTCAGTTTATTTTCATAAATTACTTATATTTCTTGAATATTTTTGCTTTTACGTATGCATATTCAGTTCATTTTTCGATGCAATCGAATCGCCATTTTTAAAACAAAAGAATTTACTAACTGTGAACTTTTTTTAATCTGCAATGAAGTTTTCGTTTTTCGTTAGTGATGCATTTTCATACAATTGTAGTGAGTAAATTTGATCTTCTCACGTGACAAAAAGTTTCTTTTTTATGGTTTGTGTTTAGATAATATTGATGAATTATAAAATATCGACTGTTTATTACAATAATATTAACGATCAGAAATAATGAATAATATTCCAAGAATATAATGATATTTTCTTCCTATGTAATCTCTGTTTAAAATTCAGCTTCCACATTGTTAATAGCCGTCTAAAGCAAGCCTTGTAGTGAACATTTACACCATCTTTGTATATAATCTTCCAGTAATGATCGTTTTTCTATTTAACTAAAATTTTAAACTGATTATATATAATAAAGCGTTACATTTCTTTTTTTATACACCCAGTCAATACCTAATTTTTCTACAAATATCTGTTTCCATCACATTCAGGCATTTTTGTAAAATTATTTTTCTCATCCATTTGTATTCACCATAATCTTTCGTTTTTGGTTTCGTTATAACTGAATAAAAAATACTAATATGTTATATAAAACCAGATTTAATATTTGATACATTTGCAAAATATACTTTTTACGTTTAAGAAAATTTTCATCTAGTTCACTTTAATCTCTACGAAATAAAAGTTCAGCTGAGAATTTCTACCGAATTTACTTTTTGTTGTATGTCGATTATTAAAACTATAAAGTTAATTAGTAACAAGATAATAGTAAAAATTTTGTCTACAATAAAACCTTATAAAGAAGTTTATTTTATCACTTGTAACAATTACATTACGTAATTAAATTCGATTAATACGTGTTACAAACCGAATACCTATTTATTAAAGAAACATAATTATTCCATTTTAAATACCATTAAATTATTAGTTATTTTTAAGCATGATGCGTAATTAATTATATTTCATATTAATCTATAATTTGTAAAACCGATAATCATAAACAAGTCAATGGAAAAAACTATTATTTTTTGAAACAAATGTATTAATCCTTAAAAAAAATACTATTTTTAACATCTTTTTTATAATTTTTATTGTTTTTACATTATCAATGCACTTATTTTAATGAGTAAAACTAATTAAAAAATTTTTTAATAATGTAAGCATTAAAACAATTACATTTATAAGTATTACCTAATTGTATACAATGGGCAACAATCGTTAACTAGTGTAGGTTTATAACAATAAGAACCACATCTGCGCCAACCTCTGTCAATTAAATTTTGGTAATCTTCTGCTCTTACCTGATATAACCATAAACCTAAAACATATTTTGTTATGATGACATACAAACAATAATAATAATATTTAAGGGCAGCAAAAAGTAGATATCTAATATTTATATTTTATTAGTTTAATTTTTATTATAAACAAACCGTAATCATTACGTCCAGCCGTAGAACTACAGTATCCGCAATAATACGATCGTTGTTCGCCATAAAAATGAACAAAAGAAAGCGAACACATTATAATAGTTTAAAAAAATTTAAATTCCTCCAAATTTACGTTGTTTTCATTCAAAAAACAATCAGCTGATAACTGTGACAACGTAAATTTAATATTTATCGATTTTATCGTTTTATTGCTAAACTTGATCGTACATACCGTTTGTTTTGATTTGCGTCAGAAAACAATAATGTCGCTTTTTTTGTTGTTTTTTTCGTTATCTTGTTGTAATTATTTGTTTTGACTGTTATATTTTGTGTAGATTATTATTTATTATATGTACCTATTTCAAATAGCTTTAAAATTCAAAATTAGTTCATTTTCGGCAATTGATTAAAATCATAAAAATCTATGAAAAACAAAAATTGTTTCATTTATCGGTGTAAAATTGATGGTTATGCTAGAAAATACAGACTTTTTATAAATTAGTAACATTAAAAATATAAAATATTCAATTAAAACTTTAAAATTATAAATTTACTGCAGTAAAATTTGAACAAACACTAATTTGTACCACAGGATATAATAAAATATGCCAAATATAAACATTTACAACGGTATATATTTGTTTACTAGAATTTAACATATATGTTTATTATATTTAACAGAAAAAAAAGTGGTGTGATCATATTTTATCATAAATAAAGCGAAATAGTGTTTCAAATTCAGTTAGATTTAATTTTTTCGAACTATCTATTACTTTCTTTTTAGCTTTAATATTATGACAGTCATCATAGCTTTTCGATTTACTAATTTGTGAATACGATACAACAGTATGGAATAATAGTGTTAGTTACAATAATTTTTAATTAATAAAAAAATAATTATTAATATTAATAAATCAAAAAATTGAAATGACTTATAACACGTTATAAAAACAGTCACTGATTACATTGATCAAAAGAAGTTATACACATTAGCAGTATGTGTCTCTGTGAATTCATCATCTATATTTTTTGTAATTAACTGTTGTCATTCTACTTATTTTGATTAAAAATAGTAACATAATTTTTTAATTACTGAAGCTTCACATTGTTCATCTTCCTAAAGCGGTGTTGGGGAAAATTTTCTAAGTTATTTTCAAATTTTTTTCTTCATATTAAAGTTTCAACAGAATGAAATTTCAATAAAACAAAACTAAATACTAACAATGAATACTGATACTAGTTAAGATTATTATTGGAAAAAAATTGTCATAGTGGGTTGGAAGGTGGCTAAAGTTAGTTTGGGTTTTTGGATATAAATTTTTAAAATCTTTTGGATTACTGGACAGGATCAGCCTAGGAGGCAAAGATCAAAGCCCTCTTCCCCCAGGGAAGCATTCAGGTTACCGGTTTGATAGGGGCTTCAAACTGAGGTGAATTTTAGAGCCGCCGGCCATAATTCATATTAGATTTTTAAAATTTGGTTAGACTATTGAAAATGTACGGCTGGAGAGGAGGCTGATTGAGGTGAATTTTTGATCTCCTAGAAGAAAATTTGTGTTCGATTTTGAAAATTGATATTTGAGTTCGCACTTTGACACTGTAAGTTTATATCTCAATTCCTGACTGCTTTTCATTTCATTACTGATTATGTTCATCCAAATTACGATTTGTACAATTTTCCTTTTTAAACTTTTATCACCTTCCTTTTATTTACGTTCATCACCAAAGGTAATTGGAACGGTCACTCCCCATTTTGGCACGTAATTTGCAAGCCCATAATTTGATCGAAAATTTATAATACACTACACTACACATTTATACATGAGCAGCCAGTAGGAGGGAACACTGGATCACTTACCTATACTTATACAAGAAAGAAGTTAATGAAAAAAATTCAGGAAACGTGAAAGTTAAAGTAGAATGGTTTTCATGCGGTCAAGTGTTAACAAAAGTTATACCAAATAATACGGGTTTTTAAACGATCAGAAATTGCGAATGTAAATAAGACTTGTCGAAAACAAGTACTTCACATTTAAAATAAATAAAATGAATATGTAGGTCTAAACAACTGGGCACTACAGAAACAAATGCAAAAAGAAAAGAAAAAATGTTATTAACAGTCATATTAGTTTAGTAAGAAATACTGATTGACATTATGTACTTCTTTATTACGTTTAATGTTTTCTGAAATAATGTCTACATGGCCCGTGAATGGTTCTGCTTAAAACGAGTTAAATACATATAAACATTTAGGCTGTGTACTTCAAACAAGTAGACAATTGGGGGAGCGGGGTATGACAGCTGCTTTGAGCCAACAGTAAGAACAACTACCTAAAAAGTTAAAACATTATACGATTAGAAATGGAAAGCACAAGAGAAGAAGGAAAAGTCTAGAATCAAAACTAAGAATTGGGAATGGGCTTAGAGGGAGGTAATTAGAAGAACGATTGGATAAAAGATAAGGGTAAAATCAAAGTCTGGAATTGTTACTTCAGGAAAAACAGGATGTCTGAGGCAGGGAAATTGTGGAGGAGTGAACCATTAAAGAAAGCCGGGTGCGTTAGCAAGACTGCTGCATCGTTGCATTCGATGCCAGAGTGGCCAGGAACCCGTAACAAGTCGATAAGGATAGAACGTGTCGAACGCAAGTTACGAATAAAAGCAGGAATATGAAAAATAATACTATTAGAGGAATGCGAAGAAGGCGAAGAATATCTCGAATGACAGATTTGGAGGCAGAAACAATGATGAATTTGTAGATCTCCCTTATAAAAGAAATAGCATGGAAAATAGAATTTTCCTCAGTTGAAAAGATTGAGTAGAAGGTAGGGAGTTTGAAAGATTCCGAGTGATGAAGTGAAGGAGCTGTAAAAACATCACTCGCCCTGTTATCATTCTCGGAACCATCGGTAAAGATTTTTACACGAAAAGGAAATAAAGAATTGAACATGTGGACGTATTTGTTAATCGCAAAGCTATGGGAAGTAGAATTAACGCGAAGGTCGAGAGAGGAGAAACAGATGAGCTGTTATGTGCTGTTGAAGTTAAGAGAAAAGTAAGGGAACTTATTGAGAGAAAATGCGTAAGAAGAGAATTTAAAAACCTAAGAGCAGCTGTATAAGCTTGAATCGGGATTTTATGAAGAACGAAACGCTAGTGGACTTTAATATTTATAAACATCAATATAATGACTTGCTAAAGGACCCATCTCCAACCGAATGGGGTGGTAATCTTTGTGTTCTTATTTCCCTGCATATACCCATTATCCATTCGAAATTTGATTACTGTTCATTTCTCTATAGTTGTACCTCAAAGTCCCGACTTCCTAAATTAGATGTAATCCAAAATTCTTGCCTTCATCCATGTTTTGCTGCTCTTAAATCCTCTTCAATTTCAGCAGTTCTTGCTGAATCTAATACGCCACTATTTTCTATTCGCAGATCCCATGTGGGCTATTGTTTCCTCACGTCCTCTACTCTTATCCATTCTTACCTTTCCATTTCCGTAAACTAGCGTTCCACACCTAGGACAACCTCTGTTTTATTCCTTATCTCTCTTCGGCTTGTTCGTTTTGTTCCTGCACAATTTCCACTATTTTCCTTTTAATTTTACCGAACTCTGCCATCTTTCTAAAATGTTTACTATACCTACGCTCTTTTTCCACAGATCCTAATTAGGCATGAATTCCATAGTACTATTAATTCTCAATTTCCATTTCATGGAACCGTATTTAGGGATGGTTTGAGGAGATCGGATGGTGTCAGTGCCTATTTTATCCTCTCTGATTTTGATTTTTCAGAATCTTTCGTCTTCTGTTCTATATTCACAATAGAGTTGATGGCTGTCTTACATTCCATTATGTTCATTTCCTACAATCATCTTTCCTCTAAATTCTTGATTATATCTGTCTGTATGACCGCCTTTCAACCATCTGTTCTCTCCTACTTGATTACTCCTGAGATTTTATTATTCTACGTATACGTTCATTTATCTGTGTTCTTTTTTACACCCACCCCATTCAAATTGATTTGCTGTAAGTTCCTAGTCATTCGGTAATTTTTGGCAACGAAGCGAAAAGACTCTTTGGCTCAGGTTGCTATTTTTTTCACCTTTTTTTGAAAAAATCCCATCCTTTATTCTCCTTCCTCTGCGTAAAAGTTTTCATTCTAAGTTTTGTCGGATATGTATGCTTTTCTGATAATTGTTACTTTTATCTGTTTGTTCAACCTAGTCTTCTTGCTGACCAATGGTTCTTTTGTTTCCTTCACTTCGTCGTTATTTTGTTGTCTCCATTATTTGTTGTGTTTTAACCAATCTCTACTTTCCTCCCGTTTTCATTTTTCGTTGGTTTCCTCTCCCTATTGCTCTCTCCACTCAAACGAAGAGCGTATTTGTGATGCTGATCATGTTCTTTAAATGTTCATTTCTTTCTGTTGAACATTCTGCTTTGTATTCCAGTTTGCTGCGACTTGGTCTTCCTACTCTGTATTGCACCTTTTATATCTTGTCTTTTCCTTCTCCACATAGTTCCTGCTATTTCTTACTAGCGAAATCTTATTGCATCAAGATATAATTAATTCTTTTCCTTTCTAACTGTTTTTGGTTAAAGGTGCCTGTTTTTTTTTCTTTCTTTGGGCACGTCAACTCAGGACATTTACCCAGCACAAAGGACTAACAAATAGTGAAACGTAGGGACTTGGAAGTTAAATCAGGAAGCGATTAGAAACAGGAGAAATAAAGATAGCCAATATAGGAACAACAGAAAGAGAAGGAAGAGAAAGAATGTAGTGGGCACAGTAAGGGGTCGGGAGACCAAGGCCAAGCAAATTAGAATAAAGAGCTGCACGTTCTGAGGCGATAGATGAGCATTCGAATAGGAGGTAATTTACATCACAGGTCAAATTTAAGATAGGCGGATGGAAGGGACACAAGGGAGACTGAACAATATTAAAACGAAAGAGGGAAGCAGGAAGCAGACTGTGATTAAAGCGGAGGCGAATTATGGAAGAAATAACAGAACGGCTGATGCAAGGAAAATTATTAAACCCGGAAGAAGTAGGTGGAGAGGGTTATATAGCAAGGTAAAAGGAGTTAGGATTGGAGAATAGAGATGGATAAAGATCAGTCCAAAAGTCGTGGTAAAAACGATAAGAGAGTAGAAAGAGACATTGGGAGGGGAATCTGTCTATGAAACGGCCATTTACTGCAGCTAGACATGCCAATGAATCGGCAAGATCGTTACCAAGTGGCCCGGAATCCAGAACAGATCAATTAGGATAGAACGGGATGTTAATAAATTATAAATTAAGGAACGAATGTGAAGAATAACAGGATCTGATGATGATTTAGGGAACGGAGATGAGATGGTTGATAAAACACTTTTCGAATCAGAGCATATGACAAATTTTGATAAATTGGATTTTGAGGATATAAAAAGGATAGCACATAAAATAGCCATGGATTCGGCTAAGAAGATAGAAGAAAAGGGAGGGAGTTGAAAAGACTCAGAATAATTGATATCAGGAAGGATAAAAGCAGCTCCGACACCTGAAGCAGATTTTGAGCCATCTGTAAAAACCATGCTGTGAGCTAGAAAAAGTGAATGTAGAGTTTGGTTAAATTCGTTATGTATTACAGGAAACGGAAGAGATTTAATGTTCGAGGGAAGAGAAAATAGCTTGGGAGAAAACGACAGTTCTACGAAGTTGTAAGTGAAGTACGGGGATTTATTATAGGAGAGGATAAACTGAGAGAATAGGACAAGTCGGGAGGATATGTGTGAAAGGATTGGAATTTTTCTAGAAGAGAAACGCCAGTTGTCCAGAATATATTGATAGAAATTCACGAGTTTCGAGTGAGGAATATGAAGACGTTTAATCAAAAATCTTTCACCGAGATAAAGTCTTCAAATAAATAAAGGAAGGAAGCCAGTTTCGGCCAGGAGAGCAGGAGTTGGAGAAGAATTCAGAGCATCAATACAGAGGCGAAGTCAAGAGTTTTGGATGCGATCAAGTTTGATAAGGAGGGATTTGGGAGCACTGGCATAAAGAAAAGAGCAATAGTCTAATTTAGAAAGAATAATGGATCTGTAAAGTATGAGGAGAATATATACGGATCCCCACCCCAATTCCGGGGGGCCAACGCTTTTAGGAAATTTAATCTCTTGAGAGCAGATGTACATAGATAGTTGATGTGATCGCAAAAAGATAAATTACTATTAAGAATGACACCAAGGTAGGAAAAAGAGTTAACTAGAGGAATAGGGAGTTGACATAGGAAAAGGTTAATTAAGGCACGGTTAAAAGGACGAAATGTAAAAACTACGGAGGCAGACTTCTCAGGAGAAATAGAAAGATGAAGAGAAGACAACGATAATTCCAAAATAGCAAGGGAGGAATTAAGCTCCTCATTGGCAGAAGAAAGATTATTAGAGGAGGAATAGACGAGAATATCGTCAGCGAAGAATAAGGACTTAGAAGGGATGTTAAGAGTAGCGAGACTGTGAAAGTAAATGTTGAAAAGTGTAGGACTCAAGCACGATCCTTGCGGAAGACCTCGAAAAATTTATCTGGAATCGTCGAAGAAGGGAGTAGAAAGGCGAATTGACCTATTCCGGAAAAGATTGATAATTAAGGTAGTAAACTGAAGAGGGATGTTAATGGAAAGCATTTTATTTTGTAGAGCAGGTAGGTGAACATTGTCAAAGGCAGCAGTGGCATCAACAAACGCGGCGATAGTAAATTTCCTATGAATGAAGGATTTATAGATGTCGGAAAGAACAAGGATATACAGTCAGTAGCACCAAGGCCAGAACGGAAACCAAACATATTATCGGGAAAAACATTATTATATTCTAGCCACCAGACCAGGCGTTTATTAATCATGTGTTCAAAAAGTTTTCTTAAACACGAGGCTAAAGAGATTGGACGGAAGGAGTTAGGTTTCTTTTTCGGGATAGGAATAATAATAAAGGAATTCCAAAGTGGTGGAGTTGCAGAAGTGTACAGGAAGGAATTATAGATTGACAGAAGTGTTTTGAGTGCTAACTCAGAGAGGTTCTTGAGGACAAGGATAGGGATGCCGTCTATACCTGGGCTAGAATTAGAAGAACTGATCAAGGAATCGTAGAGTTCATTGAAGCTGAAGGGAGAAGAGAAAAAGTGAGAAGGAGATGTGACAGGTAGGGGAGGAGCCAATGATTCCTCGAGGGAAGGTACATAGGAAGGAACAATTGAATCAAGAAAAGTAGAGAGCTTCTCTGAAGGAAGGTTGTAGTGTGAGGGGCGTTCGGAGCTGGAGGAGCGAAAAGCTTTAGCCATTCTCCAAAGATGGGAAGTGGAGGTAGATCTAGAAAATGATGAACAAAAATTTCGCCATGAATTTCTTTTGGACATTTTAAGGATGAATCTAGCCTTGGCGTTAGCCCTTTGGTGAGCCATGAAGTTGGAAAAGGAGGAAACACTATCCTTGAAGGCGTTCGTGCAATCATTATTCCACCAAAGTGAGGACGACAGAAGGTAATAGTTTTTTTTTGGAATGATGAAGTGGCGGAGAGGAGATATCAAGAGCAGAAGAAATGGAATTAGAAAAAGCGTTATATTGTTGAATAGGATCAGTATGTGAGTGTATGTAAGGAAGAGAAAGGTCGATGATTGAGCGGAATTTGTCCCAATCAACTTTATTGAACGACCATTTGGGAGCGAGAGCAGGTCTGGGATAATTATCAGTAGGAGGAGGGGGAAGAAGGTCTTGAAAGGAAAGAATAATGGGAACATGATCACTGCCGAAGGTACCGTCCAAAGTTCTCCAATGACATTTAAGACCAAAGTGGGGAGAAGTAAAGGACAGATCCACCGAGCTGTATGAGTGTGCACCTTTGTAGAGAGTAGGCGAGTTGTCATTAAGAAGGACAAAATTGTTGTTAAGAATAAAGTTTTCAAGAACACGACCGTTTCTGTTGTGATGCGCAGAGCCCCACAGAGGAGAATGAGCATTCCAGTCGCCACCAATAATGAAAGGAAGAGAGTGAGGATAAGTCAATAGTGTGAATCGGAAATTGTTGAGATCAAAATTAGGAGGAATATATACAGAAATTATATGAATAGGCTGAGGATAAATATTTGGGATTGAAATATGGACTAGGTTGGGTGAATGAGAATTAGAAGAAAAGTCAGAGGAATGGTCGTGGGAGAGAAAAAAGATATCATTTCTTATGAGAATGGTAGCGCCACCATAGCCATCAACACAATCGGATCGGATTGCTGTAAAGCCTCGAATGGTTATGGTAGAGGAATCGGAAAGCCATGTTTCAGATAAGAGAGCAATATGAATGGGACAGGAGTCAAGTATTCCTTCCAATGACTGTTGGTTGGCTCTCAGACTACGACAGTTCCATTGGAGAATATTAAACTTGTGCATCATGTGGAAGAAAAAATAGGAAGTAATAGGAAAGCAAATCTGGATCGCCGAGCAAGAAACGACAGAAGGGAGGAGAAAAGGATTTAGACGCAGAGGAGCAAAGGAAAACAACGAAATAAGATTGAACCTGCAGAAATATGACGAAATATAAGGGAGAGGAAAAGAGATAAGTAATAATATTAAGAGAAAACAACAAATGGGGAACATTATTCCGCAAGGGAAATCTATGCATCTTATTATTACATAGACTTGTTATAACTTTAAAGCTATGACTGGTTCACATATGATATATGATGAAAAACAACCAAGTCAATAACCTATGAATTAGAACCTGAAAAATTAAAGGAACATACATTGGCCCGGTATAGTTAAATACCGTCCTACGCGTCTCTTTAAAATAACAGGGATGAACAGTAGGAAAGGAGACATTAACTGCATTAGAAGTATGGTTCAAATGAACCAACTCCGTACATTTTAAAGTTCTCAAATAAATGAGAGGATTTGGAAGAGAGATTCCAAATTTTGAAATTAGCTGTTGTGAGCAGATGAATCTAGGCCATCTCTCAGCAACGTTCTGAATAGCTGATGTAGCCAAAAGGAGATCAAAGGAGAAATTAATTAATGTGTAAATTACTAGACAAGAAAGAGACAAGCAAGGAGGAAAAGTTAGAAGAAGGCGCAATGTTGTGGGAAGAGAGCAGGTCAATTATTTCTGTTGCTAAATTATTAATAGGAGGAAGATGAACTACTCGGGAAGAAATGGGTGTAGGATCATTGGAGATAGAAGCGGAGGTAACATAGGTACAAGGGAGGCCTGGATTAATGTTGGAGCTAACGGGGTGGTTTAGAGCCCAGCATCTGGAGGGGGAGGGAAAATGATTTGAAGGAAGAGGAGGGAATTGAGGCTTATGATTAAAAGAAGATTTAGTTTTGTTGGGTTTACGGAAAGTAGGAGATTTTAAAGGACGGTGGGGAGTGGAGATAGGGATATCCGGAGCAACGATCAAATTAGAAGAGGGCATAGAGGCGCGACTGGCATAAGAAAACGCTGGAGTGCTAAAATAATTGTTTCTTATATTGGCAGCTTCGTGAAACGATACGTTTTCGACAGCCATGATTTTTTTAATATCCCTTTGTTTGGACCACTCGGGACAACTGCGGTCATTAGAGCAGCGGATGCCGTTACAGTTTCGGCATAGTGGAGGATTTTGGAGATTAGAGCATTCGGAAAGAGGGTGCTTTGAGGAATAGTGGGCACAAATGGCACAGGAACTACGGCAGTTCTTAGAAATGTGGCCGAAAAGAAAACATTTAAAGCATTGCATAGGAGGTTTGATACTAGGAGACACAGGGAAGCGGAGATTGTAAATTGACACAAGGTCAGGAAGGATGGATTTGGAGAACTTGAGTTCAACGGATTTCGTAGGAATTTTTTTACCTTCAGATGTGCGAAATATTTATCTTATAGAGATTACAGGAATAGGCGATTCAAGACCTGCTAAAATGTCGTCGTCTAAGAAGCAGGGATGGACGTCTGAAATTACGCACAACCTGTATAAAGAAGTAGAGGGAATGAATGCCTTCAAGTTGTGCTTCAAAAGGAAATTTTGATTTCGCAAGAAAGAGTTTGCTGTTAAGGCGGAAGAGAAGGATACTGAGATCCGATTCTTCCACGAGGGGAGATGTTAGCAAAAGATAATGAAACTGAGCTTATTAATTTTGCTAAAGCAAGCGGATGGTAATTTCCTAGATTAGCATCAGGAGAAGTGTGTTCAATTATGATGGGATAAGGACCAGGATGATCACGAGGGTATGACTTTCCGGGCTTATCACTATTATTGTTATTATTATTACCTTTATCATTATTATTACTGTTATTATTATTATCATCATTATTATTGTTATTTTTATTATCACTATTATTTTTATTGTTATTGTTATTACCATTATTATTACTAATTCGTTTATTTGAAAACAATAAATTCCATAAAGAATGAAATTTATTTTAATACGATGAATAAAATTGACCTATTTGGTACGTAGACCATTTTTTTGATTATTATGATTACACCGACATACATGACCTCTTTGCATTCTAATATTTTTAATTGAAAATTTATCGATAGAAAGAGAAATTTAATAAGTTATTGAATTAATAAGAGAGATAGGTAGAAAAAATTGAAGATCAGTATTGACAATAATAATATTATTATAAAGTTAAAATTATGTTATTGTATTGTATGCGCTGGTCGTAACTGTATAGTATAGGGAGAAATGTGTAAGAATGATTTTCAATAGAAATCGTAGGGCACTAGAGATTTAAAGAGAAACATAATACACGTTGCTCATTGTTTATAAATAAAGTATATCTGCTGATATCTTGAGGGAGAAATAACCTTGAAATTGTGCATGCTCTAAACTGCAGAACAAATTTTTCATAAATTATTGAACTATATAAATTAATGAATAATGAATAAATTTAGTTAAAATATGGTTTGTTATGAGCTTTTTTATTGCTTAAAATAATTGTTTTTCTTTCTAAAAAAGGTTTATAACTTATTATATAATATATTAATATTTTTTTACAATACAATATACAGCTAGTAGGACAATAGTAAATATAAAAATGATAAAACTAGCTACATCTAGTAGTAAAAATTTATAAAGTGGCATATCAGCTGCTGCAATTCTTAGATATGAAGCTCCTTTGTACTTTATCACATATTCGATCCAATATACAACGTTATCTAATAGAGGAACTGGGCGATCTTTAAAAATTTTTGATAATTTTTGCATATTTGTCTGATACCTAAAAAATTACAAAAATGGAAACAAGATATATACCAATTTTTATTAATAAAATAAGTTTACATTTAAACTTACAACACTAATATTAAAATTTATTATAAATAGTTGCTTTTAGTTAATTATTTTACACATTAAAAATAAAAATAAAACCATTCATAAATACATAGAGGTTATCAAAACAGATTAAAGTATAACTATGGGCATAATAATTAAATGTTTTTATTCAAACCATAAATATCTATTTTTAGGATTCCATAATAATGTATGGAATCCTAATAAGATGGTACACAAATGACAAAAATATCAAATAAAAATCAATAACTCGCGAACGGCTTGACTAATAAACTTCAAATTTGGAACATAAATCACAATTAAAATTCTCTTTAAAACGACCTATAACTTAAAGATTACCGATTACCCTGGGCGGCAAAAAACCTCAAAACCCGTCAAGAATATATAATATGGTACATAAAACGACCTCAAAAATCACTTAAAAAATCATAACTTATCACCCGATAAACCTATAAAGCTGAAATTCAAAATATAAACTATAATGTAGGAGTCCTTTCATAAAATCAAAAAATTACGGTACAAAAGTTATGTAATGTTCAAAAAAGCGCAAAAAATGACGTGTCCTCCCCTTAGCGCCGCGAGTATTACAGCCGAAAATTTTAAACACGGTTTAAAATACGCGCATCCCCGTATATTTTTCGAGTTTGGAACATCCGGATTTCTAACTTCAAAACTGGACCTTCGGGGCGCCGAAAGCTCGAAATTTTGAAAAAAAATATTTTTTCCCCCGGGCTTGTGATATATTATTAAAAAGATCGATATTTGTTGGGAACAAAACCGTATTTCTTTTTCTTAATGAAACTTTCAAAGTTGCTGAGAAGTTCAAAAAAGCGCGAGCTCTAATTTGTAGCCCCTTCTTTGCGACGCGAGTATTATAGCTACACATTTGGAACAAGGTATAAAATATGCGACTCCATATATATTTCTCTGGTTTGAAACATCCCTTTTGGCTTTATCGGAATACGAGACTGCAGCGGTTTTTAGAATTTGGTTCGGATCGTTATACAATAATTTGCGTTAGTAGTGTTAGTACGAGGGCTAAAAAACGGAACGGGATCGCAGGTTTCGGTTTGGTTATTTTCATTACGGCTTATGTTAGTGTTGTTATAAACTGTAATAAAAGGAACGGACTTACCGCATCATTGTTTAGGTGTTACGTCCGCCTGATGAAAAACAGATGCGAATAGTATTTCGATTTGTTAAACAATTTAACGCACTATGTTAGTAAATAAATAAAAAAAAAATGAATAATGGTCTAACGTATTGAGATAGTCGAAAGAAAAAACCGAATTGTTTAAAAATCATCTCAGTAGAACGACAGTCTTTGTCACATCGCGGAATTATATCGACCTTTTTTGGTAAAGTAGCCAGTTCGTCCCGCAACCGAAAGACAAGGTGCTAGTAACCAAATCGCCTCGAAATTCGGTTTTCAAATTAATGACATTTATAAAATTCGTTAACTATAATTTCGATTACCGTGTCTCCCCCTCCTGTTCACTGAGAATCCAGGAAGTAATCACCAACTTACACCAACCTGCCAGCGGAGAATACAAACATTCTAGCAGCCGCAGTAGAGTGATACGTAGCATTTATATTATTTCTAATTAATCTTTTTTGCGTGTTTTCATTTATCTAGTTATTAAGTGTCTTTAACGGTCGGCTATTCAAGAAAGATAGGTGTAGAGAATAATGAAATTATACATTTTAAAAAATCATAAAACCTTTATATCAGTGTAATATTAAATCTAAACCAATAACTTAAAAAAATAAATAAAAATTAAATAAATAAAAAAATGATTTAATTAAATATTTTATATATATTTGTT
Organism: Icerya purchasi; assembly: GCA_039619475.1. Lineage (NCBI taxonomy): Eukaryota > Metazoa > Arthropoda > Insecta > Hemiptera > Monophlebidae > Icerya > Icerya purchasi. The sequence continues at coordinate 395,710,312 of CM077116.1, forward strand.
CTTCATAACCATTATATTGCACTTCAAATTAATAAGCCTTCGATTCAAATTAGTATTTTGCTTTAATGTTTTAAATTATTATTAGAAAAGATCTCTAAAATGTATTAAGATATTAAATTAAAATAATAAAATAAAAATGGAAGTTTATTCAAACAAATTTTCTTACATACTAAATAATTATAGTCATCGTTAACTTACATACGGAATCCTCAGCGCATGAAACCTCACGCTTGACTGAACTTGTTTTATCATAAACTAAAATTACACAGGTACATGTTCTTAATTTTTAAATTACTGTAAAATGCATTTGATTCACATGATGATAGAATTGAAAAAAAATTAATTTCAAAGGGAACATGCGTTGTTCAATGGCTCTAACAATTTTTTATATTCCTAATGAAAGGATTTTTAATTGTATTTAATAGTAAATATGGTCTTTTATAAAATTTAATTAATTCGTTGTTTTTGTTTTGCATTAATGCATTTCTTTAGTTTTTTTTTTAAAAAAGGAAAAAAAGGTAAATGTGAAAAATTAGTCAAATTCAAAAGCTGAAATATAGAGAATGAAAAAAAGAAAACTACAGATCTTAAAGGTGTAACAATCTAGACTACTGCTAAATAATGAACTGAAAGCTCTATGAAAAAGTAAATAACTTTATTTTATCTAAATAAATCGAATTCAGATGACAAAAAGTCGTAATTAAAATTCACGTTTTATAGCTTTTAACGTTACTGGTCGAACTTGCCAAAGGTATTATTTACCCATATTGTACTTCTATTACACAAAAATGCACTAACTAAATCGTCCAGTGTTACTGTTATTTTGATTACATAAACAAAACTGTTTCAGTATAACTTAAGGATAATATTATTTTAATTTAAAATTTCTCTTCACAGCTACATGACACTATAAAGGTATAAACTGAATCCTATATAATATTTTTTGTAAAATAAAGAACGAACAATTTATTATTACTCGGCAATAATGTAAGTGAAACTACAGTACTCCATATTAAAGTAGATGATGTAAAAAAAAATAATGGTAATTTTAAAAAGTACCGACTTCAAGATTTACACTAAAAATTTAATAAAAATGCACTAAAATTACTGAAAAGTATTTATACTAAAAACAAGGGTTGACTGAGTGAGACATTTTGGGAAGGGAAACTATATAATTATGTAATTATACGGTAGACAGTAGATTTGAGAAATACCTTGTTTCATAAAGCAAATTAAATAGCGACCTCTTTAAAAATGTTTTAAAAATACATAATTATTATAATTTAATTTAAAATTTTGTTTTATTTTTGGGTGAAAAATAACAAAATTATAAAATTGTAGCTAAAGTAGTAGTTTAGAATATGAATAGTAAATTACTAGAAAGAATAGAGCGATAGTATTTTTATTAGATTTTACTTCTTTTTTATTTTTGTTAGTAATCCGATCCGAATTCTTTGTTCGCCAGTAAGTAAAAAATATATAAATATATATATTTCTCATTAAACTATTTTCATTTACATTACAAAATAAAAATTAAAAATAAATAAAAAAGACAAAAGATCCATGACAGTTGCATTCTAATTTTGAAACCAAGACTTAATTTTGAATGTTATTTAAATTCAACTTTCCTATAACACATCTTTTCCTCTCCATTTTCATTTGTAATGTTACGGCATTTTACAAAATTAGAAAGTGTAAAAAAAACCAAAAAAATAAAAGTCTACAATTACATTAAAGAGAGTAGTGTCTTCCAGCACATGTTTCTTCTCCTTATTTTTAAGTTTTTTCGCCGATGAGCTGGCGAAGAATGCATCGTCCATCTCTGCAGTTTTAAGATTAAATGATGGTGTTTCCATTTCTTCGGTCCATCTTCTCTACGAACACCTACTGCTTGATCTGTTCTACTAATTTTGTGCGGCTGCATTTTGTAATAAAATTGATAAAAATTCACAACGTACACGTATAAGATCAAAGAAACTTTGTGCTTCATCAAACAATATAAAACTAAAATCTTCGAAAAGAGCAACCCTTAGAAAGCGAGAGAACCGAGCGAGAAAGATAGGCAAACAATAGCTAAGCAACTGCTTTACCTGCGATGCTCCTAGCCGGTTGCATCTAATGATACGAATTTTCAAAGGTTCTATCTCCTAAAGTTTTATTCTAGTCTACTTAAAGCGTTGGAAAAATATTTTTGACATGTTGTACTGATAAAAAAAAATAAAAAAAAATGAATATTTTGAAATTTCACAACCCATGTAACCTTTTAAGTCATTTATCACCCCCTTAATTTTAAAGTTTTAGGTTTTCTCGGAGTTCTAATGGAAATATTTTGACTACTTGTATCTGGTTTTATTAAGCAAATAAAGAATATCTATAAGGAAGCTCCTTTTCTTAACGTTCACTTTAATGATGTTGAAAAACATCTTTCAGATTCGGTCGTTGTTATTGGAATTGTGCAAAGTAATTTAAGTAAAGTAGTACAATTACTAAATTTTTTTTCGAATTTATTTATTAGTAGAAAATTGAATACATTAGCTGCACCTGCCATTAATTGGGATTCTCGTGCTCCGTTGATGGATAACTTATTATTTCATTTTATTTTATTTTCAAATGGGTACATGGAACATGTGATCTTTTTCAGGGAGTTGAAAATTGTAGTTCGGAAATCTACCGGAGTAAATTCCCGTACATATAAAAGTCCACATTTTTGTAATTTAATATTAAAAATACAGAAGATTAAAAGAAAAAATCAACTGTAAGTTTTTTTTAAATAAATTTATACGAAGAGTCATCTTTGGATTCAAGTATTAAAGTGTACTGTTTTTTTTACTGAGGAAAATAGATATATATATATCTGCGTTAGACTTTTTAAAATAGTTTTTATGCTCGGTAAGCATAAAGATCAGGTGTATTTTTAGCTGGGATAGCGGTTTTTCCGAGGTTCTTTAAAAGTATATCATTATGTAGAGTGTGTCGAAGAGCTGATTTACGTGAATGTTGAGACATTTCTGTATTTTTTTGATATGAATATGCGACTTGTGAGGCTGAATTCAGGTGTAGCGTGTGTGGATGCATTGGTAATATCTATTATTTTATTCTTTTTTTAGATTTTGTTTATGTTTTATTTTGTTTTATTTTAATTGGTACTGCGATTAGTCCCATATACACATGTAATATAGTGGATGATCGTTAAATAATTAAATATAGTTCTTACTGATTAAAATTTTCTTTTATTTTAATATCGCAAAAAATATTGTTCAGCCGTATTCAGTAATGTACCGAAAAATAGCTTTCAATGATTTGTTCTATTTTCATAATTAAATTCAAAAGTGTACTTAAGTTACTTGAGTATATAAGTTAAAATGAAGAATTTAAACTTAATTGAATTGCTTAAAAAACAATATTTTTGCGAATTTTTAATCCTGTAATAAAAAGTTATAAGGAATAAAATTAAAATTTAGGAATCATCAACTATAGCGAGAATAAGAAAAATAAATGCACTTTTTAAAAGAAAATTCTACAATTTTTTTGTTCCTCCTCACATGGTTTACGGTTAAATTCACAACTGACTCACGTAGTTGTTACATCAGTTTCTATACAAATTTTATTTTAGTATCAAAATTTGTGCTGCATCTGCTGAAACAAACAGTATCTAGGGGGGAAATTATGTAAAACGATTAGGACCAAAAAAATGAGGTGAGCTTAAGCTTCAGCCTATGAAATCATGGCGTTTTTACCTGCCTATGGCTTATTAAAACAATCAGTAAAAATTGTTCAGAATGTTAAAAAGATTGAGCCCACAATGTTTATTTCACCAGAATTCATTTTGCGACATTTACTAGTATGATTTACTTTGCGCAGTCAATAAAATAAATAGAATTTCGTAAATCGCAATCAAAAAATTATATAATATGTAGGGCATTTCAAAAGTAATGCACACATGTCCATAAAAAAAAAAAAAATTTATGTGACAAAGATACATAAACATTATAATTTTCAGTATAATCACCCTCCTCCTTAATGATACTTTCCCGGCGTCGAGGAAGGTTCTGGATGCCGTCCAGGAGGCCTTTGAAGTTTAATTCACGAATCCGTCGCGTCACTGCACTATTTAAGGCCTCTAGATTCAGAAAACAAATTCCTCGCATCGGCTCCTTGAGTTTGTAGAACAGGTCATAATCACAAGGATCCATATCCGGCGAATAGGGTGGACGTGGTAACAATTCCTAGCCGTATTCCGTAAAAATTACTTGAATTTCTTATACGGCGATCTTCATCGATTAGTGATGCCCCTATAGCGATGTTTGTGTTGTCACGCGAAGTTCTTGGATGGCCAGTACGAGGCGCATCGCCAACCAACAAACGACCTTCTTTAAATGTTTTTTTTTGCCCAGCAGGGAATACTGCTACGGTCCATGGTGTCACTGGAATACATTTCTTCTAATGCAGAATAAATTTCTGTAGGCGTACGATCACGAAAAGTTTCGATTTTCACACACGATCACTGGTTCAGCTTTGTAACGCGACCCGAGGAGCGGTCTTCCATCATTACAAAATATACGTTTATACGCACGCACAACTCACTCGAAGCCAATCACAGTGCACACTGCCGTGTTAATAAAACTTCATAGTATACATCCGCCCTTCAAAATGAGTACAGGTAGCGCAAGAACGTCGTGTGCATTACTTTTGAAATGCTCTACGTATAACGAGTTAGTTGTGGAAATTAAAAAATGATTTCACTGCACGTCGAATAAACGAGTTTGATGCAGTGAAAGACGAGAAATTACTCCGTTTTGATACATAAAACTGATGAATTATGATATTTACCTATTATCATTGATGATCTTAATCAAAGCATTCAATAACGTATCGTGATTAAGGGAACCAAAATCCAAATATATAGCAGCGCCTTTCTTTTGCAGTATGTTGATATTGGAAAATTGATCCCACATGAACGGAATACCAATTACTGGAGTAGCCGTATGGATGGCTTCAAATGAACTTAACATACCGCCATGGCTAATGAATGCTTTCACGTTTTCGTGATCTGTTGGAAATAGTGAAGACATCTCAGTAATCGAATAGTATAGTTCGTAAATTTCTGGTTTTCACTTTCGAATAGAATTACGTCAATGAAGAATTCCGCGTGTATTTATGGCGTTGTTAGGATTTAAAAAATAGCTGTGAATAAAAGTGTCCATAATGCGTTCGGGAAAAATATTTTCTTCCTTCTATCATGCCCATTATTATTGTCTGTAGTAACTTGTATTTTTCACCTCTCATGAAGTGTCTAAAAAATTTTATCTTCCTTCTTTTTACTATTGTCATTAATATTCGGTCAGTTCCTATTAGTTCTAGTACTTTCTCATTATTTAACTTTTTCGTCCACGGTATTTTCCACATTCTTCTATAGCACCAGATCTCGAATGATTATATACGCTTCCTCATATTTTCCTTTATGGTCCATGTCTCGCTTCCGTACAGTAGCACTGACCACACGTAACATTGCAATATATTGTTCTTGATCCTTAGGCTTATAAAATGCCGGAAGAAATAATAAAGGAAAAAATGGAGAGGAAGCTGAAAGAGGGTGTTAGAAAGTGGTTACAAATGGAAAAGAATATAAACAAAATAATAAAATAAACGAAAGGGAAAATTAAATAAAGGAAACTATGTGTAAATGAAGTGGATGGATGGATAAAAGTGATGGATGATTGAGCGCTTATATACTTTAAAAACCTAGAATAAGATAAATAATAAGAACTCCGTCGACAAGCGCAAGCTTGATGGACGTAAATATAAGATTATAAAATGTTAAAATTTAAATATACATTTTTAAAAAAAAAAAAAAAAAAAAAACTTCCTATCGAAAAGGGTATTTTTTAATTTCACAAATGTGTTTCTGGCCATCTCTATACGAGTACGTATTTCCATATCAGAATCATTACTTTGTGTTATCTTAGCTACCTAAATATTTATATTTTTTCGTTCGTTCAATTTCTTCGCTATCCAAAAATAATTTTTCATTTAGATTAGGCTGTCTTGTAACTACCATGAATTTTGTCGTTTTTTTAATATTTATACTGACTCCTTTTTTCTTGCTTTCGACTACAACTATGTCTAGTAGTCTTTACAGGTCTGTTACATTTTCCGCCACTAGTGTAGTATCGTCAGCAAAGCGAATCGCTGAAATCATTACTAAATAATAATTACGAAAAGTACAAATTTATATGACTGCTACAGTTAAAAACTAGCTTCTCACGTTTAGACGCGTAACAATATAAAGCATCTACGAGAATGTGTATTGGAAGTCATTTTCTCTGTTTGTTGTCATATCCACAATATTCTTTGCAGAGTCTTCTCATTTCTCTATCAAACAACAGAACTTGCCAAATTTACCATCTTATAGCCTCTTTCTTACGGTTTCTAAGTAACGAATGTAAACCTGGTTTTGAGCGTCCGAGGAGGAATTAAAATAACCTATAGTTACTACAGTTGCCTCCTTCTTCCCGATGTTATATTGTCCAATGTAATGTTTACATTGTACAGACTATAAACAAATAAAAGAAATAAAATAAAATATAAATTTTCGGAAAACGTGATGAGAGTGAAAATGTGAGTGTGCTTAAGGTCCTGTTGTCGGTCGAGGACGAATATGTTACCACACGGTTTCGCTGAGTGAAAAGTCCACCCTATTAGCAGAAATTATTGCGATTGGTCAAGGAGAAAGATGTGATCGAAAAAGTTACGGTTTCGAGTCTGTGGTTGAAGAGTCAGTTGCTGTTTTACCTTTTTTTTTTTTTAATATTATTGTTTTTGATTTTTTTCTGACCGTGGCATATAGCATAGTCTTCCGGTACTCGAGTTGTAAAAATCGATTCGATACAAAAAACCCCGTGGAAAGTAAACGCAGAGGCCGGATTAATAGTCATTACGAAAATTTCTCCGAAATAAAACCTGTACCGGACATTAAAGAACCCCGCTCTGTTCGATCATTGCAGCTATGATTACCGGAAAGCCACCGGACCATTAAAGGATCACGGCCGACAACAGTGATACGTACAATTTCATATCCACTTTATCGGTCTTTTTATACTTGCATAGTTATATTAGTATTTAATATTGTATTTTTTAGCGGTCGACCAGTACAATAATAAAGGCCCGACCGTTAATAAGCCCGGTTAAAAAATTGATCATATCTAATGTATCCTCGATCATCCCAAATAACATTATAGAAAAGATCCTTACAGACGAAATTAATCTGAAGCTAACATCTCCCATGACATTTATAAAAGCAGGACACCAACAACCAATGTTTCAGCACATCTGCAGCTTCAGACGGGCAATATTCTACTCGCTAGAAAATGAACAAAATTTGTACATACCTGACTCATTACTGATAAATTACAATGGAAAAGATTATAGAATATTTTTAACTACGGATAAAAATTTGGTCTGCTTTATATGCAAGAAAACTGGACACCAAGCAAAAAAATGTCCGTCAGTAATTAGGAGTGAGGAAACAGATTTTATTGCAGAAATTAAACAGAAACCTGAAGTTACCACTGACCGAGAACAGCTAAAACGTCCAGCGCCACCCACTACAACGTCATGCTCCGAATCTGAAAACTCTAGCTCTAAACTGAAGGAAAATTTAATAATCCTAGAAGATACTAATCAAGAGGTAGAACGTGAAGATAATTTTAAGGCCTCAGCAATGGAAATAACCGAATCAGTTAACGTAGATATTAAAAGTAAAAAAACAAAAAGACCAAAAACAGAAGACTGTGCTACGCAATTAAATCTAAACGGAGATGAAATCGAAAAAATACACACACAATTAAAAGCATTCAAAGAAACTCACCCCAATATGTGCCCCATTACTTCAAATGAGTTCGTAAATATGCTACTAAACGTTAAAGGCAACAAAAATAAAATCGAGCTCACAAAAAAATACACGGAAAACATACAAGGAATTATATATATGGTAGAAGAAATCCAACCTCATCTAAGTAAAGATACGAAGAGGACTCTCACGTGGTTCCTGAAAAAGTTAAAAACACAAGTCGAATTACAGAACGCATTAAAAACGGACTCTGAGGAGGACAGCTTGGAAAACTTGTCCGATCTGATGGAAGAATCATAAATAACTATATTAATATTACTCCACCATCATGATAAACATAATATCGTGGAACATAAATAGTATAATATCCAAACTCCCATTTTTACAATTGCTTATACAGGACCTAGAACCTATGGTAATATGCCTTCAGGAGACAAAATTAAATCCGAATCATAATGTAAAGTTAAAGGGTTATAACATCACTCGAAGCGATTTCATAACAACTGGTAATACTAAAGGTGGCGTTCTAATTGCTACGCACAACAGTATCAAAAAAGAGGACATACTGATTCACTCAGTGTACCAAGCCACAGCGGTAAAGTTATTCCTGAATACCACAATTGTAATATGTACAATATATTTACATAGCGAAGATCAAGTGTCGTTAAAAGAGCTAAAATCATTAACGGATCAACTTCCGTGGCCATACATTTTAACAGGTGACTTCAATAGCCATAACATCATATGGGGCTCTGAGTACACTGATATCAGAGGACAGATACTAGAAAAATTTTTAGATGATCCTACAATCAGTATGATGAACACAGGGCATCCAACAAGATTTAATATCTACAATGGTTCTACATCAGCCATAGATCTGACCATCTGTAGCTCAACCATCAGTCATATACTACACTGGCGATCGTGTAGGAAATTATATAACAGTGATCACTTTCCGCAGATTATAAATTTATTGGCAGATCACCAACAATATAGAGAAAGACATATAAACTGGATTACGGATAAAACAGACTGGGAAAGCTTCAGAAACTCAGTAGACCTTAAACAAGTACTGAATATGACGGATCCTGAGATAATAAATAAAGAAATCTCAAAAAGAATTCTACAATCGGCTAATACACATATTCCGAAAACGAACCCTTGCCCTATGAAGAAAAGAGTACCCTGGTGGAACCACGAGTGCAGAACAGTTATTAAAAACAAAAATAGAATCCTTAATACATATAAGCGTCATCCAACTAATGACAATCTTTTGAAATTCAAAAAGGCTAGAGCTATAGCAAGAAGAATAATTAAACAAAGCAAGAAGAAGTGTTGGCAGGACTTCATTTCAAACATAAATTCAAAAACTGCTGTAGCAACAGTATGGAAACAAATAAGAAAAATTATGAATAAAAATAGAGATAACATCATCACTGCGGTAACTGACTCGGACGGAAAATTACAGTACGAGAGCAAGCACATAGCAGAGATCATAGCTAAACACTATCACGATATATCTAATGAAAGTGAACCTCTAACTATGCCGACTAATAGAAACTATCCAGATTTCGACTCGCTAAATGAAGAGGAATACAATAAAGATATTACTCTACATGAACTAACCAATGCGGTAAAAGAACTAAAAAAGTCGGCAACGGGCCCCGATAACATTCACCCGGAAATGATAAAAAATCTGACAGAAGAGAATATCAAATGCATACTACATTTATACAATCAAATTTGGAAATTACACAAAATTCCTACATTATTGAAAGAGGCCATCATTGTACCGATCTTGAAGTCCGACAAAGATAAAAATCAAGCCAACAGCTACCGGCCAATATCGTTAACGTGTTCATTATGCAAAATATTAGAAAAGATTATTACAAAACGGCCGCAGAAAACAAAAACTTGTTAGATAACCATCAAAGTGGTTTCCGGAAAGGTCGGTCGACTATCGATAATATATTAAGATTGCAACAAGAAATTCTAGACGGTTTTACTATGCGGCAATATACTGTATGTGTGTTTTTCGACATGGAGAAAGCTTTTGATCTTATATCAAAAGAGTCAGTTATAAACACGTTACATGAGATGGGATTCAGAGGAAATTTACCGAAATTTGTCATGGCATTTCTCCAAAACAGAAAATTTAAAGTTCGAATAGGGAGTTCACTATCAACAGAAAAAAATCAAAAATTAGGGGTACCGCAAGGATCAGTATTGAGCCCTCTGCTATTATACAACATCTAATCAAATACCCAGTTAACTACTCAATATTTGCAGATGATCTAGCGATTTACATGCGAGGAAATAACATCACACAAATAGAAGGAAAATTACAGAATATCATAACGGCAATTGAAAAGTGGGGCATTACTAAAAACATAAACTTTTCCAGCGGAAAAACCTGTGTAATAAATTTTACCAGGATAGCTCCAGTACGCGATATTAAACTAAAACTGAAAGACACATTCATATCTAATAAAATCAAAACGACTTTTTTGGGACTCATATTCGATAACAAATTAAGCTGGAAGCCACACATAGAAGATACGAAACGGAGGTGTACAAAAGCTCTTAATCTGTTAAAAATGCTACAAGGCAAGTCGTGGGGATCGGACAGAAGCTTGCTCTTACGTTTCTACGGAACTCATGTCAGATCAATAATGGACTACGGTGCGATAGCATACACCACAGCAGCGGAAAGTACGCTTAAGAAGCTGAATACAGTTCAGAATAACGCACTCAGAATAAGCAGCGGGGCGTTTTACACGAGTCCAATTATTAGTTTGCACATAGAAACAAACATGATGTCACTAAAACACCGTCGAATGTTATTGGCACTGAAATATTATGTGAAAATCAGCGGCAATAGGAGCCATATAAATTACTACAAAACGTTCCATCCGAATCTACTTAAGATCTATCGCGACAGAAACAAACCGTTCGGAGTTAGGTGTACTGACTACCTCAGTTACCTACATATCAATCGACTTACTGCCACTCCATCCGAACCTATAAATCCGCCCTGGGATAATACAATACGGTCCGTAACAACACATGAAAAAGACTTACCAAAGGCAAAAAAACAGATAACGGTCGCAATCAAGGATAATGTCCAAAACATATGGGATAGGCAATTGAATAACAAGTTACGGCAAATAAAAGTTGAACTGGAACATTGGGAAACATCACACCGGGCAAACAGGCGAGAAGAGATTGTGTTAAGCAGAATCTGCATCGGCCACACAAAACTAACACACGGATCCTTGCTACAAAATGAACCTCCACCATCATGTGCACTTTGTAACACTCAAAGTCTGTCCATCGAACATGTCATCTCCGTATGTCCAAAACTCCAAAAGGAGCGCGAGGAAGCTTTTTCATCCGCATGTACAAGAAGAATTACTGTCAAAGAGGCGCTTGGAAATGATGAAGCTGCAGTCCAAAGTACTTTTAGATTCCTAAAAGCTGTCAACCTATTTCGGAAGATATGATTTAGTTTACGTATGGCAGAATTATTTGTAATTATTATCTATAAATTGTAATGTACGGTAGACGCAAATAACCTAGAAGTCGAGCGTCTTTAAATAAATATATATACACACACACACAGTACCGAAAGATTGGTCTAAGTTAAATTCATTAGTACACTCGAAAAGAATTAAAATAATCATTTTTTTATAATAGTAAAATAATTAGCTTTTTCATTCACGGTAATTAAGAGACCGTGGTGGCACCCTTGAGGGTGTCACAAATCTGACAACAATTAAGCATCCTTGGTGGGAAGCTAAAACTATATATAATGTTACACTGAATAAATAACTGTTAGTCATGAAGCAATAAACTTCAACTGGAATGATATTAGCCTTTTTTCACAATCATTTGGACGTTTAATTTTGTATAATCGTTGGCCGACTATGCGTGCATTTTTCTGGAAAGGAACTATACATCCGATCTGAGTTCAGTGGGCTCTTGATAGCACGCTAAGATCGGTGAAATTAAAGATTGCATAATGCGCTAAATTCTAATGGGTGAAGAAAATGTAAGGATAATTTAATTAATTCAGTTTCAGTTTCGACATACAGTGCTCACTCGAGAATAGATAGGTAATTTTTTTAATATGAAAAACTTAAATAACGTCAGATTTAAGGCAATCAGCCTCTGAACTACTTACCTAAAATATCTTTTTGAGGTAGCCATTTTCTAATCATAACATTCGCGGATACATTTTTTAACAAATCGGGTGCACTGCATCGCCAAATTATTCGCTGCCTTATTTGGGAAAACGCTTTTTTGAACATGTCGATCTTTTCGGTACCCATCGAGTCCGATTTTATTGTACTACCAAAGGAAAAAAAGATCACACCATCTTCCGCTTGTTCAATAAATTCTTTAATATCCTATTTAGGAAATGATCGTATTTAATTCAGCATACCGAATTGCGGCATTTAACGGTAATTTTTAATAAATTTTTGATTTTACATATAAATATACAATTGTAAAATATTAATCGGTAATCTAATGACTTGATGTTTAGAAGTCTGCTACTCAGACTTAATTATTGTTATTATTATTATTACCATATATAATTGTTTTACCGCTGTTATTATTTTGGTACAAGCAAATTACGATAGCATGATAAATTACCGGCACACTTTGTGACACGATTAATGCAATCGAATCGCCCCATTTTGAGATTTTCCTAACGTTATCATTGCATGAATTAGCGTGTTTTTGAGAACTGTGGTATATAAAAACAGGCGCGACCTCTCTTACTGAGTTTGTTTTGTTTTTCAGTTTAATGACATACAGTTTGATGATATTATTAAGAAGTGGGTCGCTATATGTTATTACAAAAAATATATTATGTATAGCATTAAATAGGATAAGAAAATACATTTTCTCTTAGACGTGTTTTCAAAAGACTGTGAAAAGCGTCCATGATTTCAGGCCCGGATTAAGTGTATGATAGGTCCGGGGCTATGGAAATATTAGGGGCCCCTTTCGGAAGTGAAAAAATTATCAGTTTTATAGAATAATTAAATTTTCTTTAATTTAATTAAATTATATTATTTTGAATTCACAAATTAACATATAATTATTAATGTAAACAAAACTAAATATCATATAGACAATGGGTAGAGTTTTGGATGACCAAATATATAATATATATAATTTTGAACAATGAATTACTTACTTTTTTTTTTTTCTGCAAATTTTTGTATAATGTCGTTAAAATCTACTAAACGGAGAAAATCTGTTTCAGTCGTTAATCTTGAAAATGCTGATAATCCATCGTCTAGCATGGTTTTTTTTTTTTTTAACTTGGGCGCGTCAACTTAGGACATTTACCCAGCACAAAGGACTAACAAATAGTGAAACGTAGGGACTTGAAAGTTAAATCAGGAAGCGATTAGAAACAGGAGAAATAAAGATAGCCAATATAGGAACAACAGAAAGAGAAGGAAGAGAAAGAATGTAGTGGGCACAGTAAGGGGTCGGGAGACCAAGGCCAAGCAAATTAGAATAAAGAGCTGCACGTTCTGAGGCGATAGATGAGCATTCGAATAGGAGGTAATTTACATCACAGGTCAAATTTAAGATAGGAGGATGGAAGGGACACAAGGGAGACTGAACAATATTAAAACGAAAGAGGGAAGCAGGAAGCAGACTGTGATTAAAGCGGAGGCGAATTATGGAAGAAATAACAGAACGGCTGATGCAGGGAAAATTATTAAACCCGGAAGAAGTAGGTGGAGAGGGTTATATAGCAAGGTAAAAGGAGTTAGGATTGGAGAATAGAGATGGATAAAGATCAGTCCAAAAGTCGTGGTAAAAACGATAAGAGAGTAGAAAGAGACATTGGGAGGGGAATCTGTCTATGAAACGGCCATTTACTGCAGCTAGACATGCCAATGAATCGGCAAGATCGTTACCAAGTGGCCCGGAATCCAGAACAGATCAATTAGGATAGAACGGGATGTTAATAAATTATAAATTAAGGAACGAATGTGAAGAATAACAGGATCTGACGATGATTTAGGGAACGGAGATGAGATGGTTGATAAAACACTTTTCGAATCAGAGCATATGACAAATTTTGATAAATTGGATTTTGAGGATATAAAAAGGATAGCACATAAAATAGCCATGGATTCGGCTAAGAAGATAGAAGAAAAGGGAGGGAGTTGAAAAGACTCAGAATAATTGATATCAGGAAGGATAAAAGCAGCTCCGACACCTGAAGCAGATTTTGAGCCATCTGTAAAAACCATGCTGTGAGCTAGAAAAAGTGAATGTAGAGTTTGGTTAAATTCGTTATGTATTACAGGAAACGGAAGAGATTTAATGTTCGAGGGAAGAGAAAATAGCTTGGGAGAAAACGACAGTTCTACGAAGTTGTAAGTGAAGTACGGGGATTTATTATAGGAGAGGATAAACTGAGAGAATAGGACAAGTCGGGAGGATATGTGTGAAAGGATTGGAATTTTTCTAGAAGAGAAACGCCAGTTGTCCAGAATATATTGATAGAAATTCACGAGTTTCGAGTGAGGAATATGAAGACGTTTAATCAAAAATCTTTCACCGAGATAAAGTCTTCAAATAAATAAAGGAAGGAAGCCAGTTTCGGCCAGGAGAGCAGGAGTTGGAGAAGAATTCAGAGCATCAATACAGAGGCGAAGTCAAGAGTTTTGGATGCGATCAAGTTTGATAAGGAGGGATTTGGGAGCACTGGCATAAAGAAAAGAGCAATAGTCTAATTTAGAAAGAATAATGGATCTGTAAAGTATGAGGAGAATATATACGGATCCCCACCCCAATTCCGGGGGGCCAACGCTTTTAGGAAATTTAATCTCTTGAGAGCAGATGTACATAGATAGTTGATGTGATCGCAAAAAGATAAATTACTATTAAGAATGACACCAAGGTAGGAAAAAGAGTTAACTAGAGGAATAGGGAGTTGACATAGGAAAAGGTTAATTAAGGCACGGTTAAAAGGACGAAATGTAAAAACTACGGAGGCAGACTTCTCAGGAGAAATAGAAAGATGAAGAGAAGACAACGATAATTCCAAAATAGCAAGGGAGGAATTAAGCTCCTCATTGGCAGAAGAAAGATTATTAGAGGAGGAATAGACGAGAATATCGTCAGCGAAGAATAAGGACTTAGAAGGGATGTTAAGAGTAGCGAGACTGTGAAAGTAAATGTTGAAAAGTGTAGGACTCAAGCACGATCCTTGCGGAAGACCTCGAAAAATTTATCTGGAATCGTCGAAGAAGGGAGTAGAAAGGCGAATTGACCTATTCCGGAAAAGATTGATAATTAAGGTAGTAAACTGAAGAGGGATGTTAATGGAAAGCATTTTATTTTGTAGAGCAGGTAGGTGAACATTGTCAAAGGCAGCAGTGGCATCAACAAACGCGGCGATAGTAAATTTCCTATGAATGAAGGATTTATAGATGTCGGAAAGAACAAGGATATACAGTCAGTAGCACCAAGGCCAGAACGGAAACCAAACATATTATCGGGAAAAACATTATTATATTCTAGCCACCAGACCAGGCGTTTATTAATCATGTGTTCAAAAAGTTTTCTTAAACACGAGGCTAAAGAGATTGGACGGAAGGAGTTAGGTTTCTTTTTCGGGATAGGAATAATAATAAAGGAATTCCAAAGTGGTGGAGTTGCAGAAGTGTACAGGAAGGAATTATAGATTGACAGAAGTGTTTTGAGTGCTAACTCAGAGAGGTTCTTGAGGACAAGGATAGGGATGCCGTCTATACCTGGGCTAGAATTAGAAGAACTGATCAAGGAATCGTAGAGTTCATTGAAGCTGAAGGGAGAAGAGAAAAAGTGAGAAGGAGATGTGACAGGTAGGGGAGGAGCCAATGATTCCTCGAGGGAAGGTACATAGGAAGGAACAATTGAATCAAGAAAAGTAGAGAGCTTCTCTGAAGGAAGGTTGTAGTGTGAGGGGCGTTCGGAGCTGGAGGAGCGAAAAGCTTTAGCCATTCTCCAAAGATGGGAAGTGGAGGTAGATCTAGAAAATGATGAACAAAAATTTCGCCATGAATTTCTTTTGGACATTTTAAGGATGAATCTAGCCTTGGCGTTAGCCCTTTTGTGAGCCATGAAGTTGGAAAAGGAGGAACTAGCCCGGAAGAGTCGAAAGGAGGAAACACTATCCTTGAAGGCGTTCGTGCAATCATTATTCCACCAAAGTGAGGACGACAGAAGGTAAGAGTTTTTTTTGGAATGATGAAGTGGCGGAGAGGAGATATCAAGAGCAGAAGAAATGGAATTAGAAAAAGCGTTATATTGTTGAATAGGATCAGTATGTGAGTGTATGTAAGGAAGAGAAAGGTCGATGATTGAGCGGAATTTGTCCCAATCAACTTTATTGAACGACCATTTGGGAGCGAGAGCAGGTCTGGGATAATTATCAGTAGGAGGAGGGGGAAGAAGGTCTTGAAAGGAAAGAATAATGGGAACATGATCACTGCCGAAGGTACCGTCCAAAGTTTTCCAATGACATTTAAGACCAAAGTGGGGAGAAGTAAAGGACAGATCCACCGAGCTGTATGAGTGTGCACCTTTGTAGAGAGTAGGCGAGTTGTCATTAAGAAGGACAAAATTGTTGTTAAGAATAAAGTTTTCAAGAACACGACCGTTTCTGTTGTGACGCGCAGAGCCCCACAGAGGAGAATGAGCATTCCAGTCGCCGCCAATAATGAAAGGAAGAGAGGCTAGGTTGATCTATACATGTTTTTTATTCCTTTTAATATCGAAAAAGATCTTTCCGCCTCATAATTTGTAATCCGTATAGTTGCAAATATTCTATATACAATATAAATGTTTGGAAAAACATCTCTCATTGCACGTTTAACCATGTTGGAGCCTCTTGGGGGCCCCTTTATAAGGCGGGACCCGGGGCTGCAGCCCAGTGGCTCCCTAGCCCCCCCCCCCCATATCCAGGTTTGCATGATTTTTTAACGCCGCACTTAAGAATTGTGAATATGAATCTCCGCGGCTATTAAAATCGAATTCGGGTTTTCAATTATCAGTCTGCCGTGAAATTGTTCGGGTTTAATTTAATTTTTTGTTCGAGTTTGTCAATTTCAATATGTAAACAGTAAACATAAAACTGGTCAGAACATTTCATCAACTTTAACCACACTGGGCTATGTTGTTGTTTCCAACACGTTCCTTTTAGAAATGTTTCATTCCCATAGCAACTAATTAATTACGGTTTGAAAAAGCTAATCAACTTACTGCGGGTAGGGGTTCGGTATCCTTAATGTGCACGCCGCCAATTTCTATCGCATTGGGCGGCATGGGTTTGTTTCGGAGGATAAAATGAGTATTGTAAAGTGCTAAACTACATCTTCGATATAATTTGTCGATATTCACATCGCTATTAACGACGTAGGTACTATCGAAACGTAATAGTTCGTATACACTAAACGAGTAATGGACAATGTACAACACAAAGTATTGTATCGTGTTGACCATTCGTTGATAGAAGTTCATCGGTTCGGTGTAACCGTTAATAAATAGCGGGCTATATGCCGGATGC
This sequence comes from Icerya purchasi, assembly GCA_039619475.1. NCBI lineage: Eukaryota > Metazoa > Arthropoda > Insecta > Hemiptera > Monophlebidae > Icerya > Icerya purchasi. The sequence goes on from CM077116.1 coordinate 395,727,747, forward strand.
ATCGGATTTCCGATTAGATAATTGGTTCCGGGACCATCTGGTGCAGGAATGTAATCGATAAAGGGAACATCCAATTTTTCAGCAATCGATAAAACGCACGGAACATGGAACGTTTCTCCGATTATAAGATCCGGAGTTGGCGCTTCTTTTCGCAAAATTTTTTTTACATGCTCGTGAGTCAGAATTGTAGTGCACCATTCGTGTTCCATGTCACTGATTGTCATTAACTTGAAGTAATTCATAAATCCTCTGTACTCTCTGGTATGCTCTATGGTTAACTTGTCGATGAACGAAATTATTTCGTCGCCCGATCGCGCCAAATATATCTGTTCATAGTTCGTAGTATCCGAGTTCGTTTCATTCCTGTAACTTAGTTCGGTAATTCGGTGACCTCCGGATGCCGCCAGTGTTTTTAGGATCGGCGAGATAAGCGATAAATGACTCCGACTTAAAACTGGTAATAACACTAGAATTTCCGATGCCAAGCTATCTGTTATCAGATGTGATACGATCAACATGCTGAAGAAAAATATCAATTGCCCCTGAAAAAACATCTAATCAAAAATGACGGTGATTTTTTACTAATTTTCAGCGAATTATAATTTACTTTATATTCGTTTAATATATTTCTTCCGTACACTCAAGTTAACATAAACGTAACTATAATTTACATTTACATAATACTAGTCAAAACAAAGAAATCAGATTTTTCGCGCGGCAAAGAGGAAGAGACACGTCATTTTTCATGCTTTTTTGAACTTTTTGCCAACTTTGAAAGTACCATTAAGGAAATGAAATACAATTTTGTTCCCGAAAAAAAGTGATCTTTCCGCTAACATAACACATGTCCGGAAAAAAATATATATATATTTTTTAAAAATTTCGAATTTTTAGCGTCCCGCGGGTTCAAGTTTAAAGTTAAAACCTCGGATGCTACAAACTAGAGAAATATACGTGGACTTAACCTTATTTAAAATTTTTAACTAGAATGCTGACAGCGCCGGACACGTCATTTTTTACGCTTTATTGAACTTTCCAACAACTTCAAAAGTTTCGTTAAAAAAATGAAATTCGATTTCGTTTTTGACAAATGATTACATTTCTGCCAATATAGCACATGCCCGCAAAAAAAAATTCAAAAATTTTTAGCTTTCAGTGCTCCGGGAGCTTAATTTTAAGATTAGAAACCCGGATGTTCCAAACTAGAGAAGTATACGGTGATACGCGTATTTTTAATCTTTGTTCATTTGAACTTTTCGCCAACTTTGGAAGTATCGTTAAGGAAATGAAATGTGGTTCATTCACGACAAATAACGTTCTTTCCAACGGTATATCACATGACCGGGGGAAAAAAATTGTTTTCCAAAACTTTCGAGCTTTCGGCAGGTCTAAATATAAAGTTGTAAGCTCGACTATCTTTTTGAATGCTCTGCTCTTTTTTCTGAGTGCTCTCATCTATACGCCGAACTCTTGGCGTTGGATCTTCCTACTCCTTTCAAAGCTTCCTTTCCTTTCCTTCCCATTTCTAGCCGTTATTCCCCCCTTCTTTCCTTCATACTCTCTATCTCCGATCGTCTCAGAATCTGAGTAGGTCATGCATGTAGTTGGGTCAGTGTTAACACCTAGCCCATTAAATAAAAAAAAAAAATATATATATATATAATTTTCCTATAAAGCGGTCCTTTATGCATACGTTTGAAATACGGTTTTAAATATAAAAGTGTGATTATACGGGGATGTGCGTGAATGAATGTGTGTTAAAAAAATATGAACAATGATTATAAAATTATTCGGTGCAAGTAAACTATAATTGTATCCGGTAATAATGAGTAACGTAATTTTAATGTAAGAATGAAACTGTCCGGTGGTGACTCGTGGATTTAAAAAAGTATCGAATGTAAAATATTGCTTCAGGAAACAATCACACTTCCCTAAAATACATTTCAGTCTAAACATTAATGATTATTTTTTACCGATAAGTTAAGTTCAGGTTTATCTCTATTTAGCTTATTTATGCATCAGATCAAACCGCCTGCCTTTTATGTCTGCAAAGGTGTCTACAACAGAATCTCATAAACATTTAGAAATTTCTTCGCCGACCTGAACACAACTATTTTTCAATAGATATTGACGCTAAGTTTTTTTTCCCTATTTATTATATTACAGTTCATGTGCCATCTGTAACTGCAAGGCTATCACCGCTCACGTACCATCTGGTTTATGTAAACTTGCCTGGTTTGTTTGTTTTAATGAATACGAGTGTTCGTTGTAGTTGGACAGGGCCATTGGACAATATTGCTTCAACGGGATCATTAGATAAGGCAGCCACGTTCATGATTGACTTTCGGTGGAACGGGCTGCAAGCAAAAAGTACCATGCTGCAGGAGGAGAGGCACGGTCAAAGAGGTAATTGTGTAACACGGTAGTATGTCGGATTCTCAGCGTGCTCAGACTCGAGAATTCCCTACATGTCATTTCGCATAGAGGCCACCCCATGGCTCCATGTTTGGCTTGATGGCCTTTAGCCACGCCGTCTGTGACAGCATAAGGTGCTCCCACTTATTCAGAAAAATCTATCCGCAAGTGCAGGGACACATAAGAACACCAACTCACAGCCAAATCGCGAAAGCTGTCTTATTAAGTAATTTATCTTTGTGCACAGATCACTTTTGTTGAATGAGGTGAGGAAGGACTTGACTGCTAATAACGAGTCCGTAATCACAAGAGCGTTTTAATGCGGTGCTTCTCTAGATATCAGGGATTCAAGACTTAAAAGGATACCATACATTTCAGATTGTAGTACCGTATATAAACCGTTATGCCGAACTGCATGGACTCCATCACTGCTTACATGGGCGCACGAAGTAGGAAAGGGCCAGCCGCGTCGGTTCACCTTGGATAAAATTGTAGTTTTCTGCTGTAGTTATTGTTATTTGAAGAAACTGGTAACATTCATTACTTGCTGGATGTGATTCAACTAGAGATAAGTTGACTGATACACAGCACTGTATTCCCAGGGAACTAGATATAACGGGCATGCCAGCTAAAGACTTAAATTAATACCGCCACTTGTTAGGAGAGTTATCACTTTTGGTAATCAATCATTAGGATAGGATGGACAAGGGAACGGATTCACAAAAAAAGTAGAAGAATGGTGGCTGTGGGCTTAATGAAAAAGGCCGCGGTAAGTGTAAAATTTACAAATGTAGGATAATGGAAGGTCTCCCGCTAAGGCACAAATACTCAGCTAAGAAGATGTCCGATGCACTCCGAGAATGATACGAAAAACCGAGTGGTGAATAGGGTCTAATGATTTTAGGAACGATCTGCTGGGTGAAAAATAGACTTGGCATCCGTATGTTAACTTATTAAGGATTAATTGCTAATAATAATTTAAGATGTATATAGTATTTCCAATTAGAAAAACGTTTTAATATAGAAAGTGATTTTAGACATATGATTTTGAGATTGGATATGTGTGGGATCTAAGACAATTTAGAATTAAAAATAAGACCCAAGAATTTAACGGAAGAGCAAAACCGGAATGGAGAACCATTGAGGAAAATAATATCAGTTTTAGGATTTTCCCTATCGCTTTTGTAAAATTTAACGCAGAAAGACTTTGTTGTAAAGAACTTCAGATCATTGTTACCAGCTTACATATATGCTCTGATTGATTATCGGATGAGAAATTAAAAGAGAGGCATATATTTAGATCATCTATGAATAGACGGGCTGAAAAAGGCGGTCAAATGCAGTTCACAGTATCAATGTAAAGAATGAATAATGTTACAATCAAAGCCGATCCTTGCCGTATACCATTATCTACCGGTAATACTGAAAAAATCGATGAGTCGATATTTACCTTAATTGTTCTGTTCATTAGGTAATTCATAACATAATTTCCTATGGTTTAGGCTTATTTCGGTGTTCTTCAGCTTTAAAAGCACTCCGTATCGCAATATGCGGGCTTACTCTATGCTAAAACAGACCGAGTAAAGATTTTGCGTCGCACTTTGGGTTTCCAAGACCTGTTTTTGTAGATTAAGAAGATGGATGTCTGCATATTTGATCCCCGGCCGCCAACCTGAATCGAGGAACAGATTCTGGTTGATTCGAGGAAAAAATGAAGCTATCTATTTACCATTTTCTCCGTTAATTTTGAATATGAGCTGATTAAGGAAATCGGTCGATAATTTTGGAGTGGGAAAGGGTCTTTTTGTGGTTTCTGGAATGAGACTATTAAGATTGATCTCCAGTAATTAGGGATGAGACCAGACGACCAAATCTGATTGTAAGTAAAAAAGAGAAATTTGTTAACAGATGCAGGTAAATGTTTGATCACGAGTGGATGAATTTAATCGGATCCTGGTGCACTATTCTTTGTATTGTTTTTAAGGTGATAGTTCAACTCGGCGATCGTGAACGGAGAATTGAAAGGTTGAGAATAATGAGAGGAAAACGATATAGGCTGCGATTCTGATTTAATTTTTGAAGTTAGAAAATTTTTTGAGTAGCATGAAGGTGAGGATACATTAGCGAAGTGAACCGCGAAAACATCTGCCATTGCACAACTTACCTGTGACTAGCGATCCGTTTATCAGTATAGTAAGAGTCGCAGGAGAATTTACAGCACCATTCAATAATTTAATTCTCCTTGACATAATAGCAAAGGGAGTATCTTCAAAAATTGAAGATATGAAGGATGCCCATGATTTCTGTTTTTTAATTCGAATCAGAAAACGGGGCTCGGCCCTTTGTTTTTTAAATTCAGTTAGGTCTTCAAGCGTCCTACTCATCTTATACCTTCTCATGGCATATGTTCTATGGGAAATGGATGCTTTAATTTCAGGGTACAATTACATTGGTAAGCGTTTTATTATGCTTGAGTATGGTCCTTGGTATAGTTGTTAATGCTGCCCTTGAATCGAATTGATAAGCGTTTTTAAGTTTTCTTCTACAGAACATGATGATTGAGAAAAAACTCTAATTTTCTTAGAGTACGCTTACGGTGTTTGCTTTATGGAAAAGAAATTAAAAATTTGTTTGGAGCTTGAATAGGAAAACTGATAAAGATAGGAAAATGATTACTAGAGCATAAGTCTTGATGTACCGATACATTCCGATGCGGAAATAGTGTGACGAAGAGAAGGCAAGATCAATTGTGGAAAACGGTGTTATGTGAGGAATTGGAGTTTGTATGGGAAGGTGGAAGTAGGAGTATAAGATCGTTGTTCACTAAGAAGTTGGAAATTACACAGTGTCCTTAGCGCTGGTGTACGCAGATCCCCAGAGCGACGTGTGTGCATTATAATCACCTAAAAGGATTAATGGGGTACTAAGTTGTCTTAATAGAGAATCAATTTGGCTTTGAGTAAAAGTTAACGCAGGTGGGATGTAACAGTTGCATAGTATCACTGAGCGAAATAGGATATGTGGTATAATTACTTTAATGGCGACTGTTTGTAACGTAGTGTTAAAATAACAGCTAATGCTGGGCGGGATGCATTTACTATAATTTCAACGCCGCCACTAGCGATAGCTGCCCGAATATAATCATGACGGAATGTTTTATAGTTTTTAATAGTTGCTGATTGAAATGGTTTGAGATGAATCTCCATTGCGCCGAACTTCCGATTAAATTTCTTCTTAAACATTCTACGGACAAATTTTACATAAAAAATAAAGAGTATCGCTTTCATCCGATAAATAAACAGATACCTATCTTAGACGGTTTAAAAAATTGGAATTATTGCACGTTTATCACAACTTCTCTGATACTTACCAGTTCTAACAACTACTCTGAATTAAAGATTTACAAAAACATGAAACTGGCGCGACATACTGGATGGATTTTCAGGAATCGTTTTTCTGCCTACAAGTTAAATTACATACTAAAGAATTTGTCAAAACTAACCAATCAATTCCAAATCACAACAATTTGATAATAAATGATATATTAAAATCTCAATTCAATGATCACAAAATCCTCTATACCGATGGATCGTTTGATTCGGGGCAAAATAGATACGCAGCAGCTTTTTATTATCCCAGCTGAGAGGGTTTTAAAACTTTTCGGTTAACGTATGCTGCATAAGTTTTTACAGTGGAATTATTTGCTTTATTAAAACGCTTAGAATATTTAAGAAGGTTTGCCGGTCGAAAAGTATTAATTCTAACGGACTCTCTAGCCGTATTGCATAAACTATCCCACGGAATTGGCAGGAAAATGCCAAATACTGAATGCCTTATAAGAAGACACAGATATATTTAATTTACAGCAGGCGGGAACGGAAATAATACTAAAATGGGCTCCGTCGCATTGCGGTATTAAAGGAAATTAAATAGTGGATAGAATTGCAAGAACCGCAGTAGGCAGAGCAATTGTGCAAAAATTAAATTGGTGGGGTTTTTACCGGTAATTAGAGAACATACTATAACGGAGGAGAACGTAGAGCACCAACAGAGTAGTAATCAAAAATGGGAAGACTACTCAAGAATACCTTGGTTTAGACTTTGGAAGAGACTTTATAGTAACGATAACTTGATTGAGAACAGGACATAACAAAACCCCGCCCATTTGGCAAAAGTTAATATTATCAGCGATGGTGCATGCAGTAGTTGCGGAATAGAGAGGTACAAAGGATCATTTTATTTGGCAGTGCATAGTTTACGAGCAGGGAAGGGACAAACTGATAATAGAAATTCTATCAGAGCTGCACACCTTTCCAGTGTCTGTAACTCGGATTAGCAGATCCAACGGCGAATTTAGCTTTACTAATATATAAATTTATAAAATAGCACTAGATATACATATAGAAATAATAAATAAGAAAGTTTTATAAAATGCCCTATTAAGGGTTAAGTAAAAGAAAAAACTGTATAAATGGCGAAGGCTGAGCCAAACAAAAAAAAAAAAAAGTCTCCTGCCAATAAATTATGGGCGGTGCCTGAGTTGATATCTTGAGTTCATCTACGTGCTTAAAGACACCTCTGCCGTTTACTGCATAATGCAGTTTGTTCCCGCCATTTTGATTTTGGATTAAACTATGTAATTTATAGGTTTGCATCATCGCTGCTAGCAATGTTATTTTTAGAAGACTGTTTTGATTAGTTCAACTTACTTATTATCTGGGTGCATCTATTCTTAAGACCTATGCTGCCTAAAAAAGTTTTAACCTGTGCTATCGTATTGTCTTCCGTAAAATTCTGTGCGTATTTAAGTTGCAAAGTCGATTTTGCGAAATTGTATTTCTATTATATGATTTAATATGTCTCGAGACTGAAAATGTTCTTTCTACTGGCATAAACCATTGTCGAAATGGCGAGTAATAAATTCAAGCTTTAATAGTTCTGATAGAATCTGATTTAGGTCATTTGACGGCGAAAAATTGTTTTATTTGGAAACGGATTAATTTCAGAATGACGAGCAACCGTAAATGTATAATAATTTATTCTTTAAGCAGATTTCATGAAAATATGAACCGTAAAATTTCATTAGACTTCTAAGATAATCTCCCAAAAATTTTTTAGAATACTCTTCAAATTTACTAAAAAAAAATCTAATATATGCGATAAAATGGTGTAAAATTTCAAATGAAGATGATAAAAATTTTTATCACTACAATTTCTTCTTCTCTTCGTATAAAGATTATCAGAATTTTGCACTTTGGAATCTTCCATTTGTATATTCTTAAGTACTTAAAATCGTTATACAAATTTCCATTAATTATTATATTTAGGTTAAAATTATTTTCATCCATTTCTGTATTAACACTTTATTAAACGATATAAAACCTTTATTTAACAGAAATTATTTGTATTCTGTTAAATAAAGGTATATAAAATTGTTTAATAAATTTCATTAATTATATAATGTAATATTCTAAATGATGCTTCTGCTCTAAATGAAGTGTACTTCTGGGATAAAATTAAATTCAAGATTCAAGATATTTTTTAACAGAAATTTTTTGTAAAATAAAAAAATGATAACTTCGAAATTTTTTGCACAGTAATGTGTGATCTACACTGAATGTTGTATTAGTTTCCCAAATAAAATCAAATAACCATCAATTTTTCTTTCTGATCGTAAACTATTTCAACAAAATAATTATTGTACAGACCATCCGGTAGATGGTACCGAGGGAAAGCGACTTCTCACAATATCGGAAACGTGCAATTTTTTCGATGAGTTAGATTAGAATGTTACGAAACTGGAATATGTTGTCAACTTTAAGCTGTTTAATATTTCTTACCGTAAGTCCGTTAAAATCAAATTTAATTTATTCATACGGTAAATAGCGCTTGTGGACATTTCGATTTTACTTTAACAATAAGTCCACTGTATTGTCTTACATTAACAGGTATGCGTCATCATAAGTCTGAACTATTAACTTATTATTGTAACGGAATTCATCTGAACTGTCAACAATATATTTTGAAATTGGATCATCCATTTGGCTATCATTGAAGTAATAGATTTGATGGTAATGGCGCCCTAGGCCCGTGCTGATATGCCGCCTTTCTTGTAATAATAAAATGAGGCTATAACTCCACTCGGACCCCTGAACTATTCGTAAATATAGTCTTGTGGGAGGGAAATAAGGACCTGATGGTACTGTGAACTTTCTGCTTGACTATAGACCTGTGGAGAGATATAGCAAAAAGAGGAAAGAAGATTACGGCGAAGTCAAAGGAAAGGTAAGAAAGTTGCGATAGAATAGGGGAATTTTCTTAGGGAGTAAAACGCCAGCTATGCAAAATGAAAAGATAGGAAGGAATAAGTCTAGAGGACGTCAATAAAAAAAATGTAGAGAAAGGAAACGATATCCTGAAAAGGGTCAACGAGTGAAAAGAGAAGACAGGTGGGCATAGATTTTTTTTTATATTTTTATTGAGAAATATTTTTTGGGATATTCCCAAATAAAACCAAATACGTAAAAAATGATATTTATTACGTAATTTAAAGTAATGAAAAAGCAAGTGTGAACGAAAAATTTCAAGTAAAATAACCCCGATTATAAACAACAATGTTTTCTCAATTGGTTTTAAAATTATTAATTCTAATTGTAGCATTCAGAGGTAGAAGAAAATTATCGTGACAGGATGACATGCAGCGATGGTGCAAATGCACATCATCGGAGTTACTCCAAGCAGCGGCCGATAAAGTGAAGCTAGCCACATTGATCGCCAAACTTCGACCGGAGATAGCGTGAAGAAGAAGAAGAAGAAAGCATTAAAGAATACACATTACAAAAACATTCTAACAGGTTCATTATCTTTTTATAATAAACGAATAGTCTCATGGTACTTCAGCCGTTTTAAAAATGGACTTTTCTTGGATATGAAAAACAAGAAAAAAGCAACAGAAACAGAAATGAAGTTGTCTCTATAGAGATCATGTCGCTTTAAAAACAAAAACGGAATAAATGAAAACGTCTTAATACAATTTATTGATATTAATGATAAAAGGATTATCGACGTGAAACGTGAGAGTTCCCGTTTACCCTGATCAATAATACCAACTACAGCGAATAATTTTTTCAGCTCGCGAGTATTTCACATCTTTCGCACATTTGCAATGAAAGCATATCAATTTGTTCCTAGAATAACAAGCAAACGCCAAAGTCAAAATTTTGAAAGATCACTTTTTTTTTATTGTTATTTTATGAAGTTTCATTTTTTTGTAAAAAAATAAATATCGTAATTTTGAAATTTAAAAATATACTAACTAATTGAACCATTTCAAAATGTTTTGGCAGCAACTTTTGACATAACTGTGTAAATAAAGCCAGTAAAAAGAATTTTATTTCCTATGAAATTTCAGCATTCTTAAACAGCTTGTACTAAGTTCTAGGGGGGCATTTCCCCCCAAAACCCTCACTGGATTCATCCCTGCACGTGTTCATAATTTCACCAAGTCTTTGTGACAAGTAAAATTTTTGGCGTTTAGACTTATATTACATTAACGCCAATCTAAATATCAATTAATTATAGCTAATTTTTAAAATATCCTTTTCGCTTGTTAAAAAATTAATTTTTAAATAACAGCAAAGTTATTCGTCTAAAAATATTCCTTGCTAAATTATAACTTCATCAACTTTTGTCATTTTAAATAGCAATTTAAAAAATTTTAGAGTTTGAGTATAAGTAAAAAAAACAAATAAAACAAACATAATTTTAGTTTTAATTTTTGGATAGGGATTACCCTGCTGCCCACTAAAAAAATAAAAGAAAAAAAATGACATTCACAGCGAACTTACCGAGTTTGTATCAGTAAGGAGCACACAGAACAAAAATCTATATCAATAAGTGCTTTGATTAGCCACAGTAATGAAATTATCATACTTATCGCCCAATAATAAAGTAAAAATAGATGACGAAAGAAAAATCATAGGAAAATAGTTGATACAAAAAAAGGAAAAGAAAAAAAGACATTTTATTACTATTGCGTACTTTATACAGGTACGGAATCTTAAAAATATCGATATAAAATTATATATGATTTTATTTATACATACATACATACATACATATATATATATATATATATATATATATATATATATATATATATATATATATATATATATAATAAATATGTATGCAATTTGAGTGAGTACTCACTGATCTTGAGAATATCTTATAGGATAACAACATTTTTCTTGAAACTATACGATAGTTCACATTAGTGATGAGTAGGTGCGGCCGAATACAAGTTCCTGCATCCGTACCGTTTAGCGGAATTGATGATGTAATTGTGACTGCAGCTTCAGTCGCGTATCTACGATTCCGACACACCGATGACGAACTGAGTCGAAAATAATTCGATACCGTTTACTGCATGAAAAAATATCTTACTCAGTTCTAGGTTAACATAATCCGCTATTAGAAGCTTTAAAATGCGAAAATAAGGAAGAGCGGTTACTCAGTTCTTTGGATTTTTCTGTGATTCATATCGAACGAGTGTCCAAGTGCATATGTGGTCAGTTGATAAAGTGGAAAATGGTGTCAATATATCAACACAGTCACAGTGTTTTCTATGTGGCTACGCATGTACCAGCTATTTCCTAGTTTTCTTATCTTTTTCTAATTGACCGTCACTATCTTGTTCTTTTTCCATTTACTCATCGTTTTACTATTATTTTAATGTAGTTATATTTTTAATTAAAATAATCTTTCCGCTTGGTTACATGTCGCAGCCTAATCTTGCCGCTTCCATAATACAGTATGTAATTAAAAACATTCTATTCACTCTAGGGAATCCGATAGATATTAGAAAAAAAAGTCACCACATTTATTAGGATTTAGCTTTTTTGGTAGAGCTAAGAATGTTGATTTGAGCTAATTAGATGATATTACTGATAAACGACTTTTTTTTTTTTTTTTTTTTTTTTTTTTTTTGGGAACGCCGACCAAGGGCAATGACCCATTATCAAAGAATTACGAAAACAGGATTAAATTTTGATATATAAAGAAATAGAGGAAATGAACTCCGCTAAGATTGGAACAACATCTGGTGAAGGAAAGGAAAGTATGTAGGAAGCACAAAAAGGAGTAGGTAGTTTTAGGTGGAGAAGTTTAGTGTAGAGGAGGGAACGCTGCTGTACAAGAAGAGAGCATTCAAAAAGGATATGATTTGCATCACAAACACAGTCATGATCCGAGGGATGAAAATTACAGTATGGGGAAGAAACAATAGAAAAACGAAAGAGAGACGAAGGAAGACAATTATGGTTGAGACGAAGACGTGTTATGGAGGAAATAACGGAACGACTGAAACCAGGTTCCTATGTGAGAAACGTTAAGTAGAGACCAATATGGATTCAGAAGGGAAAAGGGAACCCGAGAGGCTATATTGGCATTAAGGCTAATTATAGAAAAAAAAATTGAACTAAGGGAAGAACTATACATAGCTTTTGTAGACATAGAAAAAGCCTTTGATCATGTAACATGGAGAACATTATTCTCAAAATTGAATGAAATAGGAATAGACCACAATGATAGAAAAATTATATGGGAATTATATAAGGAACAAAAGATGGAAATAGGAATCGGAGAGTACAGCGAAAAGGCAAAAATACAAAGAGAAGTAAGACAGGGATGTCCGTTATCGCCTATGCTTTTTAATTTAATAATGGAAGAACCAATTACAACGATGAAAGAAAAGACTAAAGGAGTGAAAATAAACGGAGAAGAAATACACTGCTTAAGATTTGCGAACGATATTGCGTTAATAGCCGAAAGTGAAGAGCAACTACAAGAGCAATTACTAACATTACAAAAAGGCTTGGAACAATTAAATTTAAAAATAAATAAAGGAAAAACAAAAATATTAATAGCTAGTATTAATGAAAAGAAGGCATAGATAAAGTTAGGCAAAGAAATATTAGAACAAGTAAATCATTTTAGATACTTGGGAAGTATTATAACATAAGAAGGAAGAAGTGATATAGAAGTAAGAACAAGAATAGCAATTGTCAAACAAACTTTCATGAAAAAGAGAGAATTATTCAACAAAAAGGTCAAACTAGGTACAAGGAAAAGTTTAATGAAGACTTACATATGGAGTGTGTTGTATATGGTTCGGAAACATGGGTATTAACAAAGAATCTTAAAAACCGATTGAAGGCCTTTGAAATGTGGGGATGGCGCCGCATTTTAAATATTTCATGGACGCAGAAGAAAACAAATAAAGAAATAATGGAAATGATAGAAGAAGAAAGGAAGCTGATAAAAATTTTGGAACGAAGAAGAGACAGATTTTTGGGACACATACTGCGCCACAACACCTTCATAACGACAATAATAGAAGGGAAACTAGAAGGGAAGAGGAAACGAGGCAGACCTCGACTTAAATGGATACAACAGACAAAAATCAAACTGAAAATGGATTATAATAATATTAAGAACACAGCACAAGACAGAAAAAAATGGAAAATCATTTTTTTTTTTTTTTTTTTTTAATAGGTTCGTCAACATGGACATTGCCCAAGAACAGTAGAACAGAGAGAAAAGAGAGACTCAGATCTTTACACGATCAGAGATAGCTGACAGAAAGGAATCAAGAGCTAGAATAACCGAAGGAGAAAGAAGGGAGAGAATGAATGAAGCACAGTATGGAGTGGGAATACCGGTTTGTAAAAGGAAGGAATAAAAAAAGAAGCTTGTTCAGTTGAAAGCGACGAACAACTGAACATTATGTGATCGGGATCAGAAATACATTGATCGCCGGGAGGGTGCAATGGACAATAAGGAGAAGGCACGAGGGAAAAGGATAATAGGTTAAGCTACAAGACAAGAGCAAGGTTCTTAAAAAGAAGAAGAAGAAGAAGAAGAAGAATGTGCGAAATATGTAGTTCAGATCATGGAGATGTCTTAGAAGGACGTAACTAGTTACCTACACAACTAATCTATTCATCTAGGAGAAGGGAATAAAAAACTATTTTCTATTTAACATACATAGTGTATTTATTGCACATTAGTGACACTTACAAAGGTTTGTGATGGGAAAAGTACTATATGTAGTTCTTAGTTTTCAGATGATCACCGTGACGTGAGAAAACCAGCTTACTTATAAAGAAAATTACTGCCACAACATTCCCTCATCATATTCCGAATTTAAAAAAATTTCCGGTTACGTGGTCAATGACATCACTTCCGTTACATTTTTCGGTGGCGCAAATTCTAGAATGACCCCCCATAACTAAGACATATCCGTGTCAAAATATGTCGCCTAAAGTTATTCTTCTAATATGTAACGGTGACACGATTGTCTCAGTCTAAAGGCAAAGTACAAAACAAAACCTAAGGTTACCTGATATGAACTTCAATGCAATATTCTGTAGAGTCTCTAGTCTCTTACGAAAAGGAAGAAAACCTGAAGCTAAACCATAAAAAACCGCACCATAATTTAACCGGGACCTCGCTACAGATTTATATAGTAAACTTAAGGGGGTATTCTAGTCTAGAAATATGAAAAATCCAATTTTTTTTTTTTTTTGTATATTCTGATAGTTTATACATTTAAGAATATGTCTCTAAAAAGATTTTTCAAAATTAAAATTATTTACGGAGTGCTATTTTCGTGACGCGGCAACTAAATCGGCTCAGTCGGAGCGGATCAAACAATAGACACGGTAGACATTCTTTGACTACCTGAGGATAAATCAAACTCTTTTATACATTATATATATTTAAAAATCGATTAACTGAAGGCCATTGTAACGTATTTTGTTGAAATATTTTCTTGTTTAGTGTTCAGTTCAGGTCAGTTTCGTTTTAATCTTCAAGCAACGCAAATATGCGCACTCTGTGTACAGTCCAAAAATATAAAATTTTGAGTGAATATTTTATTTATTAAGTGTAAAATGAATAAAAAAAGTAACAAAGGAAGTGTTGCGCGTTCAGATAGATAAAAAAAAGAACATTTAGACTGTCAGGCGGGATGCAATTCGGATTGAATGAAATCCGAGCTTCTGATGCTTCAAAGGAAGCTAGAACTGCTCGTCTAGTAGAAAGAACTTCAGAAAATGTACAATTTGAAATAGAAGAAGGTCCACATTGTATGGAATCGTCGATTAAGAAAATCTAAGTATAACGTACCACCGTTCTATGAATTAGACTGCCCCTGAAACTTTAGTTGAAACTTTCGAAACTTGAAACGTGTTTTTCTCGAAACTACTTTTTTCAACACGATTGACATGTCAAGTTCTAAAAAACCGATTTACTTGAAATTGGGTATGGATCTTCTTTATATATTCCTTTATAGGCTCTACCAGAATAAAGGCAAAATTTTAATTTTTACTATTTTTAAAAAATTTAGAGAAGTTAAAAAACAGGTAAAAAATCGACTTTTTTTTCAGTCACCATTTTACGGGAAAAAAAAATTTTTCTTCTCTGCGGTAGGGGCTATAACCACATCCTTACCAATTAAGAATCTTTTTTTCTTTTTCTTTTTTTTTTTGTTTCAGATGACGAGAAGGGTTGGAATCATGTCAACCAGGATACATCCTTTTTTTTTACTCCTCCACTTCATCAGCCTGTAACTTTGTGAATTTAGAATTTTTTTTTTTGATAATTTTTTTTGTGTATTCTTAAAACACGAATAAACAAATGGTAAAAAAATGGATAGTAAAAATATTTTATTATTTTATTTTTTTTCTATTGAGCTTGAAAAAACATCCTGAATTCGTGCCTCTAGACTAGAATAAGAATACCCCCTTAAGATCACAGGATCCCCTCCCCAAGGTGAGTTGCTAACCGCTTCTGAAGGATTTTATATATTCATGAGTTGACTGGCTAGTACATTTATGTGTGGCCTCCAGGTAAGTCTGAGTCCAGAAGTAATTCCAAATATTTGATCTCTGATAAGAAAGGAATACATTAATTGTAGATATATACTTGAACGGAGTAAAAAGACATGAAAGGATGTCCTCGAAAGAGATAAAACAATAGACTAATATCTTGAAACGAACTACAAACCGAGCTGATAGAAGTTTAAAGGTTTATCATGGCCTCTGGTAAATGTTTGCGGTATGTATATATTATAAAATCATCGGCATACGATAAAATTCTAGTCGAATCTCCAGGCTGAATATTAAAAACTGACATGACATAAATGTTAAAAAGCACTAGACTTAAAACTGACTCCTCGGCAAGTCCTCTATAAGTTCTACATTCAACTATAGTTTTAGTCATCGGATATAAGAAGAACAGATTTTTATTTATGAAAAGTTTACACAACAATTTAGCCATTCGAATGGGAACTCTAATTTTAGTTACTTCATTAAATAAGATAGAGATGGATACATTATCGAAGACTGCGACTACACAAAGTTGAAAAAGGGAAGTCATGCAGATCCAAGTTTAAAGGAATGTAAGCAGAGATGAAATTAAATGGTCTACTGGAATTTTCAGAAATCGGGATAGGGAGAGTTAAGAGAAAAAGAAAACTGGATGTTATCCGTTAAAAACTGAATGTCATTTCTAAACAGGATAGCAGAACCTTCATAACCGTCTACACGGTTAGAATTAATAAGGGGGTAACCCAGAAATTAGGTCAGATGAACTGTTTAATTACGTTTCCGAAAGTAAAGTAATACTTTTATTACGTTGATCCTCAAGAGCTTATTATTAGTCCTAAGACTATGGAAATTTCACTGAAGTATTTTAGATTAACGAAACATGATGAAGAACGAAGTTAGAAATGAACGAATTAGGAGGTGGGAATAGAAGAAAGAAGAGAAGAAAACAAGGAGGAAATAAAGAAATTAAAAGAAAACTAAAGCAAAAGGCATGGAAAAAGAAAACGAAAGGAAATGAGAGCTAAGGAAAAATCTTCACCACAGAGTCAACTTAAAATAGATTTGTAAAAAAAAATATGACAATATAAAAATATCCATTGTTCATATAAGTTGTTATGAGGCTGGTGTTGTAAACGGATTTTTTTTTCTTTTTTTTTTTTTTTTTAAATTGTTATTGTATTACAAACCGGCCATCTAGGCCATTTAGCAATATTCTTAACAGGGAAATATTTAGCATGAAGGGAGAAGTACCCAATAGTACCTACCCGATAAACTTTACCTTAAACAAGGTCATGAGGTTTCTTACGCTTCAGCCGCCTCCTATCATTAGCAGTATGTAGTAGTCCAGCAGCAAGTTTATTCGGATGACTTTCAAGTCTTTCTGCGTGTCTTCGGGCATGAGTTTTAATAACATCTGCCACATACTCTATCCCTAAATCTTGATGCAAAGTTTGATTTGATACATACCATGGCGCCTTGGTTACGAGCCTAAGGATTTTATTCTGCGCGGTCTGTATTATCTTCAGATTTGTAGGTTTAGCAGAACCCCAAAGCTGTACTCCGTAGGTCCAAATAGGCTTCAAGATACTTGTGTATATCAAACGTTTATTATCAATACTTAAAACGCTATTTCTTCCTAGAAGCCAGTACATTTTTTTAATACGAATGTCTATTTCTCTTTTCTTTGTCTGAATATGCTGCTTCCATGTTAAACGACTATCTAGGTGTAATCCCAAGTACTTAACTATTGTTAAGTCAGGCAATTCCAGTCCATTTATCCTAACAGTTGGGGTTATGACTTTTCTATTTGTGAAATGAATGTTTACCGATTTACTTTCGTTGATCTGAATTTTCCACTTTTTAAACCAGCTTTCTGCTTCGATAAGGGCCTTCTGAAGATTGTCGTTTGCTATCTTCGGATCTGAATGTGACGCAAGTAATGCCGTGTCGTCAGCAAATGTAGCTACCTGAACATTTTCCGGTACAGGAAAGTCTGCTGTATATATCAAGTACAGCGTGGGTCCCAGAACTGATCCCTGGGGCACTCCTGCTTGAACTGGATATAGTTCTGAAAACGTGTGTTCATAGCGCACCTGGAAATATCGGTTATGCAGATATGAACTCAACAAGAGATATAACCTAGTTGGTAACAAAATTTTTAATTTATATAATAGACCATTATGCCAAACTTTATCAAAAGCCTGTTGGACATCCAGAAATGCCGCAGTACACACATTTTTCGTTTCTAAACTTTTTTCTATTACACTTACCACTCTGTGCAGCTGATCCACCGTGGAGTGCTGTTTTAAGAAACCGAATTGATGTTGTGGAATTATATTATATAGGTATGGCTGCAATCTATTTAATACCAATTTCTCCATTACCTTCGACATAACAGACAACAAGGAAAAGGGACGATAAGACGTAACAGCATGCGGATTTTTGCCCGGTTTCGCAATCATAATAATTTGCGCAAACTTCCATTGCATCGGAAAATAATGTAGGCGAAGTATTGCGTTACATCTAAATATGTCAGCAACATTACAGCCTTCCGTGGAAGTCTATTCAGTAGTTCCGCGGGTATTAAATCAAAACCGGGACTCTTTCTCCTTTTCAGCGTTTTAAGTATGTTTTTCACCTCTTGAGGTGACGCTGACTTGATAGGAGAGGATAACTGGCCAGGACTTTTTAAAATGTCATCGACTTCTTTGTCCGTAGCAGCCGTTAAGTTCGGCTTAAAAACTGTTGCCAAGTAGGTGGCAAATAAATTCGCCTTTTGCTTTGGATCTTTCGCTCAAGACCCGTTGCCATGTTTTATCGGTGGAATGAAATTTTTTGGTTGTTTAATGTTTTTTGTACACTTTCACAAAGAATATCCTCCGCTAATGGCGAGAGTTTAAGTAAGTAATTATTAAAAGTTTTATTTTTAATTTCTGCTAATAATTTTTTGAGTTCTTTGGTTTTATTATTAAGTTGTTTTTTGTCTGATGGATTTCCTGTCTGAAACCATTTTCGCCTAAGCTTTCTCTTTTTTAAAACAAGCTGGCGAACTAAAATAGGATAATTTTTTCTTTTTTGGTATATATCAATAGAAGGAGTATTCAAAGTTGCTGCTGTTTGAATCTCCCTAGTTATATATTCCATGGCATTCTTGATGTCAGTTTGGCTTTTTAATGGGATTTTTAGATCTAATTTTGAGTCTAAGTATTCCTCGAAGGAATCCCAGTCTATTTTGTTGTAAACGGATGAAATTCATAATAATGCCTATAGAGGTAGGTCCTGGTAAGTTATCAAAAATCTAATTAAAGAAGGCAAGAAACACAAAAGGAACGTTAAAATAAAGTTCAAATAAAAAATGTGAACGAGAATAACATAGAGTTCAAGTAACTCATTAAGAGTCGAAAACCGAGAAGGCGACAATAATCATTGACATCATATGAATATAACTTGAAGTATACTATACTTATACGTAAGAACAAAACCTTTAGGAATGAAAAGACAGAGAAAGAAGTAAACAGTATAAGAACTTCGATGGATGGGAAAATACGTAAGATTCTAAACATGGCATGTAGCCAGTAACTTAACTTTGAAATTAGGAATATCAAGTTTGTCAAAAGCAAATCGCAGTATGGAAGTTAGAAAATTGGAAGAAGAGAGAGAAATAACGCCACTTTCTTGGAAGGCAAAAGGAAAAATAGAACAGGAACCTCTGCCTCTGTGAAACTAAAGGATAGATTTTGGGAGAGGGAAGTGTTTATGTTATTAAAGCAGTCTACCGGATGGCCCCATTTAGATGAGCTCATCTACTATACCAAAAACTAAATAAGTAAAAATTTATACGCGAAACAAATAAATAAATAAAAATAGAAAAAAAACAAGACCAGGAATAAATGCAAAGTTAAATTAATATGAAAATGTAATGAAATAAAATAGAAACAGAAATAACGGTGCAGGCAAAAGGTTAAATTGGCGAAGAGATAAAATAATAAGACAATAGAAATAAATAAATGAACGAAAACATTGATTTCTTCATCGAACAATTTAACACTAGATAAGTAAACTTTAGCGCTGATAACGGACATTCGTATACTCATTAAGTGCAGAAATATAATGGGCAAGAAAGGCACGCGGTTAGTTCTAAAGTAAAATGTGTGCGATCCCGATTACATAATGTTCGGGTGTTCGTCTTTTATAACCGATCAAGTTTCTTTCTACTCCTCCCTTTTACAAATTGGTATTCCCACTCCATACAGCGCTTCGTTCATTCTCTCTCTCCCTTCTCCTTCTTTTATTCAGACTTTTGATTCTTTTTTGTAGGCTATCTCTGATCTTGTAAAGATCTGAGTCTCTTGCGTCCTTTTTCCTTTATTCTTGGGCCAATGTCCTTGTAGACGAACCAAAAAAGAAAAAAAAAAAGAAAATTATAAAATAAAACTTTTTTTTATTAATTCAGTATTATATAAAATTTCACTTAACTGGGGTTCTGGCGAACGTATTTTTTTTTTTTTTGTTCGCCAAAATCCGACATATTTTTAACTAAAAATATAAAAAGGGAACGAAAAATCAATTCATGTTCAATTATTTGTTGAAGAGATCGGTGAGGTCGTTTAATTTATTTATCGCTGTTATCTGCTTTTATTTTTATTTCTGTTATTTTAATTTATTTCGTCCTTCCTCCCGTTTTCGTTTTTCGTTGAGTGGCTCTTCATATTGTCCATTCAGACGAAGAGCATGTTTGCGATGCGGACTATGTGTTTAGTAAGTGTTTATCTGTTTCTATTAAACGTTCTCCTTTCTATTCCATTTTATTGATACTCGGTCTTCCTATTCTATATTGCGCCTTTTTATCTTTTCCCTTTCCATGCATTGTTCCTATTATTTGTTCCTTTATCCTAACAATATTTGATATCGTATCAAGATATTAATTTAAATTTATTTTGAATTAATGTCAGACTCGTCTGACGGCGCCCTAATCCTCCTCGCACCATTAGTGAAAGCAGCACTAACTCCGTTGTACAGGTTAAAAGGGCTAATGAAACTAATAAAATTCTTCAGGAATTACCTTCTCCGTTCTTGTCAATTTATTTATTTTAAAAGATAATAATATTTCGGTAGAAAATATTGCTAAGGTCGTCGACATGGATATTTATAATATATCCAATAACATTCCTAAAACTAACACCGTACCATTATTTCAAAATAACATTGAAGGACAAATTGTGATTTTAGTTAAGAATCTAGAAAATAAAAATAGTACTCATCTTCACCCGACGTTTTTAACTAAAATGTTTTATAAAAAATTTAATAATATTACTCGTTCAGAAAGAACCTGATTTGCAGCTAATTAGTTCCTGCTTTCCTACAACGTCTATAAAGAATTTAAAATAAGACCATTAATTCGACAATTGTTATTATTTTGTTTCGATGTAATTCGTGATATTCCAACTGATTTATTTATCGATAAATTTCTCGTAAACTGTTCCTCTGGGGTGCCAATCTTGAATATCTGACGGTTACAGAAACGCATTTCTGAATTTGTTTTTATGCCGATTCCCGTTATCAAAATTAAACTTTTTGGTTCGGCTCAACTCTCCCGTCTTTTGCCAATTTCCAGTCATTCGAAGACCTAGCCTTTATCGTGATTGATTTCGATTCGGTCATTACATTTCTTCGTGTTGGAATAAACTTATCTGCTTCTTTTGTTCCGGCAGTTATTCTTTTTCTGAATACACTATCAACCAGCAAAATAACCGAGCTAGTTTTCACTGCGTTCATTGCTCCTGACAGGTATTTAAGGAGCAAGGTCAAATACATAAAATCACGAGTCTTCAAAATGTTTTACACTTTGAAGCTAAGAGTATCAATCATGAGAAGTTGGTCTCTCCGATTTTTACCTTTATTGATATTTCTAACCCAAACAATTCCCCCCCTACAACTCTCCTAATATCACAGAAATGAAACGGTTAAGTTATTTCAGCCTTTTCGTATATTAGACTACCTGCCCAAAAATATCATTTCCAATCGAAATTAGCAAATATTGTTTTAATTTAACTAATTTTTGCCGTCTATAAATATATCCGGTCAATAATTTTTTGTCATTCGAAAATTTCTCTGAGATTTCACCTTCCTCTAAGTCAGTGTCTTCGACCATTAATAATTCTGTTTTTACTGTCCATATATCCCTTCATTTCGAAAATGACTTAATTCCTCCTTTAGTTAGTTTGGAATCCCTAATTTGGACGATGAAATTGGCTTTATGTCAAATTTTGCAGTCTTAAAGATTTTGTTAATTAAAATTTTTTCTAATTTCCTACTTGTATTTATCTTTATATTAACATGTATTGTTCTATCTTATGTATTTATGTTTTGGATCCTTATCGCTCTCAACATTTTTGTTGCATCTTTTTTACGTATTTTATTGACTTCCATTTTTATGTATAAGGATTCTTAAAAATGACTATATAAATTATCTGTATATGACTATCAACAGAATTCGTTTCTTCAGTACCAACACTGATTTCAGAAAGGTTTTTACCTTTTCTCTCGATACTCCCTTTTGGTGTTGCTCGCCCCCTTTAAATAGGTTGGTTGATAGCACATAGGGATTCAAACGCAATGAATTTATTGAGCGACAGGTGTTACTTCTCCCGATTAAATCTTACTCTATATCGTTTTCCTTATTATTTTATAATTACCTTTTTGTCATTTTGTTATATATTTTCTATAACTCTTTCCATCGACGTTGTTTGCTATCTCTGACTAGGTTGATTGATAGCATACCGTGGCCCACACGAAATGATTTATTTGAACGGTGGGAACTTGAATTTAAACACTCTCTGTTAATCGTACTATTCACTTTTTACTTAATCCTTGCGTGTTTGTATCGAAGTTGGACTATGCGGACTGCTACATCACGTTTTTCAAATTCCTTATTCATTCTCTCACTCTTTGGGCTTTCCATTATTCTCCTATTTTTCTGCTAGCTCACGTTCGTCTTTTTTTATTCATTTCCTCATTTCTTATATTTCTGGTTTTTCCCTTTATTATGACTTGTCAATTTAAAATATTACAGTGGAATTAGCCTTAAAGTGAATAGAAATTCTCTTGAGAGCTTGTTGGCTCAACATAATATAAGTATTGCGCTCCTCTCAGAAACTTGGCTAAACAATTCCTCTGACGTTAACACTCGTGGTTTATATTTGATTAGTTCTAATGGGGGCCTCCCCATGAAGAGTGATGCGCAATACAGAGTCTACCAGCAGATTCCATTAGTCTCTCCTTTTCTATCTCACATCCGCCTCCACATGATGGCCCTCGGTAAGCAGAGTAACCTAGAGGAGGACTGTGTAGCCAACCCCAGTGGGAATCTAGGTCTGCGAACAAAAGGGTGATTGACGGTCTAGAAACTAGCATTATCAGGTATTATAAGAACTCGTAGCCTCTAGATGGATGGGAACAGAGATAGGTTTACCATTCTAACAATAAGATACGGCAGCGGAAGATCCTAAAAGACAATGATGGCGTACCCAGTTCTAATCAGTAAAGCTACTATCAATCCCTTCCCAACACGAATTGGGTCATCATGGGAAGGTAAAACCCAACACCTCTCAAATATGGAAAGCACGAGGAATAAGAGCCCTCAGTACACCCTGCATAGAAAGGCTAGATAATCACAGGAGACCCTGGATTGCCGTTAAGAGGACGGAAATCTCGACATGCGACCCCAAATAATCGTAACGACAGTAAAAACGGTAATACTAACGGTAATAGTAATAGCAGGGATAATGGCAACAATAAAACTACATTATTGCTAGCTACCTGTAATGTCCGCTCACTAGCAACAAGGATAGACTAGAATACCTGAAGTATGAATTAGAAAAATGAAATGGCACATATTGGGACTGAGAAGAAGTTTTATTAAATGATGGGCAATGTAATGTACTGGAAAGACAGCGACATACGACATTATGGTCTAGGCTTTATAATGCATAAATCAATCAAAGATAATATTACAAAATACGTTGGGATATCGGATATGGCATACCTCATAATAAGAATTGACCAGAATACAACAATACAAGTAATACAGGTATAGCGACTACATTATTCTTAAAAAGTGCCGAAAATCCATTTCTCTGTGTAACTAGCGACAAATTATGACGTAGGTATTTCAAACATAACACATTTTAAAAATATGTTAAATTGTAACAAATCCAACTATAACAAACAAATTTAACTGTATAAACGATTATACTACTTAGAAACACTTTCGGGCATAGCCCATCATCAGTTAAAATTTATAGAACAACACAAAGTATGTGATCAAAACAAACGTACGTGAGTTGTCAACCGCAGATTTTGATGAAATTTTGATATATTGTAAAGAATTTTAAAATATTAGACACCTATCTTTTTGTCGGTCTATATGCAGCTCAAGGATGTAAAAACCACCCCTAAACTTTACCCCCAAAACAGTTTTTCCTGCATATCTCGGCTCCAACTCCATATTTTTCCATAAAATAAAATGGAGATAGTTTCTTATGAAAGAGATGAGTAATCCATAACGATTTAAGTAGCAAGGGTTGCTATTTTTAGGGAGTGAAAACACGTATTTTTCAACGTAATTTTGAAAAAAAAACTTATAAAACAGCTTAAAAGATTTTAAAAAATCGTTCCAAAACGTAAAACAAAAAAATAGAGTTGACCTATTTCGGCATTTTAATATATAACTACCCCAAACGGGGGTAAACCACCCTTAATACAAAGTAACTTTATACATGTGTTTCCAGCGAACAAAATTTCTTTAAAATTCGTGTATAAGAGTTTTCGAGGTCGTTCCAGCTTTGTTTGCTCACACGCCAGACAACAAAATAAAAAAAAAGCGTTACAATGAAAGAAATGGCGATAACACCAAACAAGGCATTTCTTTGTTTCGATTATTTACTCGAACGTCGATCTTGCAATCGAAATCGAAATGTAAATAAAACACCTCGAGATTTATTGTGATTTCAAATTTAATGTAAGAAAATAAATCATTTGGCTCACATGAAATTTTGACTTAATTTAATTGTGACTTAAATTTTGGAACAAAACTGCATAGTTCCAAGTCGATCACATTTCAGGCACATCAGAATTTCCAACATTTCAGCGATGTATTGTCGAAAAAATTCATCTCGCATGTAAAATTACTCATTGCTGTATCTTCTTCTCAGATTGAGTATCCGCGGAGCTACAAGTTCACTCAAAAATACGTTTTTTCTCATTTTCACTTTGTTTACACATTTCCAATATCTTCTTACAAATTCACAAAACAATACAAATAAATTTATCGAAATTTGGATAGGACAACGTCTGTCGGGATAGTTTTTTTTTTTCTTTTTTTTAAATAAATAAATAAGTTGTGGGTCTCACTGGGCAAGTATGCCCGTTGCGTGAGTGCCCAACACTCTTATTATCGTTTATTCTAGTAAACGTTGGGCGGATCATATTACGGAGCTTCATAGGAGATGTGTGAAGTCCTTGAATGTACTAAAGGTTCTAAACGGAAAAAAGAGCAGACCGCACACGAACACGCTCCTGATGATTTACCGCGTAATTATCCGATCAAAGATGGACTATGGATGCATACTGTATCGTACGGCGTCGAAATCATTACTTCGGAAGCTGGATACAATACACCATACTGCAACACGAAGAGCGTTAGGTGCTTATATCACTAGCCCCACACCCAGCATACTAGCGCTGGCCGGTGAACCACCGCTACAAATCCGAAGGCAGATGCTGACGGTAAACTATGGAGCAACAATGCTGACGAGGATAAATCATCCCAATCTAGCGTTAATGGACCTCTCAGGTACGAGCTCTATGGCAGCCAGGGTTCGAGCAGATTTAGCAGACCTGAACCTTGGAGTGCCGAATTACTGCACCTACCACGGGAAAAGATTCGCCCCATCACTATGGACTGTGCATTACGGAAATGGAATGAAAGATGGATTAGCACTGATACAGCAAATAAATTGCGCATGGTTAAAAGCACCATTTATCCTCTAAGGACGACGGCACAGGAAAGTCGCATGTATGAAAAAGTACTTGCCCGGCTTAGAATCGGCCATACCCCGCTAACGCATGCGTATATCTTAGAAGATGGTGAACCTCCAATTTGCGAACTCTGTGAGGAAACTAGGACGGTTCATCACCTATTACTAAAATGCAAGAAATATGAAAATTGTAGAGTGCAGAGCGATATACCTACGGATGATTTGAAGGATGTTCTCCGAGATGATATACCTACAACTCGTAAACTACGCTTGTACCTTATTTATACGGATTTAATGCGTTATCTTTAGTTAAGTTAAATTAAGTGGTCATAGCCGAAAGGCAATAAGTACCGCTGTTAAATAAATAAAAAAAAAAAAAAAAAAAAAAATTACAATTAATCATTCTTATTACTTAGATCGAACGTATTAAACCAAAAAAATAAAAATAAAATATATCAATCGACGCAAATATATATATGTATATGAATTACACAATAATACACCCATACACAGGAGCCGCTTATATGTTGGACATTGCATACATTAATGTACAGGAGGAAAGAAAAAAGAAAAGGAAACTGGTAAATAGATGGTCTAAAAGAGCCCTAAAAAATGCAGCAATAAAAATAAATGGAAAAGAGGATGCAGCAAAATTCCTTAATCTTTGCACCATTCTTTCAACCACTTCCTCACTTCCCTCTTCCATACACCAATTTGTTTTTCGTTTATTATGTGACTGGGCATAGTACTCATTAATTAAATTAAAACCGAATCATCTGTATTGTCGATTCGTAGATTTACCTCTCTAGGATGAATGTAACAGGTATTATTTTGATTCCTTGTTAGTCGAGTTTTTGTTCTGGAAGGTAACTTTACGTTATTGCATTTAAATTCAAGTAATCTGTAATAATAATAATGCATTTTGGGAGACATTTCATTATTTTCCTTCCACCAGGTTGATGTAGTTTCATTCCGCTTCCAATGGGGTAGTATAAGTTTCAAACACCTTTTCTGAATTTTACCTATTTTATTGATTTCCGTTCTTTTAGCCTCGCGCCATATTTGGATCCCATATAAAATTTTAGACATTATTAATGCATTAAAGTATATCCGTAATGTCCCATATGAAAGAACCGCCTTCAGTTTATATAACGCTGGAATTGACTGTCTTACTTTCGAATTTAAGTTTTGTATGTGCTTTTTCCAGTTCAATGATTTATCGATATATATTCCTAGGTATTTAAAATCTGTTACATTCACTAGAGGTGGACATGAACATGGGTGAGTGATTTTATTTCCGTACCGTTCATGTAAGTATTCATTATTATGTATACTGATTCGCAGGTGGTGACTCATATGTTTAGAGATATTACGAATATGGAGTAGTTTTGATTTATTTACATTTATACATAACCTCCTGTCATGCGCCCATTTACTGAGATTATCGACATCCTGCTGCAGTAATTTTTTCGCCATCTTTAGATTTTTATGTTCCATTAATAATGCGATGTCATCGGCAAATACATAAACCTTTTCATTTTTGATGTGCTTATATAATGAGTTCGTGTATATAAGAAATAGAATAGGAGCCAGTATTGTACCCTGACCTACTCCATATCGATTCACCTTTTCATTACTAATATTACCTGCAATTTTTACTACGCTTCTCCTGTTTTGTAAATAATTCTTAAACCACAATAGTTGATTATTTACAATGCCCATATCTTCAAAATCTTTAATAAGCAGATCATGTTCAACTAGATCAAAAGCTTTAGCTAGGTCTATAAAGGTAATTATAAATTGGTTCCCCCTCGATAGTCCTGTGTTTATCTCATTTACAAACGTTCTTAGTAAAGTAACGGTGGATCTTTTTTCTCTAAATCCGTGTTGATTTTCATAGAGCAGATTGTTTTTTTCCACGTAATTTCTTAAGTGTTTGCCGATATACTGTTCTAGAATTTTAGCTATTACAGGCATTATTGTTATTGGGCGATAGTTTTCGATTTGGTTTTGAGCCCCCTTCTTATATATCGGTCTAATAATACCTCTTTTGAGCCCATCAGGGATGCACGCTTCCTTAATTGAGCGATTGACCATACAGGTTAAAATAGGAGTTAACAACTTTGAGTTTTGTTTAATGTCTTTCACCCTAATCTCGTCCTATCCTGTTGCTTTGTGAATTTTTAGATCGTTAATTATTTCTTCTATTTGAGAAACATTTGCAAGTGGAATGAAGAATAAGGTCATATTTAACTTGTCAACGTTAGTACTCAGTAACTGAATGTCTCAAGTATTTCTATGCTCTTCTACCGAACGTACGAAGTTTTCGCTAAATTGTTCAGCTACTGTTGAACTATCCCTAAAATGTTTAGTAATGAAATCATCTACTGTCGTTTTGTTTTTTTTACTAACAATATTATTGATTATACCCCATGTTTTTTGCTATTGTTGTTTGCCATCACTATTTGTCTTTGATAATACTTCTGCTTGGCATTCCTTATTTCTGTTTTAACTAAATTCCGATATTTTTTGAACAGATTTTTATATCTCACGCTAGTTCTATTTCCTTTACTGAGTTTAAAGTATTGATCTCTGATTTTCATAAAATTAATTATTTTCTGACTCATCCATTCGTTTTTAGGATTATATTTACATCCTCTTTTCCCCTCACTCACCTCCACTTTGCAATCTTTATATATGTTTTGGAACACTGAACGAAAACGATGATATACGTCTCCTACCGTTGAGGAATTACCTACATTGCGCCAGGTATAATTACTAATTAGATGATATAATGGTCAGATATTTTCGTATTGATTATTCCCGAAGTAATTTCGTTAGTTTTAAACTTCATAAAGATATTATCTATGCATGACTGAGTACTTCTATCCGTCCGATCTTCCTCCCTTGTAATTCCACTTATTAACTGTACCCCTCCTGACCCATAAATTACGTTTAGTAAGTTCTCCGTCTGAGCATTATGAAGAAGTAAATTAATATTGAAATCCCCACATATCAAAAAATTATCCTTATTATTTAGGTTTTTTAAAACCGTTGCGGTTTCTTTTATGAATTCACCTACATTTTTACTTGGAGATCGATAAACAGCAATTAAACGTAAAAAATTGTTAACGCCCATATCTATATCTACCATCACCAGATCCATGCTTGACCTATTTTTAACCTCCAGAATATTACATCTAAAATTATCATTTATGAACACAAATATCCCTCCGTTATACCCCTTTGGTCTTTGTAATGCAATCTTTGTGAAGCCCGCTATATTATATCAATTTAATTCAAACTCGCTTATATTTATTTCTGTTAGTACAATGGCGCTTAAAGGTGTCATGCGAATGTAGCTTAAAAATTCATCCTAGTTACGCCGGACAGTTCTTATGTTCAGGTGCAGCACATGAAACAATTCGACGTTTATTTTTAACGTATTATCTGAGTTTAGTACCCTGTTTATATTATCCGTTCATTTTTTAATATCACTGTAGTTTTTACAATTAATCCTATTCCCGCACTGCATCGGTGGAGTCATATTTGAGAGGAACACTTGAAAACGTTTCTGCACATGTGAATAGAAATAAAGAGATAAAGAGGAAGCACAATTACGCACATAAAATCCATTACACGGAGTTCATAGTGCTCTCTTAAATAACGCAACTTAACTAATATACTAAATAGCTTAAATTTATCGCGATATTCTTAAATACTTCGCCATCGGAACGCAACGCATCCTGATTAATATAACTCTAAAACTATATACATATATCATATACCTGCACACAACATCCACACATATATATATATATATACAAATATATAAATATATATGCACACATATATACATATACACGCATACACACATACACATATTCACACATGCACATGAAACTACGAGCGAACACTGTCATACCACCATGAACCTCTTCGGTACCATACTACCTCTAATCGCACTCTGCGAGCAAACTTTAAAAATACGAAGTGACCAGCAAAAATAGGAAATAAATACGATATCAACGGAAATAAAAACAAATAACAATACACTCGCACATATCCCTCTCAACATTACCACATCTTACAGCTAGTGAACGTAGGCGGTAACGCAAATGCATAGTTCAAAAGCCATGTGCCACTGTACACGCACCTCCATACGCTACTACACAAAAACGAAACAAGAATACCTGAATCCCCACACACACACACGACCCGCTCGCTTCCTACCGCGCTCTTCCATGCACACAGCCTCGATACATTTCACTGCTGCCTCTATGCTATCTTTCCTCTGCACTTTAATTATTCTCTGCCTCATACACGTCTCGCAGGTTGTACTACTGATCTGCCTCTTAAAACTTATCATTATTCCACACTTCTTGGACGCTACAACAAATACTCTTCTCACACATACTACCGTATCCAGCACAAACCCTGTATACCACCTTCTCCCCGCCTTACCGCCCACGTAACTTAACGAAACGAACACGCACACATACAAGGACTCACACATACCGTTATTCCGTAAATAAACTACTAATCGCGAAGTAGAGCTGCGAAATCCCGTAATCATTGAAGCTATTAATATAATTTATTTAAGTCATCTTCATTCCTGATGTGTAGAATTCGTTTCTCTTTATTTTTCCTGACGAATATCTTGCCACGCCTTGTCCATATGAATCTGTAACTCGGTGCCCTAGCCTTGACTTTCGCTTGCCACAATAAATTTTTGTAATATCTGGTTAAATTCTCATTTATGAAAATTTGAAATGAACTTTCTTCATTGCCAGATATCTCCTTATCAAAGATTTTTATATTTTTTTTTGTTTTCAGAGAATAAATCGGCTATACGCCTTCCCGGCTTGGTAATGATCGGCTTTGGAAGTTTCAGATTCCTACTGGGAATTCTGTGGCATGCTATTATGTCCTCTTTCTTCAGCTCGATATTTAGCCTTTTCGCTACTTTTGTAACCAACTCCTCCACGCTTTCATCGGGTCTTTCTGTGATACCGTGAATTTCAGTGTTTTCTCTCCTTCCGTATTGCGCTAGTTCATTGACCGTTGTTTTTAGCTCAGCTATTTCCCGGTTTTTATTCTTAATTTCGGCCGTTAAAACATTAACGTGTTCCCTGAGGGCTTTCACCTCGCTCACCAACGATCCCTGCATTTCTACTAATTCGTCATATTTCCCCGATATGAATTCCAGACATTTTTTTACTTCTTCGAATTCGTTCCGGAGATCTTGCATGGTGCACTGTTGCACACTTTCGGCTCTCTCTTCTTCACCTTGCGCGAACGCCATTTTTTTCGTACTTTTTTTAGTTAGTGTTTCATTACTGGATGCACTAACACCGCTAAGCTGTCTTTTAAGATCGATAGCGGTCGTCCTTTTTGGTTTAGGCATTGTAGCAGCTGATTGATTATAAATAATAATTGACGAAATCTAGATAAAGAAGAATTATCTTACTTGTGTTGTTCTGCCACGCAATCGAATAAACGCGTAAAACTAAACCACCATTAAACGTATCACTTGTAGCAGTTAGTAATACAATAAAAAAGTGTGTGATTTTTAATAGTAAAGAAGATTGGCTTCTATTGGATTTGATGTTCTTGTAGAATGGCGTCCTTAGTACGGCAAGGGTCTCCGCCCTGTATCACAAGTTCATGTACATTTTCAAAAGTTGGAAAATACTTTCGGAAGGTTACGAACTGTCTTTTATTTTAAAAGCATTTATAGTCACGTTTTTTTTTTTTTTTCTTTTAACAAATTATAAGTTTATATTTGTTGAAATGACCGAAAGATTTACCGAAGTTTAATAAAGTAAATCGTTGTCTTCTCGTGTTCGCGTTATTTCAAATCAGGTAGTATTAACATAGTGATAAGAACATCGCATTACGATGAACCGCCCGCCGCCCGCAAACGGGAAGCCGGCCGGCAAGCCGAAAGCGCCGTCTAAACCCGACGTGAACAACAGCGCAACCGGTAGTAAGTCCTCACCACAGACAACAGGTAAGTCGCACACGCACACACAGAATACACCAACACACGACACCAGCCTTATCAGCAACTCCGATAAGAACCAGCCTAACGTACAGACAAATCCACAGCGTACAGATGATTTATCTCCCGCGATCAACTCGCGCTGCCAGCCGTCCACTGCTCTTAATGTAGACAGCCCAGCGGCGACCGCGTTAAACGACAAAACCCAAAACAACGTCTCCGATACAACTCTTCCGACTGTGCCAAGTGTACCAGTATCTTTCTCTGAAAAATTAAAAACCGCAAAGAAAATAACCCCGCTAACCGATTTCAATTACCCAACAGAGGAACAGGGTATAATATTCCCATACATTCCGACGAGCACCAATCGTGATTACTTCTTAGCATTAAAAGATCTAGTTGGCGGACCAGCTAACATAATAGCAGGCTCGAGAATTAGTAGAGACCGAGTTGCAATATTTTTAAAATCGAAATCCAACGTTGAAATGCTGTTTGAACATGGAGGCAGAATTAAAATAAGCTCACAAGTAATCACTGCACGACGTTTAAAAAACCCATCTAACAAACTAATTATGTGAAACGTCTCTCCCACTATCCCGAACCAGCTTATACTTCCACATCTTGCCTCAGTTTTTTCACTGAAATTAATCACTCCTATAGCCATTCTTCGAGTCAACCCAAACGACGCTGAATTCGGACATATTGTCAGCTGGCGCAGACAGATCTACATCGAGCAGGTTAATTGTTCCAACATCCCTGACTCCTTTATACTAACCCACAATGAACATGAACACCGAATATTCCTCCACTTAGACGACCACTCATGCCGCAGCTGCATAAATAAAAAAGGGAAAACTAATCAACCAATTACATCGCCTACCCCCCTCCCCCCACAACATCTAGACATTGACAGAGCAATGGAAGCCGACCAAGTAATTCCAAATGCGAAACGCCCCCATCCAACAACATCAGATTCTCTGCCCGGCGACCCTATATTATCTGCAACATCACAACCTGCAATAAAGAAAATTAATATCCCGTTACCGGAAGATGACAACAACCAAACAGTACAACTAGAACAAATAAATAGCCCACCAATCCAATCAGAGTTCAAAAATACTTCGAAACCACAGCCAGAAGGGAAGAACGTTTTACAGCAACAGGCCCAACAGAAAACCGAATTCAAAATACCACCAGACATGCAGCGCATCACTGAGCCGGTTAAGCAGAAGTCAAAACAGAAAAAAGTCACTAACATCGACGAAGCAGTTGAGAAAATCAAACCGATGTTTGACAATGACCAATCTAACTTCATCATCAACTTTGACGATTTCAAAATATTCTTGAGTAACATTGCTTCCAAACCTGACTACATAACCTATGCACACAATTTCACACAGGATAAAGATGGACTGTTTCACCTAATTGCAGCCGCCAAACCATCTCTGAAGAACACAAGTTTAAAAAATAGATGTACTCGCATACTGAAAAGTCTGAGCAGCCTATCCACAGATGGTAATACGTCAGAGGAAAGCTCTACTCACTAACACACGAATACTATGACAAACTTGACATCAAACATCGACTAGCAACACTCACAGACTTCACAAGACAACACAGAAACACCCAACATGGCGAGTAATAATATAATTATGCAGTGGAACTGCAGAGGTTTTATTAATCATCAAGCCGAACTAGAACACCTATTAGCCACATATTCTCCATTAGTAGCCTGCTTGGAGGAGACGCATTTACAGCCTAGAGACAAGCCAAGAATAAATTCCGATGCGATAATATCGGAGGCAACCGAGTAAACGGAGGAGTAGCAACTCTAGTGCACACGTCGATCACGGCTGTATCGGTCAGAATGAATACACTCCTTCAGATGGTAGCGATATCTGTTCTCTTACACAATCTATCGAGGTCCACACTAACGATCTGCAACTGCTACTTTCCCCCCAACCATATGGTACACTCGGCAGACCTTCAAAATGCCATATCTCAACTAGTAAGCCCAATGGTCATACTTGGAGACTTTAACGCTCACTCCCCACTATGGGGAGCGACGTCCACCAACAGACATGGATCAATTATTACAAACATACTAACGGAGCACGATTTGTGCATTCTCCCCCCACCTAACCATACACATTTTAACCTCTCCCATAACACTTTCTCAACAATTGACTTGGCATTAGTATCCCCATTACTGCTCCCGAAACTTAAATCATCTGTCCATGACGACCTTTGCTCCAGCGATCATTTCCCTGTATTTCTGCATTTCACAGGATATCATCCATCACCACCAATCCCAAGACCCCCAAGATTCTCATTTCACAAGGCAGACTGGACGGCATACACAGCCGGAATTAAAATCCCAGCTCCTAGCGAGTCCCTATCAGACAATTTAAAGATATTTCTTAATACTATACTAGATGCTGCCTACTTATCGATACCCACCTCCCACAATTTTCGAGCTAAGAAAGTACCATGGTGGAGCAAAGAGATTCACATTGCAATCCAACAGTGTAAACGAGCACTCAGAAAGTATAAATCGTCTCGGTCGCTATCTGACTTAGTAGCCTTCAAGAAGTGCCGAGCCCTTGCCAGAGCTCTCATTCGCAACAAAAAGCAAGAATGCTGGTCACAGTTTATTTCATCCATCTCCTCATCAACGTCAAACAGGACCATATGGAATAAAATAAAATCCATCAATGGAATTAGCACTGTCCCAAAACGCGTCCTTCTCAACATCAATGGCAGTCTAATAACGGATGAAGCTAACGTTGTCAAAGCATTTGCCAATCACTTCACCGCAGCATCGTCATCAGAAAAGTATCCGACCGCTTTCCGTAGCATGAAATACCATGCAGAGCAACAGCCAGTGCACTTTCCACCCGAATCCAATGAATCATACAATAGTAATTTTACCATCTCAGAACTAAATTTCCAACTCAACCACCATACATCCAACACTGCTCCTGGCCCCGACGGTATCCACCCATACATGCTTAAGTACCTCCCAATTTTCGGAAAACATTTTCTCCTACACATATACAATCAAATCTGGAATTCTGGAAACATCCCCGCGCAATGGAAGTCGGCAAATATAATCCCAATACTAAAGGAAAACAAAGACCCTTCCCTTCCCGAAAGTTACCGTCCTATCTCGTTATTGAGTGTCATTTCTAAAACGCTGGAGAAGATGGTTAATAGGCGTCTCCTGTTTTTTCTCGAACAGAAAAGTTTTCTTTCTCCTAACCAAGCCGGCGGGCGAGAGGCAAGATCAACAGTCAGCCAACTACTTAGCCTGCAAAGGCAGATACTCTCGGCGTTTCAGCGTCAACGGCACCTTTATGCAGTATTTTTCGATTTAGAGAAAGCTTTTGATCGCCTGTGGCGCCATGGCCTACTACTAAAACTGCGAACGGCGGGAATCGCCGGAAAAATGGGTAAATACCTACACAGCTTCTTAGACAAGAGAACGATCCAAGTTACGACTGGTTCGTCAACGTCTGAACTGATGCTGTTGGAAAATGGTGTACCACAAGGCTCTGCTTTAAGTGCAACCTTGTTCATATACTACATTAACGACTTAACTGACTGTCTTGCCGCCCCTGTAACGTTCCGGCTCTATGTGGACGACCTAAACATCTCCCTATCATCCAACCATCCTATAAACGCTCAAAATATCCTACAAAAATCCATAAAAAAACTCCGAAAGTGGTCTAATGACAACGGTTTGACCTTCTCCTCAACAAAAACAATATGTGTTGATTTCCACAGGGGACGCCAAAACGCACTTTCCAGTATATTCCTGAGTCTAAATGGTGTTCCTATCCCAAACCGTCCATCAGTTAAGTTTCTAGGCTTAATATTTGATAAAAAACTATCCTGGCGCGATCACATACGTGAGCTCAAAGCTAAATGTCTAAAATCCTTGTCCATCCTAAAATATCTGTCGAATTACAAATACAACATAAATCCAAAACTACTCCTTACAATATATAGATCAATCATCCTTTCGCGAATCAATTACGGGTACAAGGTGTACTCCTCAGCCGCCAATAGTGTGCTAAGATCCTTAGATCCTGTACATTTTGCGGCCCTCCGGTCTATTCTTTCCACTCATCCCTCTACTCCTGTTGTAAGTTTGTGTGCACTGGCAGGTTGTCCCCCACTATCCTATTATAGGAAATATTACAACTTTAAAGAACTGAGCTCCCTCCTTAGTAATACTAAGACCCCGTCACTCGAGCCGGCCACCATATCCCCTAATGGGAGTTTTGGGAACGATCCAGTGCCTGAATTTTTTTCAGTTATGGGTCATTTCCAAATCCCCTCAATCCCAAGAGCTTTACCAGATTTCGCAATAACTGTACCTCCCTGGAGTCAGCCGATCACAAATATAAACATATCTCTCACAAAATTCAATAAAGCACAATATCCCCCAAACGTAGTACAAATAGTAAAAAACACCATAGCGAGCTACACCGATCATGTATGCCTCTACACAGATGGAGCGAAGGCAAAAGGTTATCAGTCACCGGCGGCATGCTCCTTCGAAGTATCAAAAACAGCAGAGTCAGTCAGACTGCATGATTGCTGCACAGCACTGGACGCTGAAATATATGCGATTGTTTTCTGCATTCA
The DNA here is from genome assembly GCA_039619475.1 of Icerya purchasi. Lineage (NCBI taxonomy): Eukaryota > Metazoa > Arthropoda > Insecta > Hemiptera > Monophlebidae > Icerya > Icerya purchasi. The sequence continues at coordinate 395,763,746 of CM077116.1, forward strand.
ACACTATACTGATACTAACCCCCAGTCCCAAAAGGCCCTACTTATAACTGACTCCTTAAATTCCCTTCAACTTATTTCAGAAATAAAACCCAAAAACCCCCTGATAAGAAAAGTCCACTACCTACTATACAGACTATCCCACCTAAACTCTGAAATATCCTTCCTATGGGTGCCGGCCCATGTAGGAGTCCCAGGTAATGAGCGCGTCAATCGAGCAGCTCAGGCGACACCATTCTCTTCAATGCCATGTAATCCCCCTCTTCCCCCCACAATGGCCCATTTATTTATGCACCAAACTGGAGAAGAATGGCAGCAGGAATGGAAATCCGCAAGTACATTCCTCCGAAGCATAAAATCAACCACAGAACCCTGGTGGCCCATAGACGAAATTTCTCGCAGAGATTTTTCTGTCTTGAATCGCCTCCGAACAGGTCACACAACCCTTTCGCACGGGTATATCTTCACGGGACAAGCACCCCCAAATGTCTGATTCTTCTGTGGTCAACCAAGCGCCCCGTCTACATCTCACCTCCTTCTCGAATGTTTCTCTTTTGCGGCACCAAGATCCACCTATTTCACTACCACCTCTATCTCTAAGATCTTATCGAACGTTCCGTCTGCGGTCGCAGCTATGTTGGCTTTCGTGCGTAGCAGCGGCCTATACCATAGAGTTTAACCTTCCTAAGTAGGCTCCATGTGCTGTAATAGCATCAGTAGTTAAACACAGCGCATGGAAATCCTCACTATTATTTTTATTTAAATAAAAAAAAAAAAAAAAAAAATCCACACTAAGCACATTTGAACGCGTCAACTACGGATATTAATTCAGTGCAAGTGAATTTTTTTTGGAAATTCAATGTGCAGCAGTAAAATTTGAACCAGATCCTACCCGAATGAAATACCACTGCCAACCGTCACGATCCATATTGAAGCTCAGTGACAAAAAATTTACTAATTTAAAAGTAACACGTGGATTTATTTTTTTTTTTTTTTTCAAAACTTCTGTTTATGTATCGAAGTTTATCAATATTTTTTTAAAACTAAAAATTAAAGAATAGTTTATGGCCTTATTTTAAACACATTTAGTTTTCGAGAGATACTTTTGTGTGATAACGAAATGAGATAGAAAAAAGTTATATAACCGTAAATAGAAACAATAAAACTTAATAACGTAGTAAGATAACTGCAGATAATGGTACCGTTATCATTAAAAGTTAATAAATATTTCGGGATTAAACTACTAGAACGGGTTTTCACGTGTACAATAAGCTCCGAATAAACAAAATACTGCATTTTTTTTTTTTATAAGAGTTTATCATTTTTTTAAAAACCGAATCTGAGTTGATTTACTTTACTGATGCTGCTTTATCAGTACGATTACATAACCAAGTTGTTTTGTTGGCCAAAAAAAAAACAAAAAAAAAAAAACACGCGATTTTCAGTTTATAACTAATTTGTAGAATTGAGTGTGAGCTTGGCTTAATACAATGAACGGTGTAATAACTGTAATTTATCGCAGATTTAAACACGGGGAAAATACGTATAAACCTTTTCCATGCAATTAATAAACAGTCGTCATGGATTCATTAATAAAACAATTATTTGGTTAATTTACTAGGATTCCGTGAACACATTATGTACGGAATACTACCAAGGTGGTTCGGAAACGATAAAAAATGTCGATTTAAAATATACGGTAACTTCGGAAAGGACTATCTTATGAAATTCAAATTTTGCGTATAAATCACAATAAGCTCTTTAAGGTAATTTATAAATTCAGGAAATTCAGGAAGAATCAATTTTTTGCAGGTGTGCATTGTTTCCCTACTTGGAGGTAACAAATAGATATTTCGATTCTTTAACGAAACTTTGAAAGTTTGCGAAAAATTAAAAAATTGTAAAAACTAAAGTATCCTTTCGTTTGCGGCACGATTATTATATAGTTAAAATTTTCAAAGCAACTTATTGACGTGGAAATTCCGTAAAACTGAGCTAGTTAAACATAATCAAATTTTCAACTTTAAAGTAAGGCGCTCCAGAATCCGCACAATCTCAATTTTTTTTTTTTTTTTTCAGGTGTCCAATATATCAATTGAGAGCTCGTAATTTGGAAGTACTAAAGCAATCACCAGGATTCTTATCTTCATATTGTGGTGTAATTATCACGGCTAAAAACTTTCATTGCTGAATATTTATCTATTAATTTTTCTAAAGAAGTAAATGTAAATTACACGTACTTCGAAATAAATATTTTTTATTTAATATTTTGGTAACTACTATTTCTAAGATGGATTGTGTTTTTTTTTGTTTTTTTTTGTCACGTCAGTCGAAGACCTACAACCAAAAATAGGGAGAAAGGAAAGAGCCTTTTGTTAAATTTTGATTTGGTTAGATATTGACACTATAAATAACCGAACGGCTAGAATGATGAGTGGTAAAAGGGAGAATAGAATATAAGATGCGTAATAAAAAGTAGGGAGCTCGAGTTTTATTGGATGAAAATATATAACACAACGATCAACTGAATGAGATAAGCATTGAAAAAAGATGTGATCAGGTCATAGGCGAACCCTTCGATCAGACAGAGAGTGTAATTTGAAGAGAAAACAAAGGAAACAAGAAAACGGGAGGAAGTAAAACACAGGCGAATAGTAGAACTAACAATAGAAAGGGGAAGTGAAGGAAATTTACGGAACCAGGAAACAGAAGGAAGATTAGATTGAACAGATAAAAGAACGATGGTTGTGACAGGAGAAAAAGTATCTGAAAAAAAAGTTTGAAATGGAAATGAGATTAGGGAATGGGATTTTTTAAAAAAGGAATCAAGAAGAAGCAGCAAACTGAGCCAAAGGATCCACCGTATCATTACGTTCAATACCTATGTGGTGTTGACAACTCACAGGAAACAACTCAGATGGAGTAGCTAAAAGAAAGAAAATGTGTGAGCCATCGTATGCGAAAAATGATAAAATCGTAATAGTGATCACAGGAAGGTCGAGCAGTCGCCGAGTTATAAATAATTAAATAACTGGAAAAGAAGCGATTAGGGGAAATGAAAGCAACGGAATCAATATCAAAGTAGCACCTGTTTCGCAACAAACATCTTTATTCGAATTGTATATTAAAACTGGGAATACAATTACTTCATTAAATGGTTTTTACTATTCAAATGATAATCAATGCTTAATATTTCCATTTATCCTTACATGCACTATTTACAATTACCTCAGTTCTTTAAGAATTCACATAGGAAACTCTAAAGATTATTGTAGTAAGCTGTATATCTCAAAACCAGTCATTAATCCGATCAAAATCATAAGGTATCACCGATTTTTTTTCCGCTCAAGGCGGCGACAAGTAATTCCAGACACCCAAGCAATTAAAGATCGTCGACTCAAAAACCCTTCAACCTAACTGATACTGTCAAATATCTCAGCCGCAATACCAAATGAAGTAATCACATCACAGCTGACCATACTTTTCCAATTACAGTTGCATCTACTTGTCGGACTCTGAATTTAGCCACATTATGAGCTTCCGAATCCAGGTATGTATGGAACACACTAATTATGCACTTGTACCAACATGTTTCGACTTAAAACATTGCGATCATGATCACCACATATTTATACAGATAGATCAAAGCTGTTTTGAATAAATTAAAAAAATCTACAAACCTACCTCCTGTAAAGCATCGTCAGATTTATTCAGTACAAATATTGATGAAATAATAATCATACAAAATGTATTTTTATATATTTGATTTTAAATTTGTTTTTGAAAGAAGTCAAATTCATCAAATTGTGTAAGTTATTTTTTATAATTCAATAAAATAATCAAATACGAGGGTAATTAAACCATATTTCGATTTCTTAATGAACTTTCGAAGTCCAAAAAAAAGTATATCCCTGTATGGTAAAAAAAAAATTTGACACACAAATGTATACGAGTTACTCAAAACTGAAAATGTTTGCTTTGATTTTAGTACTATATAAATATAAATTATAGTTATATGTAACTTAACGTACGAATCTTAACGCGTAAAGTATCTTGCTTGACTGACTTTTTTCTAAACCAAGTTAATTATCCTCTGTTCTATTTTTTTTTTCTTCTTCTTACTCAATACGTTTTTATTAGTTAATTATTTAAAATTCTTCTTTCCCCGTATTCCAATATAAAGTAGTGCGATGTCTTTGGCCATGAAAGAATTTGTAAATCTTAAAGTCCATCTACAGAACCTTGTAGGACTTGTTTCATAAGTTGAAATACAAGAAAAAAAATATCTAATTTTAACTAAAGAAAGTATCAGTGGCACATAGCGATTCTCGGCAATAGGGAATCGGTATACATGTTAATATACTCACCTCAATGTACATCTAAATTAAAATGTACCATAACGCATTGATATATAGGTCTAAATTACCGATAACAAAAATTTTAAAGAATATTAATTGTTCCGCTTGTGATTGGTGTATCGTGCATTATGTAAAATACAGTTTAAACGATTGACATACTACTTATTTCAATCGTAACCGCTTTCTAACAGTGACTTTTCATTTCTGTTTTCTAGTTAATTCATTTTTCTATGTTCATAATTTTCGCTGGCCTATTAGAGCGCGCTTTCATTGATTTTATAAAAGGTTCGTAGTCCTCTAATTAAATGAACGTATTCACCAAAAAATCAGTAACTCCTTTTTTCTTATAAAAGTAGATCCAGTTTTAGCATAGAGCGGAATACAAATATACAACAAAATGTGTTTTATTTCTCAGTTAAAACTTAACACAGATTTTTCTTTTTTTCTTCTTCCCAATGAAAACGAAATTAGACAAAAAGAGTTCAAAACTGAAATATTTTGGCCGAATCTGCGGTCATTCGCAAAACTTTTTATTTTAAAAAGGATCCGTATAAAAAAATTAAAAGTAACCATTCTGATTTTGCTTTAGTTTTTTACTCGGATTTTTGCTTTTTTTTCAAATTCTTAGGAAGGCAACGGTGGTCCCAAACAGACTCTCTCTATGGGCGCCCATACTGGGCGCTACCGCAATATTAAATTACAAAACTTTTGATCGACTTGTAAATTATTTTAAAAAAGCTTAGTTTAACTTAGAGCATGATTGTCTTACTAAAAATTAAATTGATACATCGTTTAAAACGCTTTTCTAATTAAATTAGATATTGGAAGAAAAATAATGAAACATACAGCACGCAGTACAATTTAGTTTTAAAACTACCCCAATGATCAAATTTATTTACCGACTATATATACGTTGTAAGAAATTTTGTTAATTATTAATTATTGTTCGGGCTGCCAATTGTAAGAAATTTTATTCATAATGATGATAATGTTAGCTACCGAATTTTAAGTAATTATTGTTCACCTGGTGTTTTTGTCCTGAAAAAGCAATTGTAACAGATGGATGTTGTTAATATTTTTTGGCTATACTAGTTGATGTTTTTTTCATTTAAAGTTAATTTTCGAGAAAAACGAACACCTTCTATAACTTTATGTAAGTACCATATTAAAATTCAGAAGAAATTTTGTTATTCTTACGATTAATGAGCAAAAATACGTGTACGTGTACTTTAGATCACAGTTATATAAGAGAACAATCGATAGTACAACCGACGAAAATAAAACAACACGAGGCAGGTACAGGTAATGACAGTCGGTCACTCGATACGCTGTTACTGTATGTACCAGTCGCGGTACGGTCTATTCCAATTATAATTACCGATAAGTGATTTACAATGGCATTGTAAGCTCTATGCTGTTGCCAAATTGAATAAAAATACGATATCGGTTCTACGAAAAATTGATAACATTTTAAATGTGCCCGTTCCAATTTATATATTTATTCTTTACCTTTCCCTTTCCTTTTTTGTTTTTTTTTTCGACTGCTCATTTTGGAATTTACTCGGTAGAAAATTATGTCACTCTTTCTTTTTCTCTTTAAGCACGTATCACAAATTTCAATTTTTTATAAAAATGTTCTTTTTCATGCAAGATTTTTCAAATCTTTATTAATGCTATATATTTTGCTGCGATATTTATGAATTTTTAATGGCTCTAATTTCTTTCAGTTTAAAATTAGATGATTTAAAAGAAAAAAAGAGAGCATAAAGAATAGAAAAACCGAAAAGTGGATGATAAAATAGAGGGTTTATTTTCGTCTTCGGTTCAATGTTGATATCTAGCGCACACTGGCACATCTTAGATACCTGATTTCAAATAAATAAGGATAAAACTAGTTTTTATGATCCTGATAATGTTTTATTTAGCTGTGTATTCCTATAATCTGTGTTTTTTTTTTTTTCAAATCTGTTTCAGAAAAGAGGGCCCTTAGGCAAAATGGAATTCAAATAAAAAATCAGTAAATTACTAAATGTTATCAGTAATCTGATGTTCACCTGTTATGCATTTATTAATCGAATCAAGGGAAAAAAGAAATGACTAAAACTTATAAAAAAGGAAAACAGCGTTAAAATTTAATAGGTTATCGAGTAAGTCAAAAAATTCTGGGTGTTTTTTTTGTTTTTTTTTGTTTGGACACGTTAACAAAGAACCTTTGACCAGAAACAGTACCGAGGAGAGAGAATTCATTAGATAGCAATTGAATAGCAAACATTTTTACATTTTTTAAATAACATAAAATAGCTGTTTCAATGCACACTGCATTCTCTATCGATCGCACACGAATGGATACTTTTTTTTTTTTTTGGGCCTGAATTCTTTTGCTCTACTTGCCGTTCAAAATACACATCTTCCAAGGAGTCGCGGTGAACTTATTTTAGAAAAACATGAACGACAGACTTGGGAATAAATTTTTACTTTTTTCTAATTATCAAAGTACATACTACTACATTTTCTAAAAGCAGCGTGATGCTTTTAAGAAAATTGCTATTATTCACATATTTCTTTGTGTCTGTGTCCTTTTTCACCTTATATTATTATAATCTTCTTTACTATTTTTTTATCCAAATTTTTTCATCTTTTTTTACAATTATAATAGTCATGCACAATTTCCACAATACTATCTAGTCACTATTTCCATCTCATAAGACCATTTTTATAAATGGTTCCAGGGGACCTTATAAAGTTACAGCCTCTTTCTTTCTCTCAAGGATCAATTTTTCTGAATCTTTCCATCTTACTTCTTTCTGTACTAGTTTTACTGTTAAACTAATGGCTATCCCGTATTCTATTTTGTATACCTCCTCTCAATGCTTCTTTTCCAATTATTTATTTATCTCCGACTACATGAGCGCCTTCCAAATTGTTTCCTCCTGTATACTAATCCACTCTTGCGTCTTCATTCGCATACGTTTCCTCATTTACAATCTTCTTGTATTCCATTCTACCCACGTCGATTTCTTCCGGGTCTCTAGCCATATGGGTATAGAAGATATGAAATGACGGATTCTTTAGCGTAGACTGCTGCATCCTCCTATCTCTATTTCCGTAAAATTCTAGTTTCTAACTTATTTCTTCTACGCAAAAAATTCCATACTAGACTTTGGTCAGACACCTACATTCCTTCTTTTTCTAATGAATTTTCCCTTTACCTATCCATCCAGTCGAGCTTTCTCACTCTTCTCCGGTTTAATGATTTTCGTTCACTACATGTTTCACTGACATCTGATAGAGATTAACAATACTCCTTCTTCACGTTTTCGTTTTCATTTTAAACCCTGCTCAAACTACCATGTTTATCCTAATTACGAGACTAGCTGTGAACCTAATAATATTTTCCTTGAACGCTCTTCTCTTTCGATTGAGCGCTCCAATCTGTATTACAATTTATTATCTCTTGGTATATTCCTTAATGCTTACAGTGCCCCTTGCATTTTTTCCCTTTCTTCCTTGTCCATTATCCTAATTCTTAGTTCCTTCATTCTAATTTCTGACTAAATCGTATTTAATCACCTCTGTACACGAAGGTCTCGTGTCGATGTGCCCGAAAAGAACAACAAAAAAAACAACTGGTAATATTTTAGTTATTTATTTTACAACAGTGTTCAGTCCCAATAAAATGTCAATCAAAATTTTTGAAAACACGAAATATAGAAAAAAAATACTATTACATGGAAGACAAATATATAATATTAATTTTAAAACAGTGTTAAATCAGAATTTTTAAAAACACAAAATACCAAAAAAAAAAAAATGGAATTGAAAATCATCCATTAATTTTAACGTAAACCAGTTATTATCAAGATAATCTAAACTATCGTATATAAATTTTAATACCTTGCAAATCAGAAAATATTACTAATGTGAATACAATAGTTCTAATCATCTTGATAATGTAGTTTACATTAAAATTAGTCAATATTTTTTTAAATTAACTTTTTTTTGTTTCGTGTTTTTAAAAATTTTGATTGACATATTATTTTGTTTTTAATATTTCATTTATTTTTCTCTATTAGCAACATCCTATATAACAAATAATTTCCACGGAACTTCTCGACACATTACGATAATGTGAATACATAGATCCCCGATCTCGTACCTTAGAAAGGTTAAATCTACATCGCTGTGAAAGTAATGTTGTAAAATTTTTTTTTATTCACCGCATTCACATCCAGCACTAGTGGCACGAGTAAACACGTAGCAAATTTCAAGAAATGGCTAAACCGATGGGAACTGAATACGTAGATTCCAGATTTTCGATGAAGATTTTCATAGTCTGTTCCGTGTTTAGGTTCTATTTTTTTAAATTTTGCAGTTTAATCTGATCGCTCGAACAGAGTTTATTATACATCGAGACAAAATAAAAAGTCGATTTTACAAGTAATAGTCCGCCATACATGTACGGTTCTGTCGGCAGACTTAAACCGGCAGAGGTCTGGAGCGCGGCGAAAACTGTACGGATTAAAACTGCGCTTCATTTTAAACGGAAAAGGGTAAGTCGACGGACTTGCCTGTAGGAAAGTCTGAACAGATAACCGCACAGTCAAGAACTGTCAGTGTTTGTTAACGACGAAAAGTAAACCTGCGGGCAAACTTGTCCGGTTAGAACTGCACCGACTTAACTGCGTGTTAGTAAAACTGCAGGCAAGCCTACGAATTTATCTGATCTCTCGAATAATCGTAAAAAACCATACACAGTTTAATAGTTTTATATTAGATTTATGATTTTCGCGTTGTATGAAAAGGCAGTTTTTATCATTCCCACACTTAAAAACAAAAACGTGCTTTTTCTTTTGCTATTATTTATATGCTCAATATGTAAAATAGTGTAGCTCAGAAATGTGCAAAGTGGATCAAACCAATTCAGTTACTTGCCTTTATTACAAAAACCCCGGGAAAATGATGCTCACGATTTTAAAAAATATGCAAGGATACATCCAGTTACGTTTGAATTTCCCTTATTAAGAAGAGATTTAAGAAAGAAACGTGTAGTTACAATAGAAGCCATGTCAGCGGAGGAACGTTTAATAGCTACGTTAACGTTCTTAGCTACAAGAAGATGTTACGGAATAATCAATGGGAATTTTGTAAATATTAATGAACTCAACCAAAATGTGTCTTCATTGCACAATCGTGAATTTTCATTATAAGGATTTACTAATTAATTTTAAACGAAAAAGAATAAAAATTAAATTAATAATAATAATCGTATTGGAATTGTAAACAAAAAGGAGAGAGCAGTTACCAAAAAGGACGCGATGAAACCTCTAGCGAGATCGCTGAGTAAACCTGCGCGCAAGTCCGCGGACAAAATCCCGTAGTATTTTAATTCGCGGCAGAGTCAAATTGGCCGGTTTATACAGATATCGTGACAGGCCACAAGTCTAACTTCTCGTATTACACTTAATTTTTAGTCATTTCCTACATTTACTGAAACCTGCCGGCAAGTCCGCGGACCGAATCGTGCGCGTGTGGCGGGCTAATGGAGAGACCATGTTGCCGGAGGAGACCGCTGAAATATTTGAATCTTAAACTCGGAGTCCAAATTTTTCAAGAAATTTCTGTAGCCTATTCCGCACTCACATTTTAAAATTTTTCGCGCGTGAATACTTTAACAACCTTCTCCATTATAGAGAGACCTGCTGAAACGTACGTAAGGGTGTGAACATCTACACGTGTAAATGTACGAATTCGATGAATCGCGGTGACAGGTACCAGATTCGGTTATAAAACAAGAGTGAAATAAAAATATATGTATTTTTATTATAACAAAACTGGGCGGAAATAACGATGGGAGATGACCATTATTAACATTTCCTTAAGCCATTTTTAGAAATTGTGAAAATTAGTCTAGAACTGGAGAAATTAAAAAAAAAAAATGGACGTCAATACCCATATTGTTATTCCAGTAAGCCTATCTCTTGTCACTAATTTTATTTGAAGGAAAAAAAGTTGGGTGCACTTGACTCACGCCAAGTACATTCGTCACATATAACCGCGTTCTGTTTTCAAGTGAAGAAAATGGGGTGACATCACTGCCATAGACTTGCATTTATCAGGTAGAAAACCAATATACATAGACTGAGATGTTTTCAAATATAGCGAAATGTTACTTTCTTATCGAATTTCTGGGGTCGAAGGAGAATTCATCGACCTTTTTATTTTCAATCGTATGTTCTTAAATTTTCCGTAATGCATTCATCTTTAAAGGAAACAGTTAATAAAGAACATACGTCACCAGTTAACTTATGTGTTCTGATAATAATTTCACATTGACGCGTTAAAACTGATAATAGAAGATCACTTGAAAGTGCACGTAATTTTGATAAAAATCTGTTTGTCGTTAAAAATTACATTACTAGAAAATCATATAACACGGTTTCGTCCTATATTACAATTCCACCAACAATATTTAATTTCCGTTTGTGATTTTTATTTAATTAATTCGATTTCCGTGTTTTACTCTGTAATTTTTGTCTCATCAAAAAATTTAGTTTTTATTCACAACATCAATGATAATAAATAACCTCACTCCGAGAGTTTAAACTGAATAATTCCTAGTTTTACATAGAAACGATCATTCGCTTATTTGTTTTTCAAATTTCAGATAGAATGACTGGACAGAATATAAAGTAATTTAGCAACATAAAATTGGTTCATATTCAGTTTATTCACTTGGCATGCACTTTTCGAACTTTCAAACCTCTGCAATTTATTTTTAAAAGCTTAGAACTGGCAGTTATGGAACGGCGTTTAATGATACGTTTTGCAGATTATAGTTGACCGAAAATTTCGACCAATTTATTTATTTGCTCAATATTTCCCGTAGCAATATTTTTGTTTTTGATTTTTCGTTTCAGTTTGTAATTTCTAAGCTGATACTTGGCTGTATATGGCATATATGCAAAGATGACTGGTATAAAATTTTGTCATCGGTGTGGTTCGTTTTTTAGTTTTCTGTTGTATGTGTATGTAAGGAAGATCAGATACGTTCGGACATGAATTGCTTTCGGCTCGTCCTTTTCTTGTAGGAAATTGCCCTTTCGACCTGCAAGTGCGATCCGGCAATGATCCGGCGAGATAAGTTATTAGTTAATTTTGAATTTGATCGCAAGTGTGTCAATAAGGTATTGAATTTTGCGAATTGGTTCGAATAGTACGAATTTGTGTTATTTGCGGGAAATCGTTGATCGAGAGGGTTTTTGTAGGACTCCACAACAACTTCAACGTAGTCGTTCGTTCTTTGAACTAAATTATCGGCGCGGAAGAGTTGTATTTTTACGAATTTAATAATAGTCTGATGAGGGGTGAGAATAGGTGCACAAATAAGTTGTAATAATATAATTATAAAACATACACATTCATATACACAAAAAAAAAAGAACATACATACCCATAACTCACATGCTCCCATACAGTTCTTATTATTTTTAAATATGTCTTCTATCAATCTCATTGTTTTGAAGAAATGTATTTGTTAATTTGAGTTCAACTAAAAGGGGTGATTTATATAGTAAAGTATTAATGTTTTCATACATAACGAACATCTGTTTGTTTGACTATTGAAATTAGAAATTAGGTTTTAAATAGCTGCTTACAATTTTATTGATAAAATTAATAATTTGTACAAATATTGTTAAAGATAATTAATTTAATCCAAATAAAAATGTAGAATTATAATCATTTACAATGTTAACTAAAACCATTTTTTTAAATATTAAAATCTTTAGTTTATATTTCACTTTAAATATTAATATATATATATAATATAAATGTAATAACATAATCACAAAATCCTAAAAAATATAACAAACGTTACATACAATTGGGATATTTTTTGGGACATTTTTTCTGAAGGGGAGTAGCCTAAGAATTACGTTGTAATTAATATATATCTACATATATTAATTACAATGTAATTCTTAGGCTATCCCCCATTAGAAAAAATGTCCCAATTTTATGTAATGTTTGTTATATTTTATAGGATTTTTGTGATTATGTTATTATATTCATATGGACCGATTTAGCAATTACGTTGTAAATTTTGATAATTTTATACAAAGTATAGAAGAGAAAGAGACAGAAATGTAAGCAGAAAGAGTGAAGAGGCACAGCCCCTTGCGAGGCCAATATAGCCGAGTTATATATATATGTATATATATATATATATATATATATATATATATATATATATATACTTCTTTTTCTTGAAGTGCCATACTCTTCCCAGAACGTTGGCGATCAGATGGCAGCTAAAACTTGCGTTCTCTTGCTACTTGAATGAGATCATGCATTGAGCTGATGCCAGTTCAGTTCTTAATGTTTTGTATTCAGTCTGTTCTCCGTCTTCCTGCACTTCTTTTTCCCTCCATTTTCCTCTGGATAATAAGCTGTAGAATCTCAAATTTTTGTCCTTTTATGATGTGGCCTAAATATTTAACTTTTCTATCTATTAGCCATTTAACTAGCATTCTTTCGGTCTTTGCCATTTCTAGTACTTTTTTATTGGATGTTTTGGTTATCTACAAAATCTTTAACATTCTCCTATGTAGCCACATCTCCGTTGCTTCTAGTCGCTCAATTTGTCTTTTATTGAGCGTCGCTGATTCTATACCGTATATATATATATATATATTTAGAAAATTCATATTTCTCTCACAGACAATTGCATGTTGCATGCTGAAAATAAAGTAATGTGAAATAAAGAATAATGACTGTCTAATTCGTTATTTATAATTTGCTAACTTTTTAAGAACGTTTTTATAATTACAGATTAAATTTTAAATAAATAAGATATTATTTATGTTCGGGAATTTTTTTTTGATATTTTGAAAGTTAGCTGAAAAATATATTAGGGAAATTATTTTTATCACTTCAATTATTTCTGTTCAAACCGCTCTCTTTTTTTAATGCAACTATTATTTTGTTTTGCTAATGTAATGTTTATATATAATAAACAAGGAAGACCTAATTTATAATGCTGCAATTTTTGTTACTTAAAATTTGTCACAATAATTTCCTAGTATAGACGAGTGTTTCTAGACACAACTGTCCAGAAGACAATCGTGACATCCCAATATGGATAGTTGATATCATTTGAGCTTATAAAATATTGAACCATGAGGAGGCATGTTAATACAATGTCACTATTGATATTTTTTATAATTTCCCTTAAATTATATTGGGCTGTAAAAAATTATTGAGAATATAGCTTATGCTTGATAAAAATTAATTATAAAATATCTGTAAGTATAACTTATTTACATCAAATTATGTTTAACTCGCTTTGTCATTCTGTCTGTCTAGGGGGAATCTTGCGAACGATTTTTCATCTACTTCCTGATGAATTGAAAAAGTGTCCTTTTGCAGAAATGTTTGTTATAGATGACAATACAATATTGTGCAACATGTGGGTCTCCAGCTTTAAAATTAGACCTTCGGAGCGCCGAAAGCTCGAAATTTTGGAAAAAACTATTTTTTTTTCGGGCATGTGATATATCATTGGAAAGATCGCCATTTTTCGAGAACAAAAGCATATTTTATTTCTTTAATGAAACTTTCGAAGTTTACAAAAAGTTCAAGGAAGCGCAAGATCTAATATGTAGCCCATCTTTGCAATGCAAGTATTATAGCTAAAAATCTTGAACAAGGTTGAAAATATGCACATGCACGTATATTTCTTTGTTTCAGAACGTCTAGGTTTCCAACTTTAAAATAAGCCCCTCGGGGCTTGGAAATTTCAAACTTTTAGAAAAAAATATTTTTTTCCCGATTATATGATATACTGTTGGAAATTTGTCGGGAGAAAACTCGTATTTCATTTTCTTAACAAAACATTGGAAGTTTACCAAAAGTTTAAAAAAGCACGAAGAAGGACGTGTAGCCCCCCCCCCCTGCTTGTGGCTCAACTTTATAGCTAAAAATTTTGAACAAGGTTAAAAAATGCGCATCCTTGTGTATTTCTCTACTTTGGAACATTTGTGTTTCCAACTTTAAAATAGGACCCTTGGAGCGCCGAAAGCTCAAAAGTTTCAAAAAAATTTTTTTGTTTTTTCAGTCATGTGTTGTATTATTAGTTAAACATTGTGTTTCATGTGCTGAGGATTCCATATGTGTCGTATGAAAAACAAAAGACAATATAATTGAAAGAATGCGATCCATTACACAATAATAAAATGTAACACAAATTTCTGTATATGTCATATAATCAAGATATTAAATAAAATAAAGCAAAATAAAATACAATTCTAAATTTATTGTTTTTTTATTGAAATACATAGTGAAAAATCCGGACTAAAAAATAAAAAAAAATAATTTTTTTTTTTAAAAATAGGCTTTTATTTATGCATTAAAATAACTTTATTAGTGTGTGACTACCAGATAAGCACATCTTGACATTAAAATCTGAAACTACAAAATATTCTGAAAAATAAAAGCAAGGGCCGCAGATCAATAATTAAATATTAATATTATAATTTATCCTAATCCAAAACTACAGTCACCATTATATTATTCCATTGTTGTGCATCACAATACAACACACACCTAATATTTTTGTGACTGCAGTCCCTGCTTTTATTTTTCAGAATATTTTGTAGTTTCAGATTTTAATGTTAAGATGCGTATCTGGTAGTCGCACACTAATAAAGTTATTTTGTACTTTTTAGTGCATAAATAAAAGTCCATTTTTAAAAAAAAAAAATTATTTTTTTTATTTCCTTATAAGTAAACAGTAATCGTGTTTTTGTCTTTGGATTAGTGCATAATAAACATTTTATAAAGTATTTGAAAACTAAATGAATTTTAATTTTATGTCAAGGAAAACATTGTGAAAAGTTGAAATAACTGTTCTATGTTGTACAAACGTTAGTAACTTAAATGAAAACAGTTAACGATAGAACTACAAAAACAATATGGGAGACAGATTTCAATTTAGTTTATTTACTTTGTTAAAAATTTAATTACATTAACAATAATAATAAAATAAATATTTTTTGTAACAATAATACAACTGTATCAATAAGTAAATAACTAATAGTCATCATTTTTTTAAATGCTGACACCATTTTATCTTATCTACTGGCAATGTTATTTAAAATACACTACAAACACATTTTGAGGTGTTGTGATTGTCACATCAACTGACTAAACAGCAACATTTGTACCATACATGCCATTATGTCATCAGTCTACCAGTTTCCAAACAAATTTAAAAATCATTGGATATTTACAATATTAATATGATTTCTAATACAAAATTTATATAATTAAAAAAAACAAAGGTTATATACTGATCTTTTGCACTTTTTAATAAATTAAAAGTTTGTAAATTACGTTTTTAAATATAGAAATTTAAATCATTAATATATTTGGTAAAAACAGTTTATAAAATACGTTTATTTCATATGTTAATTAAAATAACAAAAATTACACATATTGCTCAGACATTCTATAGAATGCTTAAACTTCATACATTGTAGTAAAGAAAAAATGCAGATTAGATTATATGAAAAATATAATATCATTTACATAAAAAATTTAAAGTTGGTTTCAATAAATGTATAAGTTAAAACACCTTATTAGTTTCCAAGTTAACCGGTAAACTTTTCCTGCAGGCCAAGGATATAAATTGAATATTTGGTATAATTTGTATTTAAATGGATGCGGCCTACAAGTATGTTTGTTTTATAGATACACAACTGTACTGGATTTATTTTGATTTTACATTTATTAAAAAATATATATGCATATGTACTGTTTAGATAATAAAACATTTAATTCATAAAAATTAGGTTTTATCATTAAAACTGTTTAAAAAAAATAAATACCAGAGCCTTTTCTATTTATTCTAGAAGTACCTACAAGATGTATATATTTTTATAACAGTTCTTATACTAAATTATAAGTAGTGTAAAAGTTATTTTTATAGGTAATATAATAAGCGAACATTATTAGTCAGAAAACTAAATACTAAGAAAGTATATCGTTATTGTTATTAGTGATGTCCAGTGTAATGTTAATGACCTCACTATATTCAAATTGTTGTTTGATTAATTGAGGCTAGTGACATTCTTGTTGGTTGATGTTTTGTTTGAGTAGAATCTGGTTCGAATTTCACTGCTGCACACTGAAAGTATAGAAAAGTTTCGCTTGTGCTAAAATGAACTTTATCTCACAAAAAAAAAAAAAGAACCCTATTTTGGTTAATGAGTGTTCATCGCTTATTATTCTAATTATTAAGTTGTAGATAAATGTTAAGCTATTTTCATTCTAATGGCCGAACTACATATTGCTAAGTGTTACATAATTTTATTACATTTAAAATTATTCATTCATCCTTTAAATATTTGAAAAATATGTGCTTCAAAAATTGTATCTCCAACTTTTCTATCATGTATTTACCAGTTTTTGAAGATGAATTCCACATAATAGCTGTTAATTTAATTTGCAATTTAACAAGGACACCATAAATATTTAATAAAGTTTATATTCCCGAGAGAAAGGAAAATGGTAAATAATAAAATCCATAATATAAATGCCATTGGCGTTATTTTTCCAATGTGAGTTATAAATATAATTTGGAATTTAATAGTATGTTGAAATCACCTTCAAGATTTGTTACCCGACTTCAGTTGTTTGTCGATTACGAAAACGGCGCTGCGATTTAGTATAAACAACACAAAGTTATATTAAAGTTAATTTTATTTTTTAAACTCTACAGACCCAATCCATTTAAATTTTGCTGCAGCTTCTTGCGATCTGGTTTTCCAGATACATTGCTATCTTAATGTAATTCATGAAAGCAGTTTAATGCAATATCTTTACAACTTTTTCTACATATTTGTAAATAAGAGGAAAGAAAATCCCCATATTAAAACCTTGAGGTATTCCTGAAAAAAACAATAAGCGTCAGAATACATACATAGGGTACTTAAATATTATTTTCTGTTCTAATATGACATAAAAGATTGAGCTATAGAATTAGAGAAGCGAAACTTATAATGTCGGAAGCTTTTAAAAATACAGTGCATGAGACATCAACGAGATCTAACTTATCAATATAGCTGCCAATATAATGAATAGAATTTATCATACTGTTAAACATTAACTTTCCTTTTATATAACTACTTTGGTCCTAACATATAGTAACTTTTTCTAATTAATTGTACTATAGGGTGCAGCAGAGAAACATATCACATTTTAAAACGTTATAGCGTAATTTGTGTTTAACCTAGAGAAATAATGTTAGGCTCATTAGAAAGAGAAGCAAATAAGGTTTTATTTGAGCTAATAACAGGCCATCATGGCTGATTGGACCGTGAAGCAGCGCGCGTTCACGGTTGAACACTTTTCGCAATAACGACTTGTGTACTGCTATTGTTAGCGGTTTAAGTTAGCGCCGAAAGATTCGGTTTTTACCGCGAAATTTCTATGATTGTCGACTAAAAATTTTCGTGAATATGCGCATCAAAGAGCTAAAAAAAACCGCTGAATCTCCCGAAAAATGTGAGAACGTCTCCGAACATTTCTTGCGTGCAAAGAGCAATTGAATCAAGTCCCAGTTGATGCGCGCGAATGCACACCAAAATCTGAATTTTTCTTATCGTACAGTGCGCCGAATTCTCCATTTCGATTTGAATTACCCTCTGTAATAAAATTTTATATACACAACAGTTGTTACTGGCCGATTATGTGGCCAGAATGAAATTTTGCGAAGAGATATTACTCAGGATTGATTCCAAAGAAATCCCGTTGAACGTGGTCTTAATAACTGACGAGGCTCATTTTTATTTTCACGGCGACATTAATAAACAGAATCTTCGCTACGGGAATGACGCAAATCCCCGTATTATTCATGAAGAACCTTTCCTCATTCGCCGAATGTTACAGCATAGATCGGAGTAGTGGCGTGAGGCGTCATCGGTCCCTACTTCTTCGAAGGTATGGTGAACGGTGATCGCTATCGTCGGCTGCTCATCGAGTTCATGCGCCTGGAATTATTGAAACAATAAAAATTATCATGAAAGTGGTTTCAACAAGATGGCGTGACTTGTCATACATCAAACGAAAAAATGGATTGGGTAAAGAAACTTTTTAGTAGTTGAATAATTTTGCGTAACACGCCGATTGTGTAGCCGTCGCGTTCCTCGGATCTTTCGATTTGTGACTTTTTTCTTTGAGGTTACCGCAAGTCAAAAGTTTAAAAAAACAAACCGAAAGATCTAGAGGAACTTAAAATGGCAATTAAATATCATTCCGAAGCGACTCCAACCACCATGTTAAAAAAGTTGTTCATAATTTCGTTCTACAAATGTGCAATATTGTTGAAAATCAGGGTCATCACTTGGATGATATTATCATTAAAACTACGGAGTTGCCAGAATAAATGAATATATGAAATAAATCCTTATTTCTTGCTCTTTCAAACGTGACCAAAATTATTTCTCTAAGTTGAACACAGATGGCGCTATAAAGTTTTAAAATGAGTTACATATCTCTACCACACCCTGTATATCTACCTGTACAGAACAAATTAAAATATTTTTGTTGGTGCATTTAGAATTTCATTTGATCTATAATTTTACATTTTCAATTTATCACCCCATTTAAGTATTACTATTATTTAGCCAATTTCTATTAACTTTGACGGCATAAATTCTTAATTGAAAAATTATATGAACACATATCAGTAGATGAATCAAGAAATTTTGTTAGTATCAAATAAATTCTTTGTAGAAATATTTTTTCCACAATTATTTATAATTAGTAACAATTTGGATTCAGTTAGGGTTATTAAAGAAGATAATCTACATTTATAAGCGAAGTTTCGTTTGCCTAGTATTGTTACTTTTTTTTTTTACTCACTTATTTGTTGTGCTGCATTAATTCTAATGAACTGTTTATTTATACATCTTCTTAAATGTAGTAATACTATAATACAATATTAAGTGATACAGTAAATATGTACTTGAATTTATAGACTAACGTCATCATTTATCATGATACACAAATTATGATTTTTTTTAATATCATTAATTTAATCTTCTGGACAAATTAATATATATATGACAGGTTTCTTTTCCATATTTCCATCATAAAAGTTATTGCGTTTTTTTCACATTACTGCGGTTCATTCCGATAAATCTAGCAAAAATTTTTTTAACTATGTAGTAAACAATGAATATAAGTATGCTGAACACTAGTAGAACAAAACCAATGACATCTAATAACAGGAATTCATAAAATGGCATATCGGCAGATTTAACTTTCAGATGTTTTGCTCTCTTGTGTCGTACTAAATATTCCATCCAATATACCGCTGTGTCCAAAGGCGACATTGGCCGATCCTTAAATATTTTTGATAGCGTCTGCATATTCGTGTAATACCTATGAAGAACAGAAAGAATTAAAAACAAAATATGATTAATACAATAAACTCGATGAGAAATTTTCAATACCTTTAAAGTTTAACTAAAATAATTAACAAATTCAAATGAAATTAGCTATTCAAAAACTTGTATTAAACATTTATTTAATACAGATTTATATTAAGTCCAGCTCGTGCTCTTATTTCCCTATTTATATTCATGTTTCTTTTACTTGGTTAGAAAATAAATGGCGATAATTGCATTTAACTGATAGCAAATTTAAAAGTAGCCGAATAATTATTACCGAGAAAATTTGTTTTCTAAATATCCTTCTTTCGTTTTTGGATCGAGCATAATGCAAAGTTAAGTGAATCTTCTGTTCCAGAACTAATGCTGCTATTAATTTTGTTATTACTAATGGAATATCTATGGTCAATTATTTTATATATAATTGCATACAGTTTATATATTAAATTATCACGTTATGTTAAATATTAGTTTTGTGGCGTTCGTTATAGATAATAATAATCAGTGGCGGCTCGTTCATGTGTTCATATTCGCACGTGAACACCCTGGATTCAACTTTAAAAAAGTAGAATCCAATATTTTTATTTATATTTATTATTTATATATCACTATTAGTAAAATTAATGTTAAAAATAAATTAATTTTACATTTTGAAAAAGTAATTAAGTTTTGTCTGGAATTCTTTTAGTGTGAAGGCTACTTGTAGCACGTGCGATCGAAAACCGTGTAAGTACAATGTAGTAGTGTGTCAGAAAGATAAAAATGATGTTGTGTTAGTGCATGTGTTACATAGGCTTGATGGAGCACACTCGAATTGTGAACCAAACGGTAAGCGTTGTTATTGCAAGATCATACTTTGTAGGTGAGCAGTACTTTAATGAAGTGAATTTGATTATAAACAGAATTAATTGATAAATTTTCATAAAACGATTATATGTTTACATTTTTTTAAACCATATTTGAATTTTGAAGGAAATAAATTTTGATTGGAGCATATTTATGTGCTTATTTTTACTTTTATTTTATAAGAAAAGTGTATAATTGCATCTATATTATATCGATTGTGTTATTGTGTTCCATGCATATACAAGTTAGTACAATATTGTACATTTAAAAACAGTTGTGTTTAAAATTACCGTGATTCTATTTGTCAACATTATAATTTCCAAATATTGAAATCCAGTAAAAATTGGTTATAACAGCATACCAATTAGCTTTTAGCTTTGAAAGATTTATGCAGATGAATTTAACAAAAACATCACCCTTAATCTTTTTCAATGAAGAAATGAAATTTATATAAACAGAACAGATATACCGTTATTTTTTGTTCTGTTTATTTTGTTAGTGTCAACATGTAAAAAAAATATTATAAATATAACATTGATGAATACCTGTGGTAAGACCATTGCAAAAAATATTAGAAAACGATTACTATACTTATTTTATTATAATAAAAAATCGAAACATTACAAATTTCCTCAAAAGTAAGAAAATATCAAACCACTTCCATTTTGGTACAGTTTTTTTTCTCTTACTCTTGCTTTATACTGATTTAAGTTTTTTTATTATCATACTTTTATGTACAAAAAAGAAAGTGTGTTGTTTGTGTTTTTGACTAAGAAATATGTGCAGTTATAATTATAAATAAATGATTGCTTATTCAGTGTAATTTATGCCAAAATATTTCGTGTCATTTTCGTAACGAACTGTTTATTAGTAGTAAATTTTGAACATTAAAAAATTATAATGCTTTATTTGATATGGGATATAGCAACCAGATTATTCAGCTTTTTGAATGTTTTTATAACTAATTTCTACTGTATCTTATAATTTGTCATTTTATTATACTCTTGTTGGTAAGACATGCATTATGTAAAACTGATACTGTTCAAAATGTTGGCTGAATATTTTAGCATAAAAATTTAATTGTTTTTCTTTTTAAGCAAATTCAAAATAATTGTAATAATTGATAAATTAAAATAATGATAAAATATAAATATTACATAGACTTAAAAAACAATAACAACCAACATTTTGCAAAATTTTAACTTTTGTTTGTTTTTAATGTACTTAAATCAAAATATGTAACGAGTTTTCACAGTTCATATTATTAAAATTAAAATTAAAATATTTGGTAGAAACCACATCACTTTTAAAAATACTAATAACATTTTGAATATGTATACACAATCGATCATTGGGAACACAGTTTAGTTTTTAATGATGGACCGCATATATTCATTCGAATATTTTCAATAGTGACGAAGTTTCTACCTAAAATTGTAATTTTACTTAAGGATAAAAAGTGCTAATTATATTCTTACTAAGTTTTTCGACACTAAAACGAATTAAAACATTTTTATGTAGCACAATGTGTGAAGACAGGCTAAATGCTTTAGCTATGTTATCAATTGAAAAACAAATGTTCCACAATATTCCTAACTTTCATGAAACTGTTATAGATTTTTTTTCTTTAAAGAAAGATAGAAGAATAGATTTAGTTTACAAGACTTTTAACTGAAAATTATTAATATGCGCACAAACACACAGACACATACATACATACATATATATTAATTACAACGTAATTCTTAGGCTACCCCCCATTCGAAAAAATGTCCCAGAAAAATGTCTCAATTTTATGTAACGCTAAATGTCCCAAAAAATGTCCCAATTTTATGTAACGTTTGTTATATTTTATAGGATTTTTGTTATTGTTATTTAAAAAATGTCACAATTTTATGTAATGAAATATGTAACGAAAAAATGTCTTATTTTATATAACGGAAGTTAAATGTTAGAATAAGATTTTTGAGGATATGTTATTTTTTGTGTGTGTTGATGCCAGTAAGAATTACATTGTAAATTTTGATCATTTTATACAAAGTATAGAAGAGAAAGAGACAGAAATGAAAGCAAGAGGGGTCAGGCCATAATGGCCGAGTTTATATATATATATATATAGTTTTTGATAAATTGTTTTCAATAAATATTTGTGTAATATTTAATATATTTAATTGTGAACCTCCACTTCTGTTGCTCACGAGCCGCCACTGATAATAATAATAATATATAAAAAAAAAGAAAACCTGGGGGAAAACGAATAAATAAATAAGAGAAAACCGATATGATGGAAGAAAGGAATAAAATGATTGCAAACTTAGTCATAGTATATCTGAACATCAGATCAATAAGGAAAAAATGGGAGAAAGCAGAAATTCTAGTGGCAGGGCAAGAATAAGACATACATAATAATATTGGGGAACTAATACAAAGAAAGAGGAAATAAATTTGTACAATTTAGAAGAGTTCGAATAATGGAATAATTTAGATGTAGAAGGAGTAAAACGTGGGATTGTAATATATGTAAAAAGGGGTAAAAAAATACAAGTTCGCATGATAAGTAAAAGTATGGAAAATTCGCAAAGTATAATACTAGAAATAACAGGGTACGAAGAAAAGCTGGGACTATGGGCGTTATATAGATCGCTATCGGGAAAGGCGAAGGAATACCAAAGGAAATAAAAGAAATGAATAAAAAATACTTCGATAATGATGCGACAATTTATATAGGAGATATAAATATAGATATCGGAAAAGATAATTCATTAGTTACAAAATATAAGAACACGATGGCAGGAATGTGATATGAAAGTAAGTTGGAAGGATATAGAAGGGAAGGGGAAGATGGGCTAACGCAAACGAAAATTTTTAATCATTACAATACAGACATTAAAATAGCGGATTACAACATGATAATGTGTAAAGTAACAATGAAGAGGGGAAAAAACGAAGAGCAATCAAATGAAATAAACAGAAGGATCGTTATAGAAAATAAAGTAAAAAATAAATTAAAAATGATAAAGTGGGAAGAAAAAAGAGAGGAAATGGACGCTGAAAAAGTATGTAGAGGCATAAAGGTAAAATTCGAAAAAGTTTATGAAGAATGTAGCCAAAGAAAAAATATGCAAGCAGGTAAGAAAACACGTAAGAAAAAGGAATGGATGACACGGAAAATAATCGAAATGATAACAAACAGAGACAATTGTATAAAAAAGCAAAAAAGAACAACCAAAATACGGAGTTAAGAAATAAGTATAAGCAGTTAAGAAATGAAGTAATTGCAGAAATAAGACGGCAAAAAGACATGTTTGTAGGGAAAAGTTTTGCGGGAGTTCAGGGGGACATCAGGAAAACATGGTTAAATATAAATAAGATTACAGAAAAAGAAAGGAATCTAGGAGTAGATGAGATGATCAAGAAAAACCTTTTCGAAGAGGCAAGAAGGAATTGAAATTGCGAACAGGTTCAGCAGAGAATTCAAAAACGGTATAAAAAAACTAGAACACAAATGTAACAAAGTGTTATTAAGGGAAAGAAAAGCGAATGAACCGAAAGTATATATGAATAGGATGGGCCAAAAGAATATCCCGAATTTCAAACGCTCGTCAAAATCACACACTGTGAGTTAGCGTGGCGATTGCAACGTCATCTGACGGTAAATAATATGCCGTTTAATATAAATATAGTTGGTTAGTAGTCATGATGTCGTGGACGCGTAAACAATGCTCTTTCGTTGTCGAGTACTTTGTGAAAAACGGTGAAAGTGTAATCGTGGTACAACGCGCGTTTAAAAAACAATTTGATTTAAAACGTCATGACAATCCCCCCGACCGTAAAAGTATCCTCAAATGGGTAAAAAACTTCCGAGAATACGGTAGTGTGGTGGCGGTCAACCATCAAGGTCGCCGTCGATCGTCTAGGACCCCGACAAACAACGAAAAAGTGCGCGTAGCATTGTCGCGAAGTCCGCGCAGATCCGTTCGTCGCCAGGCTTCCGCCTTGAAAATTCCCCGTACTTCACTCAGAAGAATAATTCGAAACGACCTCAATATGCACCCATACAAGATACAACTAACCCAAGAATTGATACCAACAGATAAGCCAAGAAGGTTAAAATTTTGTAATAAATTTTTGGATATGCTGGAGGAAGAAGACGTCGATTTGGATTATGTTTTTTTTAGCGACGAGGCGCATTTCGATTTAAATGGTAACGTTAATAAACAAAACATGCGGTATTATGCTACTGAGAACCCTCGAATCGTTCACCCGGTACCCTTGCACTCCCCTCGTATCACGGTATGGTGCGCAGTCAGTGCGAAAGCGATAATCGGTCCCTACTTCTTCGAGGAGGACGGAGCGAATGTTACTGTGAACGGCGACCGCTACATCCAAATGTTAAACGAGTTTTTTCTACCGGAGCTCAGACGGAAGAGGATTGCATTATCTAAAACGTGGTTTCAACAAGACGGGGCCACACCACATATTCGTAACGATGTTTTGCGGTTATTAAGAGAGAAGTTTCAGGACCGCTTGATTTCGCGAAACTGTGAGCTGTTTTGGCCGTCGCGCAGTCCGGATTTAACACCGACAGATTTTTACCTATGGGGCTACTTGAAAAGCAAGGTGTACGAGGGTAAACCAGCAACAACCGACGAGATGAAATTGGCCATTCAGAAGGAAATTGCGGCGATTAAAAAACCAACTCTTAAAAAAGTAATGCATAATTTTGAGGGAAAGATTGCAACAATGTAAAAATCAAAATGGTGACTATTCATACGGAGTATTGTTCAAAACTAATAGTGAATAAATGGCGTTCTTTTTGAAGTATTTCAACGTTTGTTTCATTTCCGTAAGTATATTAAGTCTTTATTTGACGAGCATTTAAAATTCGGGATGTTCTTTTGGCCCACCCTGTATATACCTAAAGCAAACATAGAGCAAGTGGGGGAAATTATTGAGAAATTAAATGAAACAAAGGCCCAGGACTAGATGGGATAAGAATAAAAGATATAAAGACAATAAAAACAAATAAAGTAAAAAAGAATTACGAAACTGATAAATATGATTCTAAGACCTAAGTGAAGGAGGAATACCAGATGGACTGACGATAATATATAAAAAAGGCAAACACAGTGAAAATGAAAATTATAGACCAATTGCAGTAAGTAATGTAATTGCAACAATCTTAGAAAAGTATGTAGCAAATAGTTTAACGAAATACTTACAGGAAAATAGGATAATTGACAGAACACAATACAGGTTTCAAAAGGGCAAATCAAAATCGAAATATATATACAAATGGGTTATACAAGGAATTAGAATATAGCGATATATACTCGTTCGCAGATGATATAGCAATAGTTACAGCACATTAAGATATTAAGGAGGTAGAAATAAAAATGCAAAAAGATTTAATTACAATAAGCAGGTGGGCACATGATAAAAATTTAAGAATTAATGCATCAAAAACTAAAGCAATGGTACTACGAATGAAAAGGGATAGGCATGATGTATATTTTCCAAATTTAATAATGCACTCAAACAAATGTGAACATGAGCGGGACGAAAAAAATGAATGTGAGAAGATAAACTGTCGGACGATAGAAGTAGTGTCCCAGTATAAATATTTGGGGGTAATGGCGCACCAACACTTAAGGTGGGATGTACATACAGAATGAAAATTAGGGCAACATTACCAGCATTGTACACTTTAAAGAAATATGCAACAAATAAAACGTTAAAAATGGTGTATCATGCATTAGAGGAATCGAGAATCTGATGTGAAATGGTTAGGAAAACATACGTGGGGAAAATAAGTAAACTGCAAATAAAATGCTTGAAATTAATATCAGATCATAAATACGAAACCGAAAGTGAAATAATACAAAAAGAAGACGTACTGAGCGTTAAAGGAATGCATTTATTCATAAAGATATGGGAATACATAATGACAGATAAGGAAATAGAATTGGAGGAAAGAAGAAAAATAGAATACGGGCTGAGGGAAAACTATTTGTACAAACTGCCGTTAGCTAAAACAAAAATGTGGGAGCAAACAGACAAATACGTTATAACGCAGTTGTTAAATAAAATGCCTAAGAAATAATAGAGGAGGAAAAAATTGGGATGAAAAAAAAAGAAAATAAAGGAATGGTTACAGAAAGATGAAAATGTAGGAACAATAATAAACATTAAATAAGAGAAGAGGGTACGGAAATAGTGGTAAACAAAAGTGAAAAAAAAAACGGGACGGAAAAGGGGCGGAATAAAAAAAAAAAATAAAATAAAATAAAAAATAAATAATAGATTAGTTATAGCTAAGTTAGAAATAAAGAAAAACAGGATAAGAGTTTGTAATAAAATGATTTGCACGGCGATAAGTATGTATATAGTATGTAAGTAGTATAGTGTAGATACATCTAGATGTAAGAAAACTCGTTGACAAGCGTCTAGCTTGACGAGGAAATGTGTAAATATTTATAAATATATATATATTTTTTCAGAAAAAAAAAAAAAATCAAATTTAATGGCTTGTTATGATGACTTATGTTTACATCTATAAATCTTCGTTTAAGATCTCTTTGCTATATAGTTACTGGAGTATCAACATGCAGTTTTTGGATTTTTTAAGGATGTAGTATGTTTTGCTTTTTTGTTGACCGTTTTTTTAATATATTAAATCTTATTTATTACACATTCACTCTTTGATTTCTGTTATATATTTTTCCATCGTAAATTATTTTTCAGTTTGGTTAATGAGTCTACCGGCTTGTTTCTGTGAACATCAGTAAGGCTTGGGATTTATTTAAATTTTACAATAACGTTTTATATACATAATATATTTATCAACTTCCTGATTTTCATACACCTTTTTCAAACTAAGGTTACATACTTAGTTCTGTTGGTAAACTTGCTAAATTTAGCAATAAAAATATTTCTATTTCTACTTTCTTAAATATAATGCAGTGCTAAATTAACTAAAATCCGCCATGAATGAAGACTCGCCATAAGGAAATTAGCAAATCCTTGATATCTTATTCTTGAGTACTAATGTAACATAACATATATAGTTTCCCGTGAAATGTTGTGCATAGTCACTACCAACCGCTAATAGTTCCCGGATAATAAGTATTATTTCTCATTTAATACCACTCACTGATAACTGGATTACAAACAGCAACTCACTAAACCATCATTTCTTTCCATTGCCTAGTGTATTTTCAGATAGTACATGTACTGTTTATAATGTTACAATTAATGATCATGCCTAATTTAACAACGACTATTTCAGGCAAATTAAAAACAGCAGTTAAATCCATAAAAAAAAAAAAAAAAAATAGATTTTTTCCTTCGCGTAGCAAAAAGATTATTCCGATTATCAAATTTGTTTCATTTTAGGAAGAACCAGAGCTACTGTTTTCATTAATTGCTTCTATTTTTTTTTTTTTTTTTTTTTTTTTTGGGAACGCTAACCAAGGGAACTGACCATCATCCAGGAATTACGAATAAAAGGATTAGATTTTAATATATAGAGAAATAGAAGAAATAAGCTCGAACAATATCTGGTGAAGGAAAGGAAAGTATGTAGGAAGCACAAAAAGGAGTAGGCAGTTCAAGATGTAAGAGCTTAGTGCACAGAAGAGAACGCTCCTGCACAAGAAGAGAACATTCAAAAAGAAAATGATCCGCATCACAAACGCAGTCCTGATCCAGGGGATGAAAAACACAAAGCGGAGAAGAAACAATAGAAAAACGAAAAACAGACGAAGGAAGACAATTATGGTTGAAACGAAAACGCGTTATGGAGGAAATGATGGCGCGACTGAGACCAGGAAAATCGGAAAACCAAGGCCGTAATGAAGGAAGAGGCTGTAATAGTTTGTAAAAAGAATGAGGATTAGAAAAGGAGGTAATGTAGATATCCGACCATGATTTGAGGTGTACTTGCTTAGATGGCAGAAGGATATTGTTAGCAGTAAATTTATTGATAAATTTGCCGTTAGAGGAAAGTCAACTAGGTTGTTGTCCGCGATGCCGCTATGACTGGGAATCCCAAAAAGAACGATTTGTTCCAAACTAAGAAAAGGTTAGCAATTAAGGAACGATTAGAAAAGATAATGTAGTCGCATGAAGAGGATGGAAAAGGGGAGGATATGGCTTGAAAGACTCTCATCGAGTCGGAACAGATAAGGTACATGTTATTGTAGGAGAAAACTGCAGCGAAAAGAACTGCACGAAGTATTACATACGATTCTGCAGTAAAAATAGAACAGATAGAAGGAAGCCTATAAAGTTCGTAGTGTGGAATGGAAGAAACAAGTAAGCCTTTAGTGTGAGAAGGAAGGAAAAATAATTTAGGAGGATGTAAAAAATCTGAAAAACTGAATGTAAAGTACGGGAGTTTATGATATGTATAGATAAATGGTGAATAGGGAGAAAGGCGCCGAGAAACATTAGGGAGGAAAACCGCCAATTAGCCAAAATGTGGGAACAAGCAAAAACGAATTTGGAAGACGTTTTATGAGGAAGCGATCCCCGAGCAAGGATCGGCGAATGTGTAGAGGATGAATGTTGGCTTCTGAAAGTACTGCGGGAATGGGAGAGGATTTTAGAACACCAAGGCAAAGGCAAAGACATGAATTCTGGACTTTATCGAGTTTGGAAAGGAGATGTTTAGGAGCATTGCCGTAAATGAAGGAACAATAATCAAGCTTGGAACGAATAATAAACTTATAGAGAATAAGAGGGACATCAGGGTCGCCGCTCCATTTGAGTGGAGAAAGAGCCTTTAATGAATTAGTTCTCTTGAGACAAGAAGTATATAAGTAAGAAAAATGCTCACTAAAGGATAATCGGCTGTCTAGAAAAAAGCCAAGATAACAAAAATACCTAACCAGTGGAATAGATAAGTTGTTTAAAGAGATATCAATCAAGGAAGTATTGTATGGACGAAAGAAGAAAATCGTTAGATGGATGTTGGATAGAGCGGATTCAAGCATGTTCAGCGAATTATTGAGTTCATCATTGGCAGAAGTAATAGAATTTGAGGAGAATAAACGAGAATATCGTCCGCGAAAAGGAGTGTGGAGGATGAAACGGGAAGAGAAGCTAATTCAAGCAAGTAGATGTTAAAAAGAATAGGACTTAAACATGACCCTTGAGGAAGACTATGAAACACACATCTAGAGTCAGAACAAGAAGGAGTAGAAAGATGAATAGTTCTGCCTTGAAAGAGTCAAATTATTACAGAGGAAAGTTGAATAGGAATGCCAATTGAAATCATCTTATTTTGAAGGGTTGGAAGGTGAACATTATCGAAAGCAGAGACTACATCGACAAAGGCGGCGACTGTATATTTTCTTTCGATAAGAGCTTTGCATATATCAGAAAAAATGAGACTAATGCAGTCAGAAGGACCAAGACCAGGGCGAAAACCGAACATATTGTTGGAGACGATATTATTATGCTCCGGCCACCAAACAAGGCGTCGGTTAAGCATACTCTCGAAAAGTTTTCTTATTGGTCTAAAAGAATTTAGGATTTTCTTAGGGATATGGGATAATTATAAATGAGTTCCAAATAGGAGGCGTAAGTCCAGAAAGAAGAAAATAATTGAAAATTTCGAGGAGAATTTTGAGTGAGAAATTAGAAAGATTTTTAAGAACAAGGAAAGAAATTTTATCGATTCCTGGAGTCGAATTGGATAATAGAAATCTGAAGTGAAAAAGTGAGATGAACCTGAGAATAATTGCTTCTTTCTCTATTAGAGACTATTCTGCGACTTTAAAAAACAGACGAGTAGCTCTGTAAACATTGTAACCGGTTTGAGAATTAGTAATAACAGAATTTTGATATTCTTGAGTGACATCGAAATTACGAACATATTTTTCTGGAATGGAGGAACAATAAAGTTAGGAATCGATTTATAATGAAGCGCAAGCTTAAAAACCAAGCAAATAAGCTACTATTATCTAATGCATCACTTACAATATCTAACGATAATCTCACTACTATTTATCCTATATCTTAAAATTAAAGCTTCTGTCTTTGCTAGTAATTCTTTATGTAAATCCTTCG
Organism: Icerya purchasi; assembly: GCA_039619475.1. NCBI lineage: Eukaryota > Metazoa > Arthropoda > Insecta > Hemiptera > Monophlebidae > Icerya > Icerya purchasi. The sequence continues at coordinate 395,794,473 of CM077116.1, forward strand.
GATTCCAAATTTGACTATGTTCTTAGTTGACGTAGACAGCTATATACATACCAAGATAATTTTCGTAGATATTCCTGAGTCTTTTCTAATCCGCGTCAACAAAAGAGACCAAAGCATATTCTTACATCCAGAAAACCAAAGCTGTAATTTATGCAGCAAAAAATCAAAATCTATCTAACATGGCCTCCACAGAAATCATCGTTCTATATCAAGAATATGGTTGTATAGTGTCAGACTAAAACGGCATGGTATATAATCACGATTATTTTTAAATGTTTCATGCCAACTGTGAACATATCAGACGAGTGATTTCTAGCAAATCGAATTATTGATTTTTTCATGTTGGAATACCATCGCGTATATTGCAATGTCATATATACACATGTTTTTCGTCTTTCTTTCTGTAATAATATATCTCAAGCGCCGGAAAGTTAATTTTCTAATTGTAAAAGCCCTTTTTTGTCTAAGTTACTCGGATATTATAGAATACTAGCGCCAATAATGGCATCCCCTACTTCTCTCTTACGGGCCATTTTTTCTTTCAAAGTATTATATCTATTTTACGCTTCTAAAGTATTCTATCTATCTTCCGTTTCATTCTATTGTATTGCTATCCTCTTTTGTTTTTGTAATATTACGTTTCCACTGCCTATCCTGGCCTACTGTAATGTGGTGGTTATTTTATTTTTTTCAGTCTGTCTTATTATTATTATTTTGTGCGGTTATCTCCTTCGTCTCTTTTTTTCCCACTCCTTTCAATCTTTAACAAATAAACTTAGGACTTTATAATGTTTTTTTTAAAATCTTTGAGCATTATCTTTTTTTTTGTCTTATTCGTTCTTTCCTTTTATTTTAGCTATTTGTATTCTGCTTTTATTTAACTCTTGGTCGTACATTTTTCTGTATTTTCATCTCCTCACTTTTAATCAAGAAATTGTTTACTCTAATTTGCATTAATTGCAGTTGATTATTCTTAGTCTATGGGGTAATGAGAGTTCTTTGGAAAATCTTATAGATCTTCATTAAATTCAAATTGCCATGCTTTCCGAAACTTAGCTCACGAAGAATTCCTTATTTACATGTCGCGGTTACAATATCGTTAGAGCCGATCGTGATGATGGATACAGCGCGGTGTTGTTATCCTTATCAAAAACAAAATTTATTTTCAACGTCCTAATATGTCCCTTCTTCCTTTGCATCTAATCCGCGAACGTTAATTTCCGAGATTTTTTCTTTTCGATAGTCTTTTCAATGCTATTCCCTATCTTCGTATTCTTTGCATCAGCTGTGGTGATTTGAGAGTTTTTTATCCAGCAACAAACTCATCCTTCTCACTTTATCCTATAATAAAAATCCCCACACTGTTAGCTCCCCTTGATTTTTATTTTGCTTCTCCCAGCATTAGCTTTACCTGGAGATCTCTAGATAGAACGTTTGTCAGCGATCACACTCCTATTTTAATTTTTTTCTTCTAACTCGTGGTTCTTTGGTGTCCCTTTACTTCGGCGTTCGACCATTGTTTTCATCATTCGTTTACGTCTTAACCATTCATTATTATCTTCTTCTCGTTTTCGTTTTTCCGTAACATCTTCTCTATTCTGCCCTCTTCACCCGTATGGTGAGGCTTTCTGTGATTTTGATCATATTCTTCTTAAGTCGTCCGTCCCTGTCAAATAAACGATCTGTTTTTTACACTCAACTCTTAGCACTTGACGTCCCTGCTGTTCACTGTGCTTCGTATATTTTATCATTCCCTTCTTTATCCGTCATTCCTATATTTGATCTTTATTAGGATTCCGTACAAATATAATGTACGGAGAATCCGAATAAGATGGTTCAGAAACGACAAAAATATCAAATAAAAATTAATAGCTCACGAATGGTGTCATTTATAAACTTAAAATTTGGAACATAAACTACAATTAAAATTCTTTTTAAAATGATCTGTAACTTTAAGCTAACTAATTACCATGGACGCCAAAAAACCTAAAAAGCCGTCAAAAATATATAATATGGTATTTAAAACGACCTCAAAAATCACTTAAAAATTCATAACTCATCACCAGATAAACCCCTTTAAAAGTGAAATTCAAAATATAAAATATAACGCAGAAGTCCTCTCATAAAATTAAAAAATTACGGTTAAAAAATTGTTTAAACCCTCCATTTGGAGCCAAAAACAGCAAAAAAAGGGAAGATCACGTAAGATATAGCCAGAGTAAAAACGTTGGAGAAACCAAAACGTATTTCAAAAATATGCATAAAGAACCGCTTCATAGGAGAAATACAGCCAAGCTTACAACTTTATATTCAGACCCCTGGGGCTTTTTTTTCTGGACATGTGATTAATTGTTGGAAAGTTCGCCAATTGTGGGAAACCAAATCACAAGTCATTTGAAACTTTCGAAGTTGACGAAAAGTACAAAAAAGCGAGAAAAATTACTTTTGTCCCCCTCCCTTAGCGCCACGAGTATTATAGCTAAAATTTTGAACACGATTAAAAATATATGCGCATCCACGTAAATTTCCCTAGTTTGGAACATCCGGGTTTTTCAAAAAATCACAAAAATTACGTTTCTCTACCTCTTTGCAACGGGAAAAATCAAATTCCTTTTTTTTCTTTTTTTTTTTGAATTTAGTATTATGTAAATGTAAATTATAGTTACCGTTGACTTAACATACAGAATCCTCAGCGCATGAAGCATCATGCTTGACTGAACTTGTCTATTATCTATTTCTGATCGAGTTGCTATTTAACTGCTAATTCGTTCTCCTCTATATTGCTTCTGGGCGTAGGATATTTTTGTTATAGCGCCCAAAAAGAAAAAAAAAATACACAAACAAGCCAGTACAAAGGCTAAATATACTTATAAATCAGGTAAAAAAGCTTCTTGGATGAATTTTTACTCTTTCTTCTCCAGACAAACCCCGTTTAAGCATATTTGGAATATGACTAGAGCTTTCAGGAATCCTCCATCTGGCAGACCCTCCAACTTTAATGTTTCACCAGGAAAACTTCTATCATTCATGAATTCTATCTTCCTCTCCTATGTATCAAGCCTTGAACAATCGTCTTCTCTCCCTTTCTCAGTTTCTTTAACTTCGCATTTTTTGACCAACAAATTCCATATTAATGAACTTCATACTTTCCTTCGGAATTCTTCAAGCTCCACGCCTAGTCTTGATAGAACTACCTTTCAAACTCTTAAAAATTTGTCTGCGAGATTACAGATCTAACTCGAAAAAACCATAATATAAGAAAAATTGGCAGATACATAGGAACAAAATAGAAGAGAATTCAGAAAGTTATGAATTTTTAAATATTTAGGAAAAATAATACAACCAAACGCTCTAAACAAAGAAGATCGAAAGAGTAAGAAAAGTGGAAAAAATTTTCAGATGACTAAAAATTTATAAAATGACAAATCGATGTCTATAAAAAATAAGACATTACAGTACAGTAATTAAACCGGATTTTTTTCACGCGTCAAAGTGTCTCGCAATGAGCACGATAAACAGTATTAACCAGATCGAAAAGATATAAGATAATATTACCTAACGATGTTAAGATATATACCTTTGTGGACGATATTGCGGTTGTACTTTACGTATTGTTATTAATTACATTAAGTTATCACACAGTTGAGCGACAAAAAAATCGTGCTCGTATAATTTAAAAAGTTCTCGATTTATTCCTTTATTTTAATCAAATTCGTGATGCAAACTTTTTTTTTCAGTTAAACAATTTTCGGATGTTAAACTGTACACATTGACTTTCGTTTTACCCTCCGTTAAGATAAGTGAAATGCCCGTATTCCGGAATTTTAAAATTAACTTAGGCTAACGTTTTTGAAATATTCAAGACAAGGTTTAGCCATATTAGCAGCATTCGATGTCTTGGTATAACCTATGTATAACCTAAAAACCGTAATTTTTAAAAATTATTTTTTTTTTATTATTTTTTTTATATATATATATATCTTGCTATTTTACACACCTAGTCTTATCAACTATTTGGTAATCTATGGAATAAGTTAAAATGACACGAATAAGCAACCCAACCAGCGAAGGGTGCTAAAACCAACTTATATATGTGTATACAAAATGCATACACACACATATTTTTGCATTCTCATGGACACATACATACCATCACACACGCACACGCACACGCACATACACCCGCACACATCAGCACACACACATATTATTTATACACTTGAGGTCGTTTCCTATTCAGCCTACGTCTCTCGCTTGGGTTGCTCAGCAGTTCTTTTGCTGTACTATTGGGATGTTCTTTCAATCTGGCAGCATATCGTCGGGCAGCAGTTTCTATTTCACATTTTTTACAAATTGAACTCCAAGATCTTCATGGATCGTGATGTTGGTTATGTACCATGGAGCAGAGATGATCGTGCGTAGTATCTTATTCTGCACTCTTTGCATAATTGAAATGTTGCTGTTTTTGGCACAGCCCCATAACTGGTAGCCGTATTGCCAGACGGGTTTAAGAATTTGCTTATAAAGAAGCAACTTGTTTTCAAGAGATACCATTGATCTCTTACCCAACAGCCAGTACAGTTGCCGCAGCTTGATGTTCAACTCATTTCGCTATAATGTGCTTCCTCCAAGTCAAGCGTTTGTCGAGGTGAATACCAAGATACTTTACATCTTCTTTCTGAGGGATCTCCACTCCATTCATCATTATATTTCCGGATGAATCGATTCTTCGGTTAGTGAAAACTACTCGAGATGATTTACCTTCATTAATCTTTATTTTCCATAATTTGCACCAAGATGTTACTTTATTGACTGCTGTCTGCAGGTTTTCACGCGCAACTTTTGGACATTTATTTGAACACAAGATCGCTGTGTCATCAGCGAAAGTTGCTATATCAACGTGCGATGTAATAGGAATATCCGCTGTGTAGATCAGGTAGAGAAGCGGTCTAAGTACCCTACCCTGAGGAATTCCTGCTCGAACCGGATATCCATATTTAATGTAGAAATATCTTTCGTTGAAATACGACCGGAATAATTCAACTAGTTGATAGGGAAAATGACGTCGAAGTTTTTGCAATAGACCATCGTGCCAAACTCGATCGAATGCTTGGCTTACATCTAAAAATACGGTATAGCAAACCATTTTTCCATCCAGGGATTTTTCAATTTGATGAGCAATCCGATGCACCTGCTCAATTGTACTATGTTTTGCTCGGAAGCCAAACTGGTGTTCAGGTATTATCTCTTTGCATTCAACTATTGGCATTATTCGTTTTAACAGTAATTTTTCGTATAATTTAGAAAGTACCGGCAAAATTGAAATTGGTCGATACGATGATGGTTCCGTTGGAGGTTTTTGAACTACAACAATTTGCGACAATTTTAGTTGTATTGGAAAATATGTTAATCGCAGCATTGCATTAAATATATACGCTAGTAACACCAGTCCTTTTTTTGGCAATTCCTTTAAAATTTTCGCTGTTATTAAATCATAACCTGGTGCTTTATTAGGGTTCATTGTCCGTATTATACTGTTAATTTCACCTGGTGAGGTCAATTTCATAGGTTTTGAGACATCTTGACAACAGGAATCAGAAATTAACGATGTATCAACAGGATGTGACTTAAATATATTGGAAAAATATTCGCCGAACAGTTCCGCTTTTTCAACATCGGCACGAGCCCAGCTACGATCCGGTTTCCTTATAGGGCAAACAAATGGTTTTGGTCCTTTAAGGTTCCGGGCAGCTTTCCACAAAGAGAAATTATGTTGCGCTAAAGATGATAAATTGATCAGTTGCTTATCGAGTGATTTATTCTTTAAATCCTTCAACAAACGTTTAACGAGTTTCGTCTGTTTGTTCAATGCAGTTTTATGCGCAGGGTTTCTGAATATTTGCCACTGCTTCCTCAATTTTCTTCGTAGATTTACCTCTGCTTTGATATGTTGGGGATAATAACCTTTACGGTGGAACTATATGCTATATTAAAAAGCCTAGAATATTCTAGAAGATTCGTCGGACAAAAAATATTAATTTTAACAGACTCTTTGGCCGTACTGCATAAAATTTCACGCGGAATTGGCAAGAAAACATCAAATATCGAATGCCTTATAAGAAGACAAGCATTTAATTTACAACAGGCAGGCACAGATATAGTGCTAAAGTGGATTCCGTCGCACTGCGGTATCAAAGGAAATGAAATAGTAGATAGATTAGCAAGAACCGAAGTAGGTAGAACAATTGCTCAAAAATTAAATTGGTGGGAGTTTTTACCGATAATTAAAGAACACATTATAATCGAGTGGAACGCCGAGTATCAACAGATTAGTGATCAATAAGGGAAAGATTATTCAAGAATACAGAAGTATGTCCCAAGAGCCCCTTGGTTTAAAGGAGCGAACAACTTGGAAAGAGACTTTATAGCGACGATAACGAGATTGAGAACAGGGCACAACAAAACCCCCGTCCACTTGGCAAAAATTAATATCATCAATGATAGTACATGCAGTAGTTGTAGAACAGAGGGTTCAACAGATCATTTTATCTGGCAATGTAAAGTCTACGAGCAGGGTAGGGACAAACTTAGAGCAGAAATCTTAGCAGAACTGCATACTTTCCCGGTTTCAGTGACACAGATAATTGCAGATCCACTGTCGAAGGTAGCGGCATTAATATATAAATTTATAAAATATCACAACATAGAAATTTAGAAATAATAAATAAGGAAGTTCTATAAAACACCCTATACAGGGCTAAGCAAAAGAAAAAACTGGCTAAATGGCGAAAGCTAAGCCAAAAAAAAAAAAAAAAAAAAAAGTGTTTTAAAAGTAGACGAAGTGCATATTATGACCTAAAGAAAATTCACGTATAATAGTCCTAACAATGAGCTTGTTTTTTTTCATAAAGATATCATTTTTATTTTCCGAGATAAAAATTACGGTTTTTAGATTATATACAGGTTATATCAGGAAGCTATTAATATGGCCAAACCTTATCTTAAATATTTCAAAAAAAGTGCAACAGGAAGCTACTGGCAATAAGCGTGGAATATCTAGTTGAAATACGCGATCAAAAACCATAACAAATCCCCCAAGAACCCAACCGGAATTAAGTTTTCTTATTAAACCATTTTATTTGCGATAAAAAAAACAAAAAACTTTTTTTTTTTTTTTTTTATTACCCCCCCTTGGGTTTGCTAGCAAAGAGCATTAGCAGAGCAAAAAGGAATAGATATATGGAATAGAATAGAAATTATATTTTTATTTTGTCGACAATGGAATCAAGGAACACCCCTAGGACAGGAACAACAGAGATAGTAGGTAGAGAAAGAACATAAGAGGCGTTGAAAGGAGCAGGAAGACCAAGCTTTAAAAGATGACAATAAAGCAACTCACGCTCCCGAGATAAACCGGAGCACTCGAAGAGCACGTGATTCACATCGCAAACATACTGGGAACCTTCAGGATCCAATGGACAAAAAGGAGAATCAGCCAAAGAGAAGCGATTTAGTGAAGAAGGAAGGAGACTATGCGAGAAACGGAGGCGAGATAATTTAGTAATTATGGACCGACGCAAACTGGGAAACTCACAGAGCCAAGGACGAGGAGGAGGAACAGGATTAATCAAGAGATAAAAGGAATTAGGATTAGCGAAAAGAGATACATAAACAGAATGCCAAAGTCTAAGATGGCAGGATTTAGTTGGAAGAAGAATATTGTGTGCTGGAAACCTACTAATAAAATTCCCGTTGGAAACAGCAGCTTTAGCAAGGAGAACGACGGCTACATTTCCATCAATGCCTGAATGTCCGGGATTCCAAAGAAAGTCAATCCGTCGATGAGGATAGATCATGGAGAAGAGAACGAATAGAAAGGATAATAACATCAGTGGAAGGAAAAAGGGAAGATGGAGATAGCGCTAGAAGAACACTTAAAGAATCAGAAACAATAAGGAATTTGGAAGAACTTGCAGAAGAGGAAATATAAATAATGGCTTGTAGAATGGCAACAGATTCTGCAGTAAAGACAGAACAAAAGGACAGAAGTCTAAAAGACCGAGAATAAAAGAACTGAGGGCACAAGAATGCCGTCCCAACTCCTATCGGGCTCTTCGATCCGTCAGTAAAAATTAAAGAGTGATCACGGAATAGAGAATTTATTGTATTATTAAATTACATACTGACGATATGAGAGGGAGAGGATTTAAGGAAGCATGGCATGAAGATGATATTTGGTGGCTTTAACAATTTGGAATAGACGTAAGAAAAAAATGGAAGCTTGTGATGAGGAATGACAAAAGGGGAAAATTTAGAAAGGCGAAACGATATATGAGATAGTATAGGAATTTTATTGGAGGAAAAACGCCAGTGACGAAGGATAAAAGAATAAGAGGTACTGATATTTGACGAGGAAGTGGAAAAACGTTTAATGAGAAAGCGATAACCCAAATAGGATCTTCGGATGAACAGAGGACAGATATTGGATTCAGATAGAATGGCTGGGATAAGAGATGACCTCAGAGCTCCGAGACAAAGCCGAAGGCAACTGTTTTGAAGACGATCTAATTTGTAGAGAACGGATTTGGAAGCGTTGCCATATAAGAAGCTGCAATAATCCACTCTAGAGCGTATGAGAGATTTATACAACATTATTAACACAGAAGGATCGCCTCCCCATCTCGTAGGTGGGAGAGCTTTAAGAAGGTTTAAGACTTTAAGCGAGGAAGCATATAAATGGCTGATATGTTCATGGAAAGACAGACGAGGGGATAAAATGATACCCAGATAACGAAAAGAACTGACTATTGGAATGGAATGATTTTTAAGGTTTATTTCAAATGAGCCCGGGTTGTAAGGTCGAAGGGTGAAGACTACAGCTGCTGATTTTGGAGCGGAAATGAAGAGATGAATGTTAGAAAGGGCCTCTTCTAGAGTACTTAAGAAGCTGTTTAGTTCCTCATTGGCAACTAGAAGATTACGGGAAGAGGAGTAAACAAGGATATCATCTGCAAAAAATAAAGTTTTGGATTTTAAGGAGAGAAAACCAATTTTGGAAACATATAAATTAAATAAAGTAGGGCTAAGGCAAGAACCTTGCGGAAGGCCCTGGAAGACCTTCCTTGAGGCGAAAAAGGAAGGAGCAGAAAGGAGAAGAGTTCTACTTTGAAAAAGATTGATAATTAGGAAGGATATGGATGCAGGGATATTTAAAGACATCATAACGTTTTTGAGCGTGGAAAGATGGACGCTTTCGTATGCACTAGCTACATCAATAAAAGCTACAATTGTGAATTCTTTGGAAATAAATGATTTGTAAACGTCAGCAAGGAAAAAACTGATACAATCTGGAGGGCCTAAGCCAGGACGAAAACCAAACTGGTTGTCTGGAAGCAAGTTATTGTGTTCCAGCCACCAGACCAGCTGTTTGTTAAGCATGCTCTCAAAGAGTTTTCTCAGGCAAGAAGCTAAAGAAATGGGCTGAAAGGCAGAGGAATTATTCTTGGGAATTGGGATAACAACGAAGGTGTTCCATGAATCAGGAATAGAACCAGATTGCAGGAAGGAATGAAAAATGATTAAAAGAATTTGGAGAGACTTTATAGATAGGTTTTTGAGGATGGAGTAAGAAATTTTATCATGGCCCTGACAGGAGTTGGAGGAGTTTTTCAGGGAAGAAAGAAGTTCAGAGAGGGAAAAGTTAGAGGAAAGGAAATGAGGTGATAATTGGTAAGGAGGAATTAAAGAATCCACTTCATCATAGTTAGGGACATAATCAGGAGCTATGGAGTCAAAGAAAGAAGAAAGAGTATCCTTAGGAAGACTGGAGCTAGACGGGCGTTCGGAAATAGAATTTCTAAAAGCTTTAGCCAACTTCCACACTTTGGAAATAGGAGTCAATCGAGAAAAGGAAGAGCAAAAGGATTTCCAAGCATTTTTCTTGGCGTTTTTGAGAATATATCTGGCTCTAGCGTTCGAACTCTTGTAAGTCAAGAAATTATTAAAAGTAGGTTGAGAGCGGAATAATTTAAAGTTAGACAAACTTTGATTGACAGCAGCTGTGCAGTCCCCATTCCACCACAATGATGAAGCCCTTAAAGAATGACTTTTCCGGGCTTGAGGATAGAGTGGGGAAGACAGTGTTAGAGCAGAGAAGATAGAATTAGTAAAGGATGAATATTGTGAAATAGCATCGTTTTCTACTTGTATTGCAGGAAGGTCTGAGTCCACAATAAACCGAAATCTATTCCAATCAGTTTTATGCAGGTTCCAATCAGCATAATGCAAAGGCGTAAATGAAGATGAAGGAGAAGGGAGATGGAAAAAAAAACAAACTTGTAGCCCGTTTAATTAACCAACTTTTTGTATTTTAAATACTTTTAAAGTGTTTTAAAAGTAGACAAAGTGCATATTATGACCTAAAAAAAATTCACATATAATATTCCTAACATGTTGTACGAGCCTGATTTTTTTCATAAAAATATCATTTTTATTTTCTGAGAAAAAAATTATTTTTAAAAATGACGGTTTTTAGGTTATACACAGGTTATACCAGAGCATCGGAAGCTAATAATATGGCCAAAAACCTTATCTTAGATATTTCAAAAAATGTTAGCCTAAGTTAACTTTAAAATTCCGTAATCGAGGCATTTCACCTACCTTAACGGGGATACCCTTTACTGTCTGTTTTTCTAAAGCATGCACTTGATGGATTTGAATTATTTGCACTTAATTGATACGTTCATCCAAATTCGTGGGGCTATTGATACAGCCTTAAGAGGGGAAAACCTAGCCGACGAACTTTTAGGAATACCTTTCGAATTATAACTGGTGAAAATTGTAACACTTTTACACCGTCTCTGTCTGGGCGATTTTACTGCTGAACGTTCTCACTGAAGATTTCAATACACAGATTGTTGCAACTTTCACCAGTCATTTTCCGAAAATTATTACTGCTATCAGATGAAAGTTATTACTGTCAACATATAGTGCTGTAATTTTCGCATTTAAAAGATATGAAAAGTAAATAGTATTAACCCAGTATTATTTCAAATAGTTGATTTTCAGAACCGTTGATTAAGTTCTTTCAGATTCAGAATTGCCATCCAAACCCTGTGGTAATGCAGTTCAAGATTTTAGTTTTTTAGTTTCTTCAATATTTATTTGATCTAATATTTTAAATCAAAATAATTAGCATATTATTTCAAACCAAAGAAATAGACATAGTTAAGTGCACCAATATCTTACAAAAGTATTGTTTATTTATAGAGAATTACAGAGAGCATAGTTTTCTCAGACGATAACTACAGCAAAAGAATGTTGGTTCAACCTTTAAATTTATTAAAAAGGTGTTAGGCGTATAAAATGTCAAGTTAATACGCTAACGACGAGCCTATTGTTTGCCCGCGAAAGAAGTTTGATACTGAATTTTTCAATTCCTCGCTAGATATGGATTGCGCGCATCAATCAATGAACGATTTAAATAGCTTAATACTTATTCAGAACTATGGGGATTTTTTCATAATAAAATTATCGGTTGTTGTAAAAATCTCGAAGAGAATCTCACTGTGAATTCAAAATATAGCATTAATGGATCAGTTCTTTGCAAAGAGCACACACATGTGAGAACTAAAATTATTCTGTTCTCAGTACTGAATTTCATCAAACAGCTCAGATCGCAATATTTATATCCAAATGTATAAATCGCAGTGAAGATATTATTAACAAAACCGGTCACACTAACTGGTGGGGAAAGAAGTTTTTCGGAATTCAGACGAATAAAAACATATTTAAGGTTAACTATATTGAAGGAACGATTCTCGAATTTAGGAACCTTACTCACTGAAAATGAAGTATTATTAAAGTTTGACAATTTTATAGCAAGCAGTAAATATATATTATAATTATGTGTATATGAGACCAGTAACAAAAAAATTTTCATTAAAAATTAATCATATGTGTAGTATTATTATCATGTTATATATTTATAAATTTTAAAATTAAATGAATAAAATTGAACACATAGGATTACCGAGTTCATAAAGATTTAAGTTAATAGATTATAATTTATTGGTACTATTTTACGTAAAAGATAAGGACTCTCAATTACTTCGTTATGAAATATATTAATGTTATTATTATTACATTAAATTTTCTAAGTTATATTTTAGAATGTTTGGGTTAAGGAAATGAAAGAATGTTAATAACATTTAATATCGAAATTAAATGTTTTGAATGACTTTCTGTTGGAACACTTTGGAAAATGTAGCCCTTAAGGAAACGCCTAATCGAAACATGCCTAGGAGCGTCAAATGTAGTAAAGCCGGCACACTACATTATTGTTTAGATTATTATAATTTTTCGACGCCCAAAAAAAAAAAAAAAAAATTTACCTTATATCTAATAATTAAAATCAGTGAGATTTTTATTGAATAATAATTAAGAGATTATCAAGTTGTATTCGATTACATTGTTTCTTTTAGTATATAGCAATTCATGAAAATTTATTAAGCACGACGTAAAATCATTTCTTTTTCATTGAATCGTTAAATTCGAGTATTCACCTGTTGTCATAAATAATATTATGTAGAGCATCGAATAGAGTGTCGTAGGTAAGCGTATCGAAATCCAAATAAATAGCAGCTCCTTTTTCCTGTAGAATGTTGATGTTGGTATACTGATCGAACATAAATGGAATACCTACAACCGGAGTGCCTGTGTGGATAGCTTCGTATGTACCGAATATTCCGCCGTGACTAATGAATGCTTTTACTTTCTTATGTTCTGAAAAGAAAAATAATTCGACTTAAATTAACGCGGAATACTTAAAATTGTTTCTGTAATTTATTATTTATTGAACCCCCTTTACTTAAAATCACAAAAATTGACAGATTAAAAAAATTTTTTTTTAAACGTTCAACTTAATTATTGTTTAAATTTAAACCAAAAATGTTCGTATCCATTTTCTTTTTTGTCACTTTATTAAATATATATAAAATCGCATATTACAGAAAATTATTGTTATTGATCTGAATTTAATGTTTTAACCTCTTTATTTTCTATGGCTGAATTTAAGATTTTTATACTTATAAAGATTGCTTCAGCAGGTAACAAGAAATTGAACAAGGAAACGGAGGCATATCCGTAAGCCACAAAAGTTAAAAGATAAATAAGCGCAGCTTTCACCGTTTATTAAGTGGTATTCATAAGATATGTAAACTTGAGGAAATGAAAATTATTGAAAACATTATCTTAACAGGTACATTTGAAAAATCCACTAATACTACTTTTTAACAATTTTCATTCAAATAATGTGTTATGAAAATTGCTTAGATTTTAACGAGATTTTCTCAAAGACACAAAAAAATTCACTTAAAAAGTGTTTAATTGGATATTTTGTTATTTTTATGTTTTAAAGGGTGATTGATTTACTGTTAAGTAATTTCGGAAAAAAGGCGAATAATAAAATTCAGTGACTGCGATAAATTAGTGACAAATTAGAACTTTCTTTTTAAAAAAAGATCTGATTGTCCACTAGTTTGACCAAAATTTTTAAGTTTTTGAACAATGCTTAGGCACCCCTAGACATACAATGTTTGTTTTTTTACATCTCAACATTAATCTTGGTAAAGATTTCATACAAGTTGTATTTAACGCGTTCAGTGTAATAATTAATCAGATTGCTCGCAATATCCTGAATTTCCCAAAGATAATCTACCTAAAATCATTGCAATTTTGTTGAAAAATAACATAAAGCCTAACTTTACACCGAGAATGGACTATTCAAAACTACCTCCACCCTGTATTGTTTTTTTTCAGGTAGAAGCTATTACAACCCTCACCGATAACAATTACCCATCAGCACAGCGGGACACAGGGCGCTAGACATTATCAATAAATACACCACATTTTCGAAAGCATGCACTGATGGATCCAAAGCTGATAAGTCCAAGGTTGTCCTAGCTGCATGCGCTTTCGAAATAGACGGAATCACAGAGGGCATATGGTTGAACAACGTTGCATCGATTGCAGAAGCCGAAATGTATGTTGTGTTGTTTTGTTTTTAGGCATATTTAGAACTGAAACCCCAACTGTTCGGAATTTTAATGGTGACGGATTCCTTGCAGTCCATACGCGATTTACAGTCAAGTCACCCCGAATCACCAATGGTCCCAGAAGTTCTGGCTACCTTATATTAGCTGAGCCGAAGAGGATGCCAAGTTGTTTTTTTATGGGCCTCTAGTATTGCCAGAATTCCGGGGAATGAGCGGGTGGTCCTGGTCGCTCGGTCATCCATGACATACCCAATGCCGCTTTTTCGCACAGTGGAATCATGACTGGATGTCTCAATCGATCTTTCTCAGCGAATTGAAATCTACGACGGAGCCATGGTGGCCTCCAGTCGGAACGGAACGCAGAGTGTTCTCGACAGTCAATCGCCTGAAAACAGGACATACGTCTTTTTCCCACGACTACATCCTCAAACAAGCTCCAAAGCTGAATACTTGCCCACTTTGTTTTATCAATGAATACCCATCAATTTCGCACATATTGCTGAAATTTACACATCTTAATGGGTTGCGGTACGGCCAGATTACATCACTTGCAGACATTTTCTCAAGTACCCCTAACGCTTTGAACAACCTCATGACTTTCGTTCAGTCTAACGAGTTGAGGAGTTTGATTTAAGACGTGGGTCCACTCACTGCGATAACCTAGGTAGTTACATGCAGTGTGTGGATTAGTACCCGCCCCCCCTTAAATTTAAAAAAAAAAACGTTAATCAAAAATACAAACTAATAAAAAGCTCAAATTAAGAGAAGTGCAATTATGTCAGACTACCAAGTTTCATTTTAAAAAAACCTTTATTTCTCGAATAAAAAATTTAGAATTATAAAATATAAGAAAACGTTTTTTAAACGCTAATTGGAGGCCCAGTTTACATGGCTATTCAAAATTCAATTAGCCGGCGATAATGGACGCAAGGTGAAAAGAAATAAAACTTCATTTAGGGTTAAAAATCCATAAATCATTTAAATTTTATTGAAACATTAATAGCGATTCAAATAAATTTTAAGATTAATAGATCAGTTTCCGACATTATTAATTATTTAAAGTTAAATGTGAGAATATTTTTTTATTCGCAGAGTACGCACAAGCCACTCTTTTTCGGGTTTTAGAGCCATCGGTGTAGCATTGGATGTGGTTAGGATATTCTTGGAAGACTAGTTGTAATTTTCCGAAGATTATATTTTTATCAGCTGGTCTAAGAAGTTTTTTGTTAAATCCAATCGGATTTCCGGAATTTGAGAGACTCACGGTGGAGGTTCAGAAACTATGGTTAAAAGAGGGTGGGTGTTGTACTTTTGACAGGTCAATTTTTGGTGCCTGATCATTATATGGTTTGGTGAATTGTTTGTCGCATTAAAGTGATTCTAAACACAATGCATCTACAGTCCACTTCAACAAAATTTATCTGGATCCAAGGCCATGCAGGAATTCCTGGACATGATATGGTGGATTTGGCCGCCAAAGCTGTCAAACTCAACAGCACAATTTCTATGCTTATTCGTCCTCCTGTTGAAGACCTCAAACAACATTATAAAGAGTTAATACTTTCTATATAGAAGCACCATTGGCATAACGTAGAAAGCAATAAGCTTCGAGACCTCAAAGAAAAGCCGATACCGTGGAACTCCTCAAACCGAAAGTCACATCAAGAAGAAATAGTCGGCCACGTACTGGACACACCCGACTTACTCACTCCCATCTCTTATCAAATCTCTTCTCTCCCGACTGTCCTCATTGTGGCAAAGAGGGCTTAACGGCTGATCATATTTTCACATGCTTAAAGACAGCTTCTCTCCGACTCTCTCTGCATGTTCCTTCAAGCCGTGTTCTAGCTCGCAATGATTCCTCTAACTCCATAAATAAAACAATAAATTTCCTTAAACAAGTCAAACTTTTCCATCTCATTTAAACTCATTTCCTTCCTAATTGAACCGTGAAGCCCTCTGTGTAGCTATGTGGCTTAATAATTGAATAATAAAAAAAAAAAAGAAAGTTAGATGTAATACTGTCGACACTGTAGATATACATATGTATATTTTGCAAAGTAATAAATTCACAATATTATACCGAACATACATAATAAAAGTATCATAAAAATTATATAAAAAGCATAAAAATCGTATTAAATTTATTTTTAATACGATTGTTATGCTTTTTATATAATTTTTATGATACTTTTATTATGTATGTTCGGTATAATATTGTGAATTTATTACTTTGCGAAATATATATTAATTATTTAGATGACCATCTAAAAGGTACTTATAAATTAGCGAAATTGTTTAATTGCAAAAATAAAAGTAAAACAAATTAATCTCGAACTTATTAATAAGTGAAAACGAAAAAGAAAAAAAAAAGTATGGCGATAAGAAGAGTTTTTTTTTTTTTTTTTTTTTGGGGCACGTCAACAGTGGGAAGAGTTGCCTTGTGCGTCTTTGTGTTTAATTACATTGTATTGTCAGTGTACTTTTTTTACAGGGGGAGGGGGGATTTCCTAACAAATATTTAGTGTTAACGGCAGTTATCGCGGTTAACTAAATAGATAAAATGCCATATGGAACTGTCTTCAATTTTTTATGACTACAATTTAAACAAAATTAGAATTCTAAAACTTCGATAACGTTTCTTTTATTGATAGCTAGCGATTTAGACTATGATATATTCGTTTTTTATTGGTTTTTTTTGGTCCGAAGAGAGACATCGATTAGACCAGCTCATCTACATTATCATATACGTTGAAGTTAGTCAAATGACGTAAAATATCTTTCAAACTCGAAAGAAGGGGGAAAAACGCCGCTTAATAGGAAATAAAAACTCTTAAAAAAACAAAAGGAAAACAAAAACATGCACCGCCATTTAATAAAATAACAATCTTAATAAATGGATTACCTACAAAGAGCAACACATATAGACTTTTTTTTTGCCCCGACTTTCGCCCTTTGGCAAGTTTTATTCCTTATCTTTATATTTTTGTCTTTTAATTATGATTATATATTAATATAATTTCTTTTAATGAACCGGTATAAATATTTTACCTCGTCAGATAACGGTCTTTCTACTATTTGTACTACGGATATAGGAAAAGTGTTATATTTTTCTAACAGAAAAGCTGTGAATTCTTTTCTCCCATTCTCACACTCATATGCAGTAGATCGTAAATATATCGTTAGCAGCGACAAGGGCATATCTGTTATTGCGAAACTGACGGCAACTAATTACTAAATGCTTGATATCCTCCGTAAAGTATTATAGGAATAACTGGAGCACATCGAGAAAGAAGTCTCAACCTAGAATTGCCCTTTACGCAAATGGCAAATGATCATCACAGAAGATCGTGTTCGATTCAATGTGGGAGGGATGGAATAAAACTAGCAGGGGGAAGGTAATACAGGTTGCTCACAGTAGTACGACCCACTACAATGAAGACTTCCCTGAGTATATATCAACCAGCTATCTCTACTCTGTCTCTTAGTAAATGCAACTAGGTCAGTTGAAGAGATGATATATTTAAAAATTGTACAATTAAACGCAGCGTCTTTTGCTGCAATCTAACATAGTTGAAACACTCCTCTTTGCCTTGAGATATTTAAGTGTTTTTCCATAATATCGGAGATGACTGGATGACAACTGTAATTAAATCTGCTCTGCCTGAGAGCTACTAAAGCTCTCTGGCTATTAAAAAATAGCATAAACTGGTCATTATAATGAAAAACATTAATAATATATTCCAACACCTTATCTACAGTCAGAAGTTCAGCGATAAAATTAGATGCTTCCGGTGGGGAAGTTTGAACTTTACAGTCGTTATATCACGGAATTTAGAAGACAGAACCAACAGCACCACCATCCCCCCTCGATACTTCGCTCCATCAGTGAATACAGTAATGAAATTAATATAGTGTGACCCAAAATGTAACAGTCTTCCTTACTTTTCTTTCGACTTTAATAGCATATGGCACCCCATCAATTTCTCCTCTCTTCCAGTCCGAGCTAATTGTTCCTCTCACAATGTAGTCAACTTCGAATTCTTTCAGCTGCTGAACTCTTCTTTTCCTTCCCATGCCTTAATCTTCTCGGATGGCTCCAAGAGTGATGGGGGCGTGGGTGGTGCGTATACGTCTCCTACGTTCCTACACTCTGAGTCCTTCAGACTTCCTTCCTTCTGCTCTATCTTCTCGGCCGAGTCGATCTCAATTCTTCGTGCAATTCATTTCATATCCTCTACGAGTGGAGTTCACAAATTCCTGATTGTCTCTGATTCCAAAGGCGTTCTTCAAGCCATCTCCTCTCCTCCTTCTTATACTTCTGACGGTATCATCCTCTCTATCCGTTCTCTTGTCTCCTCTTTGTTCTCGTTCCGCTCCATTTCCATAGACTTTCTATGGGTCCCTAGTCATTCCAATATTGAGGGAAATGACTCAGCTGACTCTTTAGCTCGCTCAGCCGCCCGCACTGGTCCTTTCCTCGACTCTTTCCCTTCCTCAGACATTCTTTCTCTATCACGCTCTAATCATTCCAGACTTTGGTCTGACATGTATCCATCTATATTCTCAAATCGCTTTTCTCAGTACCGTCTTATTCAACCGGTTCCTAGTTTCCTGCCTTGGTTTCAATCTATTCCTATCTGTCGTCGTTCCACTGTTGTTTCCTTAATTAGGCTTAGAATCAATCATTCTCTTCTCCCCTCTTCTCGCTTTCGATTCGCTTTGTCCCCTTCTCCTTTCTGCTCTCTTCACGCTTCTGAGCCTTCTTGTATTTGTGATTCAAATCACATCCTATTCGAATGTTCAGCACTCTCTAACGAACGCTCTATTCTTTACACCCAACTTCTAGTTTTGGGTCTTCCTACTCCCTTTAACGCTACCTATATTCTTTCCTTCCCATTGCCTTCAGTTATCCCATTGCTACTGTCCTTTGTCCTCTCCATTTCTGACCGCCTGGTTATTTAGTTATAACTGTTAATTTTTCATGTTGTTGGGTCAAGGCCGCTGGCGCGCCCAGGGTAGGGGAAAAAAAAAAAAAAAAAAAAAAAAAAAAAAGAAAATAATGTACATTAACGTCCTTTAGAATCTTTTGTTCAAATCTTACTACTGAAAATTGTTTGCTTAAAAGCGGGCCATCACAAAGACTAAATATATTCTTAACTCCTTCAAAAGTTTCTCGGTAAATAATTTCTGCTTTTTTTGCTGATAACTGTATTCTATTCAATTTTTGTAAAATTCTCCTCCTCACTTCTTAATCTTTGCTTCCGTTATTGATGAATTAAAGCTTTTTCTTTCAAAATCTGTGTTTCAATAGTGTACCTTATCTTCTCCTTAAAAACCGAATGATGGAAGTCTAGTAATGCTGTTCATACCTTTCGCTTTCCTACGAAGTTTCTTGCGTTATTTAATCATCTAGTATGTGGCACACCCGGCGTGCTATAAATTGCTGCAGCTTTTGCTGTCAAGTCCGCTACTATTCTTATATGCACCCTCCAGTGCAGAGACAGACGAAGGATGTCGCATAATACTTCAGATGCTTGGCCGCACGATGATCTGTACATTTAACTAAGAAAGGTCTCGCGAAGTTCAATCCCCATTACGAAACAGGTCTCGCAGTGGCCGTGTGCTCTATCAGTAACTCATTCATTATTTGCTGAAATCAGAGGATTTTCATATACTGGAATGTAAGTTGCATCGCGATGATTGCTATTTCTCTCAACTCTTGAAAGAGAGAAATTCTTTTTCATTTTGAAGCAGATTAAAATTGTTAGATAGATTATATTTATGAATTGAATTGAGCGAATCAGTTTTTACAGGCAATTAGCATAGAAAGGATTTTTATTTAGAATTGGAATTTTCGTGAATGAGAAGGGACTTCGTAGAATTTTAGATACTTAAGAACCGTTAGATATTTAATTTTTCATTTCTCGTTTCTTTTCGGCAGAAGTTGGGGAGTGATTTTTATAGTAGTGAAGTAAATAAAAAATTTCGATTCACTACATTCTGTTTTACAGTATTTATCGTACGAACAACGTAATTTCTCAGCAGTTTAATAATGAAAAGAAAAAACATGGTCGTAGCAGTTGAATGTAAGGTTCTACTAAAAAGCGTGCTCTATTTACATACACGTATAGAAACTGATTCTGTATACTTGATCGAATAATCAATGCTGCACTTTTTTATTTTATCAGCTGTTTGTTATTTCATCGCGGTCATAAAAGGTCGTTTAAACGATCTGCCTATTTTATAAGATAAATTTTCGTGCTTATTCCATTTAATTAATGTTACATTTATATCAAAGCCAAATGTGGACGGAATTCAGTAGAAATAGAAAGAAATACTAAAATTTTACCCAACACATCACGTTGCGAAAACCACTGCTTAACCATAACGTTCGGCGGAAAGTCTGATGTGATAACACTGCTCCTCCACAAGACCCGCTGTGGAATTTTGGCAAATACTTTTTTGAAAATCTGTAATTTACGCTCGTCAAATGAGCTAACATTCAAGGAACTTCCAAACGAAACAAATATGACGCCATTTTCCGATTGTTCAATAAAATCATGCACATCCTACGAGAATACCGAGAAATTTTAAGTCATTCAAAGCCTGGTTTAAAATAAAATTTTTATAAATAACTTTTGTATGTCATTCCGTTTGAAGTATTTACGGCATGTAAAGTATCTGCATGTATATATATACCTGTACTACGTTATATTGTATATAATCTTAGATTGACTAATATGATGATGTATAGAATAAGTAAGAATAGTTGTAATTGTGTGTTTTGAATAAACGTTAATGAGAATGACGCACATAACGGTCATATTTGCTCTATGAGACCCACAACTTATTTTAAAAATATTAAAAAAAAAAAAAAAAAAAAAAAAAACGTTTTGCAAACTGTGATTTGGACATACTTGTTTTTACATATTTGTACTTACTAAATAACGAATCAGCACTTCAGTGTTCCTCGTGTGATGGCCAAATAACCGTCAAACACCTACTGATCAAATATTCAGTTAATGACTACAATCGGAAACAATACGGAATACCATCCAATGTAAGTGATTTGTTGTACAATGAAGAAACCGTCCTTCATCGATTATTTAAATTTTTAGAATGTTCTAACTTACTAAAGCTGTACTGTCTCTAGTTTTGCACGTAAATAAATAAATAATAATAATAATAATAAAAACGATTAATATAGTAGACAAAACTTACGATAACAAAATAATTTCCGCGTCAATGATACATAAGTAATATGCGGATCAGAATAAATTCAAGCACGAACGTAGAAAATGCAGAAAATAATTGAAAATGAAATTTAAAAAAAAATTGTCTACTGATTAAGAAAAGAAAAAAATGTTATAAACATACACGTTTCTTTTTCGTTTTCGTTTATGTTTTCTGAAAAAATCGCTTGATATCATGCACTTTGGAGAGAAGTGACAGAATGTAAGAAGCGCGCAATAAGGACCAGGAAACTCAACGAATAACAAATTAGAATAAATAATAGCACGTTCAGACGAAAGGGAAAGACATTCGAAAAAGATATAGTTGGGATAGCAGATAGCTTCATGATTCGGATAATGACAGTTAAAAGAGGAAGTTAAATGAAAACGGAAACGCGAGGAAGGTGCAACGGAGTATGATTAAGGTGTAAACAAATGATAGTTTTTTTTTTTGTTTTTTTTTGAAATGAGTTCTGGGTCTCACTGTGCAAGTATGCCCGTTGTATTATCGTTTATTCAAATTGAACACATTACAAATTTCATCATTCTTATTATATGAATCGAAAAGGAATAAAATTAAAATAATATATGTCTAAGTAAATATATACAAAAACATGCGCATACATGAATTCACTCCAGGTAGGCATCTATACACAGATACATTAAGATAGCTTATATATTCAATTCGCATACATCATCTTCTTTAAGAAATACAATCAAAAAAGTAACCAAATAGGAACGACTCAAAAACAAACAAAGGAAAAACAGAAGAAAATATATAATCAAATAGATGCATAACTGAGCAAAATAAAATGGATAAATTCGAGACGTAGCTTGGTTTTTATTCTTTGTAACATTCTTTCGCCCACTATACTACTTCTTTTTTCCACACACTAATACTATTTTCGTTTAAAATACGGCTGGGGATATTACTCAATAATTTAATTAAAACCGAATCATCTATGTTATCAATTCGTCGATTTGCCCCTCTAGGATAAATGTAATATATATTATTTTGATTTCTTGTTATTCGAATTCTTTGCCCGGATGGTAACTTTATATTGTTGATATTAAATTCCAGTAATGTATAATAGTAACAGTACATCTTGGGAGACATTTCATTATTTTCCTTCCACCAGGTAGATCTCTAGTCACTCCGCTTCCAATGTGTTAGTGTAAGTTTCAAACAACTTTTCTAAATTTTAACTATTTTGTTGATTTCCGTTTTCTTAGCCTCTCTCCATATTTGGATTCCATATAGCATTCTAGGCATGATTATTGCATTGTAGTATTATGGAGTTCATGTAAGCATTTGTTGTTATGAAGGATGATTGTCGGGACTCTTATGTTTAGTACTGTTTGGGATATGTAACAACTTAGATTTATTTATATTTACACATAATCTCCTATCATGTGCCCATTTACTAAAATTATCTATATCCTCTTACAGTAATTTTTCCGCTACCTCTAACTTTTTATAATCAATTAATAGGGCAATATCATCGACAAAAACATGTACCTTTGCATTTTTAATGTGCCTGTATAATGAGTTAGTGTATATTAAAAAGAGTATAGGAGCCAGTATAGTTCCCTGACCTACCCCGAATTGAATATTTTTTTCATTACTGTCACTTCCTGCGATTTTTACTATGCTTTTACTATTTTTTATATAATTCTTAAACCACATTGGTTGATTATTTAAAATACCCAGATTTTCGAAGTCATTAATCAGTAGACCATGGTCAATTAAGTCAAACGCTTTAGATAGATCAATGATGGTAATTATAAATTGATTATCCTACGATAGCCCCATATTTATCTTATTTATCATCGTTCTTAGTAGCGTTATCGTGGACTTTTTTTCTCTAAATCCGTGTTGATTTTCATAGAGTAGATTGTTTTTTTCCATATAATTTCTTAAATGATTTTCAACGTAGTGTTCTAATTTGACGAATGAACCGATTAAATATCTATAATTACTATTTCGAAGCTGAGATAAATTGAAAAATATTACACTCGTGTAATTTTTTGTGGAAAATGTATCTGCAATAATTGTAATTGTAATAACTATTATAAACTTTCATCGAATAAACGGTTTTATTCATTGTGATCACTTACCGACTGTAAAGGTTTCGCCTGTTGAATGTGTACTCCACCGATTTCTATGGCGTTCGGTACTGTAGGTCGATTAATGAAACTGAAATGGCTATTGTAAAATACCATATCAGTTCTCTGTGATAAGTTATAATTGATCACATTTTCGTTTTGAACGATTTGGTTATCGCGTAGAATGTATGCGTTGCTTTTAGAAATTAGGTGATACACAGTGTATAAAGCAATATACTGTAGCCAGTTGATTAGTCGTTGCCAAAAATTCATGTTTTGTGTAAACCCATTTGTGTTGCCCGGAATGTAGGCAGGTTGTGTTGGGTTCCCAACTACATATGTAGGTCCGACTGCGTCTGTTGCAGCTATTAAAACTATCGTTGGAATATCGAATTTTTCTGCTATCGACAGTACACAAGGATTGGCAAACATTTCGACGAATAAAAGTTCAGGCGCAGGTACCTGACCTGACAAAACTTTTTTCACATAATCGCTCGATAGTATAGCATTACACATTTCCTTTTCCATGAGACCGGAAACAAATATATCAAAATAAAACCTGAATCCGGTGAAATTTTTTGCATCTGACGGTGATACGCTATCAACATACGTGGGCATAATGCCCAAATAAGTTAACCCAGATTCTGCGTAACCTAAATCAGATCCGGTTCCATTAAAGTAACTGACGGCGGTGATTTCGTGTCCTCTTGATGCCATCTCCTTCAGAATGACTCGGCTAAGCGAAATGTGACTTTTACTGAAAACAGGAAATATGCCCAATATGCGATACGATGAGCACAGCAGTGCTGCCGATAACTGCAGCAATGTTATTGCGTAAAGCTGATTCGGTAATCCTTTCTGAAAATTAAATTATCAATAAGATTAATTTTAAATGTTCACATCAGTAATGTAGGAGAATTTTTATTTTTAATGTTTTCTTGACCAGGTTGTGAAAAAACTCATTGGAAAATGTCTTACCATGTTTACGCCGTTCTATCGCTCCCTATTAAAACATTTAATTCACGATTATCCGTTCGGGATGGTTATAATTGCCATTGCAACCTCATCTATACAAGAAACCAAAACATTACCGCAGCTTCACCCAATGATGAGGGAGGAGAGGTTTGGTTTTTTCGTAATAAAAAACGATTCATTTACATTTATAGTAAAAATGAATTTAAAAGATTCGCTTGATTTTATATACTTTTAACCTAGACTCAAACATTAACTCTCAGTTATACATTTTTATCAGACTATTCGCTGTTTGAATAGATTCATATAGACACGCTACAATAAGCTATTTTAATTATATAGCTGTACCGTATTTGTTGATTTCCCAAAAGATGCCGAAAAAAAGTTTTTAATATTAGCAGTGGCGGATCCACGGGAGAAGAAATAGGGGATATCCCCCCACCCACTCACAAAGAATCAAAACCTCGATGAAAAAATTTGTTACGACAGGGAAACTTAATTTATACTATAAGAGATTTGTATAAACGCCATCTATGGATTTAATTATATAACTAATATTTAATATTGTTTTCTAGTTAAACTATTAATATTACGTTTATATTCTATTTTTTTTTCACCAATCCGGTCCTAGAACCACAATTGGCGCTGCTGTTTAGTTAACTAAATCTTGACTTTTTCTATGTTAAATTTTTTTTTTTTTTTTTTTTTTTTTTTTTTTTTTCTACTTCTGCCGATTCGTGCCTAGCCTATTTGGCTATCTGCGAATGGACTCAATGTATTCAGTTGAGTGGAGAATACATCCATTGATGTATTCAGCCCATCTCTTATACTAGATCACGGATCCTAGTTCTTTCCAGTCTTCTTGTTATTGCATTGTCCGGAAGGGCAGCTACTAGCTCGTTACTATGTCCACAGAGGCGTAACGCATGACTACGAGCGCGTTGCTTTATAGCCTCATCGACAGTACAGACTCTTAGGTCTCGATGAATAGCCTCATTGGTAACATACCACGGCATTCTGTATATCAACCGTAGCGTTTTATTCTGGAATCGCTGTATCACATTTCTGTTTGACTTCTTTGCACAGCCCCAAATTGGTGCTGCATAAGTCCACGTAGGTTTAAGGATAGCATTGTATATTAAGACCCTATTAGCTAAGGAGAGGTTCGAATGATATCCTATTAGCCAATATAGCGATCTTAATTTAATATCAAGCTTATTCCTTAATTTCTGTACGTGTGTCCTCCAGCTTAAGGTACGGTCTAGGTGAACTCCTAGGTATCTGTCACTATTGCTTCTTGGTATAGTGTTACCACCCAGTGTTAGGTGGAGCTGGTGCTCAGCTCTCTTGGTAAATGATACATGACTACACTTTTCCAGGTTCACTTCGAGTTTCCACGTTTGAGCCCACTGTAGAACCGTATTCGCGCTTTTCTGTAGCTCAGCAACTGCAATATCAGCCCTCTTGTCTTGCGAAATTAGCATTGTGTCATCGGCAAATGTAGCCACTTCAATATTTCCTTCGGTGGGAAGGTCTGCTGCGTAGATATTATACAGAATCGGCCCTAATACACTACCCTGCGGAACGCCAGACGTGATTGGATGCAGCTGAGAGTAGTCATCACTACATTTGACGCGAAATTTTCTGTTCGTTATGTACGACTTGATGAGTTGATAATACTGTATAGGGAATGCTGCTTTAAGTTTATATAGTAATCCTTTATGCCATATTTTGTCGAATGCTTTTGTGAAATCTATAAACAAGGCTTCGGTATATTTTTTGTTCTGAATACCTTCTTCAATTATTTCTGCAATTCTATGTATCTGTTGTTCAGTGGAGTGAGCGCTCCTGAAGCCAAACTGATGTTGTGGAATAATTTTTCTTTCTTCCATTATTTTGGTTAGCCTGACAGATATTAACTTTTCAAGTAATTTAGCAAGAGTAGATAACAGTGATATTGGACGGTAGGATGCCGGATGAGTACCATCTTTTCCAGGCTTCAGAATCATAATAATTTGGGAAAATTTCCATTGGGCTGGAAAGTATGACGTTCTCATAATAGCATTGTATATGTATGTTAGTAAGATTACAGATTTTTTTGGCAGTTCTTTTATCATCCTAGCTGTTATCATATCGAATCCAGGACTTTTTTTATTATTTAAATGTTTAATATGTTTCTTTACCTCTGTAGGAGAGAACATTCTAATTTTTGTATTATTTAGCTGTACTTCCGGGAATACTAGATTGGTGGTTATGTTGTCTGTTTTAAAAACGTTAGCCAAGTATTTAGCAAACGTGTCAGCCCTCTGCTTACTACTTCTTGCCCACTGTCCATCATTTTGCTTCAAGGGTGAGTTTCGTATTACCGGTCTGTTCATTCCTTTTGTTGCCTTCCAAAGGTTATATTCAGAATTTTTGGTTGGGGTTAACGTAGCTACATAGTTAGAGAATGATTCATCTTTTAATTCTTTTAGGGCGTATTTAACTCGCCTAGTTAATATATTTAATTGGTGTTTATTTTCTAATGTTCTATTCCTTTGCCATAGAGAACGCGCTTTCCTTTTCTGATTTATTAGCTCACGTATAATTTTTGGATAGCTGTGGGTCTGGACATTTGTTTCATGTGGAGTAGAGTTGGTGACGGCTGTCTGCAGTTGTTCAGTA
The DNA here is from genome assembly GCA_039619475.1 of Icerya purchasi. Taxonomy (NCBI): domain Eukaryota; kingdom Metazoa; phylum Arthropoda; class Insecta; order Hemiptera; family Monophlebidae; genus Icerya; species Icerya purchasi. The sequence continues at coordinate 395,821,504 of CM077116.1, forward strand.
AACTGCCTCACTGCGTGCTCGATTTGATCAGGCGTTTTTAATTTAATTGATAAATCAGTATCTTGTTGTAGGAGAACTTTATACCATTCCCAGTCAGTTTTCCTATTGTGTAGCAATCTTGTTTTTGCTGTGTGTTTTACCTCAGCACTTAGCGTGGCTCTATGTTAAATAAATACTTCCTCATGTCTCTCCTCATTAGAAAAATGATTTTTAACTAATATACTAATAACTTACTATTATTTTACGTTACACACAATAAACAAAATTAATCACAGTAAAAAAAAAATAACTTTTACAAATTAAGTCCGTTTCATGGCATTGTTCAACACAAATTAGGTTTGAGCGAGTGAAATTAATTCCGTGGATGCTGTTGTAATTTTCTCGGGGTTATCCGGGTAATGCGTCTCTACACCAGTATCTTTTGAGTCTTCTCCGCGGATTCCCAGGGAGAGATGAAGAGAACATGCTGGACGCTTCTATGTTTTCACTGAATTCAAGTTTACTAGAGAATGTACCAGATCGAAGTTTGTGTAATAGTCTTGCACGAATGGGATCTACAAATCGTGATGGAGTGTTCTATTGGACACGAAATAAGGAGCGTTTGCAACTTGTCTGAGTATTTTAGACTGAAGCTGTTGAATTCCGTTGATATTGCTCTTGGACGTTGCGCCATATACTTCGATGCCATACCGCCATACTGGCGCCAGTACAGATAGATAGATTAGTCTTTTGCAAGACATGCTCACGGTAGGCTTCCTTCCCATAAGGCTATTTAAGATCTGAAGTCTTGAGCGAACTTTTTTCCTTGTGTACGCGACGTGGGTCCTCCATGTTAGACGTCGGTCCATTGTTAATCCTAAGTATTTAGCGCTGTTGCTTTGCGGAAGAACATTTTTATTTATTTCTACCTGGGGACAGGACTGTTGGTTTAACGTAAAAGTCACCTGTAAACTTTTGGAATGCTTTATTTTAATCTTCCATTTCTCTGCCCATGCTTCAATCTTGTTTAAGTGCTCCTCCAACAGTAGTGAAGCACGCGAAGGATCACTATTTGTCGCTAAGATGCAGGTGTCATTAGCGAAAGTCGCTGTTACCGTGGTTTTTAGTACTGGAAAATCCGCCGAGTACAAAGAATTATATTCTATTTTAAAAATCAACTGTCATGAATCTTTTTTTTTTTTTTTATTTTTAATTTTTATTTTGTAATGTAAATCAAAATAGTTCAATGAGGAATATATATATTTTTTTTTACTTGCTCACGAACAAAGAATTTGGATCGGATTACTAACTAAAATAAAAAAGAAAGTAAAATCAAATAAAAATACTATCTTTCTACTCTTTTAGTAATTTACTATTCAAATTGCAAACTGCCATTTAGCTAAAATTTTATAATTTTTTTATTTTCACCGAATAATAAAACAAAATTTAAATTAAATTGTAATAATTACGTATTTTTAAAACATTTTTCAATTTCTAAAGGTCGCTATTTGATTTTCTTTAGGAAACAAGGTATTTCTCAAATCTACCATCTCCCGTATAAGATATTACGTAATTATATAATTTTCCTCCCCAAAATGTTTCTCTGGATCCGCCCCTGATATTGGTACTGTTGTAATGTTCATATTTAGTTTACTGAGTTTAGAGAGCTGTTTGGTATACATTTTACGAATGAACTGTATATTCATATCATGCGATTTATAACGTAAAACAAGGCATTGGCCATTCTTCGTAAAATTTTGGACATCTCTTGCTGAATTCCATTAAGATTGCTATCGGACGTTGTTCCATATATCTCCAGCCCCTATTTCGAGAATAATTCCTTATGTAATTAATCGTCTGCAGTATAAATTGATAGGAGATTCTTTGTCGACCAAGCGTATAGAAATATCGGTTACTTATGTGATTTTTTATTTGATTTATATAACGTGAGATTTATAATATGTAATTCGCCGATAGAGATACATGCCTGAGTACTTTACACAACTGACTTGAGAAAGAGATTGAGACGATCTCTATTTTGAGTAGCGGACAAGATCTGTTCAGTATAAAAATGTAACCTGCTGGCTCTTATTGATATTTATTTTAATTAACCCGTATTTTAAATGTATCTAAATGCCGTTGAAACATATTTGAAGATAGATCAGATTATTGTAAGCTGCGAGAATACATATATATCAACCGCTAAAGACCAGGCCAAGAATACTTTCTGTGGAACAGACACGCCATTGATTGCGAATCGTTTAGGTATAATTGAACCGATTTCAGTTTAAAAACTTTTGCTATGTAAGTACGATTCCAGAACTATTTGTAGATCATTAAGGATGTTGCTCTTTAGTTTGAATCCATTTTGCCATACTCAGTAAGAAGCCTTCTTTACGTCCAGGAAAACTGCATTGCAATATTTTTCTCTTTCCATGTTAGCAGCTGTACGATTTGTAATCTGGTGTAATTAATTCATCCTAATTGTATGTTGTTTTTTGAACCTGAACTGGCGGTCAGGAATTATATGAGCGGATTTTATAACTACAGTTAGCCTGTCTTGTAAAAAACGTGTTTCCAGTAATTTCGACAGGACACTCAGAAGATTGATTGGTCTACAAGAAAGAAGATCTGAGAAAATTTTACGTTTGGTTTAAGAATTAATATAATTATTTCTATACAATAGAAACTGAAATCGAATTAAAAATATCTGTTACCATGTGAAATACCTTTCCTACTTATAATAAATTCTTGAATATTTTTTTTTTATCATAATTATCGGAGAGCCTTTTTGAATGGAAACTATTACATTTCGTGAAATACTTATCTTGCGTCAGTCACAAAAGAGCCAGTAGATATTCTTCCGTTTTATCCCTTTATAAAGCTCAAAAAATGCGTTTTGAAGTTGTTTGATTAATGTATTTTTTTTTCTTTCGTTTTAGCCGGTTCTTAATTTTTTTCTCTAATTGATTCCAATCTAGTAGAAATATTTAGATAAATTTTTGTTTTGTTTCAGATTAATTCGTCGTCTTCCGAGTTTAATGACGAAAAAAATTTTATAAGTTTATTATTATTATGTTGCAACTTTTTTATACGCGGGAATTTAAAAACTTGTTCATACGAAAGGAACTTTATGCTGTTGCTAAAACGAGCACTTCTGGTTATTTGAGTTAATTCTTTGGGAAAATAAAGTGACCGAGAAAAAGGAACTGGCTTTCCTACTCCTATCAGCGGTGTTGAGCTTAGTACAATTATGAACCTTAATTTCTCATACTTTGATGCCCTGTCAAGGAGACGGGTCTTACTTTACTTTTTTACTGGGAAGCCTAAGTGTTTTTATTAATTAATTTATTTATTTTACGTGTCATATACAGCAACTTAGGCTAGAGACACGGCAAGGAATTACAAAATTATGAAAGTTGAAAGGAAGGAAAAAAAGGAAAATAAAGAGAAATTAATAAGGGTTAGAAAAATTATAACAACTTTAACAAATTAAAAGAATTTAGAAACTGAAATAATTGATTAAGCACGGTTTCTTCGTCGCACAGCAAATCCTTTAAATTCGATGGTATTCCATGTTGTTTCCGACACTGGTCGTAGACTGGACATTTAATCAGTAGGTATTCGACGGTTAACTGACAATCATATGTCTGGCACTGGGGCGCAGGTTCTTTATTTAGCAGGTATGAGTGTGAAAGGCGAGTGTGCCCAAGTCGTAGTCTGCATAACGTTAGCTCCTGTTTTCTGCTTTCTCGGCTTGAGGAAAGCCACGGTTTCGTGGACGATTTTATGGAGCGTAATTTATTTCCGGTTGGTAACTTTTGCCAATCGCTGTTCCAGATGTTGTTAAAATGGCATTTGAGCTGATGTTTAAAGTCGGTAAACGGTACCTTGGAGTTGACGCACATTTGTTAATTGTTTTAACGGAGCTTTCCGCATTTTCAAAGCTCTATAAGCCGCACTGGGCTTGGTTGCACCATGGTGGTACAGGAGATATCGGGTCCCGGACCATTTTAATTTTACGTTTTCGCATCGCATAGCGTGCGCAATTATGCTGGTTTTCTGAATGTTATTTGTAAAAGTTCAAATTCAAATTCAAATTATATATTTATTTATAGACGCTCGACTTCTAGGTCATTTGCTTCTCCTATAAATTACAATTCAGATATTTACAGATAATTTTATAGTATTTAAACGGAAAAACGGAAAGTTATATCTTTTACAAATTTACACGTATTTAAGAAAGCAAAAAAATAATGATTACAAATAATTCCTTAATACGTAAACTAAAAATCATATCTTCTGGAATAAGTTTACAGCTTTTAAGAATCTAACAGTATTTTGGACTGCAGCTTCATCATAACCAAGCGCCTCTTTCATATTAATTCTTCTCGTGTGTGCGGATGAGAAATCTTCCTCAATTATGAACCTTAACTTCTCAACCTTTGATGCCCTGTCAAGGATATGGGTCTTACTTTACTTATTTACTGGGAAGCCTAAGTGTTCTTAATTTTACCATTTCGCATCGCATCGCATAGCGTGCGCAATTATGCTAGTTTTCTGAATTTGGTAACGCTAGATCTTGGTTTTCGTTAAATATTAAATACGTGTTTAAGTTGAATTTTACTTCCTTGTACGGAATAAGGGAAGTATTGTAATCGTGAAAAATGTTTAATGCCATATTTCAACGGTTATTTTGACCACCCCTGATTACTTCCTTGTACGGAGGAAAAGAAGTACTGCATTTGTGGAGTATTTTGAATCTCACGTTTCAATAAAAATATTTATTTTAACCATACCTGGATTCGTGATAAATAATTTTCGGAAACAACTGTGTTTTTTAAAAAGATATTTATCGCTTAACGTTTCGACCGGCCATCATCAGAAGCAAACTGAAGAACGGAGCGAAAATTGCGATCGACAATAACAATAAAATAAGAATCAGAACTCATGAAAAACCCAAATCAAAACAGATAAACTACCTCTAAACAGGAAAACCGACGTAACGCAATAACAAGAGACAGAAAAAATATAAAAACATAAAAAAATAATAATAAAAGGAACCAAAATCTAAACGGGAAAAACCGACAAAACGCATAACAACAGATAGATAAAATATAAAAACATATGAAAAAAAAAAAAATAAATAAATAAAAAAAAAATAAATAAATAAAAAAAAAATAAAATAAAAATAATGATTCATTTTAAGTCGTTTTTTCGTCACGTCTGTACGTATGTATGTGTTTATCACGCAGAACTCCAAAACGGCTGGTCATAGAAGGTTGAAATTTTGTAGGTAGGACCACCTTGGTATTTAGTTTTTCACTTCCCTTTTTGGTTAGAATAAGTTGAACGGAAGATAAGGCTGCAGCTATACTAGTTTATCACGCATATAATTTATATATTTTAGCGAGAACGAAGATATAGAACCTACACAGCACAAAAAGGAACTAAAACCTCCTGCTATAACAATTTATGGAGTAGTAGATTATACCAAAATGTTGTCAGATATTGCCAGCGTCATCCCAACTGGTGACATACGTTGCAGATCCCTAACAGACAAAAGAGTCGAAATTAAATCAAACAGTATAGACAGTTATCGTACACTAGTTAAATATCTACGTCAGGAAGAAATAGAACATCACACATATCAAATTAAATCTGAAAGAAGCTTTCGGGTAGTAATCCGACACCTACATCACTCGGTAGAAATAAATGATATCAAGACTGCCCTAGAAGAAAATGGACACCAAATTAGGCATATAACTAATATCAAGCATAGGGTAACTAAGCAACCCTTACCATTATTCTTTGTAGACCTCGAACCGCACGAAAACAATTCTGATATATACAAAATTGAAACATTACTTCATATGAAAGTTAAGATAGAATCTCCGCATAAAAAGAATATTATCCCTCAGTGTTTTCGCTGCCAAAGGTATGGCCACACTAAAACCTATTGTAACAGGGCGTATGCATGTATCAAATGTGGTAATAACCATGCATCCACCAATTGTAATAAAAAACGGGACGAAACACCAAAATGTGCCAATTGTCATGGAGATCATCCATCAAATTATAAAGGATGTGCCGTCTATAAAAAGCTGCAAAATATCAGAAATCACCAGCAACATGCAGTAAAAAGTAGAAACAATACATTAGACAAATACGCAAACTCCAGACATTTGCCCCCTTCCGGTCTCCAAGAACATACAGAGACAAATCAAACTGAAGGTCTTAATTCAACACAGCGCTTGACTTATGCGCAAATCGCAGGACAGCGGCATAAACGAGAAATAAATAGAACTTCTGAAGTCAATGACAGTAATAATAATGACATTGCAACAATGCTACATACATTCTTAACTGAAATAAAAACCCTTTTTCTTGAAATGATGCAACAGCAAAATCAGGTGCTTAACAATGTTATACAGACTATTACAACTGCTTTACTTAATAAAAAATGAAGAATTTAAAAATAGTTACCTGGAACACTAACGGTGTTCTTAATCATATCGATGAAATACAAATGTACATTTTGCAAAACAATATTGATGCGCTTCTAATATCTGAAACACATCTCACTAACACAAGACATATTACATTCCCGGGATACAATTCATATTATACAAATCATCCAGATAATACAGCACACGGTGGCACTGGTGTTATAATAAAAAGTAATATAAAACACTATGAACTGAACAAATATAAATTCAATTACCTACAAGCGACCAGTGTAGTAATCACTGAAGGTCCAAATAAAAATATTACTCTCTCAGCAGTATACTGCCCTCCGAGGCATATTATAAAAAAAAAACATTTTACCGACTTCTTCAGAACTTTAGGTAACAGATACATTGTAGGAGGAGATTTCAATGCGAAAAATATTCACTTTGGGTCAAGACTGACAGTGCCCAGAGGGAAAGAATTAAAATCATCCATGGACGAAACATACAGCATGGTCTATTCATCGGGAACACCTACTTATTGGCCAACCGACCTTAATAAAACACCGGATCTCTTGGACTTCTTCATAATAAAAGGAATTTCATCCCCATTTATTGATGTTAGGACTGACGAAATATTGTCATCAGATCATTCATCGGTTACACTAACAATTAGTCAGCATATAGTTAGAAAAATGCGGAAACCAAAACTCCATAATAAATTCACAGATTGGGATGCATTTCGAGAGCAGCTTGAACGTACAATGAACGTTAAAATACCGCTGAAAACTGCAAAACAAATAGATGAAGCGGTAGAATACTTCATTAAAGTCATACAACGAGCTGCGTGGAAATCCACACCAAAGGAAAGAGGTTATGAGCCTGTTATCTATTATCCAGATAAAATTAAAAAAGCGGTCCAGTTAAAACGGAAACTGAGAAAACAATGGCAATTATCGAGAAACCCTACCCATAAAACAGCATTAAATAAGCAGACGAAGTTTTTAAAGAAATTATTGCAAGATTTAAAAAACAAATCCTTAAAACAAAGGTTAACAAATCTATCGCCCCTGCCGCAACATGACTACTCGTTGTGGAAAATAACAAAAAATCTTAAAAGACCTGTACATGCGGTGCATCCGTTAAGAAAATCAAGTCGAACTTGGGCTAAAACGGACTCAGAAAAAGCAGAAGTCTTTGCAAAACATTTCGCAAACATATTTCAGCCATATCCTGGAAATTCAACGCTGACCCCTGATGCTTACTGTTATGATGTTTCTAAACCAATAAAACTCACATCTCCGGGGGAAATTAATAACTTAGTAAAAACTTTAAATCCGCATAAATCTCCGGGTTATGACTTAATTACGGCACGGATTTTAAAGGAATTGTCCAGAAAAGGTTTTATATTTCTGACATATGTCTTCAATGCGATGCTCCGGCTACGGTATTTTCCGATACAGCTAAAACTGTCACAAATTATCGTCATTAAGAAACCGCTTAAACCACCGACAGAACCGGACTCGTATCGGCCCATCTCCTTGCTGTCCGTAGTCTCTAAGCTTTATGAAAAGCTGTTGCTGAAGCGGTTAATGCCAATTATTAACGACAAAGAGTTAATACCGGAACATCAGTTCGGTTTCAGAGCTAAGCACGGTACAACAGAACAAGTGCACCGCATAGTTAACACTATAGAGGCATCCCTCGAAGGGAAAAAGTACTGTGACGCAGTGTTTTTAGATATAAGCCAGGCTTTTGACAAAGTCTGGCACGACGGTCTGTTACACAAAATAAAACGTCACTTTCCCCATGAAATATATCAATTACTTTGGTCATACTTACACGAAAGATACTTCTTTGTGAAGTATGGAGATGACTCATCAGATATATATCCGATAAAAGCAGGCGTTCCGCAGGGAAGTGTGCTGGGGCCACTACTCTATCTCATATACACGTCAGATATTCCTACGCCCTCCAACGTGCAGGTAGCAACATTTGCTGATGATACCGCGATCTTATGCTCGGATGTATGCCCGGTTAAAGCGCGTAACACCATTCAAGAAGCTGTTACTGAACTCTCATCGTGGTTTAGCCAATGGAAGATTAAAACTAATGAAAGCAAATCAAGGCGAGTAATCTTTACTAACAGAAGAATTGTGCCAACGGAAGATATAATCCTGAATGATGTTCCAGTTCCACAACACACAGATGTAAAATATCTTGGTATGTATCTCGACCAAAGATTAACATGGAAGAAACACATAACAGCAAAACGGATCGAACTAAATGCAAAACTGAAGCAAATGTACTGGCTATTAAACAGAAAATCAGAAATATCTCCTGAAAATAAACTATTAATATACGCTCAAATCCTAAAGCCAATTTGGCGGTACGGTTGCCCCTTATGGGGCTGCTCGAAAAAGAGCAATATAGCGATCATCCAACGGATACAGAATAAAATCCTTCGAATGATAGTCAATGCTCCGTGGTATATCACCAACTTAACACTACATGAAGATCTAAAAATCAAGACCGTGCTAGAAGTAATAACTAATGATGCAAAAAAGTATGCTAGCAGACTGGAGATACATCCAAATTACTTAGCGATCGTATTGTTGGATAATTCGATGGAAGTTCGGCGGCTTGACAGAGTCAAGCCGATGGACTTAGCCTAACAAAAAGGAAAAGTAATCTTCTGCACCTATCGCTGGATAGAGTGCTACTCAATGTTACGCTCTAATACTAAAATTGCCAGATAGCTGTTATCAGCTAGGAGCAATTTGGCAAAAAAAAAAAAAAAAAAAAAAAAAAAAAAAAAAAAAAAAAATTTTATGATCTACCCTTTGAAATACTTGTTTATTTATAATGTTTGTGATTTCAGGGCTTGCGGGTCGAAGCCACCTTCTCTTCACTTACTCATATAAGGAAACATTGTATTTAGACACAACAGATATTTTTATTCAGGTGATTTGAAAAGATGTTCCAGTTTGGTATTATTATTTATTAACTTTATTCCAAGTTCTTTAGACGTTGATGTTACTTACAAACAGGCTACATAAGAGGCGTGATCCGAATTCAATTAAGATATCATTTTACAATCATGATTGAAATTTTTAGTTATTTTGAAGATAATGGTAAAAGAATAGTGATGAATAAATGGGTATAAGTTAGATACCATATATTGGAAGATAATTTGATGGAAGACGGACAAAAGAGCTTGTGGTATTGAGACAGTATGGCGGAAAACGAAATCAGGAGATGGACAGATGATATTGTTAACACAGCGGGAACCCAGTGGCTTCGGAAAACGCAGGAAGAAGAGGATGGAAAATGTTAATGATGTAATACGGGCAAAAAAAAAGAATAACAACAACAACAAGTGAAGGACCCTTGTTGTTATGGAAAAGCTAAAACAATTTTCTGTTGCTATTAACAACCAAAATTAAAACGAATTGGCGGCGAAATATTGTCACGATCACATACAGATGTGCTACAAAATTCTACACACACCAACATCCACAATATATAAACAATTATTTTTTAATTAAAAAAAAAAAAAACAAAAAAACCTATTGCTTCGTACTCTTCTACAACTGGGCTACTTGTCGATGGGTTGAATTTTCGACGACCAAAAAAAAAAAAAAAAAAAATACAACTGGGCTATGTTTAATCTATGAAAAAATGTGTTAACTAACGTTACCTGCAATGGTATATTTGATTAATTTTTACGAAATAGCTTAATTCAATTTTTTTGTATTTTCTTAATTTATGAAATTATTAAAACAATTAAAAACAAAAATAAGTACAAGCATGTTCGATAGATGCAACGAGAAATATTACGTTACTTATTTAAATTCACTTAGCAATTAAAAAATGAGCACTGGATGTATTAAATAATTTATTTTTAATAAATTAAGTGTTATTTTTTAATTTCTAAGTAAATTTAAAGAAGCGAGTTTATAATTTAAAAGTTAAATATGAAAGAGATCAGATTTAAGTTACGTTACACAATAGGAGTCAAGGAGGAAAGATGATAAGGAGCACTTGAACAAAAATTATATGTCGAACAAAGAAAAAAATAATTTGTTGAGATGTTTAGACGTTCACGGCCATATACAATGAAAATAATTGTGTATATCCGTTTTATTCTCGGTAGAATGTTTACATACACAAGTAACTAATTGTCGGTTATAAGAACTGTATAATCACAAAGTACTTTCTGATTCGTTCCTTTAATTTACGTTATATTTAACTACTACGACACCGATACTATTATTTGTTGCGCCATGTGTTCAAAGCTATAAGGCTGGCGAAAAATTTATTAACAATTAACAAATGCGCATACATTTTTGCTACCAATTTATAATCGTTTTTTTTTTTTTGCCAGACTAAAATTTTACACAGATTTTGAATATTTCTTTTCAATTTTTCTTATGGAACAAATTACATTTTTTACGTTTATATTTATTTAAATTGATTAAAAATGTGCAATGTAGTATTTTTAGAACAAATTCAAAAAGCGAGTATTAAACATTCATTCTTTTCTTTTTCTTTCCCGCGTCAGATGTTTTGACTCAATAGAAGAACCAACTACCTACAAGATTAAATCGTTATACGATTAGAAATAGAGATCACGAAGTAAACTAACAGGGGAATAACGGCTGGAGTTGAGAAAGAATAAATAAAGGAAGCGTTGAAAGAAGTAGGAAGGTCCAACGCCAGGAGTTGAAAGTTTAAAAACGAACATTCGATGCAAAGAGCAGAGCATTTAAAAAGAACGGAGGATCAGTAACGTAGAGAGGACAATAGGGGGGAGGTGAAAGAGAAAATCGAAAAGGATAAGAAGAGAGGAGTAAATGATTTAGTCTTAATCTAATTAAAGAAACAAAAACAAAACGACGAGAAGCGAAGTAAACTTGGAACCAAGGCTGAGAATTTGCAATGTGCTGTAGAAGGAGGCAATAAGGATTGGAGAATATCCAACCAAAGTCTGGAATAGTTCGGATAAAAAAAAGATGTCTCAGGTAGAAAAATTGCCGAGGAGTAGATTATCATTCAGAGTGCCAATGTTTTAATTTTTTTGAGTCGGAAAAAAATACCCATTCAGCTAATTCTCCTACGTTATCACATACCTTGGAAACAGTTCAGTATATTTAAAAACAATTTGAAACTTTTTGTCTCACTAGAGGAAAAATAAAAAAAAGAGAAAATTCCACTTGACGAAGAATAAAAGCTAAATAATTTAAAAGGAAGGATAGTAAAAAAAAATAGATACTTTTACTTTAATAAATAATTTTCGGAAACAACTTTGTTTTAAAAGATATTTATTATGAGTAATCACTGTGAAAGCTTTAAATATTTAATACTTTTATCTTATTAAAAATAATTTTATTAGTAAAGCCTGATTACCTGAACAAAGCGATACGTATGTACAAAAGGGTGAAAATATGTTATTAGGTAACGAAGACGCGCTAACGGTTGCCGATACGTTAGCAATTAAATATTAAATGGTAAAATTTTCTGTAAAAATAACTACAACATTGATCGAAATATACAAAACACGAGGCAACAACGAGAAAACGGAATCTCAATCAAAATGTCCAATACGCTGACGGCAGATAGCCGTAACAAAAGAGTATGTTAGATTGAAGGGCAATGAGGGCGAAATGGTTAATTTTAGCCATCTCCTCTTACATTTATCTACAAAATCAGAGCAAATAATTCTTAGGTTATCAGGTTTTTATTTGCTTTTTCTTTTTTTTTTTAATCTGTATTATATCTGAATTAATATTAAAACATTTTATAAACTAAATAATAGCAAGACATAAAATCACGTAGAAAGAATCTTAGATGCAGTTATAAGGTGTAAACTACATTGTAAATATTATAAATATGTATAAAATATCAGATAACGTGATCATGACCGAGATCCTTAATCTCGTCTACAGTTACAATAATTCGTACACGCAGCCTTGCTATCAGCTAATTTACCTCGAAGTAATTCGGTAAATTTTTAAAATCGTTTTGATCCGTCGCTAATTGAAACATTAACTGCTAAATTGTTAGGATCGGAATCCGTTGTCTTTGTTTTAGGCTTAATGTGGCGTCCGCAGTCTGATGTTTTTAGTGTATCTATAAAATTAGCTCCGTTACCTAATCCAATCACTAAACGCGTAATGTTATCCGATATTTCTCGTATTTTTTATGTTCTTGATATGTTATCCCGGATCACAATTAGGACCAAAATTTTAATGCAAGATTTATGAAGTGAAGGGATCGGTTGGAATGATCTGATTAATCGTGAACTCAGGCATGAATTTTTGTCTTATCGCAAAAATTTAGAATCTTTATCGAATTGTTTTGTTCCCCGTTATTATAGCTTTTTAACCCTTCGTTAGGCGCGTGACATTTACTAACGTGTTTAGGCGCGTGGTTTACGTTCGTAGACCAAGATTTATTATTGTTTAAACTTAATAAAAAAAAAAATTCTTCAATAAAATCTGTTTCATTCGTTTTTTTTAAGTATTTTAAGTAGTAATAATAGAATTTCAAAAAATTTAATTACGCATCTAGCAGTTGTTAGGAACAATGAAAATTTATTCTTATTATTTAATAATTGTTTAACATACGAAGGCAAAATCAATAATAAAAACAACAAAAGTAAACAAATATTAAATTTTTGAGTATTAAATTTATATAGACAGATAATCCTTACAAATATCATTTGTATTTAACAAAGCAGGGTATTCTGGACCATTGCACAAGATTTTGGGATTTCAGTTATTCAAACACAATACACAGATGTCAGTCATGTGTTCTTTACATGCAAACTGATGGCATTTGTAGCAATCTCGCCTGGAAGATTTATTTAGACTTCTTGGGCATATACTACACAACGTCCGACATAATTTTCTCGTTTAGATTTTTCCATAGACTGATGAACTTTTGGAACATCTAAGAGAATACTTGCGCGTCGTCTAAGTTCCACGGGTAATTCTTTTACTGCGGATCTAAATTCAATTTGCGGTCGTATTAATTCCCATGCAAAAGCTTCAATACATTTTCGCCTTTTAGTTATTTTCTCAGAGTTATTTACCTTGCAGACACAAAATACGTTTATTGCAGAGATGTTCAATAAGTCGTAGAAAATTACCATCGGCCATCGTGCAGAATTCCTTACAACATTATAGCTTTGGCACATTTGATCTATTAAATCTACGCCTATTTTTGTTCTATTGTAGAAGGTCATTTCTGGTTTTGCCATTTCATTCGTTTCTGGATCAATAGTATCGTCAAGGTGCATACTTAATGTTCTTAATACAGCTTTATTTTTCTTTGGACAATACGACAAAAAAGTGCATTCGTGTTGAAATCCAAAAAGAGAACTGTTCTCTTTCCTTGTTTTCTTTGGTAAAAATTCAGAAGGCATCTCCCGCTTGTTCTTCTTCTAGGTACCTGCTAGTGTCATTTATAAATTTAACAATCTCATATGTCAAAAACTTAATTATCTCATACTACATATTATAAAAAGCGGAGAAACAAAAATTCAATCTTAATCAAAAAACGTAACGTAATCAGACGCGTGGTCTTCAACTGTAGACTAACTAAATTCTTATCGAAATAAAACACACGTACTCACCCGTTGAGAAACCAAACGATACTAGTTGCGTAAAACAATATATTTCAAACAGCCACTGAGAAGGCAGTGCGTGATGGAGCCAACTATCAGAAATTACGTTAGTAAGTTAAAATATGCCTGGTCTACGATGGCAGACCACGCGCCTAACGAAGGGTTAAGATAATTTCTCGCCAACTAATAAGTTTTCGCGACGCCTCGCCCGAAGCCTACAGTGCCGTCGTATTTATGCGCGTTGTAGATGACCAAATAATGTAACGAATTCGTTCGTTTGTGCTTCAAATCGAATAGCACCAATTAAAGCACTGAATACTCCCCATTTAGAATTGCAGTGGTCAGTTGTTTTAGCGTGAAACTTTTAGTTCGCGAGTCGCATAATTTAAATGTCGAACCTTTTATCTATTCTAAATTAGTATTCATCCTTAAACAAATTCATTATTGATTTAGAATTTATATCTGTTCACATATTGGTTTAGCTGATGATGGGTTATGCCCGAAAACGTTACTAAGTAAGTAAATTTATCTAATTAGTTTGTTATAATTGTTTATTATATTTGTTATTATTAACTTACTATTTTTATATATTGAACAAACAGTATGAAAAAAGATTCTTCATTAATGCGTTTACTTACGTTTTGTGATATTTTATTTTAATAGTTTTCTACATAGTGATATAATCTATAGGTGTGTCCAGTTTGAGGTAGTGACGCGTGCGTGCGAGTAAACGCACCCACGGATTGGTTTAATTTTCAAATATGTTTGATTTGCTTCAACCACACGCCGATTTAAAATAGCATGTTTACAATATTGGTTCAATGATTAGATGTGGTTTTATGTATTTTTAACTATAATAATGGAGCAATTAATTACAGAATTAACCATAATATTCCTATCCGTCATAATCGATTATAATTGTACTGGGTGCTGTTAAAGAGAATTTGGAATTTCTTCCTTTTTGCGTTCTTTCAGATGTCAAGCGACATACAAACAATTAGAGAAATATTTAAACATTACCAAGTAATAAATTACTTACCATATTTTCAGCTTGACGCGCGCTAAGCACTGGTTTTGTACTGGCACAACAATCTACTAGTGTGTAGATGCTAATGATAGCGATGACGAAATATTTTAGTCGCTTCTTACATTGCTTTCGATTGTTTCCACTTAGAATCAATTTTTTAAGTGGCTTTTAGTCGAATATCGGATTGATATTTTTCTCTCGATCGTCGAAAATACTCCGACTGCACTTCGGAATCGCTTATCACTCTGGTCATGACTACCGTCGATGCTTTTTTAACAAGCGGTTTTCTAATATGACATGCGCGCGCATTTGCAACAATCGAAAGAAAAGTTATCAACTGCTGAAATTTGATTCAAGTCCGCGGTTGATTTGATTATGTTCAATTACGATTCTCCGGATTGTTAAAATATCTTGCATAGCCTAATGTTAGTAATGAACAATGCCGAGATATTTGAATCAGTTCTTTCGATTGTTTTTGATTGTTTTCGCTTGGACTTGATTCTCTCGATGGTTTTTATTAGAATAATCGGACTCGTGTTTTTCTCTCAATGATCATAAACACTTCGAGATGTTTATCTTACAACTACTCACTTCACGACTAGCATCAATCGTTGTTAATCGATTTCATCAACCAGAAAGGATATGAGGTAAACGAAATCGCTTTAAAATCTGTATTATGATTAGAATGAAGAGTAATTCCACAATAGATATTCACAATAACTAAGCTATCGGATGGTCAGTTTTAAAAGTTATTTGTGTTTTCATTGTTATTTATTGAATACTTAATATTTCGTTTTCGTAAATTTTACTTTTGTTTAACATACTTTGGATTGATACAGTAACATATTTTACACGCTGAATATATTTTATGAATTTTGATATGATATTAATTCGAAAAGAGTAAATTGTTTTTTTCTGTGTAAGTTCATTTCCATATAGACATTTATGCACTCTTAATTTGTTTATGTGATTCAATTATTGTAGAAACGTGTTTATATGTTTTTCGTATTGCAATATGAATTATTTACGTTTTCTTGCTGTATGTTTGTAGTAATCTGAATATGTACATTTTGTGTATATTTAATCAACGCCTATTTTAATTATAAATATACATATATACAGTGGTGTATCGACGGGGGGGGGGTGAGAACACCCATTCCAAACAACCAAAGCATCTATAAAAAAATTTGTTACAACAGAGAATCATAATTTATACTATAAAAGATTTGTATAAATGTTATCTATGGATTTAATTATATAACTAATACTTAATACTATTTTCTTGTAAAACTATTAATGTTACGTTTTTACTCTATTTTAGAAAGCAACTGTCATGGATCTTTTACTTTTCTTATTTATTTTTAATTTTTATTTTGTAATGTAAATGAAAATAGTTCAATGAGAAATATGTATATGTTTTTTACTTTCTCGCGAACAAATAGTACGGATCCGATTACTAGCAACGGTAGCGTCAGTTACAAAAGAGCTAGTAGATATTCTTCCGTTTTATCCCTTTATAAAGTTCAAAAAATGCGTTTTGAAGTTGTTTGACAAAGGTATTTTTTCTTCTTCCGTTTTAGCCGGTTCTTAATTTTTTTCTCTAATTAATTCCAATTTAGTAGGAATATTTAGATAAATTTTTGTTACCTTCCGGATTAATTCGTCTTCCTCCCAGTTTAATAAAGAAAAAAATTTTATAAATTTATTATTATAATGTTACAACTTTTTATTCACGGGAATTTAAAAACGTAATGGAATTTTATGCTGTTGCTTAAACGAGCATTTCTGGTTATTTTAATTAATTCTCTGGGAAAGGAAACGGACCGAGAGAAAGGACCTGGATTTCTTACTCCTATCAGCGGTGTTGAGCTTAGTACAATTGTGAACCTTAACTTTTCAACCTTTGATGTCCGGTCAAGGATATGGGTCTTACTTTACATTTTTAATGGAAAGCCTATGTGTTTTTAATTTTACCCTTTCGCATCGCATAGCGTGCGCAATCATGCGGGTTTTCTGAATGTTATTTGTAAAAGTTTGTAACGCTAGATTTTGGTTTTCGTTAAATTTTAAACATGTATTTAAGTTGATTTTTACTTCCTTGTACGGAGTAAAGGAAGTATTGCATTTGTAGAGTATTTTGAATCTCACGTTTCAATGGAAATATCCATTTTAACCATTCTTGGATCCATTTTAAGTCATTTTTTCGTCACCTCTATACGCATGTATTTGTTTATCACGCAGAAATCAAAACGGCTGGTCTTAGAAGGTTGAAATTTTCTAGGTAAGACCATCTTGGTATCTAGTCGTTCACCTTCCTTTTTTGTTAGAATCGGTTGAACGAAAGATAAGGCTGCAGCTGTACCAGTTCATCACGTATATAATTTATGAATTTTATGATTTACCCTTTAAAATGCTGGTTTATTTTTAATGTTTGTGATTTCAGGACTTGGGCGGTGAATCCACCTCCTCTTCACATACTCGTACAAGGAAGCGCTGTGCTTGGCCACAAAAGATATTTTTATTCAGGTGATTTGAAAAAAATTTCCAGTTTGGTATTCTTCTTCTTCTTCTTCTTCTTGATGTCATACTCTTCGAAGAGCGTTAACGATCACGTATGTCTGCATTAAAAACTTCTATTTCTGGCATCTTGCATGAGTCTTTCTAGCGACCATGTTCTCGTCCATTCCTTGATGCTATGTAACACCAGATCGTTCTCCGCCTTCCTCGGCTTCTCTTTCCGTCTACTTTTCCCTGAAGGATTAGTTGCAAGAGTTGATATTTCTCTCCTCCGATTACATGACTGAAATATTTTATTTGCCTGTGTACGATGGATTTTATTAACATTATTTCTGTTTTGACCATCTATAAAACTTTCTGATTCGATGTTCTAGATATTTTCAACATCCTTCTGTGGATTCACATTTCTTCAGATTCTAATCGGTTTGCCTGTCTTTATTTGATTGTTGTTGCCTCAATTTCATACAGTAAGATTGGATAAACATAAAATTGTACAATGTTTTGACGTATATCTAGATGCAAAGATCTATCGCAGAGGAGATTTCATCTCATTTTTATTTCTGTATCTGGATCCAGGTTCTCAGTAATGTAACAGCCCAAGTATTTAAATTTTCCAACTCGTTCAATATTCGCATTGTTTACCATAACAGAGGCTTGATTAAAGTTATTTTCCTTGCTGATTACCATCCACTTTGTTTTCTTCACGTTTACATTCAAATTGTATGACTTTCCAACTGCGTTGAGTTCATTAAGAAGATGTTGAAGATCTCTCCCATTCTCTGTAATAATAGCGGTATCGTCTGCGTAGCGAATGTTGTTGATAATTCTTCCGTTAATCCGAATGCTCAAGGGTAGGTCCGAGATAGCTAATCTAAAAACCTGCTCAGCATACAAATTGAATGTAGGGGTGAAGGGATACATTCTTGTCGTACTCCACGTTGGACTTTAAAGCCAATGTTTCTCCGTTCCCTAGAGTGAGCTCAGCTGTCTGGTTCGAATATAGATTATTAATTATCCTTAAATCATATTCATAAATTCCAGTAGCTTGAAGAATATGCATTAATTTGTGATGTTGGACGTTATTAAATGCTTTCTCATAGTCAAAAAAGCAAATAAATGCGTCTTTATTCATTTCCCTACATTTTTGAAGTAATACATTAACTGCTAACTAGGGCTTCTCTTGTTCCAAAACCTACATGAAAACCAAATTGGGTTTCATTTAAAACGGATTCACATTTAGCTCGGATTCTATGCTGAATAATTCTCAAGAAGAGTTTCAAAACATGACTCATAAGGCTGATTATACGATAGTCGCCACATTCCTTGGAATATTGCCTTTTTGGTATGAGTACAAATGACGACTTCACCCATTCGGCTGGAATTTCTCCCTACATGTAGATTTTATTGAATAACACGGTCAGTTTCTTTATATTTTCCTCATCAAGGAGTTTAACTTACGTTTCCGGATATCCTGCCAGGACCCGTAGCCCTCCTACTTGGGATTAATTTAACTGCATGCCTTACTTCTGATTCCAAAATTTGTAGATTTTTCTCTGCGTTACCGGGCATTACGGGGTTGTTAGGTCGATGTTCAGAAAATAGCATTTTTAAGTATGCTCTCCATATTTGTGTCTTTTCATCCTGTTCAATAACAGGAGTACCATGCTCATTTAACAGCCGAATTAAGGGGCAACTAGTATAGTGTTTTATATATAAAGTAAAACTTGAAGTTAAGTTTGTTTTAATCATTAAAGCTGCGTCGATTCAATGTTAGAACGAATTTTGAAATCATTCAATCTTGCTACTATTTTATTGCAATTCCAAAGCAAGATCGCTAGAGGGTTATTAGTAGACGTAGTATAAGTTATTAATTACGTTTGTCTAGCAGTATATTTAAAATTGTAAAGAGAAGAGTTATTAAAGACCTAAAGTCATCTACTAATCTATCCAGAACGTTGGTTACTCGGATCTTGAATTGTTCCATAATTTTAATCCCTTTGATTCGTGAAATATTTTTCGATAAAGCGGAAAAATTTTGATTGCTTGAATTTAAGTTTTTATATTTGAGTGTTTATTAAATCCTCTGAACTGTTGGTACATAACTCATTTATATATACTATGGAGATTCTCTTTAATTCCTTGTACTTCCATTCTGGTATGTGTGGTCTAGTTGGAAAGTATATTGGACTATTATTAGATGCAGAGTGTAGGTGCGTGAAATGCATCGGTAACTGTAACTTAATTCTGAGATATAACACGTTAACCATATTTATATTGCCCTAGGCTATATCACACGAGGTAGTGTGACAACGTCATCAAAAGCGTGGCCAAACACAAACGTAGTAATCATATAAGGGTATCAAACGCGTGAACTGTTTGGTTCCAATCAGACTAGTCGTTAGACCAATTTACTAGATCTAGAATTGTTGATACAATCATCATATTGATCTCATTTGTCAAACCAGCTTATTTTTTGTTTATAAGTGTAAATGTTAAATTATAATAGCATGTTTGATGATTTTTTTGTAAATATAAAACCTATAATAGTTTAATATTATAATTTTCATACCGATTGTGTTGATCTGTATTAAAATTAATAAGCCCTTAAACACAATATAATTATTAAATTTATAAAATCACTGACTAGTTTCAGATATAAGTACTCTTCTCTTTTAGATTCGCACTTTATGTAGGTAAAACTTAATAAGTTTAATCGCTTCTATTGTCCAACAAATTATTCAAACGGTTGTTTAAAACATTTTAAAATAAATGTAGGAATCAAATGATCCTCGATAAATTTTAAAATTTGAGTTTTATGTGATTTGAAGAGATTACATCAGACATCCGAATTGTGGCTTTTCCTTCACAACATTTGTCTATATTTTTTTATTATTGATGTGGAAACATCTTATACGGCATTTTTCGCTTGGAAAGTGAAAATTTCCGAGCGTTATCGAGCGTTCAACAATATAATAAACGTGATTAACTTAAAATATTATTAATTTACCATGAAAACATAATTGGGAAAAAAACGAATTTTTTATAAAACATTAAAATATCACAATTATAATTAGCATGGGGAAATGTAAATTCGAATAAAGAAAACGAATTTGAAATCGCAATAGCATCATTTACGAGCTCATTACTGATGAAAATGGCACGTATTTTAATGTTACTTATACGTTGTTTTTCGCTTAGCGGGGAAAAATTTTCGAGCGTTATCGTCATCTTTTGTAAACGGTACTTAAATTTTGTTTTAAATATTGTATTAGTAATATTCTCTAAAAAAATTGAGAGAAATACAGGAAATAAAGCTTTTGAGAAAATACAGAAATCACCTGTATCAAAAAACGAGAAAAAATAAAAGATTTAAACCGATATTAATACAAGGTGAAGCCATGGGCAAAGCTAGCGGGTAAGTAAATGAATTATTTACAAGATAAATGAATTATATAATGAAAGTAGTAAATAAAAGATAGGAAACAAATAATTGCAATGATAAAGCTTTGGGACCTCCAGAAATGTCATTCGATTGACAAGACTCGAAACCGTATTTTTAATATTTGCTCCCCGGGGGAATGTTATTTATACTCAAAATTGAAATTCTTACTCAACTACTGTAGTTTAGTGTACGTGAAACGTGAAGACTATTTTTTTTTGACGGTGATGAACGTTTTTCAAAGTAAGAAAGAATCTTTACATAAATATAATTTTGGATAAAAGAAACATTTTTTTTATTAATTTTCAAGTATAGATTTAAACGGGTATTCAGAAATATTCTAAATTTAACAATAATATTGAATTAAGTGGCCCGAGTTTATCGTCCCCTTTATTTTAAAATTTTGAGTGTTCATATTTTTCCTCTATATTCTAATGAAAATTTTTCAGCCAATTTTTATCTGGCAGTATTAAGTAAATAAAGTAACCGCCTAAGGAGATCCCATTTTCCAACGTTTATTTTAATGAACATTAAGTATCAGCATTAAATATAATTTTTTTTAAATTTTAAAAAAGCCGATCCTAAGAATAGTATGAACGCTTTTTTTTTAAAGTTAAGAATATTTGTTAAAAATTCTGCATAATAAATCTGTATTGCTAAACTTATATGTATGTTTTCACATCTTCCAAGGGTCGTAAGCGATACTTAAAATTTTTTGATCTATTTTTCTATGCAAATTTTTTTAAAATAAAACAAGTTCAGTCAATCATGATGTTTCATGCGTTGAAGGATCCGTATATCAAGTTAACGATAGATATAATTTACATTTCTTCTTCTTCTTGCACTGCGTACTCCGTGAACATTGTCGATTATCATAACATGAGTTCTAAATGATAATACTAAGAGAATGGGTTTCTGCCGCTCGACAAAGCTCCCCGAAATTTGATACCCCTGTCCATTTCATTGGCGTAACTAGGTGTATTTTCTGAGGGAGGCCTGGCTCCTAACCAACATTTTATTAGGGGGAGCGGAAAGTAATGTCGTTTTTTTCGAATGCTATCTATTCATCTGTCATGATCAGCTGATTGTCTGCTTGTCTATCATACTTACTCGATATTGCGCCATCAGATTTTCATTTATTCCGATCGCTGCAACAATTTCTACGTGGCAAAAAATTTGAAAGCTTGGAGGATATCCAAAATGCTCTCTCTGCTTACTTCGCTGAAAAGCCAAGTGATTTCCACTGATCCGGCATTGAAAATTTGTACACTAGATGATAAAAGGTGGTCGATAACGATGACCATTACATCACTGAATAAAAATAAATACTTTGTGGTAAGTTAAGTCTTTGAATGTAGAGTAAAAAAACATTATTTTCCTTAAAAATCGACAGACGGTTCAATAAATATAACAGTGTTATCCATGTTACTAGATTATTTATTAAAAAATGTTAAATATCGAAAAATTATATTAATTTAGGTTTTCTATTTTTTTCAGAAAAATGCTTCGAAACCATATCAGCAGTAATATTTTTTTTACATAATCGTTTTCAATGTGAAGCAGGCAAGTATTTGGGAACCTCTCTTGCGTCATTGTGTTTCTGAGCCACGTTTTCACTCTCCTCATAGCTGAAAAGTTACTTTCGCATCCAGCTGAGCTGACTGGAAACACGATTGTAACTTGTAATAGTTTCTAAAGATTAGGACAAAGGTCTTTCTTAACCTCTTTCACAACGGTCTCTGATGTGATGTCAAACCCTTTGGTTACCATCATATTTCGAATTATCATTTGCTCAGTATGTAAGCAAGTAAGATCAATGCCACGGACATCTTTGTAATTTTTAATAAAAGAATTGCCATTTTCGAGACATGCCATGGCTAGATTAGCAAACTTGTCTTTCATATTCATTATTTCATTATCCATTATTTGCAAATAAATATTAATTTTCCAATAGTCGCTGTAGCTTGTGTCAGATAGATCATTCCAACTTCCTTTCCCGAGTGTAGTCTCAATTAAAAAGTCATTTTTCTATCGTTCTGCTGAGAGCGTTTTCTTTTGCTTACTCTTGTGGGTTCTAAAGATATTTCATGATTTTTAGCAAATTCTTCAATCTGCTTCCATATTGTGTCAAATTGATTTTGGGTTTCTTCAAAACTCTTAATGATGCCCTCAATCATATCGCTTGCTTATCCAAGAGTTGCACTTTTGTTTTGGAAATATTTGCTCAGTACATTGACCACTGAAAGTACTGAGTAAAACACATGTAAACAGATTACAAATTCTGGTTTCGTAATACAAGTCAGCAAACCAAGGGCTTCTACTGCATGTTTGTCCTGGTTTTTGTCGATCTCATGCTCTAAAGCTGTTTTAAGCACATCGTAGTTAGTTATCGCTGATTTACAGTTTTCATATCGACAACTCCATCTTGTATTGCTCAGGCTCCTTATTTCACAAAGGGATTTTATGTCAAGAACATCATGAATTTCCTGTAGGATGTGAAAAGCTTAGATACTATTAAAAAACGTTGTTGCTGATGAGACATTTGCACATGAATCCACAATGACCAGATTAAGTCTGTTTGCTAGGCAGTGTATGTAAATCGCATGAGGGTACACTTCGTTTATAATTGCTTGCAAACCTTTGTGTTTCCCTGACATCACACTGGCTTCATCATATTTGGAATATTCTGTAAGCCACAATTTTTTATAAAATTCAAAATTATTGTAGCCAAGCTCTTGGCATCTCTACTTGTGGAACAGTCTATAAAGTCCAGAAATTTTTCTTCAACTTCAAATTCGTTGGTGTACCTCACTGTAATAATCAGTTTTTCGTCTTTGTAGCACGTGGCTTCATCAGCCATTATCGAAAAGAAATCGCACGCCTTCATTTTATTTACGTTTCCTTCCTCATTGAGCTGTTTAATAATGTCAATTATTTCATTTTGTGTTTTAGGACTGCAATAACTTGTGTGTTTTTCTAAATATTTCGAAAATGTATTGTCATATTTAGCAAACGATTAAGTCATTTCTATGGGCGCGCCCCGTATCACGTCCTCGTCGTGCGCCTGGTAACACTTTATAGTGGCCAAGAATACGGGAAACCGTCAGCGAACTTGTCAACGTACCTCTCGCTATATAGGGTATCAAAATGATGAAAACGTTAAAAGAAGAACAACGAACCTGGAAATCAGATCGAAACAGCCCTTATCAGGGCTCCCGGACAGGGAATATAAATATTCGGATAATGCAGTTAAACGTAGAAAGAATAACAAGGGCCAAAACGGAGATATTAGAAAGAATGGCTCGAGAGGAAAATGTAAATGTGTTGACATTACAGGAAACTCATATAGCTGACGGGAAACAGCTGCCCAAAATATGTGGCTTTGAGATGGCAGCAGCAGTCTGCAGTAGAATACACGGAATAGTCACCTTTGTGAAAAAAGGCCTTAAATGGGAACTTATTAATGCAAAGGAAGATCCCGGAGGGACAGCCGTGATTGAAATAAAAATAGCAGACATATCAATAGTAAACGTTTACAAACCCCCGAGTACAAACTGGCCTAAACCGATATTACAAATCACAAATGGCAGGACTATCATTACTGGGGATTTCAATAGCCGTCACACATTGTGGGGCTATACAGAAATAAACAAAGATGGTGACGATCTGGTTGAGTGGATGGAAACAGAAAATTTATACTTGGTTTTTGATCCGAAACAACGAGGAACATTTCACTCAGCAAGATGGAAGCGGGACACTAACCCAGATCTATGTTTTATCACCACTAACCAGGAATGCAGGCCAGTAATTCAAATTTCTCGTAGGGTTCTAACAAACTTCCCGAAAAGCCAACACAGACCAGCCTTAATCGAAACCGGTTTTAAACTACCACAGGTGAAATCAACACCGAAACCTCGCTGGAATTTTACGAAAGCGGACTGGGACAACTTCACCAGTACTGTAGAAGATAGCGTCAGATGGATACCGCCAACAACTAACAACTATGAACGCTTCCAAAAGCTGGTTATAAGCACAGCAAAAAAGTGCATACCTAGAGGTTACCGAAAAACATATGTTCCAGATTGGAATGAAACCTGCAATAAGCTGTATATAAAATACGAAGGGACAGGAGACATTGAAACAGCAAATAAACTCATAAAGGCCTTAGATGAAAACCGACGAAACAGGTGGATACAACTGATGGAAAAATTTGACTTTAGGAAAACAAGCCGAAAAGCATGGAATCTCCTACGAAAATTAAATGGAGAAGAAGCAGCAACGAAACAAAAAGTTGAAATCAGCCCTCACGAAATTGCTAGTCGTATTATAAAAATATCAAACCCTACTAATATAGACAAGAATTTCAGCAGAAAAGTAAGAGAAAGAAAGAATGCACTCAAAAGGAAGGCGGCAGAAAGATCACTACATGCCGCACCCATAAACGAACAAGAAATAAATACAGCCATCGGAAGCCTGAAAATGGGGAAAGCAGCCGGTAAAGATGAAATATACCCAGAATTTGTGAAACACTTCGGCAAAAACATTGTAAGATGGATTCTCAAACTTTTTAATAACATCCTCGAAACTGCGAAACTCCCACCACTTTTTAAGACATGTAAAATAATTGCCATCCCGAAACCAGGAAAAGATCTCTTTATGGCGGAAAATTATCGTCCAATATCATTGTTAAGTGTCATATATAAGACCTTTGAAAGAATAATCTATAATCGTATAAAATTCATTACAGATGATAGCATACCAATAGAACAAGCAGGATTTAGGCAGGCCAGAAACTGTGTGGATCAAATAAACGCGTTGACAATGCATATAGAACACGGCTTCCAACAAAATAAGAAAACATCGGTAGCATTCGTAGAACTCTCGGCCGCCTATGATACAGTATGGCGAACTGGATTACTGACAAAGTTGCTTGAAATAATTCCGTGCAAAAGCATGTATAGACTAATTAACGAGATGCTAAACAGTCGAAGATTTACGGTCATTGTAGCGGGAAAAGAAAGCAATCAGAGAATATTAAATAACGGCCTCCCGCAGGGGTCAGTGTTATCCCCATTACTTTTTAATTTATATATATCAGATTTACCAACAACTGCATCTCGGAAATTCATATATGCAGACGATTTAGCATTAGCCACACAGAACAATAAAGTAAATATCACAGAAGCTACACTTATGGAAGACCTACATACATTATGTAAGTACTTTAAACAATGGCGATTGCAACTAAATAAAGAGAAAACTGTGGTATCATGCTTTCACTTAAATAACCGAATGGCGAAAAACAAAATTAACGTAACAGTCGATGAACATAAATTAAAGCATGAGGACACCCCGAAGTACTTGGGTGTCACTTTGGATCGGCAGTTAACGTATCGAAAACATATCGAAAATACAGCTGCCAAAGTACGCACAAGAGTAAACATAATTCATAAAATAGCAGGAACAACTTGGGGAGCACCTACAACAACATTACGAACTTCCGCTTTGGCTTTGGTTTTCTCAGCTGCCGAATACGCAGCCCCAGTATGGCTGAATAGTGCTCACGTCAACAAAATCGACGTTGAACTAAACTTAGCCATGATAATAATAACAGGCACCTTGAGATCCACTCCAGTAGCATGGTTACCAGTACTGAGCAACATCATGCCTTCAGAGTTACGGCGAAAAGAAGCTGCGGTTAAAGAATGGATTAAATATAAGGAAAATATAAACCTGCCAATACATCAGGACACGGACGCAACGGGCCGCTTAAAATCCAGAAAGCCTGTGCATAAAACTACAGCAAAACTAATCGCCGAGAATTTTAATGGGATTCAGGAGTGGAGAAAGAAATGGAGTCAGAACAACCCAGACAGAAGAGGGATCTTTCCTAATCCAGATGACAAGCCACTAGGCTTTGAATTACCAAGAAGCATCTGGACAAGGTTGAACCGCTTCCGAACGGAACATGGAAGGTGCGGGAAAATTATGAAGAGATATGGATTTGAAAATGAAGCGACATGTGACTGCGGCGAGATGGAACAGACAATGCATCATATCCTGAAAGAATGTCGGAAGCGAGCTTTGGTGGGTGGCTGGGAAGAGATTATCAAATTGACGGGCCTAGCGATAGAATGGCTACAAAGTCTTGACGTTACAGTATAACACGTATAAGAATATATATAGTTGGTGACGACGTAAACGTGAAAATTCACATGCGATACTGATCTCTGTTTAATTATTGGTTAAAGCGTTTAGTGTTTTTCGCTGATTTTTAACCCATTTTTGATACCCGTAGACATACGAATAAATAAATAAATAAGTCATTTCTATAAAATTTCCTCTATTTTTGAATCTGAATCCTCTCGATGTCCCCTTAAAGCCAAACCTTGACGTAAGAGGTATAGAATTACACCTATAATTTTTAATAAACTGTCTTGGTTTTGCACAACTTCCCGCTCATGTTGTGAATGAATTTGTTCACCTACAGTTGGCTTTTAATGCAAGTGTATTAAATTTCTCACTTAGAATGAGCCAAAATTCAAATGTGCTCAATTTTTCATTTTTTTTTTTTTTACAATTCTTATTAATAACATTTTTTATTAATAAAAAATTCTGGGGTGAGCATCTGGTCCTCCTCTAATTACGCCAATGGTCCATTTATAGATAAGCATTTTGACACCATGGCATTGGTTTACGACCAATTCTACGCCATCCTTCTATTTTACCCTGCAATATTAAACGCAGCAAGGAATATTTTTTTCCGCGTAGGATGTGGCCAAGATAACTTAACTTCCACCACTTTATATTGGATAAAAGCTATCTTCCAACACCAGCTATTTCAAGAACCGTTAAATTTTTCATGTTTCGTGTCCATGAAATTTTCAGTATCCTGCGAATGGTTCACATTTCAAACCCCTTTAACCGGCTTATTGGTTGCACTTTCGGTGTCCATGCCTTTACGCCATAAAGAAGAACAGATCACACGTAACACCTGACTATTCTGTATAGTATCCGAAAGGAGAGGTGTTGATCACACAGTAGCCGTTTGTACTTTATGAAAGCCTGTCTCGCCTGTTAAATCCTGAACGTGATCTCCACAGCTGAATCTATTTTTTCGTTTATTACATAATACTAAATTCAAAACAAAAAAATCTGATTTTTCGCGCCACAAAGAGGGAGAAACAGGTAATTTTTTGCGATTTTTGAACTTTTCATCAACTTTAAAAACGTTAAGGAAATTAAATGAGGTTTCGTTCCCAACAAAGAGCGATCTTTCTAACAACATATCACATGCCCGGAAAAAATAATATTTTATTCAAAACTTTCGAGTTTTCGGCGCCTCGAAGGTCTAAAGTTGTGAGCTCGAAAATAATTTTCCCATAAAGCGGTTCTTTGTGCATAAGTTTGAGATGCGTTTTGGTTTTCTCTACTTTTTTACTCGAGCTATTGTTTAAGTCAACATAATTTTTTTTTTGTTTTTGGTTAAATAATTTTTTAAACGTAACTTTTTGATTTTATGAAAGGACTTCTGCATTTCGTCTTATATTTTGAAATAGGTTTATCTGGTGATGTGTTATTTCTAAGTGATTTTCGAGATCGTTTTAGATATTCTTGACGGTTTTTTGAGTTTTTTGGCACCCGAGGTAATCGGTTAATCTGACGTTATAGATCGTTTTAAAAAGAATTTTAATTGTAATTTATGATCCAATTTTGAAGTTTATAAATCAAACCGATCGTGAGTTATTGTACATTTTTATTAGATATTTTTGTCGTTTCTGAACCATCTTATTAGGATTCCGTTCACAAAAATAAAATATTAATAAGTTGATTAATAATTAAAAATTAAAATGATATCATCATATATTTGTAAGCTTCTACATGTATTGCATATGACGAAGGCGAATTCACAAGGTCTGGAACAAATGGTGTGTCTGCGGTAATGTATATATGTAGCTCGAGCGATACTTATGATGATAAAATATTATACAAAAACGAAAGACACGAAAAGTATACTAATGTTTATAAAAAATTTATAAAAACATGTATTACAGAAAATTGTATTTTAAAAATATTAAAAAGAGCCAACATGTTTCAGAGTTACGTACTCCATAATCTTAAAAAACTATATCATGTTTGTTAATCTTATAAACTAATACAACATATGATATGTTATGATTGATTCTTAATTTTAAATAGTAGGTTATTATTAATTTAATTATCTTTAAATTTGTTAATGTAGTATGTTTCGGCGCTATTAAGTAAGTTATAATTATTAATATATTTTATTATTTCTAGGTCGTCTTTTGTGTTTAATTTTAATCTATGTTTTATTAATATGTTTCGTAACAGATTTATTAATATGCCCGTGTTTACTAGCAGTAATATGCTCATTATAACGGATGCGGAAAGTGCGACGCGTTTGTCCTATATATAGTTTGTTGCACGTCTTACATTTAATTTTATATATACCGGATTTATTATATTTATTTATGTTTATGAATTTATTGGTATTAATTAATTGATAATATAAGTTATTATTTGTTCTGTACGATATTTTAACTGATTTACGAAGTAGGTTGGTAAGACTGTTTGTTGCCGGGTTAGTGTATATAAAAGTAGTCCAGATCTGTTTAGTGATATTATTATTTTGTTTATATTTTTTTCTATTTCGAGTACACTTAAAGTATAGTTTATCTATTATATCAGTTTTAAAATTATTATTTAGTGCGATATTCTTTATTGTACTAAGCTCTGTTTTTTTATCTTTATTATTTAATGGGGTGTTTATTAGTCGATATATGTAAGAGTAGAATAAGGAATATATGTACGTGTATTTGAGGATGGTTAGAATTGGAATTTATTGTAATATCTGTAAGTGTTTCTTTTCTATATATTTTATATTGTAGTTTATGATTGCTTATCATTAGTGTTAAATCTAGAAAAATTAATTTATTGTAACCGATTTCGAGTGTGTATTGTAAATCATTATTTATTGAGTCCAGGAATTGTAAAAATTTTTCAGGGTCTGAATTGTTTTGGTTTAAATTATTAGTTTTGAAAATGGTGATAATATCATCAATGTATCTACCGTAAAAAAATAATGTTATGGTTTTGAAATTGTTTATTAATAATATTATCTTCGTAGTATTGTAATAATATTTCACTTAATATGGCAGATATAGGAGAACCCATAGGTAGACCATTCGGTTGTATACTCGTATAATATATATTACTAAAATAGAAATAATTTTGTTCGATTATTGTTTTAAGTACTGATATTAGTTCGCTAGTGTATAGTACGTTTTTAGTAGGTTTTTTTTTTACGCTAGATACATTGATGATATTATCATCATTTTCAAAACTAATAATTTAAACCAAAACTACTCAGACCCTGAAAAATAGTTACAATTCCCAGTTAAGTTGTTTCGATAGTTTAATAAAATTTATGGTATAAATTGTTGGTTGTATTTTTTTTTTTTATCATATAAAATTGGAACATTTTTTCCTTATAAAATCAAATAGGGGCTGGCCTAAGAATTACGTTGTAAACTTTGATCATTTTATACAAAGTATAGAAGAGAAAGAGACAGAAATGTAAGCAAGAGGGGTCAAGGAGGTAGCCCCTTGAGAGGTCAAAATGACCGAGTTTTTATTATATATATATATATACATTGCAGTATTACTTTCAATTTTTAAAAAATTTTTAGAAAAGTGGATCACGAATTTATATATTTCTTCAGAATTTCTCCAAGTGTTAAGTTTTAAATTTTATCACCAATTCCGAAAATTTTAAATGTCCTTTGTCCCAGATTTCAATCTTTATTTCTGCTCTGGTGTGTAAAGCTCTTTCTATTCATGTAGTAGTTTCAAAAAATTAAAATTATTAAAAAATAAAATGCGAGAATAGAAGCGTCTCAGTATATTCCTTTAAAACTTTAACAATCTTTAAAAATTTACGTCTTCCATTCTTTGAAAATAAAAATTATAAAATTGCGTGCGCATATTCTTATAAAAAATAAAGTTGGTGTCCTAACAACCATCTAATGTTGCTGGTATGTGCGTGCAAACACGACGCTTCTCTGTCCTTCGCATCCGTGGTGTAGGCCGATGAGTAAACAACGAACTGACTACGCTGGCCTGTACCGGAATGGGAATGTGTGTGTACGCTAGGGGATAAACAGCATGATAATTTTAGATTACTGAATACTATACTCTTTTCTTTTTTTCTTTTTTTTCATTGTACCGACAGCCGCCTGCCATAAACAACGGTGATATGAGAAAAGAAGGAAAGGGAGAAGAATATTGGGAAAAAGTGGAATGAATAAGAAAAGAAAAATAGAAACGATTATTAACCTGACAGTTCCAAACGAATTGCCCGATTTAGGTCTTTAAAAAGAAAGTGTTTTTTTTTCACAATATATAACGATTACACGTAGAGTCCCCTGAGAACAGTACAATTTAAGTAATCGGAAGTGTATCGCAGTACCACTTTTTTCTTTTCAGTCGCCTGCTAGATCTAGCTGGAAGTTCAACAGTAAACTTTCGGTATATAAACGTATTCGAGATGAACAGAGGGTCTCAAAGAACTTTTTGTACTGTTCCGCATAAACATCATGGAACATTCAAGTCCGCATGCAATGTGTCATTTGATAAAAAATAAGAAGGCGCAGATACCGCATGGTACGTAGAATCCTGCACTGCTGTTGCTCTATTCTGGGAAGGTTACTTCGACACGTTGTTCCATATATAGCTCCAATCCATATCTCCATACTGGAGTGATAACCGATAAATAAACATTCCGCTTTACGGCCAGGTTTAGAACTGATTTTCGTCTTAGCAACGGCCATAGCAGTCTAGCCCTAGTTATTATGGATATTCTTGTATTTTCCATATGATCACGTTAATCGCTTATCCATATGTATTTTAAGGTACCGCACTAAGTCTACTCTTGGAATTTGCGTGTTATCAAATGTCAAGTTTGGACACCTTACTCATTTGTTTGTGAATAAGATATGACATTTAGTTGGGTTAAACGATATGCGTCAGAGACATGTCCATTCCTCTAGTCCATTTAGGTGATTTTGAACAGCAGCGTTTGGATACATAACATTCGTATCAGACGCGAGTATCTCTATGTCATCAACGAATGTAGCTAGTAACGTTAGATTAGAAATTGGTATGTCCACGATATAGATGGAATACAATAAAGGTCCTAGTAAACTGCCTTCCGACGATCTGATTGAATGTATTTCGGAAAGTGAATCATTTATTTTAACAGCAAAAGAGCGTTCGGACTAGTACAATTTAAGCAATAGATAAATGTCCTCGTTAAGAATTTATCGCAATGTATACAACAGTTATCGAATGCTTGTGTGACGTCAAGAAATATCGCGGAATATACCTCGCGTTTTTCCAAAGTTAACAAAATTGCATCAACTAATCGGGGACACTGACGAATCGTAGAGTGCTCCGTGCGAAAACCAAATTGATGATTCGGTAGCACATCTCGGTTTCTTATAACCCGATCAATACGATTTAAAATTAGCTTCTCCAAAACCTTCGATAAAGAGGAGAGCAAGCTAATCGGTCGATGCGATGAAACGTCGTTCGCGGTTTCTCTATTTTACAAACCATGATTACAACCGACTTCTTCCACATTTTAGGAAATAAAACTGCATTAAAGATATAACAAAGAGAAACAGCCGCTCTCTGTGGTGGTCGCGAGATTATTTCTTCAGTAATTTTATCGGAACCAGGAGCTTTACGTAGCGGTATATTACGAAGCCATACGAGAACTTCTCTTGGAGAAAAGACCTTAGTAGTATGTTCACACCGACGAGGTTCTTTTAATGATCTTTGTATATAGTCGGAATGATACTTGTTGCAATCAGAGTGTGGGGTAAAGAGTGTGTCAAGGTGGTCCGTAAAAGCATTCGCCTTCTCCTTGTCTGTTTTAACCCAACTGTTATTTGATCTAATATTATATGGTTCTTCTGGTTGACTTCGCAGTCTTTTAACTGAAGCCCATAGAGGCTTTTCACCATCATTAATAGCCTGCGTATAATGATTGAAAATTTGATTTTTGTACTCCTTAATTTTGTTCTTTAGTTTGTTTTGTAACTCTTTGTATCTGTTGTATAAAGATGGATAATGACTACACTGCCATCTTCTCCTTGCTGACCTGTCTTTTTTTTTTATCAATTTTCTTATTTCTACGGTTATATACAGATTTTGATAAGATTTATTTGATACGTGATTGGTAGAATTATTACACATATATTCCGCGAGATTAGAAAAATACTTAACGGCTATGTCAATGTCATTTGTGTTCTTTAGTTTGACCTTCAAGTCAATATTATTTTTAATTATACTTGAAAAGATATTCTAGTTAGTGATGTGATTAGTGAATCTCTGTTGATTGAGAACGATTTTAGGACTTACATCAAAGGTGGCAACCACTGGAACATGATTGGAAGACAGATCAATGATTGTTCTGCATTCCCTGCTGTATCTTTGAAGGCCACGAATGGTGATGAAATCTAAAAAATTCGGAAGCCTATTGAGATGTCGCGGCCAAAATGTAAGAGTCATTCGGGATAAAACGGCAAGTGCGTTGTTCTATATTGATTTGTATAATATCTTTCCGGCTGGGTTTATTGTTCTTGATCCCTATATAATGTTTTTGGAATTATAATCGTCACTGCATTAGAATATACTCGTACTTCCTAATTTGTTGTAAATTGATTGTAGTCCAAATGTGGTATACAGAAACCTGGGTAACAATAAGTTGCGGCTACTGCTGTATCCTTTCCAAGTGTTTCAACATTTACCGCTACAATCTGGTATGCAAATGTGCTGCATGCAAAGTTGTTATATTGTTTGTATATATATATACCTTTGACTAGTATCATTGAACCCCCATGAACTGTTCCATCCAGGTAGTGAGCCAAGTATGCTACATATCCACGAACTTTGAAACTCTTTTCATATGTAAGATAGGTTTCTGTGATTAGTGCAACGTCAATTACATTTTGTTGAAGAAAAAGTTCGAATTCAGTTATTTTTTGAGTAATGCCATTCGCATTTCATAGTACTATCACGAGTGAGTGTTGTATGATTATGTTAGTAATGTATAGCATTGTGGAAGTAATTTTTCAATAACTTCCGTCAAAAACGATATTAATTTATTTATTGTAGATTTGAATTTCTATGAGGAACGTTGTCAACGTTATTGAAATTTCGTGTAGTTTCTATCGGAATGCTCAGTGTACATCTGACCTGTATAAGTTCGGTTTCTGGCGTAGTTTATACTTCCCGCTCGAACGGCGATCCCCGATTCGCTGTACTAGCTTTCCATTAGAATAAATATCTCTAGGAGCATTAGGAAGGTTGATATTTACGTTGACTCGGGCATGAGAAGAGCGTATTTTATTGTATAATTCAGTTTACTGCTTGTATACTGAGCATCCCCTACAGCTCGACAGATGATTGCCATCGTATAAAGCGCATTTTACGGGTTCGGATGGGCTTTTATTAGAAAGTTTAGTATCCTGCATCCCAGCACACTTAACATAATTTAGCAGTAGGTTGCAGTAGTTGGCTGTGTCGCCGAATAATTGACATATCTCAACTAGTACCACTGTATTTAAGATGCGGTTGATTTCAAATATTTCAACATTTTTTTCGATGGTTTTAAACCTAAAAAGAATGCCTTTCGCCTGATCTGGACTCGATTTCCTTTGTAATGTCAGCTATATTTGTAGAGTGGTGTAAATTCTTAATTACTATTCTGAACGGTTTGTCTTCCGGTAAAGAGTACGTATAAAAGAGATATTTGATTTCTCTTAAGGTTTTAATAATGAAACGATAAGTCATCGGGTTCTTAGGCTTAATGGTAACCCCAGATAAGGTTGTTTTTAATTCAAATTCTACATCAGATAATTCTAGAAGAAATTTTCTAAAGCTGTTAAAATTTACTACCTTTTTAACCATAATTAGTCCAAGTTTAATCGATATACCTTTATTCTGTTCACTACTGACATTATTATTGTCCCTCGGACTTATTTCGTTGTTTATACTGGTTTCTTCAGATGACATTTCGTCATCGTTACCGTTATCCTCATTATTATCGTCGCTTGCAGAAGATGAAAGTTCAGTGATGTTTCTTTTAGACTTAAATGTGGCGTTACTGGCAGCAGGTTTATTACCTGTAGAATACTTTACCGCTGCTGTACGTTTAGGCACACGCCAATCGCCACTGTCACTGATCGCTGTATTTGAATGTTGTCGTTTAATAACACGTACCCTGTTTTTGATTTCTGTAGCCGGAGTCGGATAAAGCTCTCATTGGAGGTAGTGTCAACGACGGTTTTATTAGCACTAGTAGGTAGATATGAGAATGAGGGCCACGAAGGCCGCTTATCGACAGATGCCTTCGTAGGGCCAATTTTTCGATTTTGTACAGAACTATTAGGTGGATTGCTCGCATTCGTAATTTAATTGGGATTTTAAAATAAATAATAAAATAAATATGAGCAGTCTGGTAGAGCCAACCGATAACGGAAAGATCTCGCCTGCGTTGTCAGCGGTAGACTGTATGCTTCTGTTCGGTCGAGCGATAAGATAAGATACGACGCGGTAATAATAATTACCGGTGCGCGAATATTACAAAGAATTAACATGAACGAACGCGATTAACAAGACTTCATTTGAACAAATTAATTTAAATCGAATAGTATAATTAGGCTACATTTTGAAGAACAGTTGTATTATTAGAGCTTTACAGTAGGGAGGAATAAAGGGATTGAAGTTAAGTTGTTTGCCAGTGGAATATAATACTTAGAATATATTTAAATATTTACTTCCAGATTTTCGAACTCCCATAGCGGCGGAGAAGGATAGGTTTGGTGTAATTTTGAATACTGTAATAGTTTACTTTGATTACTTATTGAAAAATGAACGTCAGATATTCAAACTCGGTCAGCGTAGGAGAAAGAAAGTCAAGGTTAGGTTTTGGTACTGAAATAGTATATTTCGTCTTCATTTTGAATATAGTTCGCTTTAGTTCATTTTGAACATCACGTTATTTAGGGAACATGAAAGAAAAAAGAAAAGTCATGCATCGTAAAAGTTTAAATAATTTAGGATAATTATGACTTCCTTACTCGGTAGAGTCGAAGTATTTACAAGCGTATATTGTTTCAATCAGCAGTGAAACAGTTTTTGTATTTAATTTTTTTAAGTTTCAAAATCCGGCCTTTGCTGAAAGTTCAGCGCAGATTCTTTTCAGAAAGCCTCTGAATTAGACTGAGTGAAAAAACTTCGTCATTTCATACTTCCAGTTAGCAGTCAAGGCATCATTTCTATATAATCATCAAAAGATGTGGCACATTTTTGACTTTTTACCAGCACAAATATTAAAATTACTATTTATTGAAATAAACTTTACGATTTATGTTACTACTGAAGCTGTTCTACATTTTATTTTTAACGTTTTAATTGAGCTTTGTCTCACTAGTAAACAAATGTCACAATAGAAATTTCACCTTTTATCTAAAACTGCTTCCTGTGTTATTGTTTGAATTCCCCGTTTTCGAATTGGAACAATTATTACTGTAGAATTTAATTTTGTTAGTTCTATTGAATAGAGTTTAAATGAATTTAATGGAGAGAGACGGGTAAATGTGTAATATACTTGATAACGGTTAATAATTAAGAACTTGAATAAAATTAAATAATTTAGATTAGCAAACATTTCGACATTAATATTAAGCATAAAAATCGAAATAGTCTCAGACTTGGAAATGATACTGTCACCATTGCTAGCAAATTATACTGGAAACGATGTTAAATTAACCCAATAAAGGGCATAATTAACCAAATTAAATATTTATAGTAACAAGACAAAACAGATATAAAGGAGCCCAAAAGCAAACCCAAAACTATCAGCACTGAACTGAAATAGGTCTACAAAATAGTTTATCTAAGTCGAACAATTTTCTTTAAAACCAGCCAGAGACAGAATTTAAAAGAAAGATAAGATTGGCATAGAAGAAATACTAGACTCCGAAAACAATTTTCTGTTACTAATAACAACCAAAATTAAAACGAATTGGTGACGTAATATGACCGGCACGATTTTCACGATCACATATAGATATGCTACAAAGTTCTACACACACCAACATCCAAAATACATATATAAACAAGTATTTTTTAATTAGAAAAAAAAAAAAAATCTATTGTTCGTATTTTTTTACAACTGGACTATGTTTAATCTATGAGAAAATGTGTTGACTAACATTATCTGCAATGGTGTATTTGATCAATTTTTACGAAATAGCTAAATTCAATTTTTTCGTATTTTCTTAATTTATGAAATTATTAAAGCAATTAGAAACAAAAATAGTACAAGCATAATCGACAAGTGCAACGAAAAAAAGTTACGTCGCTTTTTTAAATTCACTTAGCTATCAAAAAATTAGCACTGGATGTATTAAAAATTACGTACATTTAAAGAAGCAAGTTTACAAATTAAAAGTTAAATATGAAAGAGATCAGATTTAAGTTACGTTACACAATAGGAGTCAAGGTGGAAGGATGATAAGGAGCGCTTGAACAAAAAAAATTATACGCCGAACAAAGAAAGAAGTAATTTGTTTTCGGTGTTTAGACGTTCACGGTCATACACAATGAAAATAATTGTGTATATCCGTTTTATTCTCGGTAGAATGTTTACATACACAAATAACTAATTGTCGGTTACAGGAACTGTATAATCGCAAAGTACTTTCTGATTCGTTCCTTTCATTTACGTTATATTTAACTACTACGACACCGGTACTGTTATTTGTTGCGCCGTGTGTTCGGAGCTATAAGGTTGACGGAAAGTGTATTAACAAATAAAAAATGCGCGTACATTTTTTGCTTCCAATTTATAATCGTTTTTTTTTTTTTGCCAGACTAAAATTTTACACAGATTTTTAACATCGTTTTTCAATTTTTCTAACCATCATACATGAAACAAATTACACTTTTTACGTTTATATTTATTTAAAAAGATTAAAAACGTGCAATGTAATATTTTTAGAACAAATTCAAAAAGCGAGTATTAAAAATTCATTCTTTTCTTTTTAAATTGAGATCACGAAGTAAACTAACAAGGGAATAACGGCTGGAGTTGAGAAGGAATAAATAAAGGAAGCGTTGAAAGGAGTAGGAAGGTCCAACGCCAGGAGTCGAGAGTTTAAAAAAGAACATTCAATGCAAAGAGCACAGCATTTAAAAATGACGAAGGATCAGTAATGTAGAGAGGATAGTAGGGTGGAGGTGAAAGAGAATATCGAAAACGATAAGAGGAGAGAAGAAAATGATTTAGTCTTAATCGAATTAAAGAAAAAATAACAAAACGACGAGAAGCAAAGTAAACTTGGAACCAAGGCTGAGAATTGGAAATGTGCTGTAGAAGGAGGCATTAAGGATTGGAGAAGAGAGAAAGGTAGACATCCAACCAAAGTCTGAAATAGTTAGGATAGGAAAAAAATGTCTCAGGTAGAAAAATTGTTGAGGAGTAGACCATCATTCATAGTGCCAATGTTTTAATTTTTTTGAATCGGAAAGAAATACCCATTCTGCTAACTCTTCTGCGTTATCACATACCTTGAAAACAATTCAGTATATTTAAAAACAACATGAAACTTTTTGTCTCACTAGAGGAAAAATAAAAGAAAGAGAAAATTCCACCTGCCAAAGAATAAAATCTAAATAGTTTAAAAAAAATAGATACTTCTATCTTATCAAAAAAACAATTTTATTAGTAAATCCTAATTACCGGAGCAAAGAAATACGTATATACAAGGAGGTGAAAATATATAATTAGGTAACGAAAACACGTTGACGGTTGCCGAATCGTTAGCAATTAAGTATTAAATGGCAAAATCTTGTGTAAAAATAACTATAAGAGAGAATTTCAGGCAAGCTAGTTTTTGATATCCCCTCTATTTTGCTCTCTCGGCCAGCATGCGGACTATCTAGTATCGGTGGAGGTTGTATTTACCTCTGCGCATAATACCTGTACAGGTAAAAATACTTACTTTTCAAATAATTTTAGGAAGATTTTTTTTTTTTCACCGACTTTTATCCACTTTTAGAAATGTAAATTTATTACTGCCGATATTTTTATCATTGTTAACACTGTGCCATACGCTGTTTTTTAATAAAAAAAAAAATCTTATTTCAAAATATTTCAGTATGGCTAAAATTTTAATATGATGTTATTTAAATATTAAGAAACTTTGCCAGGCTATAATTCGATTGTTTAATTAAGAGTCGGACAGTTCAAAGCGAAAAAAAAAAGGAAAAATAAGTAAAATTGATCAAATAGGAAAGTAAAACACATACAAGAGAAAGCTAGTAAAATTACTGATAATTTACCGTGATCAAAAAAAGCAAAGAGAAAAATATTTTCACAGATTTTTATTATTTTTCTTTTCTTTTGAGCTCAAAATGATTTTGATTAAGTTTTTTGCTAGACTAGGATAATAAAAATTTCTTACAAAAAGTCATTAACATATACTGCTTCCAGAATTAAGTAAGCCTGCAGAATAAATGTAGAATAGAATAAAATGTATATACCAAAATATTATGTTGGACTTATAAATTGTGCATTAACACCCTTTTCAAATCAAATCAGTCAGGTCCAATAGTCCATTATAGTTTATATTGTTATTGTGTGTGCACTAAATTTTTATCATAATGTTAAAATTTACAAAAAAGCGTCAACATCGCAGTTACATAAATAGATTAGCTAGAATGACAAAGGACGAACACCCTTAAATTTATTAGTCAAAGTTCCTACGCACCCACAACTAAAAAAAAGCATGTTAAAAATGGAGAAGCATAAGCGGGTGCACTACATGGAAAACACAAAGCAGAATTGGATAAAGATAGAGTAGATACGGGGGCGTCGAACATGTGGGTCAATATTGGCCAATTAATGCCGGAAACTGAAGGGTTTATGACAACAATACAGGACCAGGTCATTGCTACCAAACACTACAGAAGGTATATACTTCGTGAAAACATAAATGATCAATTGGAAACGATAAGGAAACGTTGGAACATATTATAGCTGGATTTGGTAGCCCCGATAGAATACATGAGAAGACATAATAACATCTGTAATATTATTCATGAAAATATTATTAAAAGATACAATATAAACGGAGATGGGACTGATGTGCCGTATTATGCATATAAACCAAAGAGTATAGTGGAAAATGATGATGTAAAGGTGATTTACGATCAGAAAATTATAACAGATAAAACGATAATAATTGAAAAGCAACAATTGCCATGTCACCGTACCGCTCAGCAGGAATGTAGAGAATTCGGGAGTTGAAAAACGAAGAAAATACATGTCACTGGCGAATGAAATAAAAAAATTGTGGAAACTAAATTACGTAAAGGCGTGTCAATAGTCACCTCAGCAACCGGAATCATTCACAAACAGTTAGCGGAGGCCATCAGAAAGCTGCAGTTGAATAAATCGCTGTATATTCACATGCAAAAGTCTGTCATATTAGATACGTGTAATGTTGTTAGACTAGTCACTGGCGAAAAGGAGTAATTTTACGGTTCTGTACTTAGCTAAATACCGGTACAGGATTTTTATTTTACCTAGATAGATTAGAGAAATGAGGTGATAATAATAATAAAGAGAATTTATTGTTTTCTCTTGACCATCGGTGTTCTTACCTACTTTTAAAAGAAAAAAGAAAAAATATGCTCCATATTTTTAGGCACTTCATTAATATTTTATGCAAAAAAATTTTTATTACGAGTATAATTTTAATAACATATGTAATTTTTATTAATGTTCATATACAGGGTAATTCGCTTATGTAAATTATTAATATATAAATCAAAATGATGTAAATTATTAATAGTACGAATATTAGTGAAAAATGTATGATAAAATAAATATGCAAAGAAAATTTTCAACCCTCCCCCCTTTCCAAAATTCTGGGCACGGGCCTATCTCTTCTTATACCCTAAATTCTCTTTACTTCTTTCTTATCTAATCTTTAAGCTAACATACAAAATAAGATATTTAAATCAGCCGTATAACTGTTTTATTTTAATATTCAATGTCCCCTCTTTTTGCTCATTTATAAATCGTACAGTCGCTGAAGTGTTCAAAAGCACTGTCCGGCTTCAGTACATTTATTGCGTCTTTTTCCCTTTCGAATGCACTGACGTCAAGATAACTTGCTCAGTAGTTGAACTCGGTTGCATTCGAATTATTTCTGTATTCTCTCACGTTTGCTGCTCCACTGGTTCAGCGGTGAGATTGACTAGCGCATATAGCAAGAGCTATGTAGCAAGGAGCTTTGCGCAGCATAATTTAACCCTAACGGGTATCATTTCATCTATGCAAAGGTTTCAAAACCTGTTTGCTCTTAGCAGAAATGTTCTGTTTGCCTCCTACGATTTTCTACACAAATGCACTCTTTCTTCCTTCTTTTCATCACTCTCATAATTCCCTTCTAATTTGTTAGCCCCGACTTACTTCCTTTGGATTTCTAATCGTTACAATTTGCTTTCTTCCGTTTCTCTTCCAATCTATTTCTATCCTGTTAGTACGAATGTCTTTGCTTTTCTTTTTACTTTACACCAACTATTGTGCCTCCTTATTGTTTTTGTCTTTCCTTTTCTCAATCCTTTCTAGGGCGTTCCCTGTTTCACCATAATGGTTGCGTTCAATATACTTCAGTGGAATTGTCGTAGCCTCACAGCTAATAAAAATTCATTAGAGAGTCTATTGGATATTCATAAGGTTAGTGTTGCTCTCATCTCAGAAACGTGGCTTCGGTCGGACACGAACTTTAATATTAGTGGTTATAAAATAATTTAATGTGATCGGTATGACAGGTATGGTGGTTCCGCAATCCTCGTTAAAATGGCATTCCTTTCAGCTTTCACAATGTTTCTCTGAACATCCCTCTTATTCCTAACCAATCCAACATAGTCCACATCTTTACCTGTACTCCCTTCCGCATACTATTAACATTGTCTCCTTCTACGTTCACCCTAATTATGATCTTCGTCGGTTTCTTCTTTCCACTTTTTTCAACTCTATCCCGCAACCATTTATTATCGGAGATGACTGGAATGCTCATTCACTCGTGTGGGGTTGCACATCCTATAATTCCAACGGTTCCATCCTTGAGAATGGTATTCTTTCGGATAATTTAATTCTCCTTAATGATCACTCCCCAACCTATTTCAAAAATCCATCTATTTCTAGTTCTCTTGATCTAACCTTTGCTTCTTCCACTATTGGTCTTAATTATAACTGGAGAACTCTTACGGGTTCTTACGGTAGTGACCATTTTCCTGTCTTAATAACTCCTGTTAACTTCTCTTCTCCGACTTCGTCCTCTCCACTCAAACGAAGAGCATGTTTGCGATGCGGACAATGTGTTCTTTGAGTGTTCATCTCTCTCTGCTGAGTGCTCTGCTTTCTACTTCAGTTTGCTGCCACTTGGTCTTCCTACTTCATATTGTGCCTCTTATGTCTTATATTTTCCCTTTCCATATATTGTTCTTATTATTTGTTCCTTTCTCCTAACAATATCTGAAGAAGAAAAAAAAACAATGTTACGAACACATGTGGGAGCTACAACATTAACAAAAGGTAACAGATTATCAATAATAAAGGAGTGCTTGGTGGATAGAAATTTAAATGATCTGACCATTTTCTAAATATGATTAAGGAGGGTAGCTCTAGAAAGGAGAGAACAGGAGTTTTTCCAAAAGGAC
This sequence comes from Icerya purchasi, assembly GCA_039619475.1. Lineage (NCBI taxonomy): Eukaryota > Metazoa > Arthropoda > Insecta > Hemiptera > Monophlebidae > Icerya > Icerya purchasi. The sequence goes on from CM077116.1 coordinate 395,864,370, forward strand.
TTATTAAGAAATTTAAAAATGTATCCAGCTCTTGTATTACCCCGTTTCTGGGCAAAGAAGTTCTCGACTCTAGGATTCGAACAGAATACTCTAAAGAATGCGTGATTATGATCGAATGCATTCCTCGTTTCACCAGAAAGATGAGATGTTTTTACGACGATTGATGAATAGTAGTTGACAGGAAGGAGAGGAGAGTGAAGAGCATTTGTAATCGAATTTAAAGATGGTATAGGATTAGAACCGTGTAGAATGTTGGGATCACAAAATCAACTAAAGAATGGAAAAAAGTCCTGTCAGATTTTTTGATATAGGAAAAGGTAGGAAGACTTAGAGGGGTTATTCGAACAGAGATATGGTCATTTGTATAATAGTCCATAGGAACTCATCGACTCAGGCATAATTGGAAAAGATATCTGTGCCTTCGTTCGATGGTAATAATTCGAATTTTCAAAATTGTAAGGGGTTGTTCGGAAATGTAGTTCATAAAAACGATGAACTTTCTAACGCGCAAAAAGTTTATCATTTTAAAGAAGCATTAATTGGCAATGCTAAAAATTTTATTCGCGATTTTAAACTTGACGATAGAGTTTATTCGGAAGTTTGGTCGCATCTGTTTTCTCGTTTTAATAATAAATGCGATAGTTTATTATTATTATTATTATTATTATTATTATTATTATTATTATTTTCTCCTTCTTTCTAAGTGATAAATACTGCCAAAATTAGTAGACATCAAAACATTAACGATGCAATAAAAACAGCGGTTTACAATTAATCAACTCCCGTAGATGGAGACCGTTTGAAATAAGGTTTTTTCGTATCTTCCCTACATTACAAAAATACGCAGGAAAAAAGAAAAAAAAAATCGAATAATACGAGAAACACTTCTCATAGTTAGTTTAGTAATATTCATTATTCTATTTTGATTTTATTTTGTAATATATTTGTTATATATTTTATATTCTTAATTGTATTAATTTTATTTTTAAACTAATTATAATTTTCTCCGATATTGTGTTCAACTCTTACGTGATTGAATTTGGAACAGTATAGAAAGGTATGGTCTGGGTGAATCTACACCGATACTACATTCACTGCATATGTCGTCGTTAATAATGTTAATTTTTTTCAAATAATCCGAGGAAATTGTCCTAATAGAAATTGAGTTAGAAAGAAGTCTGGACTGATTTGATTGTTTTTTAGTGGATCTTCGATTCTGAGTAGTAGTTCATATGTAAACGCGCGGTAGTTAATCTGTACAATTTAAAGTCGATTAAAAGTATCCTTTTCACGTCATTGCTGAATGTAATCGCTCAGATTATTGATATTGCGCAGTGACGCACATCATTCTAAGCTGCATCGGAGTATCAAATCCAATTGTGATTCCAAGACAAGCTTCGAAACGTCGGTCTCAGCTACCAACCATTAAGTCAAACTCGATTGTGGCTAAAACGACAATGCGCGCTGTCGATGCACTCCACAAAACGATATTGCTGTCAGCAACGGTTGTAAAAGTGAAAGCTACTTCAAATGTACCGTACACGCTCGTATATTACTCGATCAAGCGTTCGAAACTGCGTTAATTCGTCGTGAATTTTGCCAGTGTATGAAACTCTCGCTAACAAAAAATAAAAATCCAACCATTCTTGTTGGTATTGATGACCACTCGATTACTCTCGATTCAGTAACTTAATTCGTTTTGTAATCTCGTTTTCCTAAATTTTCCATCGCTGTCGAGGCGGAAGTAATCAGTAAAATCTCATACAACGTATCTCGCAGCAATCTTAATAACATAATGCAGTATTTTCCTACGTTTAATTTTATTGAATTAAACGACCTTCCATATAGTGACACGTAGATGCAGTCCTCAGCGCTGAATACGTGTAATTTATTTTAGAAGATCAAAGACAATTTTACAAGAGTACTTGTTTACGAAACACTAAATTCAGTTATGTAATCTCAGGCTCGCAAAGATCGTCCTTTTTCGCTACAAAATCGTTTGTGGAAAACAACGACGCTCAACTCAAAAACAGTTTTTCGAGATCAAGGATTCCGGCGTAGAGTCATTTTCTAAGAACGCGGAAATTTTACTAGAACATAAAATGGCTGGGGAACATTTTGAAACGACTGATGAATGTCCCGAAAACGGTATTTTTCAACTTCGATTTAGGTCTGGTATCGCAAATATGAACGGTTTGTTATATGAAACTAAGTCGATGTTAGTCAAATCGGAAAGAAAACGGTCGTCTATTATTCGAACGTATTGCGACTTTATGTTAAAACATGAAGAATTGGGTCACATGAGGAAACTTTTTCATTCTAAAATTAAACTCGTACTACATTCCTCATCATGTAGTTAGTAAGTCTAATAGCACAACAAGTAAATATCATGTTCTTTTTAACGCATCTGCTATCGATGACTTCGACACTTCACTAAATGATCACCTCTTAACTGGTCCAACGTTACGACCTGAGCTGTTTGAAGTAATAATCAAATTTCGATCTCACCTAGTTGCGTTCTGTGCAGATATTGAGGTTATTTATCGCCAATTCTAATTCATGAAGATGACAGAAAATATCAATTGCGTCGTGTAAAGGTCTGATCGCTCAGAATCAGTTAGTCATTACGAAATCAATACGGCGATATATGGTACTAGTTCTGCGTCATACCCCACAATCAAATGTCTTCAAGTATCGCTCGTTCACTTGAAATTTCATATCCGAACGCTGCTATGGTGATCAACTCGAATTTTTATATGAATAATCTCGTCTACAGTTACAATAATTCGTACACGCAGTCTTGCTATCAGCTAATTTACCTCAAAGTAATTCGGTAAATTTTCTAATTCGTATTGATCCGCCGCTAATTGAAACATTAACTAATAAATTATTAGGATTGGAATCCGTTGTCTTTGTATTAGGCTTAATGTGGCGTCCGCAGTCTGATGTTATTAGTCTATCCATAAAATTAGCTCCGTTACCTAGTCCAATCACTAAACGCGTAATGTAATCCGACATTTCTCGTATTTTTTATGTTCTTGGTATGTTATCCTGGATCACAATTACAACCAAAATTTTAATGCAAGATTTATGGCGTGAAAGGCTCGGTTGGAATGATCCGATTAGTCGTGAACTCAAGCGCGAATTTTTGTCTCACCGTAGAAATTTAGAATCGTTATCGAATTATTCTGCTGGTGTTTAAGATAATTTCTCGCCAACTAACAAGTTTTTGCGACGCCTCGCCCGAAGCCTACTGTGCCATTGTATTTATGCGAGTTGTAGATGACCAAATAACGTAACGATTTCGTTCGTTTGTGCTTCAAAGTCGAGTAACACCAATTAAAGCACTGAATACTCCCCGTTTAGAATTGCAGTGGTCAGTTGTTTTAGCGTGAATCTTTTGGTTCTCGAGTCGCATAATTTAAAAGTCGAACCTTTTATCTATTCTACATTAGTATTCATCCTTAAACAAATGCATTAATGCGTTTGCTTACGTTTTGCGATATTTTATTTTAATAGTTTACATAATGAGAATAAAACTTCTGAACCTTCAACTGCCGACGAACGTAATTTTACAATAATTCGATGAATTAATTTTTCCTAACTCGAATTTTTTACTAAGGAATATATCATTCTTGAGTAAACAAAATTCCGTTAAATACACATAGTAAACTATTTACCCTTAATGTATTTTTAGATAATAATAATTTAATTCGTGTTGACGGTCGAATATCTGCTTCTAATTTTCAGTACGATACTAAGTTCCCTATTTTAATGTCAAGTAATCATCGTTTTGTTGTACTTTACATTTCGCATGTTCATAACAACTCGTAAAACTTGGTATCAACTAACATTTTTTTGTATTTTTTATATTAATATTTGTTTAAAGTTTATACCCTTTTTTTTAATTTCCATTGCATCGATATACTTTCACGAACCTTTTCGGTTCATAAAGGGGGTTTGTTGCGATTTTTCCGTTTATTTATAATTTTTTTTTTTTTTGTTATATTTACTTTTTCTTTTGTACGTCTAGCACACACTACGTTTGAACGGTCATTGTGTAGGCTACCCACTGTTCGGCTGAGGCAGCCAAAAGAAATCTTTTTTTTTTTTCTTAGAAAGTGTCGGCTAGGTCATGTTTTTTTACCTATTCATTCATCGTTGTTTCCATACAAATGGGGAAATACTCGCTCATTTTTGTCGGAATGTGGCTGTCGTTTTTGCACAGCAATCGGTTTTTCAGTTTCGTCGATTTTTCACCTTGACGTGTTACAATATTAAATCGTTCGTTTCGTTAATGGCCGTTTAACATTGTACAATGAATAAAACTTTTCGTATATTCGTAATTCACTTTGATTTTTTAATCGTTAAATATATAAAAATAATCCAACCTTTCAACAGTCATTTTATATAATAAATATTTCAAAAATATTAAGCACAGAAAAATATATATTATAGTTCGCTCATTTACTTACATAAATTTTCTCATATATAAATTAACCGATATATTAATATTGGAATTTAAAATATCATATTTAATAAGTTAATGAACAACGCCAATATAAATAATAATAATAACCAATATAATTGGGTATTTATTAAATAATATACAAGGCCGCATCGATATTGACGAGCAAGGTGAGCAGCATTGCTAAAACTTTTTTAAACTAATATAATCTATAGGTGTGTCCAGTTTGAGGTAGTGACGCGTGCGTGCGAGTAAACGCACCCACGGATTGGTTTAATTTTCAAATATGTTTGATTTGCTTTAACCACACGCAGATATAAAATAGCATGTTTACAATATTGGTTGACTGATTAGATGTGGTTTTATGTATTTTTAATTATAATAATGGAGCAATTAATTACGGAATTAACCATAATATTCCCATTCGTAATAATCTATTATCTAATATTTAATTTATAGTACTTTTACGCCATTTTTTAGCAGACTATTGAATAGGTAATGTGATATTTGCCGTTTTGTATTTTATAGTATTTATTTTTTTGTTACCATCATTTTATATAGCCATTATTTATTTACATGCTAATTTTTAATGTAACGATTTTTAAATTGTTTAATTATGCGATATTTATCTTAAAGGTAAACAAATAAAACAAAAATCACAATATTATTAAATGTATTAAAAATCGCTGACTAGTTTCGGCTACAACAGAGCCATAATCTTTTTAATACATTTAATAATATTGTGATTTTTGTTTTATTTGTTTACCTTTAAGATAAATATCGAATAAGTTATCACAACTGTATGAATATGAATCAAAATGTTTAATTATGTACTAACAGGCCTGGATTTAAGGGGGGGGCTGCAGCTTCAGGCTCGACCTTATAAAGAGGCCCCAAGATGGATGGTTAAACGTGCAGTAATAGATGTTTTTTCAAACATTTATATTGCATATAGAATACTTGTATCTATACCGATTACACATTGTTAGGCGGAAAGATCTTTTTCGATATGAAAAAGAATAAAAAACATGCACAGATCAACTATGCTAGATGCGAGATTATCGGCATTATCAAGATTAACGATCGAAACCGATTTTTTGCGTTCAGTATATTTTAACGATATTATACAAGAATTTACAGAAAAAAAATAGAATTCATTTTTTTTAATTATATATATATATATATATATATATTTGTATCGAAAATTCTACCCATTGTCTATATGATATTTAGTTTTGCTTACATTAATAATTATATGTTAATTCGTGAATTCAAAATAATATAATTAAATTAAATCAAAGAAAATATAGTTATTCTATAAAACTGATAATTTTGTCTCTTCCGCAAAGGGTCCCAATGTTTCCATAGCCCCGGACCTATTATACACTTAATCCGGGTCTATGTACTAATAATAATCGATCTCACTTATAATCGACCTTTCAATTTTATACTGTGCTTTCCATGAACTAAACTAACGTTAGTAAACATTCAGTTATCATGAAGTCGTTAACTTTGAAATGCTTCAGAGGAGTGTGATATAATTAAATATTATGTTACACAAAGTGTTTTTTATATATATTTATTTGATAATTAATGGGAACAATGAGTGTTTTAAATTTTGACATTAATAACATCAATTCGATGAAAAATATATAAAAAACAAGTAAACATATAACAGTGTGCAGAAAAAAGTAACTGTCTTTCTTCGAAAAATGGGGAACATTACTCTTGAAATTTTTTAAATATAACATATGTTTATTTTTATTTTTTAATCTCTTTTCTTACAAAACTCTTGTGTAGCTGGCATAAAGAAAAATTTTTAAGACGAGTTCCATTTTTTTGTTCTAATCGATTTCGTTTCGACATTTATCAAAATATTTTTTTTCATCACAATTTCACATCCTCTAAATTTCGAATGTTCGGGACGCTCTTGAGTGCACAATTTCCCTTTATTATTGTTATCAAAGCGGTTAATGCGATGGTTGAAAAACCAACCGTTAATTGAAATTGTACTGGGTGCTGTTAAAGATTATTTGGAATTTCTTCCTTTTTGCGTTCTTTCAGATGCCGAGCGACATACAAACAATTAGAGAAATACTTCGCTGTATCATTAATCACACTACGTTAAACATTACCAAGTAATAAATTACTTACCATGTTTTCAGCTTGACGCGAGGCTAAGCACTGGTTTTGTACTAGCACAACAATCTACTAGTGCGTAAATGCTAATGTTGGCGATGACGAGATATTTTAGTCGGTTCTTACATTGCTTTCGAATGTTTTCGTTTAGATTCAATTTTTTAAACGGTTTTTATTCAAATATCGGATTGATATTTTTCTCTCGATCGTCGAAAATACTCCGACTGCACTTCGGAATCGCTTATCACTCTGGTCATGACTACCGTCGATGCCTTTTTAACAAGCGGTTTTCTAATATGACATGCGCGCGCATCTGCAACAATCGAAAGAAAAGTTGTCAACTGCTGAAACTTGATTCAAGTCCGCGGTTGATTTGATTATGTTCAATTACGATTCTCCGGATTGTTAAAATATCTTGCATAGCCTAATGTTAGTAATGAACAATGCCGAGATATTTGAATCAGTTCTCTCGATTGTTTTTGATTGTTTTCGCTTGGACTTGATTCTCTCGATTGTTTTTGATTATTTTCGCTTGGACTTGATTCTCTCGATGGTTTTTATTAGAATAATCGGACTCATATTTTTCTCTCAATGATCATGAACACTTCGAGATGTTTATCTTACAACTACTCACTTCACGACTTGCATCGATCGTTGTTAATCGATTTCATCAGCCAGAAAGGATATGAGGTAATCTAAATCGCTTTAAAATCTGTCTTACAATTAGAATGAAGAATAATTCCACAACAGATAGTCGCAATAACGACGCTGTCGGATGGTCAGTTTTAAAAGTTATTTGCGTTCTCATTGTTATTTATTGAAAACTTATTATTTGGTTTTTGTAAATTTTATTTTTGTTTATTAACATACTTTTTGATCTATACAATAACATATTTTACACGCTGAATATATTTTATGAGTTCTGATATGCTACTAATTCGAAAAGGACAAATTGCTTTTTTTTGTGTAAGTTCGTATCCATATTGGTGTCAGCGGCGTAGCTGAAACCGTGGAGCCCCCTCCCCCCGCGAAAATCTCAATGGGTTTCCCTTAAGGGCATCAAATAATTACTTTTTCCTTTATTTTTATCTATTATTATTTTTTTAATTACAACCAAATCAAATTAAATAAAAATATACACAAATCAACACGTAAATTATATATGATAGAGATAATTTATTTGAAATTTAATTTTTTATTAAATTTATTAATGAATGTAATTTTTAAAACTTTATGGAGGTAAATAATTACGAAAGTTATAGAAGTTTTTAGCAGATTATATTTATGTAAATAAAAATAATTTTACTCGTATCTAAAACTCTTACATCAGAAATTATTTAAGTTGAAATATTGTTACGAAAGCGTTGTGAACGTTTTTCACTTTTTATTGCGAATTCGTCGATGGTTTCATCAATAGTGAGCTTTTTAGCCCCTTCAAATCAAATATCAAATATCAAATATATTGCAAAAATATATACAAAGTTACTTATAAATGTTTATGTTATTTTTAAATCGCAAATGCGCTCGAAAGCGCGAATAGCGAAAGTGGTTTTTTGTGTATATAAACTACATCAATGTGCATAATACTGTTAAAGTGTAAGCATCATTTATTCAATCGATAATACAGCTGAACTAGATAGTTTTTTATTATTTTCAGTTTAGAGAACGATTTTTCTGCCTTCGCTACTGTAACAGGCAATGTTAAAAATAGTTTTATAGCTATTAGAACATCAGGAATATTACTCAAAAATGATGAGTGCTTATTCATTATGTATTTAAAAAGGTCACACTAATGGACATATCTTCTGATATATTTTTGTGAATTAAATTTCGAAGTAACAAAAGTTGATGTATAAAATTGGTTGATAATTCATGAGAACAAAAGTTCATTAGCTCTTATGATGCTTCAATCAACTCATCAGCTTTCATCTTTCGGAGATTGACTGGGAAAAGACAGCGAAAACGTTGGCTTACTGATCTCATTCCTTCTAATCGATTGCTTAATTGTACAATAATTATGTCAATGTGAGCATTTGAAACTTGTGTATTTTTAAAATAAGTGTTCAGTATTCGTAATTATTTCTTGAGCTGATAGTTCATGGAAAAAGGTTTTTTTGTTCGTTTTGGTCTTTTTTCTTGGAATTCTGTGTATATTCCCCAACTTTCAGCTAAAACTGAAGCTTCTTGAATGGCGTCTTCAAAATTATGTTCCTTAATCCCTTAACATTTTCAAGTGCTATTTTTAATAACTTCGTAGCGTACAGTAAATCAATATTCTTTGACTTTAATTGTTTTGACACTAAATTTATCATCTTTAATAACTTGCATTCCATGATTAGAAAAATAATAAATTGATATTTATTTATGTTTATATAAAGCCTTGGCATCATTTTTTGTTTCTTTATCTTTGATTATCATGATTATTTTTAATAGAGCTTTCATGATTTGTCTGAAACCTGTTCGACAAGCGTAGATAGCATCATGTCTGGATGACCATCTTGTTCCACACAATTCCTTTAATATAGGATATTGTAGAGAATCTTTTAACATCACATCAAGCAGTATCCTCAACGCTTTATACTAACATTAAAAAATATATATAGCTTTTGAAGAATTTCATGAAAAGTTTGCATTTGCATCATTGATTTAACAGAATCCTCTAATACTAAATTTAAGTTGTGGGCTGCGCATATACGTTTTTGTAAGCCAGTGTAACTACCACTCATTACACTCGCTCCATCATATCCCTGACCACGACAATTTTCAATTAATATATTGTTATTCTCTAATATTTTTAATATTTCAGTTTCTAATCCTTCAGCACTTTGATCTGAAATATGAAAAAATCTCAGGCAACTTTCTTGTACTTCAAAATCGCGAAGATTGAGATCACTATCATACGAGGTACTAACATATCGAATAATCACGCTCAACTGATCTTGTTTTGAGATATCTTGGGTTGTATCCAAAATTATTGAATAAAATTTGCTCTGTTGAATGTCTTCAATTATACCTTTTTGAATTTGATTGACAGTAAAGAAATTATTTAATGTTGTATTTCGGGACTTAAATAGTTGACTCTTTTATTTTCTGAATTTAAAACACTGTACAAAATATATACCATCATATTTTGCTAAAAGTTCGATTACAGATAAAAAGTTACCTCTGTTGTGAACATCAAACTTATTCACCTTTTGTTTACGGTGACCACGAAAAGCTAAATTACAAGAGGCTAACATCAAAATAACATCAATGACACGTTTCAAAACTTCTTTCCAAAAATTAACTTTTTCTTTTAATTCAGTATTCATTAAATTATCAACTGTCAGTTTACTGTTTTTCCATAAATCATAGTTTGAGGAAGTTTCAAGATAGCACTAGGAATTCGCATGTAATTTTATCTTTTTTGAAAGACCTTGCCAATTATTTACTCCTTCATCCCATTCAGACGAAACGAAGGGGGCGTTCGGTTTGCAAATAACCAACAGTGTTCACAATAAACTTTGTCAAGTATATTTGAATAACAAAACCATAATCTTGTTAATGTAAGATGAGAATCATTATATTTTATGAAATAATATTCAATAGAAAATCTTCTGTTGTGAGAATCTTCAGGAAATGGTCCCTTTGGTTTACAAGGACCATAATTTAAAATTTCTTTTCGTAATTTATCACACGGAATTCGCAAACCCGTATAGTATCCTCGATCTTAAGGAAAAAGTCGGGTACTCGACAATAGTTCAGTTGGATTGGATGGTTTTTCAAATAGTACTCAATTTGAAATATCGCCATCAATATCTGCATTACCACTAATTCTATCATTATCATTTTCTACAATGAATAAATTTTAAGTGAATTTTAACAGTCAATCATTTTAATAGTTATATTTTAACAAATAATAAAATGCAATTTTATCCTTCTTTAAAAAAAATTAATGAAAAAAAAAGAAAAAATATTTTTCATTTCCGTAAGATAATCGCTGAGTTTGTTAAGTTTACGAATATGTAAGGCTACATTTACACATATAATTCGCAAGTTCAAAGTAAACCATATAACTTTAACAGAGCTACAAAGAGAAAGTTATACGTAGCCCCGAGATACACTTACAATGCTACAAATTATTAAACTAAAATTTTTACATGTAAATTTTAGAGGGAACGAAAAAGTCGCGAAATCAAGCTTAAAATAAAACTGTCTATTATTTTAGATTGAGTGGGGCCCCCAAAAGCTCGTGGTTCCCCGCACCGCGGTGTCTGCGGACCTTCAGCTACGCCACTTATTGGTATAGACATTTATGTATACTTAATTTGTTTATATCATTCAATTGTTATAGAAATGTGTTTATACACTTTTCGTTTTGCTATGTGAATTGTTTGTGTTTTCTTGCTGTATGTTTGTAGTAATCTGAATATGTACATTTTGTGTACATTTAATCAACGCCTATTTTAATTATAAATATACATATATACCAAAGCATTTATAAAAAAATTTGTTATAACAGAGAAACATAATTTATACTATAAAAGATTTGTATAAATATTACTTACGGATTTAATTATAACTAATAAATGTTTTCTAGCAAAACTATTAATGTTACATTTTTATTTTATTTTAAACCCAACTGTCATCGATCTTTTGCCTTTCTTATTTATTTTTAATTTTTATTTTGTAATGTAAATGAAAATGACCTGCTGGGAAAGGGTTGTTGTAACTAGAGCTACCTCCTCTAGTAAGTAGTCACTCGATCGCCAAACTGTGCTAATTCCATTGACGGAGAAACGATACAACAACCACGGGAGTTCTGTACGTCCACGTCGTGCAGTGTGGTAATTTTCTACTCGGCGAGCTTAGCACTGATCAGAAAAGCTAAATCAGAATTCACTCGATGATAGGAAAACGGAGGAGGGTGCACTTGCCGAAGGTGTTCCTTCTAAGAAATGCCGTTAAGCTTTTCATACTGCACGACCAACAGCAGACTACCATCAACTCGTTCGTGACAAATGTGCCCCATTCGGATTGGTGAATGCCAATCTAGAGGGAATAGGGGAGTATCTGGCGCCTTAAAACCGGGTCCTTTCGGCTAGGGGAGAAAACCCAGATAGAAAATCCTCTGGAAGGCAACGGGAAACCACCAGAGTCACTTCCCACTCATCATTATGGCTAGAAATTCTGAACAAAGGGCCGTTAGTCCGGGGCAGCCCTTAAGTGGGACAACGGTGCGAAGAATACCCCCGCCGGCCAATGATGAAACAACACGCAACAAGTTCGAAATTATAAACAAGAACACACGTATTGTAACAAATTTACCAAGTAAAATAATTCAAAGTTCGAAGGAACGGGGCGCGAAGCGGCCAGCGAGACCAATCCCCTAGTATATATATATCTTTATACATAAAATTGTAGGACACGTGTGTTTGTCACTGAACTCCTCCTAAACAGCTAAACCGATTTCGATGAAATTTTCTGTGGATGTTTAAGAGAGCTCATGTAAGGTTTAAATTTAAATTGGCCAGGTAGACCCATCCCAACCCGCACAATTTCAATTATTATTTCGAAAAGGAGAGAGATGGAAAAGAAATGTCCTCACTGAGCCGTGCAGTGACCGTTCGTGTTCTAGCAACCCCTGCATCCTATCGAACCTACGGATACCGTATTTAACTTCCTGCACCCCCGCAGACAGACCAGCAACGCCACGAATGCCGAATTTCTCCGTTTTGAACTTTTATCCCCCCATTCCAGCCATTCGATCGCGTTCTGGCGTCTTCCCGCTGGCTTCATCACAGCGATTACAACGTCATAAAGATTTTTCGTGTGACGATCCAATTTACGAAATTATTATTTCTTTTAATCAAAATTATTTGGTTTTCCGAATTTTTCCTTATATTCATCATATCATTAAAATTTTAATTAAAATATAGCGAGCACGCAAATTATTTAAAAAACTTATTCGGTATAAAACACGTCTTCAAATTTGACACAAATATTTACAACAATTTCCTTGACGTAATTTTACTTTAGTTACGATTTTAAAAATGAATTTAGTTACATTCACGAAATTTTAAATAAAATACGGAAAACATGCGAAGTGTTTAAAAACTTCTTTGTATGTTGCAAACATGATTTACCAAATACCTTTTACAATTTCCTTGACATAATTTTACTTTAGTTACGATTCTTTAAAGTGTATTTACATACGTTCTCGAATTTTAAATAAAATACAGCGGTCACGTAAAATGTTTAAAAACTTTTTCGATATAAACCACATCTTCAACTTCAACACAAATATTTACAACTATTTCCTTAACGTAATTTTAATGTATTTACGATTTTAAAAAAAAAATGTATCTAGATACATTCACGGAATTTAAAATAAACTACAGCCAACATGCAAAGCGTTTCAAAAAGTATTCGTTAGATAATGCATCATTATAAATTTGTAACATTGTTAGCAACACAGAACTCTAATCTAACTTAGACTACGAAAAGTATGATTTTGTTCTAGAAATTCTAATTTTAATTCAACGTCATATGTCTTTGTATTTTACAAAATTGATTACAAACATTTTTCCAAATCTCCATCGCGTTGTAGTTTAAAAAAAGAATTTCGATGTTTTTCATATTTGTATGCACAAAAAAAGGACCTCAGAAAGTATTTAAAACGTTTTAAAACTATATTCCCGAATATTGTACATTTATTGAACTTAATTCATTTTGAGTATTAATTTTATCTTAATAAAAAACTGAATTTAATTCAGCTAATAAGTTAACACAACATTTATTGATTCTGTGGCGGTATGATGTTCGCCGGGTCAGCTTGTATATATGTATATGTGTGTGTGTGTGCATTATCATGAAATATATTTATTTTTAAATGGTACACTAAAACCGTGTATTCAATTATTGTATATGGAATATTTGAACATTAGAATAAAAACAAATGAAAAACAGTCGTTTCCATAGAATTCATAAAAATTTCAATTTTCTGTTCTTTTGTCAAAAATTGAAAAAAAAAAATTCATTCTGAATTTCGGTCCATTTAATTCAAGCGGTTATTATATTTCGCAGCTTTTACGTTGAACCCTGAAAACCCCCGCAGATACTACCCTGCCAGCAAGGTATTGGTTTTCGTTAGATTTTTATTTATGAAATATTTATTCTCGGAATAACAATTCAAGAAGTACGTAACGTTTTCTAATTTCATGTATTATGAAGCTATATACAGTAATCTCCAGTACTGATTTCATTAAATACATAGAGGAATTTGTATTAAATGTAGAAATTTAAAATATAATAATTTCCAGTAAGAACTGAATCTTTAAGCTTTACAAGTAGTACCAAAAAATAAAATGAAACCGAATTTGGGGAAGTAAAAAGTTTTCCGTTAATATGTTTAAAATTTAAAAATATGAAACATAATCGAAAAAGATCACGGGACGTCAATGAAATTTAATATTTAAAATATATGTAAATTGGATTTCGATGCAAAATGTGCTAGTAAAGAAAAAATAAGAATATTATTATTTTACTAAACCCGGGATGAATCCAGTGGTGGTTTTTGCGGGGTGGCACCCCCCCCCCCACCACCACCACCACCACCACTCCAGAACTTAATACAAACTGTTTAAGAATGCAGAAATTTAATGCTTAACCGAATGCAGCCCGATTCTAGGTACAAGGTTGTAACGTTGGTAATCGAACAGAAAATTTTGAACAGTGCAATTACAGCATCATCAGATGGCAATTTAATGATTTCTTTATTATTCCGATAAAAAATTTTATTATAAAAAGAAATATTCTAAAAATATTATACATAAATCCTATATTTATAGTACAGCTTAAAATAAAGATGTCTACACATTATTGAAATACAAAGCGATTTAACACAGAAAACTTTTTCTGTTAAAACTATTGTTTGACAATGATATAATCTTTTAATTTTTTTTATTTGTTTATTATATTATATTTAAAAATAATTTGTTTTTCGATTTAATTCCTTAAATTATTTTAAGCCCAAAAATGCAGATCCTTGCACATGAAAATAGTAGAAAAATTGAGTTAAATTTGATATGCTAACAATTATTATAAATTGGAGGTGAAAAATTTGATTTTTTTTTGTTGTTTTGCTTGAATAAAAGTTTTGAAAAATGAAAACTACGTTTGCTTTAGTCAGATTTCGTTCGATTACTAACCCTGTAAACTTATACCCAAAATCGGGCTACGTTTGATTAAGCCAATTTAATCTATATATGTATGTAATAATGTATGTCGTCTATTGTTCTGTATGTCCTTGATGGGAACTATCCATCATCCGATTTTTATGAAATTTGGACAGTTTATTTATGAGATCATGGGGGACCATATATGCTATTTAAAAGTCAAAAAAATAAATAAATAAATTACGAAATAAATAAAAATTCAACGAAAGTGTGGCCACCTGTGTCGAAGAGTGTACTATCGAAAACACTGATTACCAAAATTGCCGATAGATGGCGCCACAGTAAAAAAATTATTTTGGTACGCGTTATTTATGCAGCTATGATGTAAATAAACGTAGAAAACGTAATACTTTTCATTGCTCTTCGGTGTTCGATCACGGTCGTGAATTTTGTCGTTCGTCGGGTTTCGGGGGCTTCTTTAATAATATATATATATAAATTAATTGCGCGTGTATAAAAGATTATAGAGAACGGCTCGACCGATTTGGCTGATTTTTTTTTTGTTGTGTTCGAAATTGTCAGGACAAAGTTTGTATGAAAGAAAATTTTGAAAAAATCTCGGAACAATAAAATAAAATGGCAAAAATGGCGTCACGATGTGACGTTGTTTAACAGTTCTCCTTAAATTGCACTGGGTTTTAAAAAATTATTGAGAATGTAACTTATGCCTGATAAAAATGAATTGTAAAATATGTATGAGTATAACTTATTTACATAAAATTATATCTTTTTTTCTTATCAGTGAACAGTAATTGTGTTTTTTTCTTTAGATTAGTGCACAATAAACATTTTATAAAATATTTGAAAACTGGATACATTTTAATTGTATGTCAAGGAAAAAATTGTAAAAACTTGGAACGGTTTTAATAACTGTTCTATGTAGCACAAACGTTAGTAACTTAAATAAAAACAGTTATAGTCCGGGCAAAATAGACAAAAAACATGCTCGTTTGGTGAAATTCTTATAACCGGGACTTCTTGGGCTTAATATTTAGCTAAAATTCAGTGGAATGCAATCATAAATTTGTGTGTATGTGGGAGGTGCGGAACCATTGTTTATATCGAGGATTAAAAAAAAAAGTGTTTTTTTTTTTTTAATTTTTTGCGATTATATCGGTAAGTGAGCCCCAAATCGACATGAGGTATACTTGTCGATTATGTTCCTGAGTAAATTTTACGAAAGGATAGGCTATTGCGAAAATTCGCAAAATGATTTAACATTGCAAAATTAATGGGTATAAATTCAATATTTGGTGTCATTTGTATTTAAATTATGCGGCCTATAGGGATGATTGTTTTATAGATACACAACCGTTGTTTATTTAATTTGTAATTTAACAAGGGCACCATCAGTATTTAATAAAGTTTGTATTCCTGAGAGAAAGGAAAATGGTAAATAATAAAATCCATAATGCAAATATTATTGACATTATTTTTCCAATGTGAGCCATAAATATAACTTGGAATCTAATAGTATTTTGAAATCACCTTCAAGATTTGTTACCCGATTTTGGTTGTTGCCATTTATGAAAACAGCGCTACGATTTAGTATAAACAATACAAAATTATATTACAGTTAATTTTCTTTTTGTGCTCTACAGACCCAATCAGTTTCAATTTTGCTGTAGCTTCTAGCGATCTTTTTTTCCAGATACATTGCTATCTTAATGTCATCCATGAAAGCAGTTAAATGTAATATCTTTACAACTATCTACATATTTGTAAATAAGAGGAAAGAAAATCTATATTAAACCCTTGAGGTATTTCTGAAAAAAACGTTAAGCGTCAGAATACTGTCGAAAGCCTTTAGAAAATCAGTGCATAAGACCCCAACAAGATCTAACTTATAAACATGTTCACCAATATAATGAATACAATTTATCGTACTGTTAAACATTAACTTTCCTTTTATAAAACTACTTTGGTCCTAACTTATAGTAATATTTCTAATTAATTGTACTATGGGGTGCAGCCGAGATACGTATCACATTTTAAAACATTATAGCGTCATCTGTGTTTAACCTAGAGAAATAATGTTAGGCGCATTCGAAACAGGAAGAAATAAGGTTTTATTTGAGCTAATAACAGGCCATCATGGCTGATTGAATCGTGAAGCAGCGCGCGTTCACGGTTGAAAACTTTTCGCAATAACGACTTGTATACCGCTATTGTAAGTGGTCTAAGTTAGTGTCGAAAGATCCTATTTTTACCGCGAAATTTCTACGATTGTCGATTAAAAACCTTCATGAATATACGTCAAAGAGCTAAAAAAGCCGCCGAGTTTCCCGAAAGAAGTGAGAACGTCTCCGAACATTTCTTGCGTGCAAAGGGCAATTGAATCAAGTCCCAGTTGATGCGCGCGAATGCACGCCAAAATCTGAATTTTTCTTATCGTACAGTGCGCCGAATTCTCCATTTCGATTTGAATTACCATCCGTAATAAAATTTTATATACACAATTGTTACGGATTATGTGGCTAGAATTGTTTTTTGCAAAGAGATGTTACTCAAGATTGACTCCGAAGAAATCCCTTTGAACTTAGTCTTAATAACCGACGAGGCTAATTTTGATTTTTACGACGACATAAATAAACAGAATCTTCGCCACTGGAGTGACGCAAATCCCCGTATTATTCATGAGGAACCCCTCTCCAATCGCCGGAGGTTGCTAGGAGTAGTGGCGTGGGGCATCATCGGTCCCTACTTCTTCCAAGGTAGGGTGAACAGTGATCGCTATCGCCGGCTGCTCATCGAGTTCATACGGCCGGAATTAGTGAAACAACGGAAATTATCAGAAAAGTAGTTTCAACAAGACGGCGCGACTTGTCATACATAAAACGAAACAATGGATTGGGTAAAGAAACTTTTTGGTAGCTAAATAATTTTGCATAACTCGTCGAATGAGTAGCCGTCACGTTACTCGGATCGTTCGTTTTGTGACTTATTTCTTTGAGGTTACCGCAAGTCAAAAGTTTACAAAAACAAACTGAAAGATCTAGTAAAACTTAAAGTGGCAATTGAACATTATTCCGAAGCGATTTCAACCACCATGTTAAAAAAGTTTTTCATAATTTCGTTCTATGAATGTGTAATTATGTTGAAAATCAGGGTCATCACTTGGATGATATTATCATTAAGACTACGAAATTGTCGGAATAAATGAATAGATGAAATAAACCCTAATTTCTTCCTCTTGCGAACGTGACCAAGATTATTTCTATAAGTTGAATACAGATGGCGCTATAACGTTCTAAAATGTGGTACATATCTCTGCCGCACCAGGTATATCTACATGTACAGAATAAATTAAAATATTTTTGTTGGTGCATTTAGAATTTCATTTGGTCTATAATTTTACATTTTCAATTTATCACCCTATTTAAGTATTACTATTATTTAGCCAATTTCTATTAACTTTGACGGCATAAACTCTTAATTGAAAAATTATATGAACACATATCAGTAGATGAATCAAGAAATTTTGTTAGTATCAAATAAATTCTTTATAGAACTATTTTTTCCACAATTATTTATAATTAGTAACAATTTGGATTCAGTTAGGGTTGTTAAAGAAGATAATCTACATTTAAAGGTGAAGTTTCGTTTGCCTAGAATTGTTACTTTTTTTTTTACTCACTTATTTGTTGTGCTGCATTAATTCTAATGAACTGTTTATTTATATATTTTCTTAAATGTAGTAATACTATAATACAATATTAAGTGATAGAGTAAATATGTACTTGAATTTATAGACTAACGTCATCATTTATCATGATACACAAATTATGATTTTTTTTAATATCATTAATTTAATCTTCTGGACAAATTAATATATATATGACAGGTTTCTTTTCCATATTTCCATCATATAAGTTATTGCGTTTTTTTCACACTACTGTGGTTCATTCCGATAAATCTAGCAAAAATTTTTTAACTATGTAGTAAACAATGAATATAAGTATGCTGAACACTAGTAGAACAAAACCAATGACATCTAATAACAGGAATTCATAAAATGGCATATCAGCAGATTTAACTTTCAGATGTTCTGCTCTCTTGTGTCGTACTAAATATTCCATCCAATATACCGCTGTGTCCAAAGGCGACATTGGCCGATCCTTAAATATTTTTGATAGCGTCTGCATATTCGTGTAATACCTATGAAGAACAGAAAGAATTAAAAACAAAACATGATTAATACAATAACCTCGATGAGAAATTTTCAATACCTTTAAAGTTTAACTAAAATAATTATCAAATTCAAATAAAATTGGCTATTCAAAAACCATTATCAAACATTTATCTAATACAGATTTATATTAAATATGTATATAAACAGGTCCAGCTCGTGCTCTTATTTCCATATTTATATTCATGTCTCTTTTACTTGGTTAGAAAATAAATAGTGATAATTGCATTTAACTTATTACAAATTAGAAGTAGCTGAATAATTATTGCCGAGAAAATTTGTTTTCTAAATATCTTTCTTTCGTTTTTGGATCAAGCATAATGCTTGATCATTTAGTTAAGTGTATCTTCTGTTCCAGAACTAATGCTGCTATTAATTGTGTTATTACTAAATGAATCAAATTTAATGGCGTGTTTTGATGACTTATATTCTCCATAAATCTTCGTTTTAGATCTCTTTGCTATATACGCGTAGTTATTGGAGTATCAGCATGCAGTTTTTGGATTTTTAAAGGATATAATATGTTTTGCTTTTCTGTTGACCGTTTTTTTATTATATTAAATCTAATTTATTACACATTCACTCCTTCATTTCTGTTATATATTTCTCCATCGTAAATCATTTCTCAATTTGGTTAGTGACTCTACCAGCTCATTTCTGCGAATATTAGTAAGGCTTGGGATTTATTTTAATTTCACAATAACGTTTCGTGTACATAATACATTTATCAACTTTCTGATTTCCATACACCTTTTTCAAACTAAGGTTACACATTTAGTTCTGTTGGTAAACTTAATAAATTTAGCAATAAAAGTATTTCTGTTTCTACTTTTTTAAATATAATGTAGTGCTAGATTAAGTAAAATCCACCATAAATGAAGACTCGACATAAGGAAATTAGCAAATCCTTCATATTTTTTTGTTTGCACTGAAAGTCAATATGTATCGTCTAAGTAATATGTATTCTCTGCGTTTCCTTTGTGGGATTTTCGTTCTTTTATGTTTCGCAGTTTTTCTGTTAGCGCGTTTTTTTCGATTTTATGCCGCTCTCTGTGTACGCTTCTGTTTTTTTTTTTTTTTATAAGTCGTTATCTGTTTTTATGTCTCCTTTGTCACAGTTGTGACCCGATGTGTTTTTTTTTGTTTTTTTATTTATTTTTATTTACCTATTTCTCGTATGTTTTTATATAAACGCTCAATACCCATAAAAAAAAATAAATAAATAAAAAAAAAAAAATTATTTATCTAAACTATCACCCTTAGCAGTTGATGATTACTCCTTGTGGAAGTGTACCAAAACTATTAGGCAACCGAATAAACATATTCTTCCGGTGAAACATGGTAACGGGTCTTGGGCGAAAGATCGTAAGCAGAAGTCGAATTTATTTTCTGAGTACCTGGCAACCGTGTTTAAGCTGAACATAAAGGCAAACACGGACAGGGAAATACGTGCATTTATAACCAGTCCATATGGACCATCTTCAGCAATAAAATCAGCCTCTCCTCACGAAGTTGGGTGTCTGCTTAAAACGCTGAAAAAGAAGAAAAGCCCAGGTTTCGACTTAATAAACGCTGAATTATTAAATAAACTTCCGCGGAAAGCTATAGTACTGCTCACTTTTATATGTAACGCGGTATTTCGCATACAATATTTTCCGGTACAATGGAAGTTTGCGCAAATCGTAATGATTCCGAAACCTGGTAAAGATCCTCACTCTGTAACGTCTTATCGTCCGATTTCCTTGTTGCCTGTTTTATCGAAGGTAATGGAAAAATTAATATTAAAAAGGTTGCAGCCTTATATGCAGTCAACTGATGTAATTCCGCAACATCAGTTCGGCTTTTTAAAACACCATTCTACGATTGATCAACTGCATAGGGTGGTTAGTGTAATTGGAAATAGTTTAGAAACAAAAAAAGTATGTACTGCGGCATTTCTCGACGTTCAACAGGCTTTTGATGAAGTTTGACACGATGGCTTATTGTACAAACTAAAATGTTTGTTCCCGAGTAATCTTTACCTGTTGCTAAAGTCATACCTTGAAGATCGACATTTTCAAGTGCATTACGAACATACCCACTCAGAAATACATCCGGTTTTAGCAGGCGTTCCTCAGGGTTCTGTGTTGGGCCCCACGCTGTACTTGTTATACAAAACAGCAGATTTTCCTGCGACAGAGAATGTGCAGGTGGCTACATTTGCGGACGACACGGCACTGCTGTCATCACATGAAGATTCGAAGGTAGCTAGCAATAATCTGCAAAATGCTCTTACGAAGGCGGAAACATGGTTTAAAAAATGGAAAATCGGGATAAACGAGATCAAATCGGTGAATATCCATTTAACCAACCGAAAAGTTGAAGTCCCACCCGTTAAGATCAATAACACAGATCTTCCTGTGCGAGCAACAGTCACGTATTTAGGTTTGCACTTAGACAGCCGATTGACGTGGAAACATCATGTACAGGTTAAAAAGAAAGAATTAGATATCTGGGTTAAAAAAATGTACTGGCTGATAGGGAGAAACAGTGTACTGACAACGGATAACAAACGTCTAATATACACAACAATTCTAAAACCTATCTGGACGTACGGGGTTCAACTTTGGGGTTGCGCTAAACCGTCAAACTTGAAGGTAATACAAACTTCTCAGAACAAGATCCTTCGGTTGATAACCAAAGCACCCTGGTATGTTACTAATCTAACATTACATCGAGATTTTTGTACATATTATGTAGCTGATGTTATCAAAGTTCACGCTAAAATACACGCAGACAGACTCGATTCTCATCCGAACACTCTTGCTAGAGGATTGCTAGATGTTACCGATGATATAAGAAGTCTAAAACGCCAGAAACCGCAGGACCTAGTTTAAGGTCGGTGCAAATCGGGTAGGTGCCATTGGGTACTCCTCCCTTTATGTTTAATTTCATTCATACATATTGCTAAATGTCCTTAATGGACAACTCGTAATAGTATATTATTAATAAAAAAAAATTAAAAAAAATATGTTTTTATATTATTTTTTTATCTATCTGTTGTTATGCGTTTTGTCGGTTTTTCCTGTTTAGAGGTAGGTTTTCTGTTTTGATTTGGGTTTTTCATGATTTTCGATTCTTATTTTATTGTTATTTTCGATCGCAATTTCCACTCTGTTCTTCAGTTTGCTTTTGATGATGGTCAGTGTAAGCTGGTCGAAACGTTAAGCGAAATTTATTATTACAATATTTTGTCTGTTTAGTTTTGCAACTCTATTTTTTAATATTACATTTTATGCTTTTCATATTTGTTTCTTCTATATGCTATCTGCAATACAGTCTGCTGATATTAATATTTTATTTTTTCGGAATTTTTCAATGAAACCTAGAGTTCTTGAAATAACTATTATTTCCATCATAAATAATGAAAAATATCTTTAAAGCCAAAAAACCGCCGAAACTGTCACTCGCACTGATAAATATACCAAGCAGTGAAAACGCATCCACATAAGCTCCCAGCTCTTCACATTAACGGCCATCGGTATCTTTAACTATTACTGGAAGCAATTCAAATTGGCCAAAGAGTAAGACTACAAGTACAGGTAAAACACACTTGAGTTCTAATGTAGCACAACATACATACATAGCTCCCTGCGAAACTCGATTAGAGTAATGTAGTGCACAGTCACTACCAACCGCTAATAGTTCCCAGATAATCAGTAATATTTCTCATTTAATACCACTCACTGATAACTGGATTACAAACAGCAACTCACTAAACGATCATTTCTTTTCATTACCTAGCGCATCTTCAGATAGTACATGTACTGTTTATAATGTTACAATTAATAATCGTGCCTAATTTAACAACGACTATTTCAGACAAATTAAAAATGGCAGCTAAATCCATAAAAAAAAAAAAACAAAAAAAAAATCTTTCCTTCGCGTAGCAAAAAGATCCTTCTGATTATCAAATTTGTTTCGTTATAGGAGGAACAATTGTTTTCATTAATTTCTTCTTTCTTTGTTAGAGACTATTCTGCGGCTTTAAAAAAACAGACCGGTAGCTCAGTTAACATTGTAGCCGGTTCGAGAATTAGTAATGACCGAGTTTTGTTATTCTTGAGTGGCGTCGAAATCACGAACATATTTTTCTCGAATGGTGGAACAATAGAGTTAGGGAATCGATTTATACCGACGCCCAGCCGCAAAAACCAAGCAAGTAAGCCACTATTATCTATTCTTTTTTTTTGGGGGGGGGGACGCCAACCAAGGGCAATGACCCATCATCAAAAAATTACGAAAGCAGAATTAAATTTTGATATATAAAGAAATAGAGGAAATGAACTCCGCTAAGATTGGAACAACGTCTGGTGAAGGAAAGGAAAGTATGTAGGAAGCACAAAAAGGAGTAGGTAGTTTTAGGTGGCGAAGCTTAGTGTAGAGGAGGGAACGCTCCTGTACAAGAAGAGAGCATATCTAACGCATCACTTACAGTATCCAACCATAATCTCACTACTATTTATCCGTCATCTTAAAATTAAAGCTTCTGTCTTTGCTAGTAATTCTTTGTGTAAACCCTTCAGATTCCAAATTTGACTTTGTTCTTAGTTGACGTAGACAGGTATTTATATACCAAGATAATTTCGTAGAGATTGCTGTGTCTTTTTTAATTAGCGCCAACAAGAGAAAACGAAGCGTATTCTTACGTCCAGAAAATCGCAGCTTTAATTTATGCTAACATGGCCTCCACAGAAAAACACGCACCCGGTCACAGAATAGTTTCAGAACAGAATAACCTCATTTCAAATAACTAAGAAAACCTTTTCCAGAGTGAGTTATCTATGACAAGTCAAGGCAAATTAATTTTTTCAATCGGCCATTAGAATAAGACATAGGATGAAACAAAAGAATTTCTGTCATAGATCAGCGTATCTGTTCCTCGTTTAATCAAGATAACCTCTCTTCGTTTAATAATGAAAATATTTTCTAGTTAGTCAAAATAATTCGCACCTCGTAAATCCTAATAATTTACCACAACTAAATTATGAGCATATTTCTTAATTGCACAAGTTATCTCATTCCCTTACACCCGAAGCTCCATGTAAGACAACAATCTCAAAACAGCAATACAGCCGACCAATTTTTTTTTTTTTTTTTTTTTCCCATCACAACTGACCGGTTTTAGTGGTCATTTAGCGATTAATTTATTGCGATAAAGAATGTTTTGTGAAGGGGTAGTACTCAGCAGTACTCCCTCTGAACTTTATAATGGCTGGACAAGGTCTAGAGGCTTATTTCGCCACAGTCTACGTATTTCACCGGAGTTATCCAGCAGATTGTTAGCAAGTGGGTTCATATGGATGCTAAGTCGGGCAACATGTTTATTTGCTTGTTTTTTGATTTCATCCTCCACAGACATGACATTCAAGTCATTATGGAGGGTATAATTTGAGACGTACCAGGGGGCTGCAGTAATGGTTCTCAGTACCCTATTTTGATATCGTTGTATTTTCTGTAAATTCGATGTTTTTGCGCAGCCCCACAGCTGTATACCGTACAGCCAGATCGGTTTTAGAGCTATTTTATATAATAGAGTTTTATTGTCTAACGATAAGCCCGATCCCTTAGCCAACAACCACGACATGGTTCTAGTTTTAAACCTCAAATGCTCCATTTTTTTTTGAATGTGAGTACCCCAGGTCAGCCTAGCGTCCAAGTGCATGCCTAAATATTTTACGTTATTGGCATGTGGTATTACGACGTTATTTATTTTGATTGGCAGGCGTTCAATTTTTCGATTTGTGAATGAAATATGCGTCGACTTACTTTCATTGATTACTATGCGCCATCGTTTTAGCCAAGTTTCCACATGCCGAAGTGACTCCTGCAGTTTTTCTGTGGCTGTGTTTTCACACTTATCAACGGCCAGGATGGCTGCGTCATCCGCGTACAAAGCTACTTCTGTATTATCCAGCATCGGGAAGTCGGTCGTGTAGATCAGGTACAATATTGGACCCAGAACGCTCCCCTGTGGAACCCCGGCCCTTACCGGAAAAATATCTGAGTATTCATCGGTTATTTTCACTCGAAAATATCTTTCTTGTATATATGATTTAAATAGTAGATAGAAGGAGTGAGGAAGCAGAAGTTTAATTTTATACAATAATCCTTGATGCCATACCCTATCGAAAGCCTGCTGGACATCCAGAAACGCGGCCGTACAAATATTCTTGTTTTCCAAGCTATTTTCAATAATCTTTGTTAATCTGTGAACCTGTTCTATAGTGTTATGGTTCTTACGAAAGCTAAATTGAAAATCGGGAATAATTGTATTGTTAGATAATATTGGAAATAACCGTTTTAAAATTAATTTTTCCAGTATCTTTGAGAGGAAGCCGACCAATAAAAGTAAAAATGTTATCGACCACAGTGACGAGTTTAAGGTTCAGGTCCCAGTAGTGCGGTTCCTGGATGAGTACAACTAGACGCGGCAGGAAAAACTAAGCCCTCAACTATTAAAAAGAAAAACCCTAGCCAGAGTGAAATTAATAGAATAACAGACACACTGAAGCGCCTCTTTTTTTTTTTTTTATTATTATTATTTTTATACTGGGTGTTTTTAATTGCTATGATTATTACACCCAGTGTCAGGTAGGTATTTTAAATGCTGGTTGTTAAGTTTAGTTTTCTAATCAGGGTAAGAATTTTTTTAATTTCGTCTTG
Source organism: Icerya purchasi (assembly GCA_039619475.1). Classification (NCBI taxonomy): domain Eukaryota; kingdom Metazoa; phylum Arthropoda; class Insecta; order Hemiptera; family Monophlebidae; genus Icerya; species Icerya purchasi. Next base: position 395,890,087 of record CM077116.1, read on the forward strand.
GTTGTCAGGGATGGTTGTATTATTTAAAGGGATTTTTAGTTCTAGACGCATTTGATTAATGTTAGGGCATTCGTAAAGAAGGTGTTTGACTGTGATGGGGGTGGAGTTGCAGAACTGACAAGGGGGTTTATCGACTTTTTGGAAGAGGTAATTATGGGTGAGTTTCGTATGTCCAATTCTAAGCCTGGTGATTATTAATTCTTCTTGACGATTTAGTTGGGAAAGGTTTTTCCAAGGTTGTACGGATTTTTTATGTTGAAATAATTTGTTATGGGATTTTGTGTTCCATGATGTTTGGCAATTAGATATTTCGGTTTGATTTAGTAAATGTTTGATGTCCATGGCTGTGGTGGAGGTTACAGGAGAGGTTGTAGAGGCGGTTTTGGCCAGGTTATCTACTATTTCGTTTCCCTGGATTCCGATATGACTGGGTATATACATTAATTTTATATTAATATTTCGAGATCTTAGCTTGTTTAGTTGTTGGTGAATATCTTGGACAAATTTGTCTATTGAAAAAATGTTCAGGATAGATGTTAGTGAGCTTACTGAGTCGCTTTGGATTAGATAATTTTTGCTTTTTTCTTTCGTTTTTATGCTTTTCAAACAGTGAAAAATTGCTATTAATTCAGCTGTATAGTTGGAAGAGCATTTATGCAGTTTGAAGTTTTTAACCTCTCCATTGATAGAAAAAGAATATCCAGTATATTGATTTCCGATTTTTGGCCCATCTGTAAATCATGGCACATAATTTGGAAAGTTAGTAACTTTTTCGTGATAACGATTTTTAATTATATAGTGTGGGTCTTCGGATTTACTGTAGTTTATTAAAGAAAAATCTATGTCTGGGGTTTGTAATAACCAGAATGGAAATTTTGGATATTCTTGGTTCAGGTTTCAAAAAATTGAGCTCATTATTTTTTAGAAAAGACAGAAAATTGGTGATTGGTTTTTCAGCCTGCCGCGAAGGGTTTTTAATATACGAATTTATCAAGTTTTGTATTGGATTTGTTGGGTTAGTTAGAGCAGATAGGAGGAACCTGTTTGTGATCAAATTTTTCCTAAATTGTGAGGGAAGTTCAGCTGCTTCGCAGAAAATACTATCTATTGGTGAGGATGATAAAGCTCCAATATACATTCGTATGGCTGCGTTTTGTATTGGTTTTATGATGGCCAAGGTTTTGTCGGATACGTTATTGAGAGCTGGATATCCATATTCGATTTTACTCCGAATGAGAGATCTATATAATTGCATTAGTAATTTTCTGGATGGATCGTATTTGGGCTTATTAATAGTTTTAATTATATTGAGGGTTTTCATTAAGTCTTTTTTAAGTCCTAGATAGTGAAGAGTCCAAGATAATTTACTGTCAAAGGTTAGCCCAAGAAATTTAGTATATGGTTTGACTTCGAGAGTACGTCCATTGAATTTAAGAGTTGGTTTTTGGGATTTATACTTTCTAGTAAATAAAACACAGTGGGTTTTAGATTCTGAGAAGACTAATCCATTTATATCCGCCCATTTTTGGAGAAGATCTAAGGTGTCTTGTATAACTTTTTGAGCAATGTTTAAGTTATTTGTACATATTGAGATGTTTATGTCGTCTGAAAAAATTCTTAGTGACACTGGACGTGGGACAATTTCTTTTATGCTGTCTATAAGTAATATGAATAAGATAATGCTTAACACTGATCCTTGTGGAACACCGTTTTCATTAGTGTGTAAGTGGGAATATGTATTAACTCTTACCTTAAACGTTCGGTCAGTGAGAAAGTTTATAATGAAGAATCCGAGGTGTCCTCTTATTCCAATAAGATGAAGTTTTTGAATAATTTTGAAACGCCAAGCTTTGTCATAGGCTTTTTCGAGGTCGAAGAAGATAGACAGTACGCTTTGTTTGCTGTGGAATGCATTCAGGACTTCGTTTTGGAGGCTGAATAGATGATCTACGGTTGACCTTTTTTTTCTAAAACCACTTTGGCAGGTGCTTAACGCTTTATTTTTGTCGATGTACCAGATTAGACGTTTACTAACCATTTTTTCTAATATTTTGCACGGAACTGGTGTTAGGGATATTGGACGATAACTAGACGCAAGGGAGTTATTTTTTCCAGGTTTCAGGATCGGAATTATCGTAGCTGTTCTCCAAGAGGAAGGGAAGGAATCCGACGTCCAGATTTTATTGTAAAGATTTAAAAGGTTTATTTTCGATTGGTCTGACCGATGTTTTAGCATAAACGGGTGGATGTCGTCTGGACCGGGAGAGGAGTTTTTGATGTTGTGATTTAATACCTGGTTAAGTTTTTCAATAGAAAAGACAGCGTTGTATTCTTCTGAGTTATTTGACTGAAAATTTAATGGACTTGATTCTATGGACGATTTGAGATGTTGGAATGTGGGATGATATGAATTTGTCGCGGAAACTTTCGCGAAATTTTGTGCTAGGTGGTTTACAATATCATTTGTACTAGTTAAAATATTGTTTTCCAGTTGGATATATGGGATATTTAAAGATGTGAAGGAACCTTTGAAGATACGTATTTTTTCCCACGTCAGATTAATGTTATTGTACAATTGACTTCATCAAATTTGTCCAGCTTTCTCTTTGTTTGAATAAATTTATTTGACGTGCACGGGCGCGTTTTATCTTAAAGTTTATTAAATTTTCTTGTGCGGGATTTCTTTTAAACTTACGTAAAGCTTTTTTCCTGTCATTAATTGCTATTTTTAGTTCATCGCACCACCATGGTACTTTTTTTTTTGGAGTTTTATTGGATGATTTTGGAATGCTATCTTGGGCTGTTTTTATAACGGAATCAGTAAACATTTTGACAATAGTTTCGACCTCGTTCACCTCAAAAAATTCAGGAGTTTCGTTTGAAAACTCTGATTGTTGAAATAAGTCTCTCTATAAAGGTTCCAATTTGCTTTATTTATTTGCCATTTGGGTTGTTTACGTGAAGTTTGGTTTTGGGTTTGAAATGGCATGCAAATACTAATGGGAAAGTGATCAGTAAAGTACAAATCATCTTGTACTGACCATTGTAGCAAATGTGCTATATTTATAGAAGAAAATGACAGATCGATTGCCGATGTATTGCCGTTTGATTAGTTGAAATGCGTGTGGGAGCCATTATTTAAAAGAAATGTATTATTTTTTGTTAAGAATTTATCTATAATATTTCCGTGATTATTTGAAGAGCTTGATCCCCATGTGTATGAGTGTGCTTTAAAGTCACCTAACACTATATATGGAGAAGGGAGTTGCTTAAATAGTTGCTCTAGCTCGTCGACAGTTATTTGTTGATGGGGAGGGATATAGATACTACAAATAGTGAGTTTCTTGGGAAAAAAGTAAGGTGTGTCAATAGAGATGGCTATTGCTTGAAAATTTCCTAATTGAAGATTTATCTGGGTAGATGTTGTAGTATTTTTTACCAACAGGGCGGTTCCACCGCAGTATATTTATCCTCCTGGGTAATCAAAACGGTATATATTATAATTTTTGAGTTTAAATTTGTGATGCGGTCGTAGGCGAGTTTCTTGGATAGCAACTACTGTTGGGTTGTGTTTGACTAGTATCGTTATTAGTTCACCGAAATGCGTTTTTACGCCACTTATATTCCACTGAATTAACTGCATGTTTTTTGTTTTTTTTTGGTTTTTTTTTGTTTGTTTTTTTACCCTTTTTTAAATGAAAAATTAAAATTTAGGGGTATTGTTAGAAGCGATGGGAATTTTTTTTTTTTTTTTTTTTTCAAATACGCGCGTACGACAATCTATCTACTTACAAACGTTATTTAGCATAAAAGTTACAGCTTATCTATGAAATATAACTATATGTACAATGGTGATAATTCGACGATGTGATTTTCGGTTTCGCGTACTCTATTAACAATATGATCTACTGTAAATCGGAATAAAGCGGTACAATCGATGCGCTCTCTACTAATTGCGATCAGATTATTTTTATTGTGTTTGTGTGTCTGACTCGTATGTAGATCCGTATTCATCTGTTTTATTATCAGACAATTTTTCTTTATTTGAATCGACGTGTTGGTTTATTAGTTTTTTCCTTAATTTAGTGAATCTGGTTTTCATTGTTCTAGTTTTTATGAGCGGGTAGTTTTGTTCCAAAATTTGAATTACTGCTTCAATATTCTCGGTGAACTGTAAAACCGTTTCGAGAGGGTTTCTTTGGCCTTTGACCACGTTCATCATTAGCCGAAAGTTTGCGAAAGAAATAGGATATTCATTCTCTTTCAATTTATAATTTTCTTCGATGGGTTTGAGTAGTTCAGTTATCGAAGTGGGATCCTTTTCAATTTTCATTTTTTTGGTTTTTTTCTGTTTCTTCTGGGGCGACGTAATAGAAATTGGTAGATTCATTGCTGATTCGGAATGGTTTAATTCTACTAGTTTATATTCAATACTCTCTGTGGGAGTCGGTTGTTGAGGGATAACCTTTACTTCATTATCGATATTTCCTGAACTATTTAACGATGTGGTATCGGATGGAGGTGGTCTCTTTTTAGAGTGGTTTATGGGTGTTATAATCTCTTTGGTTTCATCAACGATATCCATGCTTGTATTGTTTTCGGGTACGGTTTGTGATTCGTCTTTTTCGTCTTGATTGTTGTAGGAGAATTCGCAGTTTTGAGAAGTATGCCCGAATTGATGGCACACGTAACATTTCGCTTGGGCATCATTGAAGAATACCCGGTAGTTTTCATCATCATATGTGATAATTTCCGAGAGAAGTAGTTTTTCGGACATTTCTAGCGGAATGTAGACGAATCGTTTCTCAGAGAGGAGGTTTGTTAGTCCTTCTTCTTGTGTTAGTCGGAGAAATTTCATTTGCGAAAGAGGAGCAACACCATGCGATTTCATCAGTTTTATTATCTCTTCGTGTGATACGTGTGGAGGTACGTTGGTGATTATTATTTTTTTATCATTTCGTTCTTGGATGTACCATCTAGCTTTAATTTGTTTGTGTACTACTTCAACTTCGCCACCGTCGTTCATGAATTTTTCGGCAATTTCTCTGGTTTTGATGTACATTCTGATGCGGTCTTTTGAAATTTTCATGCAGTGAAGTATATTACCTGCTCCACCGATTTTATCTCCTACTTTCCTTGCGTAGTATGTTGCCGGGACTCCGATGATGTAAGGAAAGATACTAGCTTGATGTTTAGAGGGAAAAGTATCAACTTTGAGAATAGCAGAGAAGGTTTTACGGTTTGATTCCGGTCTGTAGTCAGAACCGGATCCAGTTTGAGTTGTTGTCATTGTCTATGGAACTCCGGCTCGGTCCAGCCAAGACCGGAGCGGAAGGGAAGATCGTAGTACTTACGGTAAAAATAACCGACTGTACCGCTACAACGATAGAGAACGGTAAAGATTTTGTAATAAATATGGTACTTACGATTTGTTAATCGATTTATTCAGTTGCGACGTTAAAGATTTTATCTGCGACGCGTTAGGGATAACATAGAATACCACGAACCGTAGTGAACACGTTTACATCGTAACACGTTATCACAAAAACTGGAAGCGCCTCTTTCAAAGCAAATAAAATTTAATCTTGAAAAAACTTTAAATTAAAAATAGAAATTTTGATCTGATTTCTTTTTTAATTTCACGTCAAATTCCTCTTCTACCATTGACCTTGCATTCTATCTGACACTAATTCTTCCTAGATTTTCGGCCTACGTAGTGGAAGACTTTCATTCCTGTGATTATTTCCCCATTATTATTTTTTCTATCGCTAATACGTTTTATTCTAAATACCCACACATTAACCGTTTAAGTTCTTTAAAATAAAGTGGAAGTTGTATTCAGAGAAGATTTTATAGTCACATACTTAAGAGAACCTGAAAATGTTTTTCTAAGCAATCTATAGGGTGCCAATACCTAATACATCCTCAAAGTACCTCCGTCATAGAGTACCATGGGGTGATGTGATGAAATTCACCAAGCAATCCAAAACAGAAAAAAACTACTTTCCTCCAGTGAAAGCAGAGTGTATTATTGGTCTATCTTTCTTTCTGAACTTAATTTTTCTCTTAATAATAAATTAAAAGGGAGTACATCGGGTGAAGATTCGATCCACCTCTTTATACACATTTCTGGTCATACTAAGTTATTTTTTCTTGAGATGTACAACCATATTTAGGAGACGGGAACCATTCCATTCCCCTGGAAAATAGCAGTGGTTATTTCAGTCGTGAAACTTAACAAAGATCCCTTGTTAGTCAAAAGTTATCGTTCGATTTCCCTATTAAGCGCTACATCTGATACTCGAGAAAGGGTGGTCAACAGATGTTCCCTTTCCTTCTTAGTAGGTAATAATGTCCTTTCACCTTGTTTAGCCGGATATCAAGTCACTTGGTCAGCTTATTGAGGTAAATGTTAGGGTTTTTCATAACCATCTTCTTTAACATTAAAAAGCTTACGATGGTTTGTTACGGTACAGCTTGATAGTCAAATTAAGAAGATTGGACTAGCTGGAAAGATGATAAAATTCATCGAGAACTTCCCAATGAACCGAGGTATCAAAGTTAAAGTCGGTTCTATTTGTCTGAAATGTATTCATATAGAGAATGACATTCTTTAAAATTCCAACCTTGATGAAAGTACGGATGTTGCTGGAATGTGAATATTATTTATATTTGTGAGGTATATTTTTGGCCATCTATTGAAGAAGATTTGCTTCTCTGCACTCCTTCGGAACCCAACACAACTGGAGACGAAATGTTCATTGTAATAGATTGTTACATGAGGAAACACAACATTATTAGTCGCCCAAAATAATAATATTACAATGGAATGTAAATGTCTTTGCACATAGACGGGAGCAAATCCTAAGGCTGATCCGGGAGGACAATGTCCCCATTTTATGTCTGCAAGAAACAAACTTCAGAGATAATGGAACGGAAAAAATCAAAAACTTCGAAATCTTTTATAAAAACAGAATAGACGCAGCAAGAGCAAGTGGAGGAGTAGCAATCTATGTAATCCCAGCCACAATCTGCAATATAAATACAAATTTGGAAGCCTTCGCAGTCCAAGTCCGAACCCCTAGCCTAATAACTATCTGCAATCTATACATTCCGAATGCCACACCTCTCGACAATTCTGACAGCCTAAACCACCTGATCCGTCAGCTTCCTGAACCCTTTATTATAGTTGGAGATTTCAACAGCCACAGCCTACTCTTGGGTAGCAAGAATACAAATAAAGAGGAAGTATAATTGAAAAATGGATTGAAGATAACGACTTAGTAATTCTAAATGATGGAAGTCCTACCCAATTTTGTTCGGCGTCAGGAAACTGCAGTTCAATTGATCTTAGTATTTGCTCAGCCAGACTAGCGCACCTTATAAATTGGAGGGTAGATGAGTACCCTAGAGACAGCGATCATCATCCTATTTACATAGAACTGAACAATCGTACTTCCAATACCAGCTCTAGAGAAGAGCAATCTACCTGGAATCTTAATAAAGCTGATTGGGACCTCTTCGCAGAGACAATGGATGACTACACAACTGAAGTTGAGGGTAGTAACGACGACCTTCCTGGATTACAAATGTTCGAGAACTTCATTACGCAGTTGCATAAAGCAGCGAATTTAGCCATTTCGTACAAAAAAGGCCATTATCGACACCCCAAAGTACCTTGGTGGAATAAGAAATGATGGAATGCCATCAAAAGGATTCAAGGAGGCAAGAAAGCTTTATTCACATCAGTTATCTTTAATGAGAGCAACGAAGCCATAAACTCCATCTAAAAAATGGCGGAATTGCTGGACGAATCATTCTCCAAAAACTCAAGCGACAACAATTATTCCAAAAAGTTCTTAGAGTTCAAAAATAAAACGGAAAGGGAACAATCATTTAACGACTACACGAACATCAATGAAACACCTTGGAATCAATGCCCGATCAACCGAGAATTTTCGATACAAGAACTCAATACAGCAATCAGCACCTGTAAGTCTAATTCCCCGGGCCCAGATGGCATACCACTAGCTCTACTTAAGCACATAAACTTAAGTAGTAACTCGCATTTATTAAAAATCTACAACAACTTATGGGAAAACCATCAATTTCCAGTAATATGGAACAAAGCAATAGTTATTCCCATTGCCAAACCTAACAAGGACAGTACAAGAGCGACGAACTACAGGCCCATCTCCTTAACATGTATAACCTGCAAAATTATGAAGAAAATAGTAAACCGTAGATTAGTATGGTTCTTGGAATCTCAAAACATCCTGTTACCAGCACAAAATGGATTCAGATACTCCCGGCCCACTTATGATCATCTAAGTCATCTGGAAAAAATAATATACAAAGCTTTTGCTGAAAACCACAACGCAATTATGATGAATATTGATCTGGAAAAAGCATATGAAACAGTTTGGAGACACAGGGTGATACACATATTAACCCAATTAGGGTTAAAAGGGCCCATAATAGCCTTTATTATTAAATTCCTGGAACAAAGACAATTCCAAGTCAAAATAAAGGGACACCTTTCCAAAAACTTCGTCCTAGAAAACGGAATACCACAAGGTACTGTATAGCTGTCACACTCTTCCTGATAGCCCTTAATGATGCAATCAAGCTTGTAAGGACACCTGCAGCAGGGTTGTGGTTTGCCGATGATGGTACCATTATATGTACCGGTGGAAATATTGATACGTGCGCGGAAGTGCTTCAGGACGCACTCAACAAGATGCAAGAATGGTGCGATCTATCAGGATTTAACTAAACAAAACTGAATTTATGGTATGCTCTAGATCCAATAATAGTAAAAACATACGCCCGCATATTGGATTAGGTAATTCACAGATTCGCCAAGTGGAATCGATGAAGATATTGGGAATGATATTCGATGAAATTAAGCATGACGTTAAATAATTTTTTTTTCATTGTATCGTTAAATTCGAGTATTTACCTGTTGTCATAAATAATATTATGTAGAGCATCGAATAGAGCGTCGTAGGTAAGCGTATCGAAATCCAAATAAATAGCAGCTCCTTTTTCCTGTAGAATGTTGATGTTGGTATACTGATCGAACATAAATGGAATACCTACAACCGGAGTGCCTGTGTGGATAGCTTCGTATGTACCGAATATTCCGCCGTGACTAATGAATGCTTTTACTTTCTTATGTTCTGAAAAAATAAAATAATTCGACTTAAATTAACGCGGAATATTTAAAATTGTTTCTGTAATTTAATATTTATTAAACCCGTGTTCACACTCCTTTACTTAATCGTATAAAATAAACGTAAAATAAATTAATCTCGAACTTATTAATAAGTGAAAACGAAAAAGAAAAAAAAAGTATGGTGATAAGAAGAGTTGCCTTCTACTTTCTTCTTCGTTTCATAATATTGTAGACACGATTGAGAAAGTCTTTTTTTTTTTTTTTTTTTTTTGGGAACGCCAACCAAGGGCAATGACCCATCATCAAAGAATTACGAAAACAGGATTAAATTTTGATATATAAAGAAATAGAGGAAATGAACTCCGCTAAGATTGGAACAACATCTGGTGAAGGAAAGGAAAGTATGTAGGAAGCACAAAAAGGAGTAGGTAGTTTTAGGTGGAGAAGCTTAGTGTAAAGGAGGGAACGCTGCTGTACAAGAAGAGAGCATTCAAAAAGGATATGATTTGCATCACAAACACAGTCATGATCCGAGGGATGAAAATTACAGTATGGGGAAGTAACAATAGAAAAACGAAAGAGAGACGAAGGAAGACAATTATGGTTGAGACGAAGACGTGTTATGGAGGAAATAACGGAACGACTGAAACCAGGGAAATCAACAAACCAGGAACGTGATGAAGGAAGAGGTTGCAAGAGTTTGTAAAAGGAATGAGGATTGGAAAAGGAGGTAATGTAGGTGTCCGACCATGATTTGAGGTGTGCTCGTTTGGATGGAAAGAGGATTGAGAAAGTCAATTTGTCTTTGGATATGTTAGAACGATCTCTTTCTCATTTCATCTTTCTATTTCCCCTTCAAAATCTTTCCGTATTGTTTTTTCTCGTCTTTTTTTTTTTTATGTATTTTTTAACGCGTCAACTACGAACACTAATCTAGCGCAAGTAAAATTTTTGCATATTTTCAGTGTGCAGCGGCGGGATTGTAACTTGGTTCTACCCGAACGAAATCCCACTACCTACCAACTACGCCATGGTTAATTCGCATATCTTTCAACTCTAAATGTAAATAAATCCATACCTGTTTGTTAATATTTATAAATATTAAATAAATAAATATCTCAATGACAAACAAAAATAGGTATGAAATAATTTACTACAATAAATTAAAATAAATACCTTATTTTAATTTGTTATAATAAATTATTTTATACTAATTTTTATTGGTTATTGAGGTATTTATTTATTTTATCTTTAAACTCTATTCAAATTTTTCGTAAAGATAAATTTTTTTATCTCGGTGTATTTCTTAGCAATCGTTATTCATTTTCTTTCTATATTTGCTTTTAAAAGACTGAATCTGCTGAAAGTTCTTTTTTCCGCAAAAGTGAAAAGGCGATTATACAAATTTACAATTCGTTTTAAATTTGACTATTGGTTCTTTATCTGTAGATGTGCTTCTAAATTGATTCTTCTAAGCTGTTTGTTATTCAAAATTCTTGCCTTCGTCTCTGTCTCAGTGCTTTTAAATCTTCTTCAGTACCGGAACCTCTTGCTAAGTCATACACGTATCCTTTTTTTATTTGCGGATCCTATTGGCCTATCGTTTGCTTTCTAAATGTTTACAATTGACAGCTTTTAGGCTCATCCTATTTCACCTCTCTATTTCACAAGACTGGCACTTTCCTCCTAAAAAAATTCCTATTCTTACATATACTTCTTTGCGTTTGAGTTATTTTTCACCTTTTATTATTTATTCTTATAATCTTCCTTGCTTTTCCTTCAACTTTTTTGATCATTCTCACCCTCCCAAAATATTCTAATCTCTTCTTGTTCTAAATCTCTTTTCATTATAATAGTCATGCAGGGTTTCCACAATGCAATCAGGTCCTTATTTCCGTCTTGTAGACTAAAGGTATCAGCTGATGCAAATGCTGATACACTCAATATTCCGTTACGGTTTAGAATTTTGGAGAATAACGGCGGCATCACGCCGGAAAATCGAAGCCTTTGAGATGACCTGCTATAGTCGCATGCTAAGAATATCTTGGGCAGATCACAGAACCAATCTATCAATTGTAAAACAACAACGTATAGAACCGATGCAACAATTATTGCCCACGATAATAAGGCAGAGTTTACAGTTCTTTGGACATGTAATGAGACGAAGCGGTTTAGAACGAACTATCATACAAGGAAAAATCAACGGAAAAAGGAGCCAGGAACGGCCACCGATGAGGTTCTTAGATCATATTAAAGCCGTCACAAAATTGTCGTTGTCAAAACTAATAGAAACTAGCAACAACAGAGAAAAATGGCGACAGGTGGTCGTTCGATCCGCTGGTCTATGATGGTTGGTCACGACGTCCGCAAACGGACAATGCGACCGAAGAGAGAGAGAGAGACTATTTTTAAACATATCTCAAGAGGGCCTTATGGAGTTACAGCCTATTTCTATTTGCTAAAGATTAATTTTTCTGAATCCTTCCGTGTTTCGTCTTTTTGCACTATTTTTACTGCTAAACTAATGACTATCCTGTGTTCTAGTGTGTATACCTCCTTTTAATGTTCCTTTTCCAACTATTTGATTATCTCCAACTACATAAGCGCCTTGCGAAGTGTTTCCTCATTTATACCAACCCACTCTTGCGATTTTATATCGACTTAAAGGTTAATGAAATGATGGGTTATTTGACACAAATTGCTGCATCCTTCTATTTTTATTTCTGTAAAATTCCAGTTGTTAACCTGCTTCCTCTACGTAAAATATTCCATACTAAACTTTGGCAAATACCAACATTTCTTCTTTTTCTAATAAATTTTCCCTTTACCGATCCATTTAACCGAGTTTTCTTGCCTCCCTTTGTTTAATGATTTTTCTTCATTATGCCGTTCTGCTGCCTCTATTATTTATTTACCGTTTTAATCATACTCTGCTATCTCCTTTCATTTTCTTTTATCACTCTTTCTAAATTTCCATCTGTATCCTAATTACAAAGCTATCTGTGGTCCTAACCGTATTTTTTAATATGTCTCTTTTTCAATTCAATGTGCTACTTTGTATTATAATTTGTTGTCCTTTACACTCTCTATTCTTTATTGTGCCTCTTATATTTTATGCATTCCCTCTCGGTTCAATTTCTTCATTCTGTCAGTTTCTGACTGTATCATTATTTAGCTGACTTTTCTCTTTCTAATTGCTTTTAGGTAAAAATCCGCTGCGATCCCCCCTCCAAAAAAACAACAAAGTTTTCTATATAACTTAAATTTCTATAAATTTATTAATGAAAATGTACATTATTTTTCCAGAATTTGTTTAAGTTATTAAAATAAATTTCTTTACTTTCTATCATAATTAAATGTTTGTTATTAATGGTGAAAGGCCAGGCTTTATACAAAAAATATGCTACTAGCTCAAACGAAGTAAAAATTGGAACATGGAATATAATGTCCTTAAAAACAGCTGGAAAATTGGAAAATATCAAAATGGAAATAGGTAGAAATAAAATAGATATATTGGGTATTAGTGAAACTAGATGGTTGAATAATAATGATTATGGGAGCGGAGACTATAGAGTAATACATTTAGGATCAGACGAAGGAAAAAACGGAGTTGGATTAATCATCAATAGAAAATGGGGAAGTGATGTCAAATCATATCTGCAATTTAATGATAGAATAATTCTAGTAAAACTGAATTCAAAACCCATAACAACAGCGATAATATGTGTTTACATGACGACAAGCAGTTACAGCAACCAAGAAGTGGGAGAAATATACGAACAATTGGGAGAATTTATGAGTTACGCGGAGGACAAAGACAACCTAATTAAACTAGATGATTGGAACGCGTCAGCTGGAAAAGGAAGAGATATTGACTATATAGAGAAATATGGATTAGGTAAACGGAATAAGCGAGGGAAAAACTAATAAACTCCTGCATTCAAAATAAAATGATAATAGGAAACACACTTTTCAAACAACCATCTAGAAGGATATACACATGGAAAATGCCTGGAGATCAAAGGAGATATCAAATAGATTATACCATAGTTAGAAGTAGATACAGAAACCAAATAAAGCAATGCAAAACCTAGCCGGGAGCAGATATAGATAATGACCATAACCTAGTATTGATGACATCAAGATTGAAGTATAAAAAGTTGAACTCAAAACGAATTAGCAGGAGAAAACGGAATATACAAAAACTGAAAAATCAGGAAATAAAATGCAGATATCAAGAGCAATTCAAGATTAGTTTAGAAACAATGAACAAAGGGGACGATATAAATGAAAAATGGGATAACACGAAAGAAATAATAGCAAATGTTGCAAAAAAGTCATTAGTTAAAGAAAATGCATACAAACAGGTTAGAACATACTTTAGGGATTATAAAAACTTATCAAATGGTATCGAAAATGAAAATGGAAAAACATTAATAGAAGAAGAAAAAGTAACTCAGAGATGGAAAAGATATGTAGAAAAGTTATACAGTGATATGAATGGTACTAACAATAAGAAATATCTACAATAAGAGATTAATGTCAATGAAACAATACCAAACGATAATATAGGTGTCGGAAGCACTGATTGAACTAAGCTCAATTATTAAGCGCTACAACATGACAGTAAATAAAAAGAAAACAGTGGTAATGAGATGCAACAAAATGGAAAATAATAAAGATGTAAAAATAAAACTAGATAATGAAATACTATAATATGTAAAAAAGCACAGATACCTTGGTTCAATAATAGCAGTGTGATCAAGAAATAAGGTCTAGGATAACACAAGTGAAAACCGCCTTCATTAAAAAGAAATCATAACTAACAACCAAAAACATAAATGTAGAACTGCGGAAAAAATTAAAAAAGGTATACGTTTGGAGTGTGCTTCTGTACAGTGCAGAAACTTGGACTATAAATAAAGGAAGACAAAAACAATTATAAGTGTTTGAAATTTTAATGTTGGAGGAAAATGCAAAAAGTCAACTGGTTAGATAAAATTAAAAATACACAAGTGCTCAAAAATATTAATGAAGAACGCTGCTTAATAAAGACCATAAGTGAAAGGAAATGTGCAATGGGACATGTAATAAAGAATAACAGATATTTAACATCAATAATAATCGAAGGATCAGTAAATGGTAAAAATACGCGGGGAAGACCGCGGCAAAAATTCATTTCACAAGTAATGGGAGATACGAAGCTGAACAAATACCAGCTACTGAAAGAAAAGGCTCGAATTAGATGCTTAAAGGCAAAGCGCTTCTAAGTAATATACCTTCCAGATGATTGGCCACCAATCGAAAGATTGAGGAATAAAAGAAGAGATTAATATCATGACTGCGCATCCTTGCAAACATGATAGACAACATCCTTAAAATTACATATAACACAGTTTCACAGATTTCCTTATGATCATCGTTTACTTAGTTTATCCTTAAACAATAATCTCTTTCGTCAATTACTTTCGTTACCTCGGTTTTTAAAATAGTTTGTTTTTCAACGAGCGCATTAATTAATATTTCTCTATTCTTATATTACAGGACTAAACCTGCTGAAAGTAAATGGGTCGGTGATCCCTAAATTCTAATCCCCTTGTGTAAATCCATCATTAGTTCCAAATTATATCATTGTTCTTTTATTTTTGACTGTGTTTAAAATCCGTGCTTCCGTTCGGCCACGATTTTTTAAATTCATTTCAGTTCGTCCCACAGTAACAAAGGTTTTTTTAAATCGGAAATTATTTTTTCCTGTTCTGCGATGTAGTTCCAAAACTGTAGGGAACGTGCGTTCATTTTATATCTAGGATTAATTGTTTATATTTAATGGAGACTAGAAGGTATTGAATGATATTTAAGGTCTGTGTCGTAATTTTAATTTTTGATTTATATTTTAGAGATTGATAAATTAGCAAAACTAATCACCCCGCTTCTTACAGATTATTTAACCCAATCGGAAAATTGCTGTCTGAATATGAAAAAGTTTTGGTTTTCCATTAACGATATCTTGCATAAACTGTAATACTTTTATACTATAATAATTTAATAGCGGTCTTAGTTATTTTTCATTTGAAAGCAGGCTCTGCAATTTCACTTTGTAGAAATTATTATTTATCTTTTAAATAAAATATTTATAATTCATCTTTTTAATTTTTAACAGTTATTGATTTTATGGTATTTCCTCTAACTGCCCAGTTTTATTTTTTATCGTAAGTTTTTGATTCAGTAGAGGGTATTGTTACTCGATGCTTTTTATTTAATATTTTAATTAATTTCAAGCTGCTTATTTCTTGTAATTTTTAACATTGTATTATTATTTTTATTAATTATTTCAGTAATTTCGGACGAATCAACATAAAAAAAATTAGTGTACTCTCTTTTTAATTTAGATCAACAAATTGAGGTCTGAGGTGTTTCGACTTATTTTCAAGATCTAGCGATATTTCTTTCAGAAATTGTTGTCAGACTTATTTTTAAATTTTTGAGAAGACCGATAAATACATTTTGAAATCAGAAGATTTTTATATACTGGAATGTAAGTTGCATCGCGATGATTGCTATTTATCTCAACTCTTGAAAGAGAGAAATTCTTTTTCATTTTGAAGCAGATTAAAATTGTTAGATAGATTATATTTATGAATTGAATTGAGCGAATCAGTTTTTACAGGCAATTAGCATAGAAAGGATTTTTATTTAGAATTGGAATTTTCGTGAATGAGAAGGGACTTCGCAGAATTTTAGATACTTAAGAACCGTTAGATATTTAATTTTTCATTTCTCGTTTCTTTTCGGCAGAAGTTGGGGAGTGATTTTTATAGTAGTGAAGTAAATAAAAAATTTCGATTCACTACATTCTGTTTTACAGTATTTATCGTACGAACAACGTAATTTCTCAGCAGTTTAATAATGAAAAGAAAAAACATGGTCGTAGCAGTTGAATGTAAGGTTCTACTAAAAAGCGTGCTCTATTTACATACACGTATAGAAACTGATTCTGTATACTTGATCGAATAATCAATGCTGCACTTTTTTATTTTATCAGCTGTTTGTTATTTCATCGCGGTCATAAAAGGTCGTTTAAACGATCTGCCTATTTTATAAGATAAATTTTCGTGCTTATTCCATTTAATTAATGTTACATTTATATCAAAGCCAAATGTGGACGGAATTCAGTAGAAATAGAAAGAAATACTAAAATTTTACCCAACACATCACGTTGCGAAAACCACTGCTTAACCATAACGTTCGGCGGAAAGTCTGATGTGATAACACTGCTCCTCCACAAGACCCGCTGTGGAATTTTGGCAAATACTTTTTTGAAAATCTGTAATTTACGCTCGTCAAATGAGCTAACATTCAAGGAACTTCCAAACGAAACAAATATGACGCCACTTTCCGATTGTTCAATAAAATCATACACATCCTACGAGAATACCGAGAAATTTTAAGTCATTCAAAGTCCGGTTTAAAATAAATTTTTTGTAAATAACTTATGTATATCATTCCATTTGAAATTAGCAGAAATATTGAAAACGGTTATTTTTACAAAATTTAAAAAACATCCCACCGTTATTTAATAAATTATTTCTAAACTTAACTCTTACTATTCAGTATTGCTTTATTTTTTTATTTATTTTTTCCATTCTGTTCATTAAATATTAAAATTAACTCGATTTAAAGTAAATTCAATAAAGCGAATCCTACACGCTGACAAGCATCGATGATTACAAAGTTAAGGTTCACAATGTACGCAATGGTACTGCTAAGATCAGGGAGCCAGATTTGTTTCCTCAAGATTCCATCCGGGCTGGGTAAACTTGAGAGCGATTTAGTTTGGAATAAGACAAGTTTTGAATTCCCTGTCTCTGGAAATATTAAATCCTTTATGTAACTTATTTTAAACGTTAGTGGTATGATGTTTTTTGCTTCTGAGGTTTTGGTTTGACTATACAGAAAAACTAGTAAAAGCAATCTCTCACAGAACCAAAGGCAATAGGCAATCACTCTCCGTGCAATCACGTTGGCTCCAAAGTATGTCTCTAATTTAACTTTACATAATGATCTATATATTTTATTTGTTAAAACAAGGCACGTCGAACAGTACCAAAGATTCTTCGAGAAATTAAAATTAAACACAAACCTGAACGTACGTGGAATGTACATGTACTCGTATTAACCCTCATCCGGATAATCCAAGATGAATGCTCAAGAGGAGGAAATGGTGCTGTGAAGCCCTTTCTATCACTTAATAGCAATTATTACTCAAATTATTTCGTGATATAGATATACTTAAACCGTTACCTCAATATATTACATACATGTTTCATTGCTGTTACAATAATGTCAATCCTTCACTCGGAATAGCTTCAACCAGGACTCTATGGGCAATGCCTAACCGCATCTGCCGTCATAGTGTGGTGTTATAAGCTTTGTATATTTCTGGACTCTTATGAGCTGTGCTTTATTACTTCCTCACGGCAGAAATAGTATCCCGGTTCCAATTCTCTCGTTGGAGAGATTGGCCTGGTTTATATTCTCTGGTAGGCTATTGGAAAGTTGAAGTCACTGGCGCTGTTTATGGTCTCGTAAAGCCGGCACAGCGGAAGAAAAAAAACAGAATTGGTGAATAAATAAGTGCTGATAAAAAGAGAGATCGGGAACTATTTAAACTAGAGATATGCCAGACAAAACTGATTTACTGGAGCAATTCTTTGAAATGAGCAGTGATGTTTTGCTGCTCCGAAACAAAATTATTATTTTTACCCTCACAACTGACGTGCGAAACGTTTGATTAATAGATAATAAAGATTCATATTTTTCTACATAATTAAAAATATTATTATACCAAATATTTATAAACTTAAATTCGCGACTATGTAAAAATTAAAAAATGTAATCACTTATGTTAACTGCGCCCCAGATTTTTTATCAAAAGAAACTATGTTTTACCATAAAATTGAAAATATAAATATTTATAAAATGGCATTTATCAGATTTTAAAAAATAGAAATAAATGTAAATCATACAACGCATTTTAAGGCAACAAAAGAAAATTTAAAAACTGCCTTTTTCCGATATATTTATACCTGTATCTTGCTTAATGATACTTAACTTTTAAGAATTTAAAATGAAATCGAAACAAAATCTTTCGTGCTCATTTGTTGTTCGCAATTTCTTCCGACAGTTTTGATAAGTTTAATTTCTAATAAATGAAATGTAATTTATGTAACTGAATTTTATTTTAATCATTAATTTTTGTTTATATTCTAAGAATATCCGTGAAGGTGACTCTGTTTTATTAATATTGTATTTTTTAATACGTTCTATGCTTTATAATAAAGTCAGCATAATGGCGGTTTTATTAAAGTATTAAAAAGTTACAATTAATCGGTTCTATGATAGATAGGTATCAGATTTAATAAAATATCTGTGAGAATCTACAATTTTTAGGTTGGAATAATTAAGTTACACAAAACAGGAGGAATTCATTCAAGTTTAGATTTACTTCGTAGTTGTTTTTGGAATTCCAGCTAACATACAACTAACTAAAATTACATTAATTCTTTTACATTAAATGATATTCTGTTTTTTAATACATTTTCTGACAAAAAACAATACTATTGTAATAAATTTTGGCACATTTTAGTAGAATTTTCAGAAAATTCCAACGAAATATAAACCAGTAAATGAAGGCTAAATCGCAATGCAATACGGGAACACATATATTTATATAAGGTAGGATGTGGTAGACTAATAAAAGGATAAAAAAGCAATAATCGAATATGAAATTTATGAGCAAGTGAATATGTGTAAATGTATAAAAATGATTACATAGGATAGTTTAAAGACACAAAAAGTAACTGTTTTCCATTACAAATATCATGGAGCAATTAACGAATGATTTAGGACAATTTCAATTCAGTAAATTTAAATGCAAATAGCTTATCTAAATGTACAATCAATAAAACAAACCGTGAATGTTAATAAAAGGATACCATAATTTGGATATCACATGACTGGGCTAATGTTATGCGGAGGTGAATTCAGTACAAAATATAGCTAGTTATCATTATAATCGCTTCTATTTAGGTCACTTGAAGCTTGTAGCACAGCATACTAGTACATCATTAATTAAAGCTGTAAGATAATTTTTCGTAAATTGAACAGGAAAAGCAATGTTCCTTTCCAAATTTCATCTCCGCAGAGATTAACAGCATTAGACAAATGTTCAAGTAAACATATTCCAAAAGTAAAAATACACGTTAGAATTTTGCTTCTAAAAATATAATTACAGTCTTTCAATAATAAAAAAATTCAAACATCTTCAAGATTCCCAGAATTATTAAAAAATGATACATTTATTTTCTGGCTGAAGATCAGTGCCGAAGTAACCACTTAGCAAGAGTAACAATTGCTACGGGCCCCGCGTATCCAGACCCGCCTTCGCCCGAGCGTAATGTTTTAAGTGAAACTTATTAAGTCGTGGTATATTGAATTTACTTGTTGTCACTAAAACGTGAAACGTTACACCTTTTCCAACCAAGATAATCCATTGCAGACAATTGGTAACCGATTATTCGTTGGCGAAAATAAAACACATAATTTCATAAGGTAAACGCAAAAGTTCTACAAAAAGTCGCTCGTATAAATGTACAGAATTTTAATCGGCCTGATAATTGGATCTACAAAAAGTCTGACGTATGCTAGCACTTTTACTCGACACTCAGTGTGGATGCGTAGTAGAATTGAAATAGCTCGATTCAAAATGTTGAAATTGTCTACTTATTTGTAAAACTTACAGTTTACATTATTTTTATTATAATTTAGCAATCATATACCAAAAAATTATTTTCTAGTAATAAATCCATGTCAGTTATAAAAGTAATGAGAGATTTTCTGCAATTAAATTTCTCATAACCATTTCGTAATCCTGACATAGTGAGATCGTCAACTTGTGAGCCAAATTCAGGCTGAGCAAAATTATTGACAGATTATTCTAAAATGATTTATTGCAGTAATAAAGTTTTTAGCAGAACGAGGTTTTGTGTTTCGGGGTAGTGATGAAATTATTGGTTCAATAAATAATGCGAATTACTTACGTTTATTAGAATAACTTTCCGAATTTGACATTTTTATGGCCCAACATATTCAAACTTATGCCCATAAAGGAAAAAGACAAAATTATTTGCGAAATTAAGAGATCCAGGTACTATTCAGTGTCATTAGATTCTACTACAGATATGTCGCATGTAGACCATCTGACACTGATAGTCCACTATGTTCTACCATCTGGGCTAGTTGAGAGATTTCTTAAGTTCTTAGATATGGAATGCCATACTGCTAAACAACTTTTCCAAAGTTTACTAGATTTCTTAAGTAAGAATGGCATTGATATCAAAGATTGTCGTAAACAATGCTATGATAATGTCAGCAACATGAGCGGAAAATACTGCGGTCTGCAGGCACAAATTAAAGGAATAAATAAATATGCTGAATACATTCCCTGTCTTGCACGTTCATTAAATTCAATTTCTAAGTGCGCTGCAGACTGTTGTACAGAAGCATTATTTTTTTCGATTTTATTGAAAAGTTTTATAATTTTTTTTCTGCTTCTACACATTGTTAGGGTCTTTTTACGAAAGCTCTTACTTCGAAAATTCCGATTTTGAAATGGTTGTCGGATACTGGATGGTCCGCCAGAGCTGATGCTATGAAGGCACTTATACGTAGTTTTACCACTAACAAGCAAGTATTGGATGACATTTGCAATAATACAGATCAAAAGGCAGGGTGTCGTAATCAAGCTTATGGACTAGTTTCAAAGATGAATAAGTTGAAAACGGGAATAATGGCAAATACGTGCAATGGTATCCTAGAACGCGTACAAGCAACTAGTGTGTCGCTGCAATCGTCTAATATAGACCTTAATACAGGGTACGCGCTCTTTATGAATCATTATATGGATATGTCCAAACAATGCGATCCACATTTTCAGATATTGAAGCAAAAGTCAAAGATCTGACAGGCTTCTTATGAATATCAGTGACAGACTTCAAGACGACGCAAGCGAAACATAAAGTATGACCATTTTAGCAGTTCTAGTACAATTGACGTATTTGTTGAAAATGAAACACCTGGTAAACAGTTTGAAATTGAGGTGTTTGTTGTCACTATTGATAACACACTATTTGCTTTAGATAAACGCATGAAAGCATACTAAAAACTTAAAATTGTTTTCGGAATATTTCGACAGTTATAATCTATTGCAGCAGAAGAGATTTTGAAAAAAAACTCGAATTATGGTCGGTGCTTATGCAAATGATTTGGAATACAGTCTAGACGACGAATTAGTGCAGTTTGCCAAGCTACTGAAATCGGATCTGGCTAGTGCGATTGACTGTTCAAAAAACGAAGATCTGGAAATTCAATACTCTAAATTTCTAATGAAAAATTCATTAGAATTATGTTTGCTCAATTTAAAAATTGCTTTGAGCATTTATTTGTCTCTCACGATGACTAACTGCCGTAGAGAAGTTCATTTTCGACATTGAAACGTATAAAAAATGAAATAACGTGGAATACGATGAGTCAAGAACGTCTGAATTATCTCTCTTTGATGAATATAGAATATGATTTACTCAGAGAAATTGATATTCGTATCGTATTATCTCTAAATTTGCCCACATTAAATCTAGAAAAGTTACTTTGTAAAAGTTTAACAAATAATAAAAGTTCGTCGTTATTAATCGTCAGTTTTACAATGTTTGTTTCTTATCAAAATTATTCTAAATGCCAGGGCAATCTCAACTTTGGCTGTTTGTACTTGACCAAAGCCGACAGGGCCTATTGTAATCTACTTCACTATTAAACACTAACATAATTTGTAACCTATAGATGGTAAATAAACATATTGAGTATAGAATTATTGTTTTACCACTTCATACTTAAGAACTCACTAGATCAAGGGCCTCTCGATAGTATTTGCTACGCGCTTGCTTAATCCGGCACTGCTGAAGATTCTGTATAAATAATGCTTCATGTTAAAATATTACATAGTCAATGCAGTCTCGTAATACACCGATGCTACTTTAATTTAAAGAGGATTAAGATGACTTTATGGCGCAATTTCACAAGCGTGTAATGCAGAAAATTTGAAATTTAGTAGTTCTAAAAGTACAGATTGTAAAGAAGTTTGAAATCACATTTATGCAGAAGAAAAAGGCAGATATTTACTTACATGAAGCATTTATCAGCTGTTAAGTTATTCTTTAAAAAACACATGTTAAAACATCAATGCGCAAAATAAATGAAATATGTAAATTTCGTTCCAAGGAAGATTAAATAAATTAAAACTTATTAATTATAGAAAACATTTTTTACATTTTAAAGGGGCATGCATAATAATTATTACCCCAGTCTTTTATCAAAACAAGTATGATAATGTTGTAATCTCGCATAATCAATTACTGTAACAATTTATAGTAAAAATTTAAGTTATGTTAATATTAAATTTGAAATTTGAAAAGTATATATATTTGCTATGCGCCCCTTTGTTTCAAAATTTATCAATTATTTTTTCTTCTTCTGCGTAATATTTATTTTTATATGAAGTTAATGGATAATTATATATTTTTTTTTTAATATTGTTTCTAAACAGAATATACTCGTAATTCCAATTAAAATTTTGAATTCCAAAGAGTAAATAAATTACTTAATTTTCATTTGATTTAACATGAGAATCTTCCTATAAACAGTATTTCTTGTTTTTCTTCTTAGGTTAAAAAATGACCAAGTTAACCGGGATTGATTATTATTTTTTTTTTAATATGAAATTATTAAAAACCCTTTATCAGTGAGCACCTAAGGATAGGAATCATTAGAAAAATATGGTTAATATAACTATCCACTCCGTCGCTTTACAGAACTTTAAATAGAAGAAGTTATAGACATTTAGTCATTATTGAAATTAAAATAAATATAAAATAACCATAACTCTAAATACATTATTGTAATGAAGTAATGTAGTTAGTACAACAGTGAAACAGGATTTTTATTATTATAACATATTAATGGCTATGACATTTTTACGCCAAGGGTCATCAGGAAAAGTGTCCTGTCACGAAATTTGTCCCAGTTACAATTTTATGTAACGAAAATGTAACGAATAAATGTCTTAATTTTAAGTAATGAAAGTTAAACACCGCGAAGCCTATGAAAAAGTATACTCTTCTATAAGAATTATAGAAGAACTAGACCTGTGCGTGAAGAGGGCCTGCCCCCTCTCGAGTACCGAAGGGCCAAATTATATATATATATGTATTACAAATTTCGGTACATAAAATTGTGATTGGGACAAATTTCCTGCTATTGTGGCTAAAAAGTAAGACCAGTTTTCTTTGCCAAATTTCTCATCATAAGCGTCAATAGTGATTGAGCTACAGTTGTTTTGTACGATGCAAAAAAAGAGTTCGGCGATTTTTACGATGTCTGATTTTGTTGAGCAAAGAAGTTGCATTAAATTTTATTTACGAAATGGAATTGCTGAAGCGTAAACGTTTAGAATGTTGAGCAGAAGACCTTCGGTGAACAGACTTTGTCGGAAAGAAATGTTTACAAGTGTCATAAACAGTTTAAAAAAGGCCGACAACGAGTTGAAGATGAAGAGCGCTCCGGACGGCCCTCAACCACTACCGATGAAAGTCACGTCCAACAAATCCGAGATTTGGTGCTCGAAAACCGTTGATTAACAATTAGGGACCTTTCTGATGATATCCGTATTTCAAAAGAATCAGTCAACTCCATTTTAAGCGATATTTTGGGTCTCGAACGCGTCGAATTTCGAGGATCCAAGTCGCTCCCAAGCTTACCCAGCCTGAAATAATTGGGTACCAGAGAAATCTGGGAAAGTAAAGGCGGCCGAGAGAAAGGAACTGGTCCCCCTACTCTCATTAGTGACGTTGTACTTAGTACATTGTGAACCTTAACTTCACAATCCCAACGCCCTGTCGAGGGTATGGAACTCACTTTACTTACTTACTTTACTTACCAAAAACACTCAATTCTTTGTGTGACGAAATGATTTATGACTGCCAGCACGTTAAAAAAACGCATTATTACAAAAGATTAGACTTGAATCTAATCCTATAATCCGGAAATAACCGACCAATCGAGTGAATATCGTGTCGAAGGTGAAGCAAGACCGAAAAAATCGCGCTAAAGTCGCTCAAAAATCAAGGTAATACTAACAGTTTTTTTCGATTATCGTGGTGTTGTGCATTATGAGTTCCTTCCGGCCAAACTGTCAACAAAGAATATTATTTGACTGCTATGCGTCGTTTATCTGAAGCTATTCGCAAAAAAAGGCCGAATTTACGGATAAGCGCAATTCTTGGTTTTTACACCCCGATGAAACGCCAATTGGTTTTTCGTGATTTCTTTTACCAAGAAATCGACTAATATCGCTCCTCCACCACCCAGTATTCGTCTTATTTAGCATGGTGTGACTTCTGGCTATTTCTTAAACTCAAAAGGTCGTTTCGAGGATACCGTTTTGAGTCGATTGAAGAGATTCAATGTAAATCGTAGTGCGTTCTGAAGGTCATACCGTAAGGTGATTATTTGGCATGCTTCGAGAATTGGAAAAAACGTTGGCATAGGTGAGGGGGATTACTTTGAAAGTCATGAAATAGATTTGGAAGAATAAATGAAGATTTTTTGAAAAAAATAAAAACTGGTCTTATTTTTTGGACACAGTGAAAAAAAATTGAAATTAAATACACAAAAGCGAAAATTTAAATGAATAACAATTATTGAACGAACACATATAAAAATGTAACACATAAATTTATTAATTAATACGTTTACATTAGACATAAATTATTACCCGAATCGCTGGAAATAATACACGTCGAATAATTCAAAAACAAAAGGCTAGAGAAAAAAGAACTGTTGCTTCTGCCACTAATTACACAGGCAGTAGTGGTAGAAATTATTAAAAAATAATAAATAAAGAAAAAGTTAAAAAGTTAACTAAAAATAAACGCAGAAGTTTAAGTACAGCGGTTTTATATGGACAGGTAATTTACAGCGATTATATAAAACGTATATGGTTTTAAACAATTCGTATACCATCCATAAATAAAGCTAAAATATTTAGGAATGATATTCGATAAAAAAATTCACCTGGAGAAAGCACATATTAACTCACTGAAAACTAGCTGTTGTAAAAAACTAAACTTGCCGCGGAAATCATCGGATACCATTTATATTGCACAAGCAGAAATAATCTACTAATGATAAATCGCACTCCCGTACGGTCTATAATCGATTATGGTGTACCAGCCTATGCTTTTTCTAGCATTTCAATGCTAAAATATTTAAGTACTATCCACCATAATGCTTTGAGATTGGCTACCGGTGTTTTCGAACTTCCCCAATAGCGATTTTATTATGCGATGCATCAGAGAGGCCACTAGATTTGCCACAGACTTATCTAACTGTATCGGCTTTCAACAACATGAAGAGCAGGAAGCCTAACTTTTTACATCAAGGACCACGAGATGAAACATCAATCTACCGCATCAACTAAATATCAAAATAGCAGTATTGGTTCGGGACCCGATTTTTATTATACCGCCATGTAATCTCTGACCAAGCTAAAGCTTTGAAAGTGGGTAATAACCTGTCAAAACAGCCATTATGTGTCCAACATTATCAAATGTAGCGCTAGAGCTAACTAATTTTAGTCATCAGCTTAAACGTTATTTCGATAACATCTGGAGCAACGATTAGTGAAATCTACTTACAGAAAATAAATTACGTTTTATAAAATCGTTAATGAAGCCCCATTGCTTTCCTCAAATTGAGGAAACAGAAAAGAGGAGGTAACATTTCTTAATTTATACTAACTCGCTACATGAACATATTAAAAATGCAAAGGTATAAGTGTTTGCCTATGATGTTGCCTTATTAATGGAACATAAAAATTTAGAGATGGCGGAAAAATTATTATAAGAGGACATAGATCATTCTAGTAAATGGGCACATGCCAGGAGGTTATAAATAAATATAAATCTGAATTACTGCAAAGATACACGATCCGCGAATTACCCTCCATAATAATGATCGCATACATGAACTTCATGTAAATAATAAAACACAGTTTTTTTGTTTGTCTACCGCTTAAGAACGCAAACGATTTTAAATGTCTAGGTATATACATATTGTTGTAAATCGACGTTTCCAATCGCCAGTTGATCAAGCGAAATAATAACAAAAAAAAATACAAAAAAAAAAATATATATATGTCCGAAAACTATTTTGTGGGCGCCAATAGCAAAAATATACCGGCTTGCTATTACCGGAAGCTCGGCCTAGCAAAGCTTTAGGCTTTTAATCAAAAAAAATGTATATAAAGAAAACCGACTCGCGAAGTCCGCCGTTCGATGGCGGTATCTCTCCCGGTGGAGATATCACGTGGTAACCACGTGTCCAATAACGAAACCTATTTCCATTAAACGCGTGTATTTGAATAATAAAAAAAAACACAAATGAAACAAATTTTTGAATATTACAATTACAAAAAAACGAAATACTTGTCAAAATTACGGAGCGGACATTAACTATGACTAGGGTTAAGATCGATACACGCGACGGCGTGATCTTCCGAGTTGCTCTCGTTAACAACCAACTTAAAACTAAACCGCGTTGGCCACAGAATTAAAACTGACTCTCGTTAACAACTGAATTAAACACTGATTATCGATTTACCGTGGCAAACACGAACGAAGATTTTTCGGTACACGATGGGCTATTCCAAACGATATAGTCGATCGCTGAAAATTACCCCGTACCTTATCAATTAACACGCACGCCGATTTTTTTAGAACGTTCTTATATTAATATGTATTTTAAATCGGCTGCTACCCTGTCTTTCCGGGATTTCACCAATTCTCTCGCGACTCTCGTAGCTACACGCTCCGTACTTACACGTTTCGACGGTAAACGCGACCGCGATTTCCCCCGCGAAACCAGTTTACCCCCGCAACACAGCCGACAGAACGGTTGCGTCCGGAATAACCAGGCTTCTCGGTCGAAATATCTTCTCCGATCGCAATTCACCGTCATCTATGCTGCCCGAGAAAAACCCGAAATGTAAAATGAATTAAAATCGAAATAATAATTTCTACCTCGGACAGCATTATCAGAAATCGTATAAAACGTAATTAAAATGCTACAGCTGCCGAATCCGTCTCACTGCCCCACCCTTATTTTCATCCAAAACAGAAGTTTTGGATCAGAATTCAGTTGCCAAAATACGAGAGGATTCGGACTAGCCGTCGCAGAGCTACGGAGTCCTGAACAAATCTCCGCCATTCTATCCCGCACAAGTATACCACACACTGTACCTTAAAATTACTCACACGTACTATACTCGCACACCACTGGGACCACACCAGGTCATAACTAGAATTAAAACTTCAGGAGCTCAAGGCTCTGAACAATCCACAGAAAAAAATTTAAAAACAAAATTCTAACAGCTGAAAAGCAATAACTCGAATTAGACATTAATTTCATGAACGTTGTTACCTATTCCGAACGACGCGGGACGCACCCCGTCAAAACCAATACGGGACGCACCCGACAGAGACAACAACAACTAAACAAAATATCGGAATGGGCAAACTTAACATCGGCTTACTGCCGGAACAGGGACTAGAAAAAAAACAACAAAACAGTATATCAAATTAGAAAAAACATCATTACGTAAATAAAAAAAAATATTGAAAAATTATGAAATACTGTTAAAAGTGACCTGCTCTCGCGAGTTCGTTGCACTGAGATATAGATATTGGAACACTTAAGGATCAACGGTTAAAAAAAAATTTTGTTTTCCTATCAAAGAGAGACGCGGCAGACAAGACCGTGCCCCTTTGGATCCCCAAAAGTAAAAAAAATAAAAAAATAACATCCCCAAATTAAGTGGACATTTAATCCCTCCTCTTGACTTCCCCTGACACATGGCGCGAGCACATGCACTGGGCCACCTGACACCGACCCAACAATAAACGCGGCCGTGCACCTCGGTCATGTCCCACGCGAGCAACTTCCCTCCTACCTGGCTTATCCTAACTAATGGCGAATACGACTGGGGCCCTCCTATAGACAACCCCTGAGAGCGACCACCATCTTATTTCATGGGGCGCAAAACCTGTCCCCGCGACGGTACGAACCACCAAAAACCAACAAATTCATAAACACAACAACAAACGATCGTACCGCGCGAGAGACCTCAACTTGGCCTACTTAGTGGCACCTCCAAATATAAAAAAAAAATAAAAAAACGGTGGGGCCCCCTACCATCTAAACTGAACGACCATCCCTTCCATCTTCTCCGCAGAGGAATCCATCGTGGTCAACTGGATATCTTGCCAGTCCTCGGCCTTCCGTAGGCGCCGGAGCTACCTTGTGTGCCTTCCCAGGGCGCACACCACCCATAAGGGTGGGAAAAGAAGAAAAAAAAACAGGAACACTAATAAATTTAATTGGGAAGAAACACATCAAGATATGACGACAGCACCTCGAAACTCGCGAAAAGGTAAAAAAAAAATTAATTTAAATTACTGATAATATTCTCTAATGGGGACCTGGTGTACAAAAACAAAAAAAAATCAGATGCACCCCGACCTCCGGATACCGCAGGCGATATATACAATTGCACCCGAGGTCGCGCAATCACACTCACACATTGTCCCAGTGACAATATAAGCGAACGAACAAATAAAAGTATATATACAAGTGAACTAAATTACAAAATAGATCGACCACACGCCTAACTGACAAAATAAAACACGGGATAATAGGAACTCTAAAACGGGATCTTGACCCGAACTAGAGTACTGAAAATAATCTAAGGTATATAAATAAAAAAAATAAAATAATAAACGGTTAACTGCCTCTTTTAATTGTGGGGCTTACGGGATGCTATCGCTACCTGACTCCGTAGTGGAAAAGAAACTATCAAAATAGAAGGAGAGGAGATGAGGTCACTATCAATATGAGAACGGAGCTCTGCGTCTTCGTCCTGCGCCATATTCTCTTTATTCATTTCGAGGAAAAGAAAAAAATGGAGTACAAAGAAAAATACAGGAAAGGAGGATTGTAAGAAACACACACAAAAAAACACAAAAGAAATAAATACATCTTTCGATGAAAAATATCGATCGCATTCCGGGAATAAAGCAAAATTCGCCACTAGATCACAACCACGGAGAAATCCCAGCCGAGAATCACTATCATATTTCCTTTTTTTTCCCCGGTACCCCGTGTCGGGAAAGCTCATACGGCTTATTAGGCATTAATGTGCCACTAGGTCGAGTTCGTCGGCAATTGCCGGTATTGGGCGTCAATTGACCCCACTCGCCTGAAATATTCGGTGACCATAATAAATCCGACCTACTCAATTCGCTATTTAGCGATCAAGTTGTTATTTTCCGTATTTCTCGCCGAGACTTACGCCCAATGCCGTGGCCGCACACGTTCAACGTTGCCCACTACACCGAAAGCTCGTACAACGGAGAAAAAAATAATAGAAAAAGATAGAGCCCGGCCGGAGTACCAGGTATTCACTCTCTCTCCCCACCGAACAATATGGCCGCGCTTGCCTTAGTAGCGCCCACAGAGCCTGAGGGGTCGACCGGAAATCCCTCCCGATCCGTCTAGCGACGCTGTGAATGGAAAACAGAGAGCAAAGAAAGAGAAAAAAATATATTTGGGAGAGAAGGAATGAAAGGAAGCTCAAAAAAAACAATAAAGAACATTTCGAATAGATAAAAAAAAATCAATGAGAAGAACATTGCCATACATAAATAATTTTATCATAGCAATCTCCATACTGTTAACAACGCAAACCGACAACTAGAACATCCGACCACATTGGCAGGAGGTGAGGTATGAAGAAAGAGCAAGTTAAACCACAAAGGAACTGAAAAGAGAATGGGAGAAAAAGGAACGAAATAGTTAAGTGACTCCGAAATCAAAGTATCGCGACGCCCACCAGATTGGCAATTAAATTATGGAAATAATACAATTCATTACGAAAAAAAAATAGTTGATAACTAAACAGATGCGTCACTAACAATCGAGATGACCACACAGGGTTCGCAAAATTATAAATCGAAAAAGATAATGTTTCCGAAAGACGTTAAAAAAAAAATTCAACTATAAGCGCCGACGCGCAATTTCTACAAGGCTACCTGATTAATATACAAATTAATATAAACTAAATAGCAAAACAATTAAACATTTTACATAACAAATTCTACACAAAAATTTAATATTTAACACATAGATGTGCTTAGATTTAAACCTGTTATCGTCCAGTGAATGGCCGCATCCCTGCGGAAAACCGCTACAAAGCTGAAACAAGCCACATCGCAACGACAATACATATATTTATTACGCCGGTTATACATTCTATTTATAATTTCATCACTACTCCTATACTCATCCACGCCTCACGTAAACACGAGAGCTGGGGACTAGAGTGACAAGAACAAGGGTTGGAAAAGTCTCAAAGATGTTCACGCGAAAAAACAAGTTTTTTTTTTCCCGAAAAAAACCCGCAAAAAACGAACTCCGAAGCACGCATGCCCAGAGGAGAAAAAAAAATACAAAAAAACCATTCTCAATTTTGAATTTTAATAAAAAAAAATAAAAAAAATAAATTTTGAAGCGAGGGGGTAAATGAGCATGCCCATCAGGTCGAAATCAGAACAGATCGAGCTCACTTCTCGCGAATCGGATGCTTACTGCCTAAAAATATTCCAAAGGTAAACATAAATAAATCATCTCGGGTACTCAGCAGCAACCTCGCTAACACACGGCACAAATCTTAATACACGCGCTAACCGCGCTCTATACCAGGTCGGCTACACCAAAACAAGATAGAAAAAATTTTAAATAAATATACAATCAAATAAAGTCTCAAAGATCTTAATTCCACCGCGAAAACCAACACAAACTCGTCCAAAACTACCTATATAAACGACAAAATTTGACTAGAAAAAATGACAATAAATACGCAAACTGCGGGAAATCAACAACATTTGGCCTGACTAGAGCTAATTTGGGGCCTACATTCATCGGATGACTAGATAAATAACCGAAACTACGGGAATATCCGAATAACCATGTGACGAAAAAAATTAAAAAAATGCCTTCTACGCTGCTCTACCGGGACGCGGAATCTTCGAAAACCTATGCCATCGGAACCAAACCAACGAAGCGGTACACACCATAACAACCTCGATCGAAGCAACTCGAGACGCTGTACACCTATCATACCGTTCACTTCCACAACGGCTACTCACGCTCGTCCTTAGGATATTTTTATATTAGGTTTATCTTTATGATCAATTAATTTTACATGACTAGAAAGTAGTTTTAATTTTCTTTGCCGTACTAATGAGTTTATGACTAGACTTTGTTTTGTTTTACTCTTCCACGATGTTACGGCGAATCCGGGCAAAAAAAACGGCTGATCTCCTGCTTTCTGGATTGCTTCCGACGATACTTCCAGGACCGGAAACCGCAACGGGAGCCGTGTCCCTTTCGATGAGGATTATTTACATTAAGATGGCTCACCTTAACGGGCATCAAGTTCTTGAATCTAGTTTTAATTTCGGATTTAGTTTTAGGCTTCTTCTTAAGTTTTTTACTCGTGGGTTTAATGGTATTTTTCTTTTTATTTGTTTTGGTACATTTTTTCCCTATCCATTTTAATTTTATTTTACTTTTTTCACCCTGTTTGCCTATTTTGTTTTTTCGATGCCTCTTGCGACGTGTTTTAGTTTTGTTCGTTAATTCTTGTACGTTTTCTATATCAATTTGTCTTGTAAGATCTTTTTTTTTTTTTTTTTTTTTTTTTTTTTTATGGCTCGGCTTTAGTTAACTATCAAGCCATTTAGCCACCAATCATTTAATATAAGAATACTGCCAACTAATGAAAGATACATAATATTTAATTAGGAAAAAGGTTATAAACAGACAACCATGGCCGTAAATGTTCAACATCACCCACGGAGCCTAAATAAAATCTTTAGGAAGGAGAAATTGGCCAGGCTGAGTCCAAGGTACATTACCTGAACTTGCCTAACCAGAAAATTAATAAAATAGGAATTATAATCATCATACACAATAATTGTAACAAACAATCATGGCCACAAATGCTTCAGCATAGTCCACGACGTCTGCACAAAATCATAACAAAGGAAAAACTGCCCAAGTCGAGTTCAAGAAGCGTTGGGTTTCCTGAACATGACAGGGCATCAAGAATTAGGATAATGGATCACGTATCATCAAGAGTTGCATAGAATAATTAGATAATAAAATAAATAAGTGTATGTTGTTAAATTTGGATGTCGTTTAATAAAATAAATTTAAACAAAATATACAGAACCTGGTTGTTCTGGCACAGAAGATTATAAATGGTATACGGAGGAAAGAACCCAAGAGACATTAATTGTTCACAAAACGGTCTACGGTAATGTTCATATTTATTACAATTAAACAGCAAATGATTAATGCCCTCCAAGAAATTTGATGCGTGATGATCACTGCATAGTACACCGTCACCTCGGTCAGAAAAATTCAGAACTATCCGCGAATGACCCATACGCAGTCGGCAAATAGTAACCGCATATTTATGAATGAGTCGATCGGGGATAGATTCCGGAATGGAATAAAACCAAGGGCTAGAGGAGAGCTCTGACTGAACCAAGTGGTAGTATTTGCCTTGGTTCTGACTATTAATAAACTCAATCCATTCCGCCTTACTATCAACTTTAACCTTAGAATAAAGGTCTGATGAAGGAATAAATGGTGATAACTCACCCTCCAATGCAGCAGCCTTCGCTGCGGCATCGACAGCCTCATTCATTCCAACACCACAATGTCCAGGCACCCAGCGGAAACTTACTTGTACACTTTTGGTGAGTAGATTTGCACATTTATATTTGATTTCGTATATGAAGGGATGACATTTATAATTAAAGTCACTGTTACCCAACGTCTTAAGCGAACTTAAACTGTCGGTACATACTAAATACTTTTGCCCTGTAATACATGTGTTGAGTATAGTTCCTAATGCTTCATCGATAGCCAGCAGCTCGGCCGTGAAAACCGACGACATAGGCGGAAGCCTAAATTTTTTTAATAAACCCCCGGCAAATAGTAATGCAGCACCAACCGGCCCGTTGTACACCTGAGCTTTAGAACCATCTGTAAATATCTGGATAAAGTCACTATACTGTCTAGATACTAAATTGCCAAACCATGCATTCATTAAACCCGGAGAAAACTGTGCATCTCTCGGTTGTTTGAAAAGAGAATCATCAATGTCCAATTTCAAATAATTAATTTCATAGGGTAAATTGAAATAACAAGCTGGAACTATTGGAATAAGTGCTGGGCTATATCTGTAATATAAGGATAATCGCTTAGCCAGGACAGGCAGTTTAGAAGAAACAAACCTCCACTGCGTAATAATTCTATTTAGATCAGCGACTAATGCGGGAAAGCGATAATTACAAAATTTCAATAAGAATCTATCAGCCAAAATATTTCTTCTAATAAATAAAGGGCAAATGTTAGTCTCCATTTGGAGACAAGAAACAGGGGAAGAAATGACATTTCCAGTAATATATCTTAGACAAATGTTTTGTAAGACTTCTAGTTTTGATAAGTTGCTCTTGGAGGCAGAACCATAAAAAAATGCGCCATAATCTAATCTAGAACGAATTAAGGACTTAAAAAGTAACTCTAGTACAAACGGGTCTCCACCCCACGAATTGCTACTTATCGATTTAAAGGAATTGAGAATTTTTAATATTTTTACTTGTAGAATCTGTATATGTTTTGCCCAAGTCAGTCTAGAGTCTAAGTAAAGTCCTAAATATTTAACGTATGATTTTAGAGGAATATTTTCATTTCCTATCTGAATATATGAAACCTGGGAGGTAAAGGGTCTAGTAGAATAAATGGAAGAAGTTGATTTAGTGACCTCAATGTCAAGTCCAATGTTAGAAAGAGTTTCGGTGTAAATAGAAATCGCATTCTGATTCTCACGAAAACAATTCGTTAAATTCTTATTTTTATTATAAACTACCAGATCATCCGCATACGATAAAATACATGAATTATCAGGAGTTGTTAAATTAAAAAGAGGAATAATATACACATTAAATAGCAAAGGACTTAAAACAGAACCTTGTGCTAAGCCTTTATATGCAATTCTCATCGTAGCCAAATTAGAAATCGGGTCTATAAAGTTTAAAACTCTTTTTGTAAATAAATTACATATAAATTCGCTTAACGGTGCGGGAACACCTATCTTAATTAACTGATCTAACAAAAGCGGCAATCGGACATTATCAAACGCCCCTCTAACATCCAAGAAGGTGGCCAATAAATAATCTTTTTTGATAAACGATAAGTATACATCATTGGTGAAATGAGCAATACAGTCAAGCGACCCTAAGCCAGGCCTAAACCCATACATACCATCCGGCAATATTTTCCGATTCTCAAGCCACCATAGGAGCCTGTTCTTAAGTACAATTTCTAATGATTTTCTAAGACATGATGCCAATGAAATGGGTCTGTACGAAGACGCTTGTAACTGAGGCTTGCCAGCCTTTAGTATTGGGATGACTAAAAAATTGGACCAGTGCTCGGGAATAACTCTATCGTAAATCAAATCATTTAAAATAGACACAAACGTTGACCTAGAATTATCTCCCAGATTCGATAAAACAGAATAAGATATGCCATCCATGCCAGGAGCAGTATCTCTTTTTGTTAGTAAAGGAGTAAATAGCTCGTCCACAGTGATTGGCTTAGTTAAGAAGTGCGAACTATCACCAACCGTGGAAGACCTAAGACCGCTGATTTCGTCAAAGGACGGTACGTAAGGAGGAGCGACTAACTGGGTAAACTCTTCAAACCAACTGCCATCCTTTGTGGGTGCCATGTAGCTATTTTTGTTCTTAAATCGTTTCGCTAATGCCCATATCTCACGAATCGGGGTGTGTCTGTTGAACCTACTACAGAAATTTATCCACGAATTCCTTTTAGCTGTTTTTAAAAATCTGCGTGTTTCAGCTGCAATTTTCCTGTAGGAAAGGAAGGCTTCCATTGATCCTGTTAATCTAAAATTTCTTAAGGCAGCATTTCTTTTATCGATTTTTTCTTTGCACGCACTGTTCCACCAAGGGTTTGGATGTTTTTTACCTTTATATGGAGTGGCAACAGACATTGACCGATCTAAGGCTGAAATCAACGTGTTATAGAATATGTTATATTTATCTAAAGATGTATTTGCTGAGTGGACTCTACTTATACCCTGCTCCATAAGATCCCTAAATAAATTCCAGTTGCCCTCTCTGAACTTCCAATGTTTTAGATTTGAAGAGTGTAGAGTAGAAGAATTCGAGTTCGGCGATGATTTATTAATCTCTACCATAACAGGTAAATGGTCACTACCTAGTGAGCAAGGCAGAACAAACCACGAACATAACAAGGAGATATCAGCTGAAACCAACGTCAAATCGACGGGATTAGCAAACTGATATGGATGACTAATTTTAGTTGGAGAACCATCATTTAAGATACACATGTTGGTCTCGTGAAGAACTTGTAACATGGCATCTCCTTTATGATCATTTCTATTGCATCCCCATAGATAATTGAGCGCGTTAAAATCTCCACCAAATATCACTGGAAAGTTATTCAATCTGTTTAATTCATTTGAAATGAGAGTAGGATCAATAACATGCCCGGGAGGAGAGTAATAAGAAATAAAATACCCGGAGAAGTTTTTTAAATGAACTAATACGCAGACCACATTAGATCTGCAGTTGTTATTTAGGTTACTAAGATTAGTTTGAATACAGTTATGCTGCAAACCATTTTTAACCAAAATGGCCGCTCCTCCGTAACCATCCTCCCTGTCGTCTCTAAAACACGTATAATTATTTATACAAAATTGTCTTTGTACACTCAGCCATGTTTCAGAGAGAAGGACGACATCTACTTCATGACTCGACAGAAAAGCTTCCAGGTCGCATTTATTGGAAACTACACTTCTAGCATTCCACTGTAAAATACGAATCAAAATATGTTGAATTTAATGAGTTTTATAGTTTTGTAAACGATCGAGTCAAGATGAATAGTTTAATTAGTTTTAACTCGCGCCAGTTGGTATAATTATTTACTTAACTTGCTACAGCACACGAGACTTAATAACGAAAAGATTTATTCTGAATAAATAAAAGCATAATAATAACAATAGACCGAGAGGTAAAGAGCGTAAAAATAACAAAAAGGGAAATATAATTAGTATAAATTACATAATTATTGTAACCCTAAATTACCCTTGCTCTCGTACTATTATAGGAATATAAGATAAAATTAAACTAGGAAAAAAAAAAAATAATAAAAAAATAAATAAAATATATATTATCAAACAAGCATGCATAGATAACAGAACAATAAAATATTTGAACTAAGTTTTAATTTCCTTTGCATTACTCTTATTATTGTTTTTATTACTACTTTTATTATTAGGATACTGTTTCAAACTAACGTTCTTACTTACTATTTTATCCGCGTCTTTTTTGTTAATAATATTAGTATTATTTTTGAGGATAGGTGGTCCAGGTTTAGGTGTATCAATTTTCTTGACAAGGTTATTATTATTCGATTTGGAAAAATTATATGGCCCTGTAAATTTTTTATAACCCTTGCTGGGTGAATTTTTTCCTTCATCGGATGCAACAAATGACACCGTACGTTTTAATGTACATTCACGGTTGGAAGTTAATTGATTTAGGTCATAATAACCTGTTTTTTTTAAAGGCTTAGCATTAAAAGGTTTTATATTGTATTGTTCTTCACTAGTTTGCGGTAGGGGTGGGAAACAATCTTCTTCTGTAAGCAGCGAGAATCGATTTCTAGTCAGCGTGTTCGAATAAAGATGTTCTTGACGATATACAGCTGGTATTTCTAACGCCGCCTCCTGAAAGTTAAGATTATGTGTTGCCATTATCTCATTAATCCGACCTTGTCGTTTCCGCTCTGGACAGGAACTGTCCGTGGCTTTGTGTTGGTTCTTACAAAACACACATACAAGAGTAGGGCTTCCGCATGATTCCTCTGCGTGTCCACTCTCACCGCACTTAAGGCATCTGGAATTACCCTTACACTGTTTCGCAAGGTGTCCATATCGTAAGCATCTATAGCACTGACGAACTCGCCGGACGAAAGGTTCGCATTCAAATCTTACACTCCATAAGTAAATATGGCTTGGTAAAGATTGTCCTTCAAAGGAAATAAGAATGGAAGGGCTCGGTATAAATTTAACTTCATCTTTATAAATGACGCGTCTATTCAACCTTTTGACGTGATTAACTTGAAAGGGATGACAGTCTATCATTTCCAGGATATCTTCCTCCGTATATTCGACATCGACGCCTTTAATTAGTCCTTGACGAGCGATAAGATGCGTCGGGATGTATAACCATTAGATGAAAAAAAGGAACTAGTGACGATATTATTTGCTGTAGACGGTGACGATAAATGAATAATAACCCGATTACGGGCGACTTTTTTAATTTCGATAATATTTTTGGCCATATTATTTTTTCGTAAGATTTCGGCAACTTTTAAAGCACTAATCGAAATATTCCTTCATCGTGGTGTTTTTCGACAAATATTTTAAATCGATCGTTATTGTTACAGTTGCCGGCAGTCGGATAAAGATTAATCACTTTCTTCATCGAATGATAATTATTATTATGATTATTATTATCGGCGTTTGATGTAGTATTATTATTCGGCTCAGTATTACTTTTAGTGCTTTGATTGTTACACTCATTCTTCTTACTGCTAACACAGCTACTAGTATTATTATTATTACTACAACTATCATCGCAACTGTTATCAGCAATTTGTACATTATTCTCGTTACTTACCTCTATTATCATCGAGCAATCATCGGAAGAGATGTCTCCGACCGAGCAGGTGCGAGACTGTACACTATTTATATTCTGTGCATTACCTATGTGCGCGTTGTAATCAGAAGAAGGGGGGCGGCTAATGCCGCCCTCGTCGTTATACATAGATGATAAAAATAAATGATATTAGGCGGTATACCACCTCCGCCGAAGTGTGTGTACTGTGTGGTGAGTTGTATATGTAAGTGTGTGTGTGTCAACGAGGATAAATGTAAAATGTAAGTGTGCGTAGAAGCTTCGATCGATGGCGCGAAATGGACAACCGAATGAAACAATACGAACGCGGAAACAAACCTGTACGCAAATCACTATCGACGTACAAACATCTTCGTTATTCTTAATATTCTTACTTCTATTATCATTGTTATCATTATTATTATTAAAATTATTACTACTATCATCAATTTTATCGTCATCATCATTGTGGTTTACCTTATCGTCAACTTTAAAATTATTGTTTTCATTATTTTGGTAATCGTCTTCTTTTTTATTATCGTAGTTATTCACATTGTTACTTCCCTTGTTAGCATTTTCCGTATTTTCTTCAAACATGTCTTTCCCGAGATTCTTGATGGTCTTACGCAATTCCTTGCGGCCCTTATGTATCTCCTCTTTTAGGCTTTTGTAATGGTCGTTACTTTGTTGTGCTAGGTTAATCAGAAGTTTCTTCAACTCGTCAAATTGCGCATGCGTCAAAGACGGTCCGGGTTCCTCAAAAGCTCGACGCGTGGGGCTAGGCAGGGTATATCCCTCCGGTCCCGTCTCCGAGAGACGGTCCTGGATCTCATCCAGCTCATCCTCCTCGCTTATGGGTTCCACCTCCCGATAATTCCCTCTCGTCGTTCTCACTCTATTTAAGTCCCCGCTCTCCATTTTTAGGAAGGGTAACGAGCCAAGCGTTTGTTAACGGGCCTATCTACCGGAAAACAAAATATAATAATAATAAAATATACCGAGAAAATTTTAACCGACTTTAATGTCGTACAAAATATGCAAATGATAAAAAAAAATACAAAATATAAAGCAGGCCGAAGGGAGATGTTAAAAATAAACTCTTATCTGTTTGCTTGGCAGTTTCCCCTTCGTCCTCTGCTCCTTACAGGTAACGTCCTTCTGACTATTCGGTGTCCCTGTTCGTTCGGGCCGCCAGTTGTTGTAAATCGACGTTTCCAATCGCCAGTTGATCAAGCGAAATAATAACAAAAAAAAATACAAAAAAAAAAAATATATATATGTCCGAAAACTATTTTGTGGGCGCCAATAGCAAAAATATACCGGCTTGCTATTACCGGAAGCTCGGCCTAGCAGAGCTTTAGGCTTTTAATCAAAAAAAATGTATATAAAGAAAACCGACTCGCGAAGTCCGCCGTTCGATGGCGGTATCTCTCCCGGTGGAGATATCACGTGGTAACCACGTGTCCAATAACGAAACCTATTTCCATTAAACGCGTGTATTTGAATAATAAAAAAAAACACAAATGAAACAAATTTTTGAATATTACAATTACAAAAAAACGAAATACTTGTCAAAATTACGGAGCGGACATAAACTATGACTAGGGTTAAGATCGATACACGCGACGGCGTGATCTTCCGAGTTGCTCTCGTTAACAGCCAACTTAAAACTAAACCGCGTTGGCCACAGAATTAAAACTGACTCTCGTTAACAACTGAATTAAACACTGATTATCGATTTACCGTGGCAAACACGAACGAAGATTTTTCGGTACACGATGGGCTATTCCAAACGATATAGTCGATCGCTGAAAATTACCCCGTACCTTATCAATTAACACGCACGCCGATTTTTTTAGAACGTTCTTATATTAATATGTATTTTAAATCGGCTGCTACCCTGTCTTTCCGGGATTTCACCAATTCTCTCGCGACTCTCGTAGCTACACGCTCCGTACTTACACGTTTCGACGGTAAACGCGACCGCGATTTCCCCCGCGAAACCAGTTTACCCCCGCGACACAGCCGACAGAACGGTTGCGTCCGGAATAACCAGGCTTCTCGGTCGAAATATCTTCTCCGATCGCAATTCACCGTCATCTATGCTGCCCGAGAAAAACCCGAAATGTAAAATGAATTAAAATCGAAATAATAATTTCTACCTCGGACAGCATTATCAGAAATCGTATAAAACGTAATTAAAATGCTACAGCTGCCGAATCCGTCTCAATATATATCGATAATTCCTTGAACTGGAAAAAACACATTCAAAGTTTAAATTCGAAAATATGACAGTTAATTTCAGCTTTATGTAAAGTAAAACAGGTTTTAACCTAATACTTCAATTCAATAATGTCTAGAATTTTATATGGCATTCAAACATGGGATTAGGCTAAAAAATCGGAAATAAACAAAATAAGCAAAATACAGAAAAGGTGTTTGAAACTTATACTCCCCTACTGAAAGCAAAAAGACTCTTGGTGGAAGGAAACGAAATGTCCCTCAAGAATACTATTTCTATTATAGATTACTAGAATTTAATGTCAATAATATGAAATTACCACCTAGGCAGAAAATTCGATTAACAAGAAACTAAAGTAATACATATTAGATCTATCCCGGCGGCGTAAATATACGAACTGATAATACTGATGATTCAATTTTAATTAAATTAATATGTACAATCCCCAATTATATATTAAAGGGGGAAAAAATTGGTGTGTGGAAAAAAGAGGCGGAAAAATGACTGAAAGAATGGGTGTAAAGAGTAAAACACAACGTACGTCCCGAATCTTTTGTTTTTATAATGTACTTTTAATGTTCTCTGTTTATATATCTGCTCATCCTTTCTTGTTTCATTTCCCTGATCATTTATCTTTGAAATAAGATCAGGTTCTTTTTGATTTGAAGATATTTAGCTGCCCTCATGTATCGTATGCAGATGAGTATTTACGGCATCTAAACGTATCTGCATGTATATATGTACTACGTTATAATTTATATAATCTTAGATTGACTAATATGATGATGTATAGAATAAGCAAGAGTAGTTGTAATTGTGTGTTTTGAATAAACGTTAATGAGAGTGTCGGGCACTCACATAACGGTCATACTTGCTCTATGAGACCCACAACTTATTTTAAAAATATTAAAAAAAAAACAAAACAAAAAAAAACGTTTTGCAATCTATGACTTGGACATACTCGTTGTACACATTTGTACTTATTGAATAACGAATCAGCACTTCAGTGTTCCACGTGTGATGGCCAAATAACCGTCAAACACCTACTGATCAAATATCCAGTTAATGACTACTATCGGAAACAATACGGAATATCATCCAATGTAAGTGATTTGTTGTGCGATGAAGAAACCGTCCTTCATCGATTATTTAAATTTTTAGAATTTTCTAACTTACTAAAGCTGTACTGTCTCCAGTTTTGCACGTAAATAAATAAATAATAATAATAATAATAAAAACGATTAATATAGTAGACAAAACTTACGATAACAAAATAATTTTCGCGTCAACGATACATAAGTAATATGCGGATCAGAATAAATTCAAGCACGAACGTAGAAAATGCTGAAAATAATTGAAAATGAGATTTTTAAAAAAATTGTCTACTGATTAAGAAAAGAAAAAAATGTGATAAATATACACGTTTCTTTTTCGTTTTCGTTTATGTTTTCTGAAAAAATCGCTTGATATCATGCACTTTGGAGAGAAGTGACAGAATGTAAGAAGCGCGCAATAAGGACCAGGAAACTCAACGAATAACAAATTAGAATAAATAATAGCACGTTCAGACGAAAGGGAAAGACATTCGAAGAAGATATAGTTGGGATAGCAGATAGCTTCATGATTCGGATGATGACAGTTAAAAGAGGGAGTTAAATGAAAACGGATACGCGAGGAAGGTGTAACCGAGTATGATTAAAAATAGAAATAGAAATAACTTTATTAATGCATATCTAATATATAAAAATGAGTTCCTTATGTGGGTCTCGCTTCTCCTCCAAAACGGCTTAACCGATTTGAATAATTTTTTTTTGTTGTATTCGTAGTTCTTAGGAGAAGGTTTGTAAAAAAAAAATTAAAAAAAAATTGCACCGAAATTGCACCGAAATTGCACAATTCGCAAAAAACTGTAACTCAAGAACGGCTCGACCGATTTTGCTGATTTTTTTTTCTAAAATATTGGCTAAGATTTAAATTAGGTTCCTACAAAAAAAAATTGAAAAAGTTGCACGGAAATTACAAAATTCGCCTAGATTACGCTAAGCAATAAAACATGCGGTAGGCCAAACAGTCGAGCGGGTAATTTCAGATACCTGGAAACGGCGAGGAACGAATAGGCAAAAAAGGGCGTCGGTCTTGACTATCAGCCGATCAGCGGGCGGTCGCTTAATGACGGTCCGGAAATCATGCGCTACGCATGCAGTAAAAAAAAAACAAAAACATAAACAAATCGAAAATATCGTAACAAACAGTTCTTTTTTTATTTTTTTTTGTATAAATTTTATATTAAAATAAGAAAAAAAACTGCTTTTTAATAGCTACCAAACAGAAAATGAAAAAGAAAATCGGTTAATAAACGAAAAAAGACTTTGCCTATTTATATGCAGATATTAAGTGTTTTGCGTATTTATGTATTTGTTTGTGAAAGTGAATTACTGAGAATATGTTGTGCACATTTTAAAACTCCCCTTATGTGCAGTATATTCTTATTAAATTTTGCAGTGATTTAGTTGGAAATTTTTTCAAATTGGTTGGATCACAGACGTGCTTACATCTAACATTTGTGAGTTGTAGCGGACTAAATTTTCCGTCATTAAATGGTCGCAACGATAAACTAAAAATATAATTAAAAGATGTAGTAGAACAATGTAGGCGAATGGTCGTTTAGCGAGTATAGTGCAAACCGGTCTGCATTTCTCTTAAACATGGTACACCCTAAATCGGGAAAAAGAAAAGAAAATAATAAACGACCCGACTTCACAAGCACCGCGAGAACTACAAAAAAAATGAAACACATGTCCGGCAATCAGGTAACGAAAGAAATTTGAGAAG
The DNA here is from genome assembly GCA_039619475.1 of Icerya purchasi. NCBI lineage: Eukaryota > Metazoa > Arthropoda > Insecta > Hemiptera > Monophlebidae > Icerya > Icerya purchasi. Next base: position 395,933,366 of record CM077116.1, read on the forward strand.
CACAAAGAGATTGTCCCAACAATGAGACATTTATACAACTGAAAGGTCTTTGATCCGAAAAATTAATTACCGGCAGGAAGTCGAAAGATTGACCGGAAACATTACAATAAGTGCATCAACCATTTTTTGCATGTATTTCGTGTTCCGAGTTATTCAGATCTATTCGTGTTTTCGTTTCGGTAAATGTGCTTCATCTGCCCGTCCGTTACTCGCATATTATCCATGTGTATTCGTTTTTAAAATGTGTTCGGTATTTTCACAACTTTCAGTAATATTGTATGAATATATTCACATTTGTGCGGTGAGTGCCAATTTTATATTTCAGTCGTATAAATATTGTGATTTATTATTTATCTTAGCAAGAAAAAAAATTTTAAAATGTTGTAAAAAGGCTATATATAAAAAGACGTCTATCACTTCGACTGCTAAATGCCCGTAAAAAACACATAGAAATCTATATCTATATATTATACTAGCTGACCCGACAGACGCTGTCCTGTCCGAAGTTTGTAATCCTTTTCTGAATTTGAAAGTTATGAAAATGCGTAAGCAAGGTAAAAGCAGATTCAAAATGAAATGATTGTTTGGTTTACAGATTCTCGAATACAACACATACTGCCCGTGGGAGAAACACGACAATTCAATTTTTATTGGTTTAACTATTTATTTTTATTTACGTGAATGAAAAATAAATGCAATTAACATTCAATGTAACGATTATGATTGTTTTCGGCAATGTAGCGAGGAATTTCAGAAAAACGTATTACGGCTCTATATGCCAGAGTCTCTGTAATTGCGTAAGTGTATGTAAATAAAAATATGCGGCGGTAATCTACAATCAGAGAATACATATGGATAAGAGAGAGAGAAAGTGGGCAACAACGGTTTTAATGAAAAGAACCAATCATCATCGTCGCTACCTGAAAAAAACAAGCATTTTTTATGACACTGTTCATGATTTTGATTGGTGAGTGTTGGAGAATGTTGAACCACATGGCATTTGAAATTGTGTTCTGCACTATGCAAATTGTCTTTTCCAAAACAGTTGCCCTTTTTTTGTTACAATTTGAAATTTCAAACACGCAGTCTGATTATTCCATCTCCATCGTTTACATTTATTGCGGTAAGTACTATCATACATTGTTTATTTTATTTGTTATATTTTACGTTTTCTACTATATTATTTTTATTCTATAATAAACTTTTCAGTTCATATCTAATTATCCGCTTAAAATATATGCTCAAATAAACATATTACCGAATTTTACGTACAGTAACAATTTTAATAGATTACTAATTTTTTATGTACACGATGGAAATCAATAATATACAGAAATGAAATAATTCTATGGGCAAAGTATACATCCGCACAAATATTATTTAAATAGACATATACAGATACAAAGTTCAATCGTTCAGATCACATATTTTTCAATTACTTATTACTCTCTGTTACATTTTCTCTGATTTTTTTTTCATACAAAGGCTATAGCCGGATTACTATAGTAAAAGCCCCCTCTTAAAAACACAAGTATCATACACTATTTGAAAGGGGCTAAAAAAAAACTCCTGCAGCGAAATTATGCATGCGTAGTAAAGTTGAAAAACAGTTTTTTTTTAATTTATTTTTTTCTGAAGAGCCTTTCCATCCAAAAATTCTGAAAAAATTCAGTAGTAGGTTTCCGCGTAAGAAATAACTATAATTTATTTCAAATCTTATAACCTCAAAATTTGCCAATAAGAAAATTTTTCAAGTTTCAAATCATTTTTTCACAAACCCTTAATTTCGAGGTGCCGCTTTGTAAATTCATGATTTTGATGTATTTTTTTCCACTCTTAACGATGGTACTGCTACTTTTTTTTAAAAAAAATGGTGTGTCACCCTGATTTTGAAATAATGGTTTTTCACTTCATTTTTTCACAGCCTACATGTCTTTTTTTTTTCTACCCTGGGCGCGCCAGCGGCCTTGAACCAACAACATAAAAAATTAAGAGATAGAACTAAATAGCCAGGCGGTCAGAGTCGAAAATATATATTTTTGTTTTTTATTAGTGAAGGAAAGATTTAATAAAAAATACTTTATATTTTATCTTTTTAACATATGTCGATGAGATTTAGTTCCTTTACGCTCACTCTCATACATCATACATTTGTTATTTTTAAAAAAGGTTTTAATATATTTCAAGGCCGTGTCCACGGGGTGGGTTTTGGGGGTTAACCCCCCCCATGAGAACTGGAATAGCTTAGGTACTTCATTAATATTTTATGCAAAATTTTTTGTTACGAGTATAATCAATAACATATGTAATTTTTATTAATGTTTATACAGTAATTCGTTTATTTAAATTATTAATATATAAATCAAGATGATGGAAATTATTAATAGCATGAATATTAGTGAAAAATATATTTTTATTTATAAAATAAATATGCGAAGAAAATATTCACCCCCCCCCCTTTCCAAAATTCTGGGCACGGGCCTGATATATTTTTATAAAAACAGTAATGGATGATACTAGATATTTACTAAAAGAAAGGAAGAAACAAAAGATTTTTTCACGCCCATTTGCGGAATTACAAATTATACTTTTTACAGCATTATTATTTAAGCGATATGTATACGTATTTATTTCTTCTATTTTTTATTTCCCTTTGCGATATTTATAGCTATCGCACCAGCAGCAGCTCAGTTACATACAAGAAAGGCCCATTAACCTATTTTACATTTTCAGGATATTTTTTACTGTTCAGTAAGTATATGAAATTATTTTATTTACTTATGGGTAAAACAAATATCATATATTTTAAGTCCAATGAAAATCAATTTAATATATTGTTTTTATATCAACTATTTATTTATTTTCCCCTCCGAAACATTTATTATTTAAATTTTTGTATTCGTAGTTCTAAGGAGAAGGTTTCCAAGAAAAAAAAGATAAGAAAAACTGCACAATTCGGAAAAAAACTGTATCTTAGGAACGGTTCGACCGATTTTGCTGACTTTTTTTCTAAAATTCGAATTAGGTTCCTACAAACAAATTTTGAAAAAGTTGCACGGAAATTACAAAACTCGCCTAGAATAATTCGGACAGGACAGCGTCTGTCGGGAATTTTTCAATTTCTTGAGTCGCTTCGCAACAAACGGTAGAAATATGTCTCCACTATCTTACTGGTGTCTTTTGTCGGTGGTGCTATTTGTTGTAAGTCCGCATGATTAACAGCTGTGAATTTGAAAGTACTGAAATATGACAAGGAGAGAATAAAGTGCAATTAAAATTTTAGTTTTACGAATTTAACAGCGTTTCATTAATTTCCAATTGCCATCCTTTTTTTTGCAGGCTACGAACAAATTTCTTAGTTTGAGGGTTCCAATTGCTAATTTTCTTAAGGAAAGTTTAGCATATTCATAATAAATAATAATTATAATGCCAAGGAGAGGACGAGTTGACATAGGGCGGCGTAGTCGGTTAAACGCGCGGCGAGTTGCTTCCCGTGCAAATCAGACTGATGCCCAGCGAGCAACGGATAATGAAAACAAACCCCGACGCCCTGTCAAGGGTATGGAACTCACTTTACGTTTTTACTTTTTATGGATGGATTGCGTTCGAGATCGACTGCACATCAAACACAACGCCATCAAGCACGACATAATGAACAGGATCGATTCTGCCGACGCTGTATTCCTCTGAACCTAAAACGAGCGGCATTCCATTACAATCCGGAAGTCGATTATGGTGCGGACAGATCAGTAACGATTGGAGAAATGTCAGTTGTTTGTCCACATCGCAAGGCATTGAAATTTAGCAGTAAATCTCCTGGATTGTGTTGTGCGAATGGAAAAGTAAAACTGCCGCAATTGATACCGCCACCGGAGCCATTACACTCATTAGTTTCTGGAACGGGAAGTGATTCTACCCATTTTCTGGCCAACATCCAAAAATACAATAGTTGTTTTCAGATGACATCGTTTGGCGCAACGCATATTGTACATGACAATTTCATGCCAACTTTCAAGGTAATTATAACACAATTGCCTTTCGCATGATTCGTGGTTGTATCAGAAACAATTTCAGTATATAAATATTCCATAATTTTAAAAAACATTACAGATTCAAGGGCAAATATATCATTTAGCAGGAGCGCTGTTACCACCGCCCGATGCGGACTATCAATTCTTGCAAATTTATTTCATGGGCAATTCGGATTCGGAAGTTAATCAGCGTTGTGCTCATAATCCGGTCACAAAGCAAGCCATTGTCAGAGAATTGCAAACGTTTCTTCATCAGAACAACGAATTGATCAAACTATTTAAAGTTGCGCTGGATCGGATGCCATCCGACAGCCATAATATCGTCATTAAGGCTGACAAAGCGCTCGCGGGTGAGCACGCAAAAAGGTTCAATTCGCCGACAATCGACGAAGTAGCGGTTGTCATTGTCGGGGAGAATTTGCAATCTAGAGATATCGTGCTTCATCGTCGGAACAATGAACTGAAACGAGTATCCGAAACGCACAGGACTTACGATGCGCTACAATATCCACTTATCTTTTGGCAGGGCGAAGACGGTTACCATTTCAAAATCAAAATGGTTAATCCACTAACAGGTAAATGTAACAAATTTAATGATTAATTCGGTGATTTATTATATTATATCTAACTTTATCTCGATTGTGTTTTCAGGCGCTGAAACCAATAAAAAAGTTAGTGCTATGAATTTTTATTCATACAGATTCATGATCCGTGAAGGTGAAACAAATCTTATTTTGAAGTGTCGCCGCCTTTTTCATCAGTTCGCGGTTGACATGTATGTCAAAATTGAGACTGAACGATTAACATATATTCGTTTGAATCAAAGGCAGCTCCGATCTGAAGAATACATACATCTGCGCGATGCGATTAATGCCGACGGCAATACAAACAACTTGGGAAAAATGGTAATTTTGCCGGCCACTTATATTGGGAGCCCGCGGCATATGCACGAGTATGCGCAAGATTCAATGTCATATGTTAGGCAATACGGCCGCCCAGACCTATTCATAACATTCACCTGTAACCCTCAATGGATCGAAATCAAGAAAGAACTGCTACCCAGCCAAACACCAGTTAACAGACATGACATTACTGCCAGAGTTTTTAAACAAAAACTAAAATCTCTGATGGATTTCATCATAAAGCACCGAGTGTATGGCCAAGTTCGTTGTTGGATGTATTCCGTTGAATGGCAAAAGCGAGGTCTACCTCATGCTCACATTTTGGTTTGGTTAGTTAACAAAATCAGGCCGAATGAAATTGACTCCATCATCTTAGTCGAAATTCCTGATGAAGCTGTTGATCCAAAACTTCATGAAGTGATGACTAAGAATATGATCCATGGACCTTGCGGAGTTTTCAATAGCGAATCACCCTGTATGATCGAGGGTAAATGTTCCAAACGATACCCTAGAGACCTAATTTCTGATATCATTACGAGCAATGACGGGTACCCGTTGTATCGTCGGCGATCAATTGCAGACAATGGACGAGCTGCAGTTGTGAAAGTCAAAGGGAAAGATGTTAATGTGGACAATCGTTGGATTGTGCCATATTCGCCGATATTGTCCAAGGCTTTTGAGGCTCATATCAATGTGGAATACTGTAACTCCGTTAAATCAATCAAGTACATATGCAAATATGTTAATAAAGGCAGCGATATGGCTGTTTTCGCTGTGACAAACGCAAACGACGAAATGTCTCAGTATCAGATGGGTCGTTATGTCAGTAGCAACGAGGCGATTTGGCGCATCTTTTCCTTTGCGATACACGAAAGATATCCTACTGTCGTACATTTAACAGTACATCTGGAAAATGGACAACGAGTATATTTTAATCCAAAGAACGCAGCGGATAGAGCGGCACGGCCACCTTCGACGACGTTGACAAGTTTCTTCTCGGTTTGTCAAGCGGATAATTTCGCTCGCACTTTACTGTATGCTGAAATGCCACGCTACTACATATGGAACGCATCATCGAAGACGTTTCAACGTCGGAAACAAGGAACGCCAGTTGAAGGACATCCAAATGTATTCGCTTCAGATGCTCTGGGTCGCATATACACTGTGCATCCAAATAACGACGAATGCTATTATCTTCGATTATTGTTGGTGAATGTTCGTGGTCCAACGTCGTTTCAACGACTAAGAACTGTTAATGGGCACCTGTGTGCGACTTACCGTGAGACGTGCCAACTCTTACACTTGCTCGAGAATGATTCGCATTGGGATAATGCGCTCAAAGATTACGTCTTATCTTCATCACCACATCAAATTCGCACATTATTTGCGATAATCTTATCCACATGTTTCCCTTCGAATCCAAACGATTTGTGGGTCAAATATAAGGATGACATGTCTGAAGATATTTTGCATCGTGTACGACACCAAACTTTAAATCCGGCATTACAAATGACTGCAGAAATTCACAATGAGTCATTGATCATAATAGAAGACATGTGTTTATTGATGGCGAATAAATTGTTGTCGTATTTAGGCATGATGTCACCCAATCGTCCAATGCACCATGCATTTAACCACGAGATACAAAGAGAACAACAATACAACACAGATGCATTAGCCGAAGCAGTCAGTACAAATATTTCGAAATTGAATGAACAACAAAAAACTGCGTACAACTCTTTGATAGAGGCAGTAAACAATGGAACTGGTGGAATTTACTTCCTGGATGCTCCCGGAGGTACTGGAAAAACGTTTTTAATTTCACTGCTTCTGGCGAGGATTCGATCGCAGAATGAAGTTGCTTTAGCATTGGCTTCATCCAGAATCGCAGCGACTTTATTAGAAGGCGGACGAGCTGCACATTCTGCATTGAAATTGCCACTGAACATGCAGATCAGTTTGTAATATCGCCAAAAACAGCGCAATGGCGAAGATTCTACAGGTATGCAAACTGATCATTTGGGATGAATGCACGATGGCCCACAAGAGATCATTGGAAACGTTGGACAGAACGTTGAAAGATTTTCGTGACAATCAAAGCATTTTTGGTGGAACTATGATTCTGTTGGCGGGTGATTTTCGTCAGACTCTTCCAGTTATTCCACGATCAACTGTGGCTTACGAACTAAACGCGTGCTTAAAATCATCAAATTTGTGGCGGCATGTGAAAACACTGCGGTTGACGACTAACATGCGAGTGTTTCTACAACATGATCAAAATGCAGCTGTATTTTCCAAGCAATTGTTAGATATTGGTGATGGGAAAATCGCAGTTGACATCTCGACCGGATTTATCACATTGCCCAATGGTTTCTGTCAGTTGACTAAATCGAAGGAGGAGTTCATTCAGTGTGTTTTTCCGAACGTGGCTCAGAACTTCAAAAACCATAATTAGCTGGGCGAACGAGCCATATTGGCAGCGAAAAACAAAGTGTCGATGAACTCAACGCGACCATTCAAAATTTCATTCCGGGACAGTTGCATTCTTTCAAATCAATTGACACTGTTATAAATCAGGATGATGTAGTCAATTATCCCGCGCATGGACAACTATATGTCGCGTGTTCGCGTGTCGGAAGGCCTTCATCTTTGTTTATTTATGCGTCGGAAAACAAAACGAAAAATGTAGTTTACCAGAAAGCTTTACATTGAATATTAACTGCATTTATCTTTCATTCAGGTAAACAAAAATAAATAGTTAAACGAATAAAAATTGAATTGTCGTGTTTCTCCCATGGGCAGAATATGTTGTATTCGAGAATCCGTAAACCAAACGGTCATCTCATTTTGAATCTGCTTTTACCTTGCTTACGCATTTTCATGACTTTTAAATTCAGAAAAGGATTACAAATTCGGACAGGACAACGTCTGTCGGGTCAGCTAGTATAAAATAAAAACAAATAGTTATAAATAAATCGCGTACCGCTGAGAGCTCACCGCAACGAAAAGATTTACAATAGTACATTACAGAAAAGTTCAAAAAATTAATGTTAACAAAGGTGCATTATGCAGGGAAAAATAAAAAAAAAACCCTGCTAACAAGACAGAAGCCAAAGTGCGTAAACGAGAATAACACTATGTTACCATGTAAGTACTTAATCTATAAATTATAATAAATTGTGCTTTAATCGCCTGTATTTATATTTACTGTACATAAACTTAAGTTGCTTGGAATCGTAATTTCCGATACTTAAAATGAATGGGTTGTCGTGCAGTAGACATTGGATACAAAACTTCTGTGTACAATTAAAAACATAGTTTTTAATGAGTTCTATATTTAATGCACTATGCATGTCGCTTATCCTAGTATACCTTGGAACATTCAATATACACCTTAGACATCTATTCTGTACTAATTGCAATTTATTAAAACTTGCATTTGAAACGCAACTCTAGACAGGGCAAGAGTATGTCATCACTGGCCGGATGAATGCTTTATAGATTATTAGCTTATTGTTCACATTGAAGAAAGATTTGCGATTTAAAAGCGGATATATTGAGCAAATAGCTTTGTTTGCTTTCACACTGACGAAATTTATATGCTTTGTGAAGCTCAGTCGATTGTCAAGCGTGACACCTAAGTAGCGTACATCTTTTGTCCATTTGATAAGAGCCCCGTTTATTTCAAGTTCTTTAGGTAATGCTGGTCGCCTGCGGGTGAAGAAGATGGCCTCTGTTTTCGTTTCGTTCAATGTAATCTGCCATTTATGATAATAGCGCAGTACTCGTGTTAATCCTGACTGAAGTCTATTACGAATTGCGCTAGGCTTATATGAATTACAAAACAATGCAACGTCGTCTGCATAAAGTGCGACTTGTGTATTCGACAATTTAGGGAAATCATGAAGATAAAAATTAAACAGAAATGGCCCTAACACGCTACCCTGAGGAACCCCGGCTATCATTGTTTTCTTAGACGAATTTGAGTCACCGATAGTCACATAAAAAGATCGATTATTTAGGTAGTTGTTGACCAAATGAATTAAATATGAAGGGAACTGACGCCGAATCATTTTAAAAATAATACCTTTATGCCAAGTTGTATCAAACGCTTTAGCTACATCAAGTAGAACCATACCAGTGTGTTTGTTAAGATTAAAATTGTGGGTGACAAATTCTGTGATTCGCGCGATCTGCTGCGTAGTGGAGTATCCGGGTCGGAATCCAAATTGGGTCTTAGGTATAGGCATGTAAAGATCGGAATGACATTTTAATTTTTGTAATATAGCCTTTTCGGCAACCTTACTTAGGTTACTGAGTAAGCTAATAGAACGAATATTGGCAATTTGCGACGAGTCTTTACCCGCCTTAGGAAGGGCGATAATTTTTGCAGTTTTCCAACTCTGAGGAAAGTAACCAAATTTAAACATCGCATTAATTATCCTAGTAAGTTCAACTATTGCTTTCACTGGAAGACATTTCATCAGGATCGTAGGGATGTTATCATGACCTACTGATGCTTTGTCTTTCAATGCTTTAATTATTAAAAATACTTCCTTAGGAGTAGTATATACAGAAGAATGAAACGCTTGCGTAGTACTTAAATAGTTTTTAACAATAGTTCGGACTTTATTTACTTGATAGTTTGAAGCCAGATTTAAATTTTTGCAATGCACTTTGAAGTATTCACAAGCAAGGAGTTCAGCTTTCTCTACATTACCGTACACATAAGTTTTTAAATTAGAGTCGTAAAGTGGTGGGGTGGTAGCGTATTGTTTAATATGGTGTCTACAGATTTTCCACAAGCTGCCATCTTTAGGAGTAATTTTAGAGAGGAGAAGATTAAAATGATGATTTTTATTCATACATAGTAGATAACGCATTAATTTAGTTAAAAAAGTAAGGACAAACTTAATATGTGGTGACGTGGTATTATAGCGATACTTGAAATAAATTCTTCTAATGTAATTTTTAAATTCAATTACGATAACTATTACTGGTGGGATATTACGACAGGATGTGCTAGGTGTATGTCTAGGTACAGCCCACTCAGCAGACTCAATAATTAAGTCTGTAAGATCTTTAAGATGATTTTCTAAATCAATTACACTGTTAATAGGGGTAGTTAAGTTAACATTATCGCAAATAAACTTTTTGAATTTCCACCAGTTAGCATGATTATAATTAAATTGCAGCTTATTCTCACCAACTTGTTTATTGGCCTCAATAACAGTATATATTGGGTTGTGATTGGAAGAAAGGTAGTGAATTGATATCGGTTGTGTTATACATAAATTTTTTGTAATTGCCAAGTCTAAAATATTGTTTCTGAGTCCGTAAGCACAGGGGAAGAAAGTTGGTTCTTTAGAAGCAGCGATGCAAAAATTATTACGCGTGGCTATATCATATAGAATTTTTCCAGCAGTATTATTATAAAAGCAATTCTATAGTTTATTTTTTGAGTTGAAATCTCCGATTAAGATAACTCTATTATTAGTCCGCATAAGGGACTGGATATCTTGAGCAAAGTTTAAGTTACAATTGGGTGGTTTATATATAGCATAGATACTGATAGTATTAGTTTTACACTTATTTTGAGAGCTAACACCGTTAAAATTAGTAGATGCATAGATATTAATACCTATTGCTTGAGTGGAACATAAATTAACAATGGGTAGTAATTCATATCTCAGATGCTTTTTAACGAGTAGTGCAACCCCGCCACATCTACGATTAACATCTTTTCTGTAAATAAAATACCCTGGGAATTTTAGCCGAATGTTGCTACTTAATTTGGTTTCTGATAGAACAATTACGTCCGTGTGGTTAACAGACACAAACTGATACAGTTCGTCACATTTTCCAATTATTGAGTTACAATTCCAAGCAACCAGTTTAATGCCCGAAGTATCGTAGTAACACTAGATTAATTCTGCAAGAGTTTCGAGAACTACTTGCAGTTTAGCGAACATATCCTTACTTTTCACCGCCTTAAGCCTATTTATAACGGTATGTATAATATTAAAAAAACGACTTAGATTAACTTCCCTCAGTAACCTTATGAGTTCACTTACTGAAAAGTCACTGCTAGTTTCAATATTTTCCGAACCATTGCCTACATGACCACTAATCGCATTAGAATATGATTTTTGCCGAACGTCAGTTGTTCTACTACCAGCGCGAGAATTAATGGTAAATGATGCTGACATACCAGTAGAAGATTTGGCAGTGCTTGCAGAATTATAGATAACTTTAGTTCTACCATTAAGAATTTTTTGGCCAACGGGACACTTCTCAGAATTAGTAGGGTGAACACCCCCGCAATTTGCACATTTAAACACTTCTGTATTTTCACAAGATGCACTAACATGAGATTCCCCACACCTTAAGCACTGTTCGGGTAATGAACAGTTATGAGATACATGATTATATCTTTGACAGCGAAAACACTGCAGTAAAACACTTTTCCTAACATATTTTTCCCAAGTAATCACACAAGAGAAAAGGGTCCTAATGGCGAAAATTTTTTGCATCTGTATTTCAGGGGGGAATGTGATAAGATATACTGGGAGAGGCACGGAATCGACATTGCCAGAATTTTTTACAAATTGGGTGACTGAAGTGACATTAACAGCGGGTTTTAGTTCCTGTTCTACATCAGAACTGGCAAAGGAAGGGGGTAAGCCTTTCAGAACCATTTTGATAGGCTTACACTCACGCGGCAAATGGGTAAAAAAGGGAGAGTTGTTCACTTTTAAATACGCAATTATAGCATCAAAATCGCTTTTCGAGGAAGCAAATACGGATGTTTTTAGTTTATTATAATTTCTAATCTTAATTTCCGAATGAACTGTTCTTTTGATATTAAAAATTAAATTTTTTAGATCGAGCTTACCATCGGTATTTATTATCGTAATCGGTGGGTATTTCGATGTAGTTGTGGAATCGTTTCGCGACACATGCCGAACGAAGATGTCGTCTTGAGATGATAGCGATCTAAATCGATTTTCATTATTAATGATAACGGGTTGTTCCTTCTTTTTCCTCTTTGTTTTACTATTACCGTTGTGTGCGGACGCCGAATGCCAGTCTATTTCGTCAACGTCATCGGAGGAGTCGGACACAGGGGAAGTGCCAAATAGACTTTTTCTCACTGCTGATTTGACAGCTTTAGGTATCTGACCGGAGAAGGAGGGCAAACAGTTGTCGACCTGCATTACATTATCGCTGTTGTCACGTGTAGCATTGAAACCAGCATTACAAGCAGCAGAAGCAACAGCAACTTTGATATCGGCGGCCGCTTGATTACGCTTCGGCGGCGTTTGAAACATATTTAGTTCAGGAAGAAGACCACGTGCGCTTCTACGGAAGAGCACGGGCGGCAGTGGTTAACTACCACCGCGTGAAATTAATCAAACGAACTGAAGAGATAACAGAGCGCAATGAAACACGACAATGATCGAATAAAGCATTACGGACATTCCCGAGTATGATTAAATTGTAAACGAATAATAGAGATTACAACGGAATTTCGTAGAACAGGAAAGTCATAAAACCAAAGATGGATAGAAAGATTTGGCTGGATGGACCGATAAAAAGGATGATTGTCAGAGAAGGAAGAAGCATAAATATCTGACCAAAATACGAGAATTTAACATTTTTAAAATAAACAAATAATCACAACACATCTTAACACTCTGACAAATGTATTCGATTTCTTACTCTTTTCAGATAAGATAGAAATAGTTTGACAGAAATGTCTCCCCCTGTCGCTAATTACCTATTTGAATTGTAAACTGCTGCAGTTTCTAAATCACTTTAATGAGAAACTAATACGTAATATTTATATGTTTTTCGTTATAAGCAGCTCCCCCTCTTAAAAATCGATTATAACCCTTCTTCACCACTAAAATTTCGAAGACTTAAAAAAAAATGAAACAACCTTCGTAAAAATTACAATATGATAAATCTACTTTTTACGCAGATGTTACCGGAGGACCAAAAGATATCACTGCAGCCTCTAGGGTTAGTAATAACAGAGTAATCGTCTTTTTGTCAAATGAAGAAATAACAAAAACAATTTTCTAACCAAATATGGAGGAATTAAAATCGGAAACAACTTCATTAAGGCTAAACCGCTTACAAAACCGTCAACAAAAATTATTCTTTCAAACGTTTCTCCCGTAATACCGAATAGTGTTCTAGAAGATTACCTTAAAAATGAACTTTTACTTGATGTAGCGTCATCGATATCTATATTAAGAGTCAATCCAAGTGACAGTTTATTTTCACATGCTGTTAGCTGGCGTCGACAACTTTACGTCCAAAATAGTATGTCTGATATAAAGCTCCCAAACTCTTTTAATATTACACATAATGAAAGAACGTACAGAATTTTTCTAACTTTCGATCAGTTAGCATGCTTTAAATGTCATAAAATGGGACATAAAATCGAAGATTGCTCATATTTGGATGACACTCCATTTCCTGATGTAGATGACCAGCTAGCAACTAGAGAAGACAATTAAGAACACCGAAACATAATAAATGAATCAATACATCATGTACTGCACAGGGAAGATGTTATGGAAACCACTGTAAATTTAAGCAACGACAATTCACAAAAACTTTCCAAAACTAATTATTTGTCAGTACCTAAAGATCAATCACACATAACCTCGGATATGATGGCACCTAGAAGGCAATTAACAACCATAAGCGACCACTATCCCACGCATCATCGACTCTAAGTGAGTACAGCAGACCGATAATGCAAGATGTCGAAGCCAACAAAAAACCGGTAAAGAAAAAACTGAAAAATACCAGCAAAAATCCTTCTCTCCAAAAACAAGAGGAAAGTGATTCATCAAACGATGAGAAGGAACTTCAGCATCAATCAACAATACTATCGATAAAAGACGCCTTACAACCCATTCAAGAAAATTTCGAAACAAAGAAGCATATGTACCCTATACCAGCCTATTCAAATTTTTCACTGTTTATCGATATGTGCAGAAACAACGACCAAATCCCTACTACGGCTACTGAGTTTACATCGGATCTCGCAGGATTGATCAACATGATTGAAGAAAACCGGTCTTTTCTCCAAGATCGTAGCATGAAAATATGGTTTACTAAAATCAAAAAAACCCTCATTGAACATCTCAATCAGCAAAAAAACGAGACAAACTCCCAACATGATTCACAACAAAATAAGAATACGGATAGCGAACTCGGTAGAGAACTAAAATACCTCATCTCACAGATGTTCCATAAATCGCCTCAAATTATCTCTGCAGGAAGTACGGAAAACGATATATTTGAACTCCTTATGGAAATATTAAAAACCAAAACAAAAATGGCTGATAGAGCCATTGCCAATTACTACCAAAATCCGGAAGAAATCTTTCCTTTCATCTTTCAGCTGCGGCCTAATTTGAAGCACCGTGACCTCAAAAACCGATTGACTAGAATTTTAAGTCATCATGATACACCAACGTCTGACGCGACACAATAATTGGACTCCAATGAATCAAACTTGTCAACTTAAGCGGTCATCTACTTCTTAATATTACTTAATATAAGTACTAACATATATAGTGTAATTATATATAAGTTAAATTTCGTTGCTATATACAATGACAGTCTGTCTACAGTGGAATGTAAACGGCTACTTTCAAAGAGTAGCTGAACTCAAACAATTAATCTATAAACATAAACCATACATAATTGCAATCCAAGAGACACACCTTAAATCGCAATCCCAAGTAAACCTATCAAACTATACCGTTTTTAGACACGATATTCCTACCAGTTCCTATGCTAAGGGCAGAACTGCATTATTTACATCAAATTCATTCCAAGCGACTAGCATACAAACACCAACAGAAAGCCAAAACATTGCTGCCTCTATCTCTATCCCACAGATATCCCAAAAACCAATTACAGTTTGCTCTGTTTACATTCCACAAACTCAAAATATATCAACTAGATCTCTAACAGAACTTTTAGCCTACCTCCCAGAACCGCTAATTCTGTGTGGTGATTTCAATGCCCACAATTCACTTTGGGGCAGTAAATGCTCTAACACTAAAGGCAATATAGTTGAGCATGTGCTGGCTAATTATTCTAAACTAATCCTCTTAAATAACAAACACTGCCCAACCCACATAAATTCAAGTTACGAATGTTTTTCATCTATTGATCTAACAATATGCTCAAACTATCTAGCACCTAAACTCCAATGGGCCACATACACAGATCCTTGTGATAGTGACCATTATCCCATAGTGGTATTTTTAGAACACCACAAACCATGTCAAGTAGGATCTATACCAAAATGGAACATTCCCAAAGCGAATTAGTCTTCGTTTTATGATTTTACAGCCAACATAGATCAACTTCCTTGTCCTACAGTCACTGCAGATTCGGTTGATGCTTTCACTAATCTATTGATTCGTGCAGCTGAGAACTCCATATCCAGATCTTATAACTCAATTAAATCTCGAAAAATACCTTGGTGGTCTGAAGAAATAAAATTGGCCATAAAAGTTCGCAACAAAACCCTGCGTAAATTTCGAAATAGCATGTGTCAACAAGACTTTATACAATACAAAAAACTTAGAGCAAAAGCCAGAATACTCATCGGCTACTCCAAAAAGCAGAGTTGGATAAACATTGTATGTAGTAAAAACCAGCCTGTATCTTCTGCAGCCACGTGGAATAGTATAAAAATATTAGCAGGCAATAAACCAACTTTTGCTATCACCCAACTCCAACACAACAATCAAATCTTTGTAGACCTCCTTAATATTGCTAATAATCTAGCGAATCATTTTTCATCTGTGTCATCAGATAAAAATTATGATAAATCGTTTATCATTATTAAAGAGAAAGCTGAATTAATACCCATAAATTTCCACTATCACTCTGGTAATTATTACTACAACCAACCTATATCAAGCCAAAAAGTAAATTACATTATCCATAAATTCAAAAACACGGCTACAGGCCCGGATCAAATTCATCCTGCTATGCTAAAAAATCTTCATCCTAAAGCTATATCTTACTCAAGTGTTTAACGAAATTTTTACAGCAGGCCAGTATCCACCTCAATGGAAAACAGCTACTGTCATTCCAATTTTAAAACCCAACTCAAAATCATATCGCCCTGTATCTTTAACCGGCGTTATTGGGAACAAACGCTTAGTATGGTACCTTGAATCTAATACTCGTAATATTATCACTATCAATATGGCTTCAGGAAAAATCTATCTCCAATTTAAGCGGTTTGTGACCTCGAAAATGAAATACAAAAGGCCTTCACCAATAAATCCTGTTTATATGGACTATTTTTTGATATTGAAAAAGCATATGATCGTATATGGAGATATTACTTATGTCAAATATTACACCAATGTGGCCTTCGTGGTCACCTTCCTATTCTACTCCAAAGTTTTTTAAATAACCGTTCCCTTTCTGTTAGGATAAATGGTGTTTTATCTACGCCATATGAAGTCAATAACGGAGTCCCCCAAGGCTCAGTTCTAAGTGTAACACTTTTTCTACTTGCCATAAACAATATTGTGACTAATGTTCACTTCCCACTTGCACAACGGTTATTTGCTGATGACTACAGTATTAGTATCATAAGTTCAAACCCACAAAGAGCGCATAGACTATTACAAGAAACCCTAAACCGCCTATCTCAGTGGACACATAATCTTGGATTCCGATTTTCTAGCACAAAAACACATTTAGTAATCTTTCGAAAAAGAAAGCCAGCGCTCAAGTTCCATACCCTGCTTTTATATGGAAAACCAATATTAATTCAAGATAATACAAAATTTTTAGGTATACACTTTGATCAGAAATTAACCTGTCTTCCACACATAAAAAATTTAAAAGCAAAATGCCAATAGGCAATTAATGTGATGAAATATTTAGCTAACCAATAACTGGCTGCAATAGAGGTAGACTACTGCAACTATATAAATCCCTTGTGCTAGCCAGAATCGATTATAGAGCACCTATATATGGTCAAGCTAATAAGTCAGCATTAAAACTTTTAGACACAATCCAGACAACAGCTTTCCGAATCGCTATAGCAGCGTTCCGCACTACTCCAATAGACAGTCTATGTGCGGAAGCAGCTATCCCCCAACTCCTCTATCATCGATTGCTTTCTACCTCTAATTTTGCTATCTCAGCTGCCCAAAACCCCAGTATACCTATATATGACTATCTCTTTAACCCAAACAATTCACCAAACTATATAATGATCAGGCACCAAAAATTGACCTGTCAAAAGTACAACAGCCACCCTCTCTTAACTATATCTTCTGAACCTCCACCGTGGGTCTCTCAAATTCCTAAGATCTGACTGGATTTAACAAAACTTCTTAGACCAGCTGATAAAAATATAATCTACAGAAAATTACAACTAATACTCCAAGAATACCCTAACCACATCCAATGCTACACCGATGGCTCTAAAACCCAAAAAAGAGTGGCTTGTGCGTACTCTGTGAATAAAAAAATATTCTCACATCGCTTAAGCGACCGTCTATCTATCCTATCTGCAGAACTAACAGCTATCTTATTATGTCTCCAATATTTCTTACTTCACTTTCAACAAAACCTAATAATCCTGTCTGAGTCCCTTACGTCACTCCAACTACTACAAGATCCATTTCCATCAAACCCAATTATTGCTCAGAGCATTAAAGTGATTCTAAACACTATGCATCTCCAGTCTATTTCAAAAAAATTTATCTGGATCCCAGGCCATGTAGGAATTCCTGGACATGATATGGTGGATTTGGCCGCCAAAGCTGCCAAACTCAACAGTACAATTTCTATGCTTATTCGTCCTATGTTGAATATCTCAAACAGCATTATCATCTCATCTACAGTCGTCACCCCAGGTGGGGTATCGTGATCAACATTTAATCCGCCAGTGATTTTGTGATTTTCCGCCATTTGTCACGATCCTCTGATTGACGTACGCATTGTGCAAATGAACCCCGATTGCTAGTCGGATCGTGTGGCAATACATCCACTATGTTGACGGAGTTCATGTTAATTTTCTTGGGAAGTATACGGTGGTGGTTTCCCGTTGCCTTCTACCGGATTTTCTGTTAGGGTTTACTCCCTTAGCCGAAGGGCCCTATTTTAAGGCGCCGGGTACTCGCCTACTCGCTCTAGATTGGTATTCAATACCAATGTGACTGGGGCACTCATGTCACGAGCGAGTTGTTGATAGTCTGCTGTTGTTACGAAGTAAAAAGCTTAAAGGTATTTATTAGAAGGAACACCTTCGGCAAGTGGACAATCCTCCGTTTCCCTATCAGCGGTGTATTATGAGTTCCGATTTGGCTTTTCTCATCAGCGCTAAGCCCACCGAACAGAAAATTTCCACCCTGCACGACGTGGAAATACGGAACTCTTTTGACTGTTATTTCGTTTCTATTGTCGGTGGGACTAGCACCATATGACAGTCGAGTGACTACTTACTAGAGAAGGTAACTCTAGTTACAACAACCTGTGCCCTGCAGAGAAACAACATTATAAAGAGCTAATACTTTCTACGTGGAAGCAGCATTGGTATAACATAGAAAACAATAAGCTTCGAGACCTCAAAGAAAAGCCGATACCGTGGAACTTCTCAAACCGAAAGTCACGTCAAGAAGAGATAGTGATTACTCGGCTACGTATTGGACACACCCGACTTACTCGCTCGCATCTCTTATCAAATATCTTCCCTCCCAACTATTCTCATTGTGGCAAAGAGGGCTTAATAGTGATCATATTTTCACATGCTTAAAGACAGCTTCTCTCCGACTCTCTCTCCATATTCCTTCAAGCTGTGTTCTAGCTCTTAATGATTCCTCCAACTCCATAGATAAAACAATAAATTTCCTTAAACAAGTCAAACTTTTCCATCTCATTTAACCTCAATCCCTTCCTAATTGAGCCGTGAAGCCCTCTGTGTAGCTATGTGGCTCATTAATTAAATAATAAAAAAAAAAAATCTCTTTTGAAAAGCAGTTTCTAAGCGGGATTTTTTTTACCCTGAAAGTTCAATTTTTCAAAAAAATCGTTCTTATTCGATATTTTTGATATATTGGTTAATGTGTTCATATAGGCTTATTATTCGCAAGAAATTATAGTGATGTAACATTTTATTTTCAATTTTCCTAAAAACTTGGTACTGCCCCTTTTCCCTTTACAATTTTGACGACTTAAAAAATGATTTGCACATTTTTCATGCAAAGTTACAGTTTGTTGAACTTACGGTAATTTTAATGTTATCTCCTGTAAAACGGAGGAAAGCAACATTTAAATTTGAATGAAGTGTTAAGTCATGATCGTCACCGATGCAAATGATAATCTGGCTCAAAAAGTACACGTGTGTTAAATAGTTCACGGTAACAGAAATTTGACGAATGAGCCGATTAAACATATATAATTACTAATTCGTGGATTGAAAAATATTACACTCGTGTAATTTTTTGTGGAAAACGTATCTGCAATAATTTTAATTGTAATAACTGTTATAAACTTTCATCGAATAAACGGTTTTATTTATTGTGATCACTTACCGACTGTAAAGGTTTCGCCTGTTGAATGTGTGCTCCACCGATTTCTATGGCGTTCGGTACTGTAGGTCGATTAATGAAACTGAAATGGCTATTGTAAAATACCATATCAGTTCTCTGTGATAAGTTATAATTGATCACATTTTCGTTTTGAACGATTTGGTTATCGCGTAGAATGTATGCGTTGCTTCTAGAAATTAGGCGATACACAGTGTATAAAGCAATATACTGTAGCCAGTTGATTAGTCGTTGCCAAAAATTCATGTTTTGTGTAAACCCATTAGTGTTCCACGGAATGTAGGCAGGTTGTGTTGGGTTCCCAACTACATATAAAGGTCCGACTGTGTCTGTTGCAGCCATTAAAACTACCGTTGGAATATCGAATTTTGCTGCTATCGACAGTACACAAGGATTGGCAAACATTTCGACGAATAAAAGTTCAGGCGCAGGTACCTGACCTGACAAAACTTTTTTCACATAATCACTCGATAGTATAGCACTGCACATATCCTTTTCGAAGAAACCAGAAAAAAATATATCGAAATAAAACCCGAATCCGGTGAAATTTTTTGCATCTGACGGTGATACGTTATCAACATACGTACGCATACTGCCCAAATAAGTTAACCCAAATTCTGTGTAACCTAAATCAGATCCGGTTCCATTAAAGTAACTGACGGCGGTGATTTCGTGTCCTCTTGATGCCATCTCCTTCAGAATGACTCGGCTAAGCGAAATGTGACTTTTACTGAAAACAGGAAATATGCCCAATATGCGATACGATGAGCACAGCAGTGCTGCCGATAATTGCAGCAATGTTATTGCGTAAAGCTGATTCGGTAATCCTTTCTGAAAATTAAATTATCAATAAGATTAATTTTAAATGTTCACATCAGTAATGTAGGAGAATTTTTATTTTTAATGTTTTCTGGACCAGGTTGTGAAAAAACTCATTGGAAAATGTCTTACCATGTTTACGCCGTTCTATCGCTCCCTATTAAAACATTTAATTCACGATTATCCGTTCGGGATGGTTATAATTTCCATTGCAACCTCATCTATACAAGAAACCAAAACATTACCGCAGCTTCACCCAATGATGAGGGAGGAGAGGTTTGGTTTTTTCGTAATAAAAAACGATTCATTTACATTTATAGTAAAAATGAATTTAAAAGATTCGCTTGATTTTATATACTTTTAATCTGGACTCAAACATTAACTCTCAGTTATACATTTTTATCAGACTATTCGCTGTTTGAATAGATTCATATAGACACGCTACAATAAGCTATTTTAATTATTAAGCTGTACCGTATTTGTTAATTTCCCAAAAGATGCCGAAAAAAAGTTTTTAATATTAGCAGTGGCGGATCCACGGGAGAAGAAATAGGGGACATCCCCCCACCCACTCACAAAAGAATCAAAACCTCGATGAAAAAATTTGTTACGACAGGGAAACTTAATTTATACTATAAGAGATTTGTATAAACGCCATCTATGGATTTTATTATACAACTAATATTTAATACTTTTTTTTTTTTTTTTTTTTTTTTTTAAATTTAAGAAGGGGTACTAAACCACTTGCCGCATGTAACTACCTCGGTTATCGCAGTGAGTGGACCCACGTTTAAAACATACTCCTTAGCTCGCTAGCCTGAACGAAAGTCATAAGATTGTTCAAAGCAGTAGGGGTATTTGAGAGGATGTCTTCAATCGATGTGATCTGGCCTCGCCGTAACCCATTTAGACGTGTGCATTTCAGCAAGATATGCGAAACTGACGGGTATTCATCGGTAGAACAAAGTGGGCAGGTACTTGGCTTTGGGGCTTGTTTGAGGATATAGTCGTGGGAAAAGGACGTATGTCCCGTTCTCAGGCGATTGATTGCCGAAAACACTTTGCGTTCTGTTCCGACTGGAGGCCACCATGGCTCCGTCGTAGGCTTCAGTTCCCTGAGGAAGGTAGACTGAGACATCCAGTCATGATTCCACTGTGCGAAGACCGTATCTGACAGGAAACCTCTCAGAGATAATGGACCAAAAGCAAATAACGGCATTGGGCACATCATGAATGACCGAGCGGCCAGGTCAACCCGCTCATTCCCCGGAACACCGGCATGACTGGGGACCCATAAAAAAACAACTCGGCATCCCCTTCGGCTCACCTGGTATAAGATAGCCAGGACTTCTAGGACCATTGGTGATTCCGGGTGATCTGACTGCAAAGCACGTATGGACTGCAAGGAATCAGTCACCAGTAAGATTCCGAGCGGTTGGGATCTCAGTTCTAAGTATGCCTGAAGACAAAACAACACAGCATACATTTCGGCTTCCGCAATGGATACAACGTTTCGAAAGCGCATGCCGCTGGGGCAGCCTTGGACTCATTAGCTTTGGATCCATCAGTGTATGCTTTCAAGAACGTGGTATATTTATTAATAATATTTAGTGCCCTGTGCCCTCGCAGCGCCGGTGGGTGATTATTATCAGTAAGAGTTGTGATAGCTTCTACCTGAAAAGAAGCCCAGGGTGGGGGTAATTTTGAAAAGTCCGTTCTGGGTGTTAAGTTGGGCTTTATGTTGTTTTGCAACAAGATTGCATTGACTTCAGGTAGGTTATCCTTGGGAAAATCAGGCTCCGTAGTTACGTCGCAATGATTCTCCGCAGCCCATGAAAGCATATCGCGATAAGTGAAGAACTTTCTGTTGTAAGACAACGGTGGTATACCAGCTAACGAACATAGGCTTTTAGCTGGAGATGTACGATGGGCGCCAAGTATCATGCGAATAGCGGCGTTATGGATAATATTTAATACTGTTTTCTAGTTAAACTATTAATATTACGTTTATATTCTACTTTTTTTTCACCAATCCGGTCCTAGAACCACAATTAGCGCTGCTGTTTAGTTAACTAAATCTTGACTTTTTCTATGTTAAATAAATACTTCCTCATGTCTCTCCTCATTAGAAAAAGACATGATTTTTAACTAATATACTAATAACTTACTATTATTTTAAGTTACACACAATAAACAAAATTAATCACAGTAAAAAAAAAATAACTTTTACAAATTAAGTCCGTTTCATGGCATTGTTCAACACAAATTAGGTTTGAGCGAGTGAAATTAATTCCGTGGATGCTGTTGTAATTTTCTCGGGGTTATCCGGGAAATGCGTCTCTACACCAGTATCTTTTGAGTCTTCTCCGCGGATTCCCAGGGAGAGATGAAGAGAACATGCTGGACGCTTCTATGTTTTCACTGAATTCAAGTTTACTAGAGAATGTACCAGATCGAAGTTTGTAATAGTCTTGCACGAATGGGATCTTCAAATCGTGATGGAGTGTTCTATTGGACACGAAATAAGGAGCGTTTGCAACTTGTCTGAGTATTTTAGACTGAAGCTGTTGAATTCTGTTGATATTGCTCTTGGACGTTGCGCCATATACTTCGATGCCATACCGCCATACTGGCGACAGTACGGATAGATAGATTAGTCTTTTGCAAGACATGCTCACGGCAGGCTTTCTTCCCATAAGGCTATTTAAGATCTGAAGTCTTGAGCGAACTTTTTGCCTTGTGTACGCGACGTGGGTCCTCCATGTTAGACGTCGGTCCATTGTTAATCCTAAGTATTTAGCGCTGTTGCTTTGCGGAAGAACATTTTTATTTATTTCTACCTGGGGACAGGACTGTTGGTTTAACGTAAAAGTCACCTGTAAACTTTTGGAATGCTTTATTTTAATCTTCCATTTCTCTGCCCATGCTTCAATCTTGTTTAAGTGCTCCTGAAACAGTAGTGAAGCACGCGAAGGATCACTATTTGTCTCTAAGATGCAGGTGTCATTAGCGAAAGTCACTGTTACCGTGGTTTTTAGTACTGGAAAATCCGCCGAGTACAAAGAATTATATTCTATTTTAAAATGCAACTGTCATGAGTCCTTTTTCCTTTTTTATTTATTTTTAATTTTTATTTTGTAATGTAAATAAAAATAGTTCAATGAGGAATATATATATATTTTTTTTTACTTGCTCACGAACAAAGAATTCGGATCGGATTACTAACAAAAATAAAAAAGAAAGTAAAGTCGAATAAAAATACTATCTTTCTACTCTTTTAGTAATTTATTATTTAAATTCTTAACTGCCATTTTAGCTAAAATTTTATAATTATTTTATTTTCACCGAATAATAAAACAAAATTTAAATTAAATTGTAATAATTACGTATTTTTAAAACATTTTTAAATTTCTAGAGGTCGCTATTTGATTTTCTTTAGGAAACAAAGTATTTCTCAAATCTACTATCTCCCGTACAAGATACTATGTAATTATATAATTTCCCTCCCCAAAATGTTTCTCTGGATCCGCCACTGATATTGGTACTATTGTAATGTTCATATTTAGTTTACTGAATTTAGAGAGCTGTTTGATATACATTTTACGAATGAACTGTATATTCATATCATGCGATTTATAACGTAAAACAAGGCATTGGCCATTCTTCGTAAAATTTTGGACATCTCTTGCTGAATTCCATTAAGATTGCTATCGGACGTTGTTCCATATATCTCCAGCCCCTATTTCGAGAATAATTCCTTATGTAATTAATCGTCTGCAGTATAAATTGATAGGAGATTCTTTGTCGACCAAGCGTATAGAAATATCGGTTACTTATGTGATTTTTTATTTGATTTATATAACGTGAGATTTATAATATGTAATTCGCCGATAGAGATACATGCCTGAGTACTTTACACAACTGACTTGAGAAAGAGATTGAGACGATCTCTATTTTGAGTAGCGGACAAGATCTGTTCAGTATAAAAATGTAACCTGCTGGCTCTTATTGATATTTATTTTAATTAACCCGTATTTTAAATGTATCTAAATGCCGTTGAAACATATTTGAAGATAGTTCAGATTATTGTAAGCTGCGAGAATACATATATATCAACCGCTAAAGACCAGGCCAAGAATACTTTCTGTGGAACAGACACGCCATTGATTGCGAATCGTTTAGGTATAATTGAACCGATTTCAGTTTAAAAACCTTTGCTATGTAAGTACGATTCCAGAACTATATGTAGATCATTAAGGATGTTGCTCTTTAGTATGAATCCATTTTGCCAGACTCAGTAAGAAGCCTCCTTTACGTCCAGGAAAACTGCATTGCAATATTTTTCTCTTTCCATGTTAGCAGCTGTACGATTTGTAATCTGGTGTAATTAATTCATTCTAATTGTATGTTGTTTTTTGAACCTGAACTGGCGGTCAGGAATTATATGAGCGGATTTTATAACTACAGTTAGCCTGTCTTGTAAAAAACGTGTTTCCAGTAATTTCGACAGGACACTCAGAAGATTGATTGGTCTACAAGAAAGAAGATCTGAGAAAATTTTACGTTTGGTTTAAGAATTAATATAATTATTTCTATACAATAGAAACTGAAATCGAATTAAAAATATCTGTTACCATGTGAAATACCTTTCCTACTTATAATAAATTCTTGAATATTTTTTTTTATCATAATTATCGGAGAGCCTTTTTGAATGGAAACTATTACATTTCGTGAAATACTTATCTTGCGTCAGTCACAAAAGAGCCAGTAGATATTCTTCCGTTTTATCCCTTTATAAAGCTCAAAAAATAAGTTTTGAAGTTGTTTGCCTAATGTTTTTTTTTCTTTCGTTTTAGCCGGTTCTTAATTTTTTTCTCTATTTTTTTTTTTTTTTTTTTTTTATAAGATTGTATATGAGGGTTTCCATGTGCCGTGTTTAACTACTGGGGCTATTACAGCACATGGAGCCTACTTAAGGGGATTAAACGCGATAGTACAGATCGCTGCTCCGCATGTAAGCTAATACGGGCGGAGCGTTTGACAGTATCGTAGAACTAGAGGAAGTGGTGAAGTGCATGGATCGTGGTACTGCAAAAGAGGGACATTCGAGAAGTAGGTGATAGGTGGATGGGGCGCTCGGTTGACTACAAAAGGGGCAGACATTTCGGGGTACCTGGCTCGTGAATATGTAGCCGTGCGAGAGGGTTGTATGTCCTATTCGGAGACGATTCAGGACAGAAAAATCTCTGCGGGAAACTCCGTCTGTGGGCCATCAAGGCTCCGTGGTTGTTTTTATGCTTCGGAGAAACGTACTTGAAGATCTCCATTCCTGTTGCCATTCTTCTCCAGTTTGCTGCATAAATAAATGAGCCAATGTAGGGGGAAGAGGGGGGTTGTGTGGCATTGGAGAGAACAATGTCGCCTGAGCTGCTCGATTGACACGCTCATTGCCTGGAATCCCAACATGAGCCGGCACCCATAGGAAGGACATTTCGGAGTTTAAATGTGATAACCTGTATAATAGGTAATGGGCCTTCCTTACCAGAGGGTTGTTAGATTTAATCCCCGAGATGAGTTGAAGGGAGTTTAGAGAGTCAGTTATGAGTAGGGCCTTTGGGACTGGGGGTTGCTATCGGTATAGTGTTACATGCAAAAGACCATCGCGTATATTTCAGCGTCCAGTGCTGTACAGAAATCGTGCAGTCTAACTGACTCTGCTGCCCCTGAGACTTCGAAGGAGCATGCCGCCGGTGACTGATAACCTATTGCCTTCGCTCCATCTGTGTAGAGGCATGCATGGTCTGTGTAGCTCGCTATGATATTTGTTGCTATTTGTGCTATGTTTGAGGGGTATTGTGCTTTGTTAAATTTTGTCAGCTATATGTTGATGTTTGTGATTGGCTGACTCCAAGGTGGTGCGGTTGCTGCGAAGTCTGGCAGAGTTCTTGGGATTGAAAAGATTTGGAAACGACCCATAACCGAAAAATTAAGAGATATTGTCGGGGTTTTGGTACTACTAAGGAGGGTGCTCAATTCTTTAAAGTTATAGTACTTCCTATAGTAGGACAGCGGGGGACAACTTACCAGTGCATACTAACTTATAACCGGAGAAGAGGGATGAGCAGAAAGGATAGATCGGAGGGCAGCAGAATGTATAGGATCTAAGGATCTTAGCACACTTTTAGTGGCTGAGGAGTACACCTGGCACCCGTAATTAATTCGTGAAAGGATAATCGATCTGTAGATTGTAAGAAGTAATTTGGGGTTTATTTTGTACTTGTAATGTGATAGATATTTCAGGATAGACAAGGATTTTAGGCATTTGGTTTTGAGCTCAGCTATGTGAGAGCGCCAGGAAAGTTTTTTATCAAATATTAGGCCTAGAAACTTGACTAATGGACGATTTGGGATAGGAAAACCATTTAGATTCAGGAATACGCTGGGAAGTGGGTTTTGGC
Organism: Icerya purchasi; assembly: GCA_039619475.1. NCBI lineage: Eukaryota > Metazoa > Arthropoda > Insecta > Hemiptera > Monophlebidae > Icerya > Icerya purchasi. The sequence continues at coordinate 395,960,194 of CM077116.1, forward strand.
GTCCCCTGTGGAAATCAACACATATTGTTTTTGTTAAGGAAAAGGTCAGACCGTTATCATTGGACCACTTTTGTAAATTTTCGATGGATTTTTTGAGGACATTTTGAGCGTTTATAGGATGGTTGGACGATAAGGATATATTCAGGTCATCAACGTAGAGCCGGGACGTTACTGGGGCGCCAAGGCAGTCAGTTATATCATTGATATAATATATGAACAAGGTTGCGCTTAAAGCAGAGCCTTGTGGCACACCATTTTCCAACAGCATCAGTTCAGACGTTGACGAACCAGTCGTAACTTGGATCGTTCTATTGTCTAAGAAGCTGAGTAGGTATTTACCCAATTTTCCAGCGATTCCCGCCGTTCGCAGTTTTAGTAGTAAGCCATGACGCCACAGGCGGTCAAATGCTTTTTCTAAATCGAAAAATACTGCGTAGAGGTGCTGTTGGCGATGAAACGCCGATAAAATCTGCCTTTGCAGGCTAAGTAGCTGGCTAACTGTCGATCTTGCCTCTCGCCCGCCGGCTTGGTTAGGAGATAGAAGACATTTTTGTTCTAGGAAAAACATGAGGCGCCTATTAACCATCTTCTCCAGCGTTTTGGAAATGACACTAAGCAATGAAATAGGACGGTAACTTTCGGGAAGAGTAGGATCTTTATTTTCCTTTAGTATTGGAATGATATTGGCTGATTTCCATGGTGCCGGAATGTTTCCGGAATTCCAGATTTGGTTGAATATATGTAGGAGAAAATGTTTGCCGGAAATTGGGAGATAGTTTAGCATATATGGGTGGATACAGTCGGGGCCAGGAGCAGTGTTGGATGTGTGGTAGTTGAGTTGGAAATTTAATTCTGAGATGGTAAAGTTACTGTTGTATGTTTCGTTGGATTCGGACGGGAAGTGCACTGGCTGCTGCTCTGCTTGGTGTTTCATGCTGCGGAAGGCGGGAGGGTACTTTTCTGACGACGATGCTGCGGCAAAGTAGCTGGCAAACGCTTTGGCGACGTCCGCTTCATCCGTTATCTGATTCTGAGTTGAACGCGTTTTGGGGCGCTGTTGATTCCGCTGATGGATTTTATTTTGTTCCACATGGTCCTATTTGACGTTGACGAAGAGATCGATGCGATAAATTGTTCCCAGCATTCTTGTTTTTTGCTGCGAATAAGAGCACGGGCAAGAGCTCGGGACTTTTTGAAGGCTATTAAGTCAGGTAGCGACCGAGACGTTTTATACTTTCTGAGTGCTCGTTTGTGCTGTTGGATTGCGGTATGAATCTCTTTGCACCACCATGGTACTCTCTTAGCTCGGGAATTGTGAGAGGTGGGTATTAATAAGCAGGCGGTGTGTAGTATGGCATTGAGAAACGTGCTTAAATCGTCTGATAGGGACTCGCTAGAAGCTGGGATTTTGATTTCGGCCGTGTATGCCGCCCAGTCCGCCTTGTGAAACAAAAATCGTGGGGGTCTTGGAATTAGTGGTGATGGATTGTATCCCGCGAACTGTAAAAATACAGGGAAATGATCAATGGAACAAAGGTCGTCATGGACAAAAGACTTAAGTTTCGGGAGGAGTAATGAGGATACTAGTACTAAGTTCATAGTTGAGAAGGTGTTAAGGGAGAGGTTGAAATGTGTATGGTCAGGTGGGACCAGGATACACAAATCGTACTCTATTAATATATTAGTGATGATTGATCCATGTCTGTTGATTGACGCCGCTCCCCATAGTGGGGAGTGAGCGTTGAAATCTCCAAGTATGACCATTGGGCTTACTATTTGGGATATGGCGTTTTGAAGGTCTATCGAATGTACCATAGTGTTGGGGGGAAGGTAGCAGTTTCAGATCGTTAAAGAAAGTCTCGGAGGATCGTGTAAGAATACAGATATCGCTACCATCTGAAGGGGTGTGTCTATTCTGGCTGATACAACTGAGATCGACGTATGTACTAGGATTGCTACTCCTCCGCTTGCTCGGTTGCCACCAATATTATCGCATCGGAATAGGCTGTAGTCCTTTATTCTTGGTTTGTCTCCAGGCCGCAAGTGCGTCTCCTGCAAGCAGGCTACCGATGGAGAATATGTGGCTAATAGGTGTTCTAGTTCGGCTTGGTGGTTAATAAAGCCTCTGCAGTTCCACTGCATAATTGTATTGTTGCTCGCCATGCTGGGTGTTTCTATGTTGTCTCGTGAAGCCAGGTTAGTCGGTCTTTAATATTGGGGTTCACATGGGATTCGTGTGTTAGTGGGTAGAGCTCCCTTCTGACGTATTGCCATCTGTGGATAGGCAGCTCGGGCTTTTTAGTATGCGGGTACATTTATTTTTTAAGCTCGAGTTCTTCAGGTGTGGTTTGGTTGCTGCGATTAGATGAATCAGGCCGTCTTTATCCTGCGCAAAGTTGTGCGCGTAGGTTATATAGTCGGATTTAGAAGTTATGTTTCTCATGAAGGTTTTGTAACTGTCGAAGTTAATGATAAAGTTGGCTTGATCGTTATCAAACATCGGTCTGACCTTCTCAACTGCTTTGTCGATGTTTATGATTTTTTTTTGTTTTGGCTTCCGCTTAGCTGACTCAGTGAAGTGCTGCGCGTCTGGCGGTGTTTTGAAATCGGTTTTATGTTGTGCCTGTTGCTGCAAAGAGTCCTTCTCTTCTGCCTGTGATTTCAAAGTATGTTTCAGCTCTGATTGGATTAGGGAGCTATCTGTTTGTTCCAGTAGTGCAGTATGAGATGTCGCTGATAGTGTGGGATCGTCGGGCAAAGAGTCTAGTGTTGCCGGGTGGGGGCGTTTCGCATTTGGGATTATTTGGTCGTCTTCCATTGCTCTGCCGATGTCTAGGTGTTGTGGGGGGGAGTAGGTAGCATGGTTGGTTGGCTAGTGTTTCCTTTTTTATTTGTGCAGCTGTGGCATGAGTGGTCGTCTAAGTGGAGGAATATGCGGTGTTCGTGTTCATTGTGGGTTAGTATAAAGGACTCAGGGATGTTAGAACAATTGGCCTTCTCGATATAAACTTGTCTACGCCAGCTGACAATATGTCCGAATTCAGCGTCGTTTGGGTTGACCCGAAAGATGGCTATAGGAGTGATTAATTTCAAAGAAAACACTGAGGCAAGGTGCGAGAGTATGAGCTGGTTCGGGATAGTAGGAGAGACATTTGACATGATTAGTTTATTAGATGGATTTTTTAAACGTCGGGCAGTGATCACTTGCGAGCCTATTTTAATTCTTCCTCCATGTTCGAATAGCTTTTCGACATTGGATTTCGACTTAAAAAATATTGCCACTCGATCTCTGCTGATTTTCGAGCCTGCTATTATGTTAGATGGTCCGCCAACTAAATCGTTTAATGCCAAGAAGTAATCGCGGTTGCTGCTTGTCGGAACGTACGGGAATATTACGCCCTGTTCCTCTGTTGGGTAATTGAATTCAGTTAGCGGGGCTATTTTCTTTATAGTATTTAATTTTTCGGCGAAGGATGCTGGTACACTCGGTGCGGCCGGGAGGGTTGCATCGGAGGGGCTGTTTTGGATTTTGTCATTTACCGCGGTCGCTGCGGAGCTATCAACGTTAAAATCGGCAGACGGCTTGCTGCGCGAGTTTATCGCGAGAGATAAATCAGCTGAACGCTTCGAGTTTGTTTATGTAGTAAACTGGTTTTTGTCGGAGTTGCTGATAAGGCTTGTGTCGTGCGTTGATGTGATCGGTGTATGTGTGTGTGACTTACCTGTTGTGTGCGGTGTGGACTTACTAGCGGTTGCGCTGTTGTTCCCGTCGGGTTTAGACGGCGCTTTCAGCTTACCAGCCGGCTTCCCGGTTGTGGGCGGCGGGCCGTTCATGGTACTACGATGTTCTTATCACTAAACTAATATTACTTGATTTGAAAAACGCGAACGCGAGAAAACGATAACTCTTCAAAACAATCTAATTGATTCCAATCTAGTAGAAATATTTAGATAAATTTTTGTTATCTTTCAGATTAATTCGTCGTCTTCCGAGTTTAATGACGAAAAAAATGTTATAAGTTAATTATTATTATGTTGCAACTTTTTTATGCGCGGGAATTTAAAAACTTGTTCATACGAAAGGAACTTTGTGGTGTTGCTAAAACGAGCACTTCTGGTTATTTGAGTTAATTCTTTGGGAAAATAAAGTGACCGAGAAAAAGGAACTGGCTTTCTTACTCCTATCAGTGGTGTTGAGCTTAGTACAATTATGAACCTTAATTTCTCATACTTTGATGCCCTGTCAAGGAGATGGGTCTTACTTTACTTTTTTACTGGGAAGCCTAAGTGTTTTTATTAATTTATTTATTTATTTTACGTGTCATATACAGCAACTTAGGCTAGAGACACGGCAAGGAATTACAAAATTATGAAAGTTGAAAGGAAGGAAAAAAAGGAAAATAAAATGAAATTAATAAGGGTTAGAAAAATTATAACAACTTTAACAAATTAAAAGAATTTAGAAACTGAAATAATTGATTAAGCACGGTTTCTTCGTCGCACAGCAAATCCTTTAAATTCGATGGTATTCCATGTTGTTTCCGACACTGGTCGTAGACTGGACATTTAATCAGTGGGTATTCGACGGTTAACTGACAATCATATGTCTGGCACTGGGGCGCAGGTTCTTTATTTAGCAGGCATGAGTGTGAAAGGCGAGTGTGCCCAAGTCGTAGTCTGCATAACGTTACCTCCTGTTTTCTGCTTTCTCGGCTTGAGGAAAGCCACGGTTTCGTGGATGATTTTATAGAGCGTAATTTATTTCCGGTTGGTAACTTTTGCCAATCGCTGTTCCAGATGTTGTTAAAATGGCATTTGAGCTGATGTTTAAAGTCGGTAAACGGTACCGTTACGTTTGGAGTTGACGCACGTTTGTTAATTGTTTTACCGGAGCTTTCCGCATTTTCAAAGCTCTATATGCCGCACTGGGCTTGGTTGCACCATGGTGGTACAGGAGATATCGGGTCCCGGACCATTTTAATTTTACGTTTTCGCATCGCATAGCGTGCGCAATTATGCTGGTTTTCTGAATGTTATTTGTAAAAGTTCAAATTCAAATTCAAATTATATATTTATTTATAGACGCTCGACTTCTAGGTCATTTGCTTCTCCTATAAATTACAATTCAGATATTTACAGATAATTTTATAGTATTTAAACGGAAAAACGGAAAGTTATATCTTTTACAAATTTACACGTATTTAAGAAAGCAAAAAAATAATGATTACAAATAATTCCTTAATACGTAAACTAAAAATCATATCTTCTGGAATAAGTTTACAGCTTTTAAGAATCTAACAGTATTTTGGACTGCAGCTTCATCATAACCAAGCGCCTCTTTCATATTAATTCTTCTCGTGTGTGCGGATGAGAAATCTTCCTCAATTATGAACCTTAACTTCTCAACCTTTGATGCCCTGTCAAGGATATGGGTCTTACTTTACTTATTTACTGGGAAGCCTAAGTGTTCTTAATTTTACCCTTTCGCATCGCATCGCATAGCGTGCGCAATTATGCTGGTTTTCTGAATTTGGTAACGCTAGATCTTGGTTTTCGTTAAATATTAAACACGTGTTTAAGTTGAATTTTACTTCCTTGTACGGAATAAGGGAAGTATTGTAATGGTGAAAAATGTTTAATGCCATATTTCAACGGTTATTTTGACCACCCCTGATTACTTCCTTGTACGGAGGAAAAGAAGTACTGCATTTGTGGAGTATTTTGAATCTCACGTTTCAATAAAAATATTTACTTTAACCATACCTGGATTCATTTTAAGTCGTATTTTCGTCACGTCTGTACGTATGTATGTGTTTATCACGCAGAACTCCAAAACGGCTGGTCATAGAAGGTTGAAATTTTGTAGGTAGGACCACCTTGGTATTTAGTTTTTCACTTCCCTTTTTGGTTAGAATCAGTTGAACGGAAGATAAGGCTGCAGCTATACTAGTTCATCACGCATATAATTTATATATTTTATGATCTACCCTTTGAAATACTTGTTTATTTATAATGTTTGTGATTTCAGGGCTTGCGGGTCGAAGCCACCTTCTATTCACTTACTCATATAAGGAAACATTGTATTTAGACACAACAGATATTTTTATTCAGGTGATTTGAAAAGATGTTCCAGTTTGGTATTATTATTTATTAACTTTATTCCAAGTTCTTTAGACGTTGATGTTACTTACAAACAGGCTACATAAGAGGCGTGATCCGAATTCAATTAAGATATCATTTTACAATCATGATTGAAATTTTTAGTTATTTTGAAGATAATGGTAAAAGAATAGTGATGAATAAATGGGTATAAGTTAGATACGATATATTGGAAGATAATTTGATGGAAGACGGACAAAAGAGCTTGTGGTATTGAGACAGTATGGCGGAAAACGAAATCAGGAGATGGACAGATGATATTGTTAACACAGCGGGAACCCAGTGGCTTCGGAAAACGCAGGAAGAAGAGGATGGAAAATGTTAATGATGTAATACGGGCAAAAAAAAAAGAATAACAACAACAACAAGTGAAGGACCCTTGTTGTTATGGAAAAGCTAAAACAATTTTCTGTTGCTATTAACAACCAAAATTAAAACGAATCGGCGGCGAAATATTGTCACGATCACATACAGATGTGCTACAAAATTCTACACACACCAACATCCACAATATATAAACAATTATTATTTAATTAAAAAAAAAAAAACAATAAAATCTATTGCTTCGTACTCTTCTACAACTGGGCTACTTGTCGATGGGTTGAATTTTCGACGACCAAAAAAAAAAAAAAAAAATACAACTGGGCTATGTTTAATCTATGAAAAAATATGTTAACTAACGTTACCTGCAATAGTATATTTGATTAATTTTTACGAAATAGCTTAATTCAATTTTTTCGTATTTTCTTAATTTATGAAATTATTAAAACAATTAAAAACAAAAATAAGTACAAGCATGTTCGATAGATGCAACGAGAAATATTACGTTACTTATTTAAATTCACTTAGCAATTAAAAAATGAGCACTGGATGTATTAAATAATTTATTTTTAATAAATTAAGTGTTATTTTTTAATTTCTAAGTAAATTTAAAGAAGCGAGTTTATAATTTAAAAGTTAAATATGAAAGAGATCAGATTTAAGTTACGTTACACAATAGGAGTCAAGGAGGAAAGATGATAAGGAGCACTTGAACAAAAATTATATGTCGAACAAAGAAAGAAATAATTTGTTGAGATGTTTAGACGTTCACGGCCATTTACAATGAAAATAATTGTGTATATCCGTTTTATTCTCGGTAGAATGTTTACATACACAAGTAACTAATTGTCGGTTATAAGAACTGTATAATCACAAAGTACTTTCTGATTCGTTCCTTTAATTTACGTTATACTTAACTACTACGACACCGAAACTATTATTTGCTGCGCCATGTGTTCAAAGCTATAAGGCTGGCGAAAAATTTATTAACAATTAACAAATGCGCATACATTTTTGCTACCAATTTATAATCGTTTTTTTTTTTTGCCAGACTAAAATTTTACACAGATTTTTAATATTTCTTTTCAATTTTTCTAATGGAACAAATTACATTTTTCACGTTTATATTTATTTAAATTGATTAAAAATGTGCAATGTAGTATTTTTAGAACAAATTCAAAAAGCGAGTATTAAACATTCATTCTTTTCTTTTTCTTTCCCGCGTCAGATGTTTTGACTCAATAGAAGAACCAACTACCTACAAGATTAAATCGTTATACGATTAGAAATAGAGATCACGAAGTAAACTAACAGGGGAATAACGGCTGGAGTTGAGAAAGAATAAATAGAGGAAGCGTTGAAAGAAGTAGGAAGGTCCAACGCCAGGAGTTGAAAGTTTAAAAACGAACATTCGATGCAAAGAGCAGAGCATTTAAAAAGAACGGAGGATCAGTAACGTAGAGAGGACAATAGGGGGGAGGTGAAAGAGAAAATCGAAAACGATAAGAAGAGAGGAGTAAATGATTTAGTCTTAATCTAATTAAAGAAACAAAAACAAAACGACGAGAAGCGAAGTAAACTTGGAACCAAGGCTGAGAATTTGCAATGTGCTGTAGAAGGAGGCAATAAGGATTGGAGAATATCCAACCAAAGTCTGGAATAGTTCGGATAAAAAAAAGATGTCTCAGGTAGAAAAATTGTCGAGGAGTAGATTATCATTCAGAGTGCCAATGTTTTAATTTTTTTGAGTCGGAAAAAAATACCCATTCAGCTAATTCTCCTACGTTATCACATACCTTGGAAACAGTTCAGTATATTTAAAAACAATTTGAAACTTTTTGTCTCACTAGAGGAAAAATAAAAAAAGAGAAAATTCCACTTGACGAAGAATAAAAGCTAAATAATTTAAAAGGAAGGATAGTAAAAAGAAATAGATACTTTTACTTTAATAAATAATTTTCGGAAACAACTTTGTTTTAAAAGATATTTATTATGAGTAATCACTGTGAAAGCTTTAAATATTTAATACTTTTATCTTATTAAAAATAATTTTATTAGTAAAGCCTGATTACCTGAACAAAGCGATACGTATGTACAAAAGGGTGAAAATATATTATTAGGTAACGAAGACGCGCTAACGGTTGCCGATACGTTAGCAATTAAATATTAAATGGTAATATTTTCTGTAAAAATAACTACAATATTGATCGAAATATACAAAACACGAGGCAACAACGAGAAAACGGAATCTCAATCAAAATGTCCAATACGCTGACGGCAGATAGCCGTAACAAAAGAGTACGTTAGATTGAAGGGCAATGAGGGCGAAATGGTTAATTTTAGCCATCTCCTCTTACATTTATCTACAAAATCAGAGCAAATAGTTCTTAGGTTATCAGGTTTTTATTTGCTTTTTCTTTTTGTTTTTAATCTGTATTATATCTGAATTAATATTAAAACATTTTATAAACTAAATAATAGCAAGACATAAAATCACGTAGAAAGAATCTTAGATGCAGTTATAAGGTGTAAACTACATTGTAAATATTATAAATATGTATAAAATATCAGATAACGTGATCATGACCGAGATCCTTAATCTCGTCTACAGTTACAATAATTCGTACACGCAGCCTTGCTATCAGCTAATTTACCTCGAAGTAATTCGGTAAATTTTTAAAATCGTTTTGATCCGTCGCTAATTGAAACATTAACTGCTAAATTGTTAGGATCGGAATCCGTTGTCTTTGTTTTAGGCTTAATGTGGCGTCCGCAGTCTGATGTTTTTAGTGTATCTATAAAATTAGCTCCGTTACCTAATCCAATCACTAAACGCGTAATGTTATCCGATATTTCTCGTATTTTTTATGTTCTTGATATGTTATCCCGGATCACAATTAGGACCAAAATTTTAATGCAAGATTTATGAAGTGAAGGGATCGGTTGGAATGATCTGATTAATCGTGAACTCAGGCATGAATTTTTGTCTTATCGCAAAAATTTAGAATCTTTATCGAATTGTTTTGTTCCCCGTTATTATAGCTTTTTAACCCTTCGTTAGGCGCGTGACATTTACTAACGTGTTTAGGCGCGTGGTTTACGTTCGTAGACCAAGATTTATTATTGTTTAAACTTAATAAAAAAAAAAATTCTTCAATAAAATCTGTTTCATTCGTTTTTTTTAAGTATTTTAAGTAGTAATAATAGAATTTCAAAAAATTTAATTACGCATCTAGCAGTTGTTAGGAACAATGAAAATTTATTCTTATTATTTAATAATTGTTTAACATACGAAGGCAAAATCAATAATAAAAACAACAAAAGTAAACAAATATTAAATTTTTGAGTATTAAATTTATATAGACAGATAATCCTTACAAATATCATTTGTATTTAACAAAGCAGGGTATTCTGGACCATTGCACAAGATTTTGGGATTTCAGTTATTCAAACACAATACACAGATGTCAGTCATGTGTTCTTTACATGCAAACTGATGGCATTTGTAGCAATCTCGCCTGGAAGATTTATTTAGACTTCTTGGGCATATACTACACAACGTCCGACATAATTTTCTCGTTTAGATTTTTCCATAGACTGATGAACTTTTGGAACATCTAAGAGAATACTTGCGCGTCGTCTAAGTTCCACGGGTAATTCTTTTACTGCGGATCTAAATTCAATTTGCGGTCGTATTAATTCCCATGCAAAAGCTTCAATACATTTTCGCCTTTTAGTTATTTTCTCAGAGTTATTTACCTTGCAGACACAAAATACGTTTATTGCAGAGATGTTCAATAAGTCGTAGAAAATTACCATCGGCCATCGTGCAGAATTCCTTACAACATTATAGCTTTGGCACATTTGATCTATTAAATCTACGCCTATTTTTGTTCTATTGTAGAAGGTCATTTCTGGTTTTGCCATTTCATTCGTTTCTGGATCAATAGTATCGTCAAGGTGCATACTTAATGTTCTTAATACAGCTTTATTTTTCTTTGGACAATACGACAAAAAAGTGCATTCGTGTTGAAATCCAAAAAGAGAACTGTTCTCTTTCCTTGTTTTCTTTGGTAAAAATTCAGAAGGCATCTCCCGCTTGTTCTTCTTCTAGGTACCTGCTAGTGTCATTTATAAATTTAACAATCTCATATGTCAAAAACTTAATTATCTCATACTACATATTATAAAAAGCGGAGAAACAAAAATTCAATCTTAATCAAAAAACGTAACGTAATCAGACGCGTGGTCTTCAACTGTAGACTAACTAAATTCTTATCGAAATAAAACACACGTACTCACCCGTTGAGAAACCAAACGATACTAGTTGCGTAAAACAATATATTTCAAACAGCCACTGAGAAGGCAGTGCGTGATGGAGCCAACTATCAGAAATTACGTTAGTAAGTTAAAATATGCCTGGTCTACGATGGCAGACCACGCGCCTAACGAAGGGTTAAGATAATTTCTCGCCAACTAATAAGTTTTCGCGACGCCTCGCCCGAAGCCTACAGTGCCGTCGTATTTATGCGCGTTGTAGATGACCAAATAATGTAACGAATTCGTTCGTTTGTGCTTCAAATCGAATAGCACCAATTAAAGCACTGAATACTCCCCATTTAGAATTGCAGTGGTCAGTTGTTTTAGCGTGAAACTTTTAGTTCGCGAGTCGCATAATTTAAATGTCGAACCTTTTATCTATTCTAAATTAGTATTCATCCTTAAACAAATTCATTATTGATTTAGAATTTATATCTGTTCACATATTGGTTTAGCTGATGATGGGTTATGCCCGAAAACGTTACTAAGTAAGAAAATTTATCTAATTAGTTTGTTATAATTGTTTATTATATTTGTTATTATTAACTTACTATTTTTATATATTGAACAAACAGTATGAAAAAAGATTCTTCATTAATGCGTTTACTTACGTTTTGTGATATTTTATTTTAATAGTTTTCTACATAGTGATATAACCTATAGGTGTGTCCAGTTTGAGGTAGTGACGCGTGCGTGCGAGTAAACGCACCCACGGATTGGTTTAATTTTCAAATATGTTTGATTTGCTTCAACCACACGCCGATTTAAAATAGCATGTTTACAATATTGGTTCAATGATTAGATGTGGTTTTATGTATTTTTAACTATAATAATGGAGCAATTAATTACAGAATTAACCATAATATTCCTATCCATCATAATCTATTATAATTGTACTGGGTGCTGTTAAAGAGAATTTGGAATTTCTTCCTTTTTGCGTTCTTTCAGATGCCAAGCGACATACAAACAATTAGAGAAATATTTAAACATTACCAAGTAATAAATTACTTACCATATTTTCAGCTTGACGCGCGCTAAGCACTGGTTTTGTACTAGCACAACAATCTACTAGTGTGTAGATGCTCATGATAGCGATGACGAAATATTTTAGTCGCTTCTTACATTGCTTTCGATTGTTTCCACTTAGAATCAATTTTTTAAGTGGCTTTTAGTCGAATATCGGATTGATATTTTTCTCTCGATCGTCGAAAATACTCCGACTGCACTTCGGAATCGCTTATCACTCTGGTCATGACTACCGTCGATGCCTTTTTAACAAGCGGTTTTCTAATATGACATGCGCGCGCATTTGCAACAATCGAAAGAAAAGTTATCAACTATTGGAGCTTGATTCAAGTCCGCGGTTGATTTTTTTTTTTTTCTTTTTGAGTACCGTGATTATGTTTAATTGCGATTCTGCGGATTGTTAAAATATCTTGCATCGCCTGATGTTAGTAATGAACAATGACAAGATATTTGAATCAGTTCTTTCGATTGTTTTCGCTTGGACTTGATTCTCTCGATGATTTTTATTAGAATAATCGGACTCGTATTTTTCTCCCAATGATCATAAACTCTTCGAGATGTTTATCTTACAACTACTCACTTCACGACTAGCATCGATCGTTGTTAATCGATTTCATCAACCAGAAAGGATATGAGGTAAACGAAATCGCTTTAAAATCTGTATTACAATTAGAATGAAGAGTAATTCCACAATAGATAGTCTCAACAACGACGCTGCGGATGGTCAGTTTTAAAAGTTATTTGTGTTTTCATTGTTATTTATTGAATACTTAATATTTCGTTTTTGTAAGTTTTATTTTTGTTTATTAACATATTTTTGGATTGATACAGTAACATATTTTACACGCTGAATATATTTTATGAGTTTTGATATGCTATTAATTCGAAAAGGGTAAATTGCTTTTTTCTGTGTAAGTTCATTTCCATATTGGTATAGACACTTATGTACTCTTAATTTGTTTATGTGATTCAATTATTATAGAAACGTGTTTATATGTTTTTCGTATTGCTATGTGAATTGTTTATGTTTTCTTGCTGTATGTTTATAGTAATCTAAATATGTACATTTTGTGTATATTTAATCAACGCCTATTTTAATTATAAATATACATATATACAGTGGTGTACCGACGGGGGGAGGGAGTGAGAACACCCATTCCAAACAACCAAAACGGTCAATACCTGATACATAGATTTCAAACTTTGATGGAAATTTTCGTAACATGTTCAGTTTACACTTATTATTTTTAAAAAAATATTTTTCATTATTATTCATATCGCTTAAATAGACTGATACAACAGAGAGAGAAAATAAAAGCTAAATTTTACATGTGAGGGCGGGAGTTGATGAAAACGTACGAGTCTTATTATTTGGAATACAGATTACGAAGGGAATTTTTATACAATGTTTCATTTTAAGATTTGTCATTTTTTACATTTAAAATTTTTCAATACGAAAATATTTCGAAATCTACAAATAGTCTTCGTCATTATAGAGGTACCTGCAGAACATGTATCGACACTGCATGCGCATAAGGGTGAGTAAATATGTGTAAATATGTACGAACATGTGTGTGTATGTATGCTTGAAATGTGCGAAATGGCTAATAAGAAACAACCGTTGAATCGCAACGACAGCTAGAGATCCGCTTATAGAATAAGAGAGTGAGAGTGAGATAAATTATGTACCTTTATTATGGCAGAATTGCACTGCAGTGGCAGACATAAAATATCCGTTAACATTCTTTTTGAGGTAGTTTTATAAAAGAAGCCGAAAATTAGCTTTAAAACTGGATAAATGAGATAGTTGATAATACACATACCATTAAGACCGGTATACGTGTATGTGGGCATGTGTGTGAGTGCACGGTTAAATGAATGACAAAAGGTTATTAACTGCATAGGAATTGTTTTTTTTGTTTTTTTTTCTTTAAATTTATATGGTCCATGTGCTGTGTGTAATTGCCGGGATTATTACAGCACATGGATCAGTGCAGGATCAGAAGTGTTTTAATAGGTTAGCCGCTCTAATATGGTTTAGTATATCCTGGACCTGTTTTGGTTCGTTTGACAACGCAACCGTCGGTAAGTTGGAGGTGCCTGCAGGCAGGCAATGTTCCAGAACGTGTTCAGCGGTTGGTGAAATTGGAGAATTGCATATGGAACAGGCAGAGGGAGGAGATGTTCCTTCCAGCAAATAGTTGTGGGATATTGCTGTGTGCCCTATGCAAAGTCTAGTTAATGCTGCAAACTCTCTGCGGGACATGGATATCGGTGGCCACCAAGGCTCAGTGCTCACCTTAATGGATCGCAGCCATGATGTGTGAGCCGACCACATAATTTCCCATGTCTCTGCCTTATGTTGCTGAAAAAAGGGTGGCCCCAGCTGAGGCAGAGGGGCACCTTCGGGCATTGGACTATATGTTGCTGCCTTAGCAGCCAAGTTCACACGCTCATTCCCCGGCACACCGGTATGACCCGGGACCCACAAGAATGTTACCTGTGAGCCAGCCCGGAAAAGCACGTTAATGATGCGCTTTATTTTTCGAGATAATGTGTGAAAGGTTTTAGGTGTCTGGAGTGTCCTAATCGATTGCAAGGAATCTGTGATTAGAAATGCATTTCGACGTTGGGGGTAAGACTGCAGATATTCTCTCAAGCAGAAGAAAATACCATACAGCTCCCCCTCCAGCACTGAACAGAAGTCGTGGAGCCGAACCGCATGAACAACTCCCTCCACCTCGTAGGCGCAAGCCACCGGCGGGGACCCATTGAGGGGGTTTGCTTTGGCACCATCTGTATACAGCTGTCTGTAGCTGGGAAAAAGTTGCATTTTTTCCACCACGTACTGGGACGGCAGTATGACATACTGGTCCGAGCGATCGCTCAGCAGAGATAAATCCGCAACAATCGGAGTATCCTCCCAGGGGAGTTCAACATGCTGATGTGCAAGGTCAGAGTTCTAGTTAATTCCTCTTTCCTTAAGGAGGGCTAGTACACTGGGGAGGGGATCGTTTGGAAAAGACGGTAGTGGGATTTCTGAATTATCGTTGCGGCGTAATTTAGCTTGGTACCAGTAAAATAAATCTCTGAATTCATAAGAATTTCGGATAACCGTTAAGGGTGGGATGCCCGCTAGTGAACAGATTTCCAACGATGGCGACGTCCTATGCGCTCCCAAGATAATTCGTATAGCAGTATGATGGATTGTGTCAAGTGATTTAAGGAGTACTTTGTTTGATGAGGAATAAACTTGGCACCCATAGGTCAATTTACTTAAAGTGAGAGATTTGTACACAGTCAGCAGGAGCTTAGGATCTATGCTATATTTCGGATTTGACAGACATTTTAGTATATTTAAGGATTTCATGCATTTATTTTTAAGATGGTGAATGTGATGTGACCAGGACAGTTTTTCATCAAACACAAGACCCAAGAATTTAATTGTGTGGAGCAACGGGAGTGGTGAATTCCTTAGGAAAAGAGTTATGTCGGAATCGGGATCACGCTGGCGTCTCTTGTGAAATTTCACACATACGGATTTTGTCGGAGAGAATTCCAGGCCATTGTTATCAGCCTATATTTCCAAGTTATTGATTGTTGATTGAAGGATTGATCTCGCATTGGACGGAAGGTTAGAAGGAAGGGATATATTAAGATCATCAATATATAAGCGGGCTGTAACTGGCGGCCGTATACAATCTGCCATATCATTTATGTATAATATAAACAATGTTACGCTCAGCGCTGAGCCTTGCGGAATACCATTTTCGATAAGGAAGGAGGAAGATATTTTAGAGCCAATCCTAACTTGGATCGCCCTATCAGAAAGAAAGTTAAGGATGAAATTGACCATGTTTCCGCTGATTCCGGCGTTCTTCAGCTTAGTAAGCACACCATATCGCCATACGCGGTCGAAAGCTTTTTCAAGGTCAAAAAAGACCGAATATAAGTATTGCTTTCTGTTTTGGGCTGTAAGTATTTGCCTTTGGAGGCTCAGAAGGTGCATAATTGCGGATTTTGATGTACGGCCACCGACCTGGATTGCAGATAGGATCTTCAAAGATTCTAGGACGGAATAGAGACGCCTATTCACCATTTTTTCCAGAGTTTTTTAAAGGACCGATATTAATGAAATTGGCCTGTAACTTTGAGGAAGGAAAGGATCTTTGTTTGATTTAAGAACAAGGATTACTAAAGCAGTTTTCCAGGAGTTAGGGATGGATGATGAGGACCAGATTTGATTATAAATATGCAGTAGGAGACTTTTAGCGGAAGGAGAGAGATGTTTCAACATGAGTGGGTGAATTGAATCCGCACCGGGCGCACTGTTTCTAGTTTTATTTAGTTGGAAGTTCAATTCATCTATTGAGAATGGAAGGTTGAACGCTTCATCTTTCTCGGAAAGGAATGATATTGGTTCACTTTCCACTGATGTTTTTTCTTCCAAGAAATTTGGAGTGTACTAGGCAGAGGAGGAAACATTTGTGAAGTGGAGCACAAAAGCACCCGCCACCTCGGATTCATCTGTCACCAGCGTCCCATTTATAAGTAAGGAGGGGGTCGGAGTGGAGCTAGGGTTACCATTCAGCGCCTTTATCTTCTTCCACATTATAGCACATGGTGTGTCCTTTGAGATGGAGGAGACAAAGGCTACCCAGGATTGCCGCTTTTTAATTCGTATAAGCAGGCGGGCTTTAGCTCTGTATTTTTTGAAATCGATTAAGTCTTGCTGCGACCTAGTTGCCTTGAACTTTTTAAGTGCTCTTTTCCGTTGGCGTATTGCGGACTTAATTTCTGGGCACCACCATGGAACGCATCGGCGTTGATAATTCGATGTGGACGGAATCATTGCTCGGGCTGCATTATTGATCGCATGAGTGAAGATGGACAAGTTTTCTTCTATACGTAGTGCAGGGCGACAGGGTATTATAGTTTTATCTCGATAAGTGCTCCAGTCCGCCTTCTGGAACGCGAATCGTGGTTGCACATGGATAGGGCGTCGCGTGGGTGACAGAGTAGGAAAATGAATAAAAATGGGGTAATGGTCACTGGAGCATAAATCCTGGTGCACCATGATGTTTACGTAAGGGATCAGCACCGTTGAAATGAAGGCAAGGTCTATTGTTGAAAACGTGTTGTAAGTTGCATTGAAGTGTGTATGGGACGGAGGTCTCAGCAATATTAAATCGCTACCTAGTACGCAGTCAGAAATTACTTTTCCCCGCGTATTGGTATAGGCAGCACCCCATTGAGGGGTTATGAGCGTTAAAATCACCTATCCAAGTCACGGGAGTGGGTAACTGACGAAGCAACCTCTCAATCTGAGCTTCAGAAATATTTACTAGTTACATATTGTTATAGAAGGGAAAGAAAGGGATGGCAGCTTTACTGTAACTGTTACTGCTTGTAGCTCTGTGGTAATACTAAGGAGTTGGGATGGGAAAGACTTATGCACTAGTGTGGCGACACCTCCACACGCTGTTATTCATTGAGAGTAATCTGATCGGTAGACTATAAAATTTTTAAGCGAGAAAAACTGGGTTAGTTTCAAATGCGTTTCTTGGAGACAGATGATGCCCGGCGTCCAATCACTAATTAGTAATTTGAGTTCTTCTATATGCTTGAAAAGGCCTCTGCAGTTCCATTGCATAATACTGTCTCTAGTAGCCATTATTAATTTATTTATTTATTTTGAGAATGAGTCAAATAATAATTGTAATACTTTATGGACAAGGGAAGTTTATTAATTTGTGTTGTATACGTTGCCGTCGCTGTGATGTCGTTCGTCTTCAGACGTTGTGATCGTTTGTTCCGATAATTTCCTTATAATTTGGGAGCAGCGACTTTTAATGCTTCTGCCGATAAGATGTGGTTTAACTGCTGCCAGCATGTATACTAGCTCGTCATAACTCCTTGTATAATCAGTTGCATAGGAGATGTACTTTGGGTTCGTCGCAACTGCCTGGATAAATGTTTTGAATTCTTCAAATCCCATCATAAACGTTGGTTGTTCGGCGTTGAAAAGGTGTTTGGCTTTTCCAGTTACGTCTCCTGGCTCTAGGGTTGTCTGTTCGTTATGCGGCTCAATTGGTACATGCTCCTCTGTGTTATCTGGTTGATTAATGTAGAGAGCTGGTCGTTTAGGTAGCGGCCGTGATGGGAAAACCGGCGGTCTCGGGTCAGCAACTGCTTCTGGGGTCTTGGGATGAGGCCGTTTCAGCGGACTAGCGTCCGTGTCCATCTCTATTTCCGGCTGCTCAATTGTGGAATTTGAATTTATTTTGTCTGGACATCTGGTGTCGACCGTTAAGGGGGAGACATGGGTTTCATTATGTACTGTTTGGGGCACATCGCTATCATGGTCCGTGGTTGGCTGTTGAGGTTGGCAGATGGTGTCTGGACGGCTGGGATGACTTTCTTGTTGCGTGTTCACCAGTTTATTCTCTTTTCTGCAGTTTGGACACACGTGGTCTTCGATTTGTATGAAAATTCTATGATCATGGTCATTATTTCGTAATAAAAATGATCTAGGAATATTTGCACAGTTCATATGCTCGATATACACCTGTCTTCGCCAGCTTATTACGTGTGCAAACTCATCGTCCGAGGAGTTGACTCTTAATGTTGATATTGGTGACAGTAGCTTAAGGGATAGTGCAGAAGCGAGATATGACGAATGTGTTTCATTTGGTATAGTGGCCGATACGTTTGATAAAACAACTCTATTAGCCGGTTGTCTAATTCGTGCTGCCTGAATTGTCCGCTCTGCTAATGTAATCGTTCCGCCTCCGGTAAAAAAATTGTCAGTTATTTTTTGCGATTTAAGGAAAATAATTACACGGTCTCGACTGATACGAGACCCCGCAATTATATCGAGATTACTGCCGGTGACTGCTTTCACCGCAGTAAAATAGTCTCTGAGCGTATTTGGCGGGAAATATGGCAGAATAATGCCCTGTTCGTCTTTTGGATGATTAAAAGCTGTTAGCGGTGTTTTTTTTGTTTGTTTGTTTTTTTTTTTTTATTGGCCTGAACAAATACAGTTCATTTGGCCAGCAAGCTACACTATGAATAGATACGGAAAATTAATATTAACAGAAAAAGGAATAAAAAGCAGAGAAGGAAATTTCATTCTATTCTACATTATGGCCGCAACTACAGAGTAGTGCCCACAATGATCAATGAAATTAAACAAAAAGAAAAAATAAATAAAATAAGAAATCAAAATATGTTATCATCCTACAGTATGGCCGCAACTGCAGAGCAGTGCCCACAATGCGCAATGAAATTAACCAAGGAAAAACAAAGAAGAAATTAAATTGGGTTATCATTCTACATTATGGCCGTAACTGCAGAGCAGTGCCCACAATGCCTGATGAAACTTAACAAACAGAAATCAGATTTTTCTTTCAGAGGAGAAAACAAAAAACAAAAAAGACAAAATGAGAAATACAAATTAAAAAATTGAAAAATTCCCATCTTACAATATGACCACAGTTGCCTGGCAATGTTCACAATGCCTGATGGGAAAAGGAAGTTGTAAGAAAAATAAATAATTGAATAAAGAATGTAACAAATAGATTGATAAAGAATAAAATGAAATAAAACTAACTGACTTCATCAATAAAGTAATAAACTTCAATAAATAAGAAAAGGAACGAAGAAAAAAAAAATAAACAAATAAAAAAATGTTAGCGGTGTTATTTTCGTTGACTTCACTTTATCAACGAAAGAGATATTTTGTTTATTTAACGAATTACGATTTTCAGAAGACTCGGTTTGAATTTTAATTGTATCAACTAACGTGCTCGATTTCGGTTTTGTGTTATCAGGGGATGTGTTGATTATATTAGATTGATTATTATCTGCATCCGCGGCGCGGGAGTGTGTAGTGCTTTGTTTGACGGTAATGGTTGACGATAATGTTACGGCTGCGGTGTGAAGTTGGTGTGTGTTGTCTGTTGATCGGATGATTGGTTGCGTGTGTGGGGTAGGTACTTGTGTAAGCGTGGTAGTGACATGTGTGTTCGGGTTAGTTGTGTACGTGTGAGAGGTGGTTGTGTGTGTAATTATCTTACTGTTCGCGTTACTCTGGTTTAGAGCGAACGGAAGAGGATCTGCAGAGATCGACTGATTCTTATCAGCGGTTGCGGTGGCCGGCTTAACAATCGTCTAAAATATCTAAATTTCGGGCAACGACTGTATTCACCTTTTGTGGGATTTTAAGAGTGACGAGTTAAGGCAACATTACGGTTATTTAAAAATTTTAAATAAAAATATAGAATACTACTATATAAAGTTCTAAATAATACAAAAACCTTATTTCTTATTAATAATTAAGAAATAATATAATTCAAATGATATTATTAAATTTCTTTTTATTTTAAATAAAGTAATTGTATATTTGATTTTTTGTTTTCTTTATACAATTTTAAAATTAATATGAAATAATTTGAACATTTTTATTAATTTTATCTTGAATTTGAAAAAAAAAAAAGTAATGAATAGAAATTTTAAATACTAAAATTATTTAATTGTTATACAGAAATATTTTTCTTATATGTTTTACTTGTCATATAAAATAAGTGAATAATACAATAAATAAATAAAATTATTTTAATGCTATTAAAATAAACCTATTAATTGAAAAACATGAAAGTTTCACTTTTCATATAACTATAATTTTTCCTTTTTTTAAGGACTATTGCAAACTTTTACATTTTCAATTGTTTATTTTTAGTATAAAACCATAAATAGATATAAAATAATAACTTATAATTCATATAGGTTAAGATTTAATTCGTTTTATTTATAAATACATAAATTATAATTAAAACAAAAGTTTAATTTCATATATTGAATACATTTATTAAATATTAATGTTAAATCTGGTTTTATTTGTACATAGCAATAATTTGTAATTAATTTCAAAAACCACAATTCATGTATTTTTGAAAACATAACTTATAGCTAGGGGAAATATTATCTAATATTTGCTTTTGAAATTTTTCTGAAAACATAATTCATTACATTTTATATGAATTTTTTATAAGTGTGTCTTCGAAAGAAACACTTTATTGCAGTTGTTTTTTTTTTTAATATTACGCCATATTTAATTCTACAAAAATTCGTTTATTTACAACATTCCGTCTTTTTTATATCTTTATTTGTATGATCTATCAATTATAAAAATATTCAAAAATTGTAACTGACGTTAGTTACATTTTTATTTGAATGGTAATTTATTGCTGATGCAATAAATTATCACTGACCTTTTTTTGCAATAGGTAATATATTATAGTTTATCAGTATTGGAAAAAAAAAAAAGAAGTGAAATGATATTATGAACTATTAATATAAATGGTGGCACCTTTTCTGTCTTGCAGTGGTTATTAGTTGGAGATAAGTTAAATATTATATATGGTCTAATGCTTTATATGGTACGGAAGACACATTAGCACTGAATAAAACTAGTTTTCAAAAACGGAATTTTATGGAAATAAAATAAAATAAAATATATTGAGAACAGAAGTAATAAAAACATTAATATGAGAAAAATATTTCAAACCCTTTTGAAATGAAAAGGATTATCGCTGAAATTAATATTTCAAATGAAAATAATAGGGAAATGAATAACTGGAAGGAAAATAATGTAGTAGACAGATTATACATTAAATACAGATGAATTATTTAAATTAGCAATCAATGGCTTTGCATTGTTGATAAACTGAGGAGATATATCTTTTATTTTAAAAATTTGCCTTTACAATTTATTAAATTTTTCAGTGTATAGAAAATATTCAAAAAATAACTCTATTTGTAACTCACGTTTATTTACTAAGGTATGCGAATAAAATAAATTCTGAAATACAATGCAAAATTGAGACAAGAATGGACCATTATGTGAATAGGAATTAAGATGATGAACAATAACGGTACAACAGTTATCCGGACACCGTATTTGCTAGTAATATTTGTGACAATGATGATTAGCTTTTTTTCAAACAGATTTAATATCGTCTTAGAACAATTAATTGCTACTAATTTGCGGCCCAACTGGTTCAGAAATGAAAACTTTTTACCCGTACTCGGAATTCAATGTTACTCGGTATAAATAACAGTAATGTCAGCCATTCCTTGCAGATATAAATTGACATTTTCATCTCTTACCACACATATAGATGGTTAAATAGACTTTGCCCTGAGTTGGATAGATCATGCTGTTATACTATCATGAGAATTTTATATTTAAGTTAAGTAAGTGTCCTTTGTACGCTTCGGCCGACAGCAACTGAAACACGAAACGGTATCCGAAAGATCACAATTAAGTAAATACAACCGAAAATTATTTTAAATCAAATGCTATCGAAATATAGTTAGATTTTCGAAGTCTTGAAATTGATTAATCAAGATCTTGTGGTCTTGAAAATTTTATAGACTACCAATTTATGAAATCAAGGTGAACAATGTTTGCTTTCGTTGTTGCTTGTAATTATATTTTATTATAAAGTAAAAATACATACATACATATTTACACCAAAGTAAACAGTAAACAGACAGATGTGTATATCTTTGTTTTGCAATGGAATTCACTGGTTTACAACTACACGTTAATTTTAAATATTATACCAATTAAAACAAACTATTTGTTGCAGAGTTGAATAAATAATTTTAAAATTCATAACTCATGAATTCTGAATATGTTCTTTCATATAATGCGAAATAATTTTCAGCATAAGAAATAGTGCAATATATATGAATGTAATTTTATATTATGTGCGTACTGTTACTACACTTTTAACTGTTTGTAAGCAATTAACACGTTAATTATTCTGCATCCCTTATTTTTGTTTATCTAACTAAAACTTTTGATTAGATCGGAGTGAAGTTTGATGGCCAAGTATTACGTAATTCTTTCTTAATCGGCACTTGAGGTTGAAATAATTACAGAATGCGAAGAAGTATTGGGAAATAACGTATATTAGAAATTAATCTTTCTAAGCTTAAAAAAAAAAAACTGAAATATTCTATTGATGCTAGTAAATTTCTTCTGTAGGAATAAGGTGCGAAAATTGCCTTAATTCTTTTATTTCGTGTATCGTAGGAAGTTTAAATTTGCAAACAAATGCTGTCATAACATTTGCTCCCTATTTTGGTGTATTTCATCAAAATTATTTTCGAATGAACTTGTTCATTTTTTTAATACTCTTTTTTACCTAGAGAAAAATGCAATTCTGTACACCGAAATAACTTCTGAGGTAATGTGGGCTTTAGGTTTTGACCTGTTTTTAATTTGAAACAAAAAATAAAAATTTCACAAAATATATTTTTTAAGTATAATGAAAACAGTCGAATGTGATAATTAAATGAAATATATTTTTAAATAACTGGTAAGAACTCATTTTATTTCATGATTTACTAAAAAATAATTTTGAAATTTATTTTACATAAAGCGTTATTCATTGTAAAATTAAAACTCTGCAACTACTTAACTTTTTTTTAAAATTCTCATTATCATTGGCTATCCTTTGTGATCGCCGGCGAAATATTGTAATTTAAAAACATGTTAATTACTGTATGATTTTGATTTCTTGAAAGCAGTACTATTTTATGTAATCTGGTAGTTTATATTCTCTTTTTGTTAAATATATTAGATTTCTCATTGTTTGAGCAGATTATTACCTGAATGTTATTAGTTGTTAACAAAATGCAAAGAAAAATGAAAAAAACAGCTCATTTCTTTAGATTTTTTCTGTTTATCCTTCAATTGTATCTACTTTTTAAATATGAAATATATTGTTTGATAAGTTATTATTGGTTATTTTTGAGTAATAATCAGAGTGCCTTAATTGTGACAACTAAAAATTTGAACGCTTCTAGCTTTTTTAAATTGTTTATATGTAACTGAAATGTTAGAGATCATTTTTTTAGAATGCGCAATATGCTCGTACCTTTTCTGTAATATCAACTTTGAATAATTACAAATTATTTCACTGTAAGGGACAGAAGTGCTTTTATTGTTTGCGGTTACATATTGGTATTAAAAACGGTGGTAGACATTTATAACTCTGTGTAAAGCTTAAATGAGATCGTTTCTTTTTTAAATACTTAAAGCTCTTTAATTAATTAATTTTCCATACCAGACACGTATAATAGGTATTTCTTAAATTATTTTAAGGTTATTAAGCACAGCATGTTTCATATGACATTTAACCAAATTCCAGATAACTGAAACAACCGAAATGTAACGAATTTTTATCACCCAAACCACATCATTAATATTTTCGGATTAATACAGATCGAAATATATGAAAATAGTATGAACTATTTTAAGATAAAGATTAAAGATTGCAAAATGTGTGGGGTGAAGGAATCCAAAACTTAATTAGATGGTTTCCACCACTGATTAAATTTTTATATGTGCATAAATAAATTGTAATTTAATAAAAAAAAAAATACTTCATATATCGTTTATCTTATAGTTATGTAAGTTAATATCCCTTCTCCCCTCACTAAAGATATTAAAAGGAGAGATTATTTATATTTTCATAATACTGTTGTGTTCTGTTTGCTTTAGAATAAAATTAAACTCGTAAATTTGAAATTATTTCCGGAAAGCATAATTTTAATCTTATTAGTCATTCATACGTACGCAGGTTTGTTTTTTTTTTTTTGATTGTTTGTTTGTATATATGCACGTATACGATAATGAATTTTTTCACCCTTTTTTCCTTCAAAGGGGCTCCTCCCTCTTTCAAGTCAATAAGTTGTAGAAAACACATTTCCATATATTTAAATATTATGAAAAGGTCTTTAATTAGATCTCCATTTTTTTTTACATTTATCAATTATTATTATTAATCGTAAGCTGATCAACTAGTATTTTATGGTGTAGCCTCTTCTTGAAATTAATTCCAGATTAGGTAGTCCATTATTTATCCACTGTTCTTCGCCATTTCGGCCGGTCTTGGACAATTCTGTTCCAGGTGGCTTCATCTAAATTCATAGTCCCACCTCAAATGCAGTGGTTTCCAGGGTCTTTTTATTCTTCGTCGGTCCCAATCAGGGCCGGATTAAAGAAAAAAATACCCCGGGGCCAAATAGTAGCTGAAGGCCCCCTTTATTCCCTCCCCCACTAATTGAAGTACACATTTTTTATTTTATTTATTCAATAAATTAATAAAATCGATCCTTAATAATTAATTCTAAACGAGACACGCGTCGGGATTTTTTAATAGTGAAAGTTTCAATTAGATCATCAACATTTAATTCACGAAGTATGTCGCATTCGGAACTCAACATCACCATGAAAATCAGAGTGATATATCATTTCACCATCTGAGCGCGCATACTTTTCATACTCGTAATTTTCAATTTTTGAGTGTATTAGTGGGTAGCCCCTTTTGGTGACGGGCCCGGGGCCACTGGCCCTAGTCCCAATATAAAATTATCAATATTTGTTTTTAAATCTAAACAAGTATAAAGTTATTTTACAAGTATACATTTAAATAATTTAATTGTTTTATGTAAATTAAAGCGTTTAAAGTTTTCTCTATTAGAATTCAATACATAAAATTTTTTTAAAAAAAATTTATAGTACTGCCTTCTAAGTATACTCATAAAATACATTAAAAAGTAAAAGTTATTGATAAAAACTAATTTATTTCAAAGTAATATACAAGAGGATGTTATAATTCTTAATTATTATTGTTTTTAGTAGGCACCAAATTCAAATACAATATTTAACAATGTAATGAGTATAAAAATACAATCACTCGTTTTTTGTAAGCTAAGTATTAAAAATATCAGAAATGTTTAATGCGATTTTAATTATTGTTGAATTTTAATCTAGTACCGTAAAATATATTTTTTACTTTCTAGGGCAATTCTATTAAATTTGTTAGTGTAAATCTAGAAGTCAGTACCCTACTTTTTTAAAAAAAAAATATATTTTGACTAATAAAACGGATAGACCAACCTAAAATAATATATTTAGTATTAAATGAAGCTAGATGTTGGTTAAGTAGTATTCAAATTTCTGTCGGTGATAAAATATATTTGGTTAATTTTTGTCGTTATATTCAGCAAAGAAAGTATACCTCCTCTAAGGAGACCTTTTTCTAAACGTCATTTGATAATTACTCAGATAGTACTCTTCGATCCTTACTAATATACTCATATTTAAGTTAGTCACGCTTTCTATATTACTAAAAACTTATTTGAAAAGGTGGCATTTTTTCTTGTTCTTTGATGCTCACTCAGTTTGCGTTCCCCGATATTTATTAATATTAACATAGCACCACCACTATGTGGTACATATTCCAGTGAATAAAGAATCATCAAAATGAAAAAAATAACATATGCGACGATTATAATCTCTTTCTTTTGAAGTTGCTAAAAAATAACAAAATCATAAAATATTCCGGTTACTGATGAGAACAGTTGAATATAGTAATGTTATTTATTTTTAAAATATCAAAAGCACATAAAATGATATAAGTAATGATGTATGTATTAAGTATTCTATAATTTGCACAAAATTTGTAGATATTTAACAGTTCACATTACCATGGAAGACAAAAACAATAATCAAGCAGGAGGACCTAAAGTTAAAAAAACCAGTTCAATCAAGCATGATGTTTTATGCGCTCAGGATTCCTTACCTAAGTTAACGTAATTATAATTTATATTTATATAATTCCGTTGCAAAGAGGAAGGGGAACGTGATTTTTTGCGATTTTTTAAAATTATCGTTACGAAAATGAAATACGATTTCGTTCCCGACAAATAGTAATCTCTCAATTAATATATCACATGACCGAAAAATTTTTTTTATCAAATATTTCGAGTATTCCGCGCCTCCCGGGGTCTACTTCTGACGTTGGAAACTCCAATGCTTCAAACTAGAAAAATATAGGGAATGTTCATATTTTTAACCTTGTTTAAAATTTTTAACTATGATACTCGCGTCTTTCAGAAAAGGACACATAAGTTATCGTCCGCGCTTTTTTGAACTTTTCGTCAACTTCAAAAGTTTCATTAAGGAAATGACTTATGGGTTAGTTTCCGTCAAATAACATTCTTTCCAACAATATGCCATATGCCCGGGGGGGAAAACTTCCTCCCCAAAAGTTCGATCTTTTGAAGCTCCGATGGGTTAATTTTAAAATTAGAAACCTAGATGTTCGAAACCAATGAAATATACGTGGATTTGTATATTTTTAACCTTATTCAAAATTTTTAGCTATAATACTCGCACCGCAAAGAAGAGGCCACAAATTAGAACTCGCGCTTTTTTAAACTTTTCGTAAACTTCGAAAATTTCGTTTTTTTTTTGTTTTTTTTTTCTCTTATTTTATTGTAATCTAGTCTAAATAGACTAATAAACAATTTTTCTTTAACAAAACAATATATAAGTAACTAATAATAATACCAAAATAGACCAATGGAATCTTGGCATACACACTTTAATTAAATAATAAATGATATATCTGTTAAGAAAATTAAGTACCGTTTTATTCTCAACAAATAACGATCTTTCCGATATATTACATGCCTGGAAAAAAAATTTTTTTTTATAAAATTTTGAGCTTTTGAAGCCCTGGAATTCTACTTTTAAAGCTAGGACCCAGGGTGTTCCAAACTACAGAAATATACGTGGAAGCAGAAATTTTTAACCGTGTTTAAAATTTTTAGCTATAATACTCGCAGCGCTAGACGATGTGATGTTTTTTGTGCTTTTTTGAGCTTTATGATAACTTCGAAAGTTTTATTAAAGAAATGAAATACGGTTTCGTTCGGGACAAATAGCAGTCTTTCTAACAATACATCGCATGCCGGGGGAAAAAAATATTTTATTCAAAATTTTTGAACTTTTGGCACCCCTGGGGTCCTAATATAAGTTGCTATATTTTTCCTATGAAGCAGTCTTTTATACATGGCTGAAATACGTTTTGGTTTCTCCAACGTTTTTACTCGGGCTAATACTTACTAAACTTCCTTTTTTTTAATGTTTTTGGCCCAAAAGGTGGGGTTAAGTAATTTTTTTAAAGTATTTTTTTGATTTTATGAAAGGATTCCTGCATTTTATTTTATATTTCGAATTTCACTTTTAACGGTTTATCTAGTGCTGAGTTATGATTTTTTAAGTGATTTTTGAGGTGTCTTAAATACCATATTATATGTTCTTGACGGTTTTTTGGGTTTTTTGCCGCCCAGGGTAATCGGTCATCTTGAAGTTATAGATCGTTTTAAAGAGAATTTTAATTGAAGTTTATAAGTCAAATCGTTCGCGAGTTATTGATTTTTATTTGATATTTTTGTCGTGTTTGATCCATCTTATTAGGATTCCGTGCATTATATGTGTACCGAATCCTAATAAACAAAATTAATTTCACATTATACTTCAAGGAAAGCTTCTGAAATAAAATTTTTGATTAGCGAAGAAAGTAATAAGTTGTGTAATATGCACACGCACACACACATTAGCAGTGGGATAGCGTGAATTTCAGAACTGAAGAAGCGCCACAATAAAATATTTTTTTTATATAAAAATCAACACGTGTAAAATTCGTTTAAATACAAAACAGAAATAAAAATTAATTACGAAGAATGAAATGTCTTATTTTTTTGTAAATTAATTCAATTTTCCGGTTCTTGTTTGCGAAAATGTCTATTACATCATCACAAAAAGATGCTCGTTTCTTAATGTTTGATAATAATTATTTTTCAATACTGAAAAAAGCTAATGTAGATAGTCACTCTCCCTACCTTGCGTATTTCTTAAATACGTTTTTATTCATTTCATTGCTGAGAATGATCAACTATTGAAGTCGAAGTGGTTGCTGGAATTGTGGTTATTAAATGCGAAAACTTGTACACACTTCTGGAAAAACATCTGTTAGATCTGAAGCATCCAAGTATAAGATGCACCACAGTGTTTTTATGTATGTTAGAATCTTGAAAGTACACTTTTAAAACTTTTTCCGTAATTCTGTTTTAAATTTAAAAAGTCTTTTTCCAGAAAATTTTATTGAAAATTTAACAAATGTTTATATTTAAGATTTAAAAATTGTAATTTTGTTACATCATTAAACCTATTAGACATATTTGTTTACATAACATCGATTATTCTAAAAATATCTTTTTTCATGATAGCTTTCTATCTTTCCCAAAAACTTAATCAAGTCAGTCATTTGCATTTCATACATTTTTTTCTTGCTTAAATAAAAGGCGAGGGCAATAGAACAATTTTTTTATTTTCTCGTAACCGCATAACCATGGCATTGTTATGCATAAATTTGTTTGAAAATAGCGGTTAAATATTTTACATACCTTTTGATTTTGTAATTAAATTTTCTAAACTAGGCGTCGGTTTATCATTCTGAATAATATTCATTTTTTCATGAAAATTTAATATACTAAAAGGAAGTTTTTCAATAATACAATTGCATGTAGCCTCAATTTCGAAAGTGTTTATATTTTAACAGACTGAAACACTAGTAGTGGCGGCAGTGGAAATAAAATAAATGAGCCGGTATAACTTCTACCGCAGTGATATTACGGACTAAAAAAAGGGACCGACCATCGCTTCCAGTTCCGCTGTGAATAAACGACAGCTATAAAAAAGATCCAAAGAAAATGTACTGCAAATACCGCACTACCATATGCTCGTACACACACAAACTGACATGCATAAAAATCGCGCTATTGATTTGTGTATGTGACTGCAAAACAATTTGACTCAGCGCCTCAGACTGAACATGCACGCGAATGTTTTCTTCTCTCTTGATACACGTTACTCTGGAGTGGCACTGATAAAAATTTGCGCAAATTACATGATGTTGAAGCGATACAACTTGGCGCTTTCGTCTACATTCCTGACGCGTTACTGTATAAAAATTTACGTAGAACACCATTAAAGAATATTAAAATTTACTGAAACATATTTAATATATATACAAGGCGTCGCCAGCCGATGAGCCCGGGGGGGGGGGGGGCAAGATGACAGGAAGAGGATATGAGTTATAGGAAAAATAAAATTTATAAGTTGTAAAGGCTTAATATTTTATTAAACAAGAATAAAATCTTAATTAAAATACAATTTTCGTGGGTTTCTGGCAAATTGTCCATGATTAGGCGCCTATGAATACTCATCATGGCCAGTTGATTAAAAAGTTTCAAGGCTCTAGGAGGGAGGCAGCTTCCCCCTGCCGTCGCTGGCGACGACGATGTATAAATATATATTTCTCAAAGTACTATATATTCTTTAAGATAATAAAATATAATGAAATTCGTGTTCCGCAATGTAAAACTTCTAATAATTTCAATTTAAAAAATCTCACCTGCAATGTAATATTACTGTAATCACGATTTACTGTAAAAAATAATATTTATTTTCATTTATAATGCAGGTAATTTTACTGCTAGTACATTTAACAAAAAACTTAAATCACTATAAAAATGAAAAGTGCTTAATACAATCATAAAACGTACAAACATACGTGGTAATGTAATAGGAATAAAAATTGGTCATTATTAACATTTATTAAAAAAGACATATACCGTAATAAAACAGAACAATAATTCAAATGAAAAAAAAAGAACTATATACTTCCATGAACCTGAAAAATTAGATTTTGTAATATAATGTACGTCTGAAATGTGTAAATAGGTATTCAATATATAATAAAACGAAATAAAAAACAAAAAAATGAGACAAACATCAAATTATCCAAACGAACACAAAGAACTGCACAACATCTGCAAATGTGCAAAACCAAAATGGTGCAGAAGCCATCTTGTAATTTGCATTAACTTAATAAATCGATTTATAATTTTATTTGCAATCAACAGGATTAATCCGATAAAAGTAAAATTTGTTTACGGCTAATTTAACTCTGACTTATTTCTCTCTCTATAAATCCTATAAAATTTTTAATCGATCGTCAATTTGGAATTCTGATGTAATTGTCTATCTCGAAATCCCACAAAAGGTGAATACAGCCGTTGCCCGAAATTTCGATATTTTAGTTGCTTCTGCCGGCTTATGCGGAGGTGTGTTGTGTGTGTCGGTGTGGCTCTTACCTGGTTTGTGTGCTGCGAACTTACTACCGGTGGTCGTTTTGCTTCCGTCCGGTTTCGGTGCGGCGGCCAGCATGTTTGCTGGCGGAGGTGTGCGAGGCATCTCACAAGACAGCCCCAAACGTAATATTTCTTATCAACAAGACGAGGCATTGTTAAATACAACTATGCTGATTTATCCGTAAAACTAACAAATTTTACCGTTGTTTTCTTTCTTTTTTTTCTTTCGCGTTTTACAAAAAATTCATGTTAGTTTTGAAAATATTGCTAAATTCAAATTAAATCGATCATGTTATTTTATTTTTTATTTTTGTTTCTTTAAACAATGTGTTACGGAAAATAAATCGTATTTATCTTACTCAATCTTTTACCTAATATTCTAACGGTTTTAGACAACAGCAGAAATATGCAAATTACCGTGGATGTATTATATTTTATTCGTGTATATGTGTATACACGCTTTCTATACAAGCGCATGCAAATATCGGATGCCGGAAATGTATGATAATATAATTTTTAAATCAATAATCAACGTATTATTAATTTTTGTTTTCACCCTATAATATACAAAATAGCATCATACTTGCTTTTACAACAATATTTAACTTCTGCAAAAAATAAATGTCCCCAGGGTGGGGAGTAAAAATAGCATGAAGAATCACTATTTTTGTTTTTTTCTTTGATTCACAATCTTCTTTTTTCTTTATATTATTTTCTTACTTCAGAGATTTTTTAAAATAGTTTTCTTTACACTCCAATATGTAATCTGTTAATTTATTGTACATGCTATATAATATGATAAATGCTAAAATTTGGAAAGTCTTTTTAAAGAAGTAATTGACAGAAGAGTATACTTTTGAAAGCAAGAGCGCGAAGAGGCTATACATAAAAAGCAATATGATGCATTAAACATAATGAAAAAGAACAACAAAAGAAACGTAAACACAAAGACTATTATGTTTTTTTTTTCATTAATCTATTCAATTTCAACTTTTTTTTTTCATTCATCTATATTCTAAGTTCCATCATAAGTTTTAATTTTTTTATATGATGCCTACTAATTTTTATGTTTACTTTATTTACTTTTCCGCGAATGTTTTTTAGAATTAAATTTTGAAAAAATTAAACATATTTTCGCACCTGCATCAACTATCACATTAAATACATGTAGAAATTTTCATTTCAAACACCGCCGGAAAATAACATGGTTTTTTTTTTTTTTGATATTTTTTAAAAATTTATTCATACTCTCTCTAATTATAGCTATTTTTACACCATTTTTTTAAACTTTACTCATTTTTATATTCTACATACAATGCTTGAGGTATTAGACGATGCAAATTCTGAATACACCATATTGCTATCATCTCTGTTTATTTATTTATTTTTTTTTTATTTGTTATTCGTTTTTTATTATTTTCTTATGTACATGTATTAGAACTAGTGATGTGCGATTTCGAAATGTGTTTACAATCGAAACAATCGGCAATCGTCAAAAAAAACAATCGAATGATTTTTGTGAATACGAATGAATTATTCAAATAAAAACCGGAACCATCCGAACACAAACAAATGAAATATTCGTTAAACATCTACTAGATTCTTCCGAGAGAAATAGCATTTCGAATGATTGTTGTGAATACGAATGAATTATTCAAATGAAATAACATTTCAAATGCAACTACGGAACAATCGAATGCATTCGAAGTCATCGAACAATCGAATAGTTCGAATGAAACATTTCGAAGTTGCCCATCACTAATTAGAACCTATATGATTTTACAATAAAAAAAGTGTTTATACTCATTATTGAAGCTGAATATAGATAATATTTACATTTAAAGGAAAAAGAAAAAGTTATTTTTATTATTCCATTCGCACACGAAAAAAATTATGAAATGTAAAATATATATATAATTCATGTAATATATTTATAAACGATTAACAAAAATAAAAGAAAATTAATTTAATAAATAAATAAATATCACAAAAAATTTAAAGATGGAAAAATTATAAGATTATGATTCGTACAATGCTCACAAATTGGCTCCTTTGATCGGGTTATGTTGGAATTCGAACAAACTTGCATGATTGCATTGTGGACAATCTTTGATTAAGGTGGGATGTACCGCGCTGAGTGGAAAAGAATCGGGAATATCATAGTTATGATGTTTAAAACATGGTAAGAAGCGTTTGATACGTCAATCATTCTTCAGTACTACGGGCAATTTATTGTAAAAATCGCAAATTTTTTGAGGGCATACATTAATTAATATCTCTGCAGTAATATTTTGCATCAAGTCGTACATAGAATATTTTACTAATGATAATATAGGTCTAACATTTACACCGTACCATTTCATCATCGCATATACATTCTGCAATGAACACCTATGTATGTTTTTATCCGTGTGTGCATCACATTTTACAACTCTTGATATTCCTTTATACATATTATTTAATTTCCTTAAATTGGGTATACCGAATTCTTTTTCTAAATTAATAATCTTGAATCTTGAAAGTGATGTTTCAAATAGTTTTATCCATATAGTGGTAATTTTTTCATTTCCTTTAACATAAATATTCAATGGTTCCAAATCTTCCAACACATTTTCTATATCACTGGAAATAGATTCATAATTGTAATCTCCTACATTCCATGGAATTGAATGACAGTTTTGAATTATCCTCATGTTTTCTTGTTTTTTATTATTAGATAATACATCCCATTCGAATGGTGGCTTGTAAATTCTATGAAATTGAATTTCCCCATCGATACTTATTATTGAAAGTTCCTTAATGATGTACGTATCATTATCATATTTAAAACATTGAACATCGATAATTACCTCAAGTGCTACTATCATTGTTACAGTTGTTATTAAAGAAAAAAGAAAGAAAAAAAAAAAAACTAAAACTTTTAATATTAACTAAAATTTAAACGTGTGAAGAACACTAATTCGTGAAACTAATAACAAGCGAGCGAATACAGTTATTCAGAGAGTTGACATAACGTCTACCTTTGAATTAGATGTATTCAATGAAATGTTGCATCAGAAAAATACCCTTCAAACGGAGAAAGTTGATTGCATACACTGATGAATGAAGTTGATAAGAATTTGTATGTATGTATACATTTTGTTTATGGTAGTGTATGCATGTACACAAGTGATCTTACATATTATATAAGTTGCGGTATTGATTTTCCTTTTAACCTGCACACTAAGGTCTCTAGAATAGAAGGAAAATATAAAATTCGAAAAATTTTGATATTAAAAACCAAAATTTGGAAAAATACGCGCTCAAAGCGGTAAAATAAGTCCACAACTCTTACCATGGTAGCTAGAAGGTCACTTTTTTTTTAAAGTGATGTACTTTAATCGCTAAAATATACGAAAAATTCGAGACCCCCAAAATTTTAAAATTAAAGGGCCCAAATTTTGAAAAATAATTTAAGCATACAAATTCTGAAATGATTGGAATGATGTTCAACAGTGACTTAATATATTATTGCTTAGATTCTAATAAAAAAAAAAAATAAATTTCATCATTGCATTTAAAACATAAATATGGTTAATGTCTTACTTTAAAAAGAATTAAAATTAACATATTACTCCCACATGTATTTACACTGTTAGCGGTTTCAATTGTTCAGATATTTTAATCTAAATTTCATTTTTTTGATTGATATATTCAAAATATATGTGAACTCTGCAGACTTTATGAAAATTTACCAAGTAAAATAATTCAAAGTTCGAAGGAAGGGGGCGCGAAGCGGCCAGCGAGACCAATCCCCTAGCATATATATATCTTTGTACATAAAATTGTAGGACATGTGTGTTTGTCACTGAACTCTTCCTAAACGGCTTAACCGATTTCGATGAAATTTTCTGTGTGTGTTTAAGAGGGCCCATGTAAGGTTCAAATTTAAATTGGCCAGGTAGACCCATCCCAACCCGCGCAATTTCAATTATTATTTCGAAAAGGAGAGAGATGGAAAAGAAATGTCCTCACTGAGCCATGCAGTGACCGTTCGTGTTCTGGCAACCCCTGCATCCTATCGAACCTACGGATGCCGTATTTAACTTCCTGCACCCCCGCAGACAGACCAGCAACACCACGAATGCCGAATTTCTCCGTTTTGAACTTTTATCCCCCCATTCCAGCCATTCGATCGCGTTCTGGCGTCTTCCCGCTGGCTTCATCACAGCGATTACAACGTCATAAAGATTTTTCGTGTGACGATCCAATTTACGAAATTATTATTTCTTTTAATCAAAATTATTTGGTTTTCCGAATTTTTCCTTATATTCATCATATCATTAAAATTTTAATTAAAATATACCGAGCACGCAAATTGTTTAAAAAACTTATTCGGTATAAAACACGTCTTCAAATTTGACACAAATATTTACAACAATTTCCTTGACGTAATTTTACTTTAGTTACGATTTTAAAAATGAATTTAGTTACATTCACGAAATTTTAAATAAAATACGGAAAACATGCGAAGTGTTTAAAAACTTCTTTGTATGTTGCAAACATGATTTACCAAATACCTTTTACAATTTCCTTGACATAATTTTACTTTAGTTACGATTCTTTAAAGTGTATTTACATACGTTCTCGAATTTTAAATAAAATACAGCGGTCACGTAAAATGTTTAAAAACTTTTTCGATATAAACCACATCTTCAACTTCAACACAAATATTTACAACTATTTCCTTAACGTAATTTTAATGTATTTACGATTTTTAAAAAAAAATGTATCTAGATACATTCACGGAATTTAAAATAAACTACAGCCAACATGCAAAGCGTTTCAAAAAGTATTCGTTAGATAATGCATCATTATAAATTTGTAACATTGTTAGCAACACAGAACTCTAATCTAACTTAGACTACGAAAAGTATGATTTTCTTCTAGAAATTCTAATTTTAATTCAACGTCATATGTCTTTGTATTTTACAAAATTGATTACAAACATTTTTCCAAATCTCCATCGCGTTGTAGTTTAAAAAAAGAATTTCGATGTTTTTCATATTTGTATGCACAAAAAAAGGATCTCAGAAAGTATTTAAAATGTTTTAAAACTATATTCCCGAATATTTTACATTTATTGAACTCAATTCATTTTGAGTATTAATTTTATCTTAATAAAAAACTGAATTTAATTCAGCTAATAAGTTAACACAACATTTATTGATTCTGTGGCGGTACGATGTTCGCCGGGTCAGCTAGTATATATATATACATCTATATATATAAAAATGTTAAGTTGGTTTGTGTATGCTTCATAAACTCAAAAAGTTCTGCACCGATTGAGCTCAAATTTTGACACGATATACAACCCGCTCCAAAGATTGTTTTTATCTATTTCTCATGTACCAGCAACCGCGCCTTCTGCCGGAAGCGAGGGGAACACTCGCCATACTAGCTAATGACAACCGAAGTCACATGTGAAACATCACCTGTTCCCAATTACATTGTTTATTAACAAAAAAAAACGTATCCGCTTGCATCCCATTCAGATTATTATACAATTTGAATTAAATATTCACCTTAATCGATTAAGGTACTTTTGTGTAATCGTGTGGTGATTGAGCTAAATTTTCAGAAAAAATTAAAATGTATTAAAAATTTCTGGCTTATGATATTTGAATTTTTTAAATTTAATAGTGAATAAAGAATAATTCGTTTATTTACATACTATGTTAAATATAAAATTGAAGTCTTGTGACGAAATAAATGCGTTAATGATATTTACATGGAACGATTTTTAGTACATTAAGGAAACTAAAATACACATTTAGAATTGAAAAATACGGTGGTGCCCCTTTATGCAGCCGTAATATTTCTATTTGAATCGTGTGGCGATTAAACTGCGCCATTCGCTAAATCATAAGTAAAGGTTATGTTTTGTATGAGAGGTGGACAGAAAAAATTTTAATTTTTTATAATTATTATTTAACTATTTTCTTTATTGCCCTATCTCTCATGATTTTCAACCTAGAGCTGTGAGAGCCATAAGAGGTTATAATCTTATTCCTTCCTTCTGTTCCATTGAAAGCCGAAATAATGTCTGACAGAAAAACAAATTTGGGTCGCCATATTCGTCACACAGAAGGACTGCGGAAGAGCGGGAATCCGTACGAGAGAGGAACAGACTAAGCACCATCCAGATACGTACTGCGCAACCAGCAGAAAGACGAGCAGCCAGGCTTGAGGATGCACGATTGCGAGCACGGCAGTCGCGTTCTGCAGCAGCAGATTTGGTTGGTTCTCAACGGAATAAACGCGAGAGGGTGGGGATAGCTGAAACACGTGCTCAAAGAACAGTAGATCTGGATCTCCAATACAATCGTCTGGCATTCCGGTACAATCCAGCTGTTAATTATAGTTCAAGTCGGCATGTTGTCATTGGCCAGATGAGCTATGTCTGTACCTACTGCCAGGCTCTAAAGTTTAATAATGAAACAAAAGGGATGTGTTGCGCTGACAGAAAAATCAAATTTCCTCAACTTGAAACACCACCCGAGCTATTGAAAACTCTACTTGCTGGATCTACCGCTGAATCGAGGCATTTCCTTTCGAACATCAGGAAATATAACTCTTGCTTCCAAATTACGTAATTTGGTGCAGAAATTGTGACTGCTCATTTCATGCCAACTTTTAAAATCAAAGGACAAATATATCACAAAGCTGGCTCCCTGCTCCCGTTCACAGATAGTGACCATAAATTCCTTCAAATGTACTTTATCGGTGATGATAGAGATGAAGTCGATGCGCGTTGTGGAATACAAATCTCGCTAAGAAGATCCATCATTTCGCAACTACAGGAGCTCCTTTACGAAAGAAACAATTTGGTGCGTTTGTTCAAAACAGCAATTGATATGATGCCATCAGATACCCACAAGATTGTCATTCACGCAGACAAAACTCCCGCTGGAGAACATGTCCGGAGATATAATGCTCCAACTATAGACGAAGTAACAATTGTCATAGTCGGAGATCAGTTCCAACCTAGAGATATTGTTCTCCATCGAAGAAACGATCAGTTGATAAACGTTGCAGAAACTCACCGTTGTTACGATGCTTTGCAATATCCAGTTATCTTCTGGGACGGTGCTGATGGATATCATTTCAATGTGAAGATGATAAATCCAATGAATGGTGGAGAAATCAATAAAAAGTACAGCGCAATGAACTTTTACGCATACCGCTTAATGATTCGGAGGAACGAGAATAATTATATTTTGAAATGCCGTCAGTTGTTTCTCCAGTACATTGTAGATATGTATGCAAAAATTGAAACGGAACGTTTGCTATTCCTTCGTTTGAATCAGACCAAACTCCGCTCCGGAGAATACATTCATTTGCGAGATGCAGTTGTGAATGACGGTAATACAACCAACGTTGGAAAGTTAACTATTTTGCCGTCTTCATACATAGGCAGTCCACGTCACATGCCAGAATACGCTCAAGATGCAATGGCATATGTTCGTCATTATGGGCGTCCAAACTTATTTATCACCTTCGCATGCAATCCAGCTTGGGACGAGATACAGCAGCTGTTACTTCCTGGGCAATCAACCGTGGATAGGCATGAAATCACAACGCGTGTTTTTAGACAAAAGCTTAAGTCGCTGATAGATTTCATTGTGAAGCATGAAGTGTTTGGATCTGTGCGCTGCTGGATGAATTCAGTAGAATGGAAAAAGAGAGGATTGCCATATTTGCATATACTAATCTAGCTCTACGATAAAATAACTTTAGACGAAATCGACGATGTGATATGCGCTGAGATTCCACGGGCCGACGTAGATAAGGATTTGCATGCAGTTGTTATCAAAGACATGATACATGGACCATGCGATACACTAAATCCGAATTCACCATGCATGGTAGACGGGAAATGTTCTAAACAATATCCTCGAGCATTTGCAGCTAATACAGTAACAGGAGAGGATGGATATCCTTGGTATAGAAGACGATCAAATGAAGATGGCAGAAATTCGGCAATAATACACACTCAAAATGGTGTTATTAATGTAGACAACCGTTAGGTGGTTCCATATTCACCTCTGTTGTCAAAAACTTATAAAGCGCACATAAACGTAGAATACTGTAATTCCGTCAAATCAATTAAATACATCTGCAATTTCCCATGAATGAACGAAATCCGGCTGTGGTTCACTTAGCAATACATTTAGAGAACGGACAGCGTGTTTATTTCACAGATGCAAATGTGCAACAGAGAGCCCTTAATCCACCTGGTACAACTCTAACTGTTTTCTTCACCTTATGTCAGGAAGACGCTTTCGCCAGAACACTGATGTATTCAGAAGGGCCCTCTTATTACACGTGGAATGAAACTAAAAAAGCATTCATACGAAGCAGACAAGGGGAGCCAGTCAACGGTCAAACTGGCATTTTCAGAGAAAATACAATTGATAGACTTTATACAGTGCATCCTAATCAAAATGAATGTTTCTTTCTTCGCCTGCTGTTGGTAACATGTATTAATGACGCGTGCAAATACTGCACATCCAAACCAAATTCGTGCATTATTCGCAATTATATTGACCGCTTGCTTCCCTTCATCTCCCAAAGAGCTATGGGAAAGATATCGATCGCACATGGCTGAGGATATTTTGCATAGAGTACGCCTAGAAAATGCCAATATGACCATGGAATTTACAGAAAGCATCTACAACGAAACATTGATAAATATTGAAGACAAGTGCTTAGCAATTGCAAATAATGTTCTTATTCAATTGGGAATGCCAACAACCACCCGAGCTGCGACTACTTCATTTCATGTGGATTTGCGCCGTGAACAGAGAGACAACACTGGTGATCTCCAGTCATATGTCCAATCAAACGTTCCCAAATTAACGCGTGAACAGAAGGGCATTTATGATCGCATAATGCAAATGATAAATGACTGAGTTAGGGGGACTTTCTTCTTGGATGCGCCAGGAGGAACTGGGAAAACATTCCTTATCAGATTGATTTTGGCAACGGTTCGATCAAAAAATGGCATAGCCTTATCTCTTGCTTCGTCTGGAATAGCTGCGACATTGTTACCAGGTGGAAGGACTGCTCATTCAGCTGTGAAATTGCCATTGAACATGCAACTTATCGAGGCTCCCACGTGCAATATTTCAAAAGCATCCGCTATGGGAAAAGTATTACAAAAATATAAACTCATTGTTTGGGATGAATGTACAATGGCACATAAAAAATCGCTTGAAGCACTTGATCGATTGTTGCGAGATTTGTGTGGAAACGTTCAACCATTCGGGAATGCATTGATATTGCTCGCAGGAGATTTTAGGCAAACATTGGCCTGTAATTTCTCGATCAACACCAACGAACGAAATAAATGCTTGCCTGAAATATTCAACATTGTGGCGACGCGAATGTACGTTGAAGTTGACTACGAATATGCGTGTCCAGCTGCAGAACGATCAAACAGCCGAGGTATTTTCACGACAGTTACTGGACATTGGGAACGGACAGCTGCCAGTCGATGAGACGTCAAGAAGAATATCATTTCCTGATAATTTTTGTAATTTAGTAACATCGAAAGAAGAACTTATCGATAAAGTATTTCCGAATATTCAGATTAATTTTTGGAATCACGATTGGCGAACGAGCTGTCCTTGCCGCGAAGAATAAAGATGTCTATCTACTTAATAATGTTATTCAATCCAGCATTCAAAGTGAGGAAATTATATATAAGTCGATAGACACCGTTGTGGAAGCAGATGAAGTAGTTAATTATCTAACAGAATTTTTGAACTCACTTGATCTGCCAGGGATGCCACCACACATATTAAAATTGAAAATAGGTGTGCCAATTATCAGTTTGCGGAATATTAATCAGCCAAAACTCTGCAGCGGCACGCGACTCGCAGTTAAGAAACTGATGAACAACGTAGTGGAAGCAACGATTTTAACGGGGCCTTTCAAAGGTGAAAATGTCCTCATTACTCGAATTCCCATGATCCTGACCGATACACCATTTCAATTTAAAAGATTGCAATTCCCCATTCGATTGGCGTTCGCAATCACAATCAATAAAGCTCAAGGTCAATCTTTAGAATTGTGTGGTTTAGATTTAGATGCGGATTGCTTCTCACATGGACAACTGTATGTTGCGTGTTCCCGTGTCGGCAAACCAGACAGCCTTTATATCTATGCAGATAATGGAAAAACAAAAAATATTGTATACCCACAAGTATTGCAAATTTAACCTTCTATGAAAAGTATATTTTGTTTCGTTCCTCATTTCCCATCCATGCAACCACAATGTGCCACAGCGAAGCGTGGCAGGGTACAGCTAGTATATATATATATATATATGTGTGTGTGTATTATCATGAAATATATTTATTTTTAAATGGTACACTGAAGCCTTGTAGTCAATTATTGTATATGGAATATTTGAACATTAGAATAAAAACAAATGAAAAATAGTCGTTTCCATAGA
Organism: Icerya purchasi; assembly: GCA_039619475.1. Taxonomy (NCBI): domain Eukaryota; kingdom Metazoa; phylum Arthropoda; class Insecta; order Hemiptera; family Monophlebidae; genus Icerya; species Icerya purchasi. Next base: position 396,001,607 of record CM077116.1, read on the forward strand.
ATTCATAAAAATTTCAATTTTCTGTTCTTTTGTCAAAAATTGAAAAAAAATAAATTCATTCTGAATTTCGGTCCATTTAATTCAAGCGGTTATTATATTTCGCAGCTTTTACGAGGAGGAGGGGGATTGAACCCTGAAAACCCCCGCAGATACGACCCTGCCAGCAAGGTATTGGTTTTCGTTAGATTTTTATTTATGAAATATTTATTCTCGGAATAACAATTCAAGAAGTACGTAACGTTTTCTAATTTCATGTATTATGAAGCTATATACAGTAATCTCCAGTACTGATTTCATTAAATACATAGAGGAATTTGTATTAAATGTAAAAATTTAAAATATAATATTTTCCAGTAAGAACTGAATATTTAAACTTTACAAGTAGTACCAAAAAATAAAATGAAACCGAATTTGGGGAAGTAAAAAGTTTTCCGTTAATATGCTTAAAATTTAAAAATATGAAACATAATCGAAAAAGATCACGGGACGTCAATGAAATTTAATATCTAAAATATATGTAAATTGGATTTCGATGCAAAATGTGCTAGTAAAGAAAAAATAAGAATATTATTATTTTGCTAAACCCGGGATGAATCCAGTGGTGGATTTTGCGGGGTGAAAATCCCCTCCCTCCCCAGAACTTAATACAAACTGTTTAAGAATGCAGAAATTTGATGCTTAATCGAATGTAGCCTGATTCTAGGTATAAGGTTGTAGCGTTGGTAATCGAACGGAAAAATTTGAAATGTGCAATTACAGCATCATCAGTTGACAATTTAATGATTTCTTTATTATGCTGATAAAAAATTATATTGTAAAAAGAAATATTCTAAAAATATTACACATAAATCCTATATTTATAGTACAGCTTAAAATAAAGATGTCTACACATTATTGAAATACAAGGCGATTTAACACGGAAAGTTTTTTCTGTTAAAACTATTGTTTGACAATAATATAATCTTTTGATTTTTTTTATTTGTTTATTATATTATATTTAAAAATAATTTGTTTTTCGATTTAATTCCTTAAATTATTTTAAGCCCAAAAATGCAGATCCTTGCACATGAAAATAGTAGATAAATTGAGTTAAATTTGATATGCCAACAATTATTATAAATTGGGGGTGAAAAATTTGATTGTTTGTTGTTGTTTTGCTTAAATAAAAGTTTTGAAAAATGGAAACTACGTTTGTTATAGTCAGATTTCGTTCGATTACTAACCCTCTAAACTTATACATAAAATCGGGCTACGTTCGGGTAAGTCAATTTAATCTATATACAGTGAGCAACATAAACATTCGACATAGAGAAAAAAAATTAATTTGAGGCCCGGAAAAGAGTAAAAAATGTTTTATTAATTTAAATTCGTTGGGAAAACATAAAATGAACACTTCGGGACACATATATAAAAGAAAAAATGTTTAAAAAAGTAAAACAAAAAAATCACAAGGAAAAATGTTGAAAAAGTCAAGATTTGCATGCAACATAAACATTCGACAGTTGCGAATAGAAACGCGCTACCGTACTTATGGGAATTCCCCAAGTAGCTTACTCATCACCGAACGCAAGCAACGAAGCATCAATAGCGTAACTTGTTTCTTAGCCATTACGCGTATGTAAGTACTCACATTTATCAGTGTTCTAACGCTCAGAATATACTGTGTGTTTATTAATTCTAAAAAACATGCCGAATCACTCTCGTTTGACATCGTTTGACAAACGCCAATTGGTTATTTATCATCATATGAATCGTAAGTCGGTACTCGAAATTGCGGCTCTACTGAAACTACCACGCGGTACGATATATGACATTATTAATCGCTTTCAAAATGAAAATAGAATTGATTTTATTAAGCCTCCCCCCGGACGGCCTTCGAAACTTTCAGTTCAAGATAAACGGTTTATCGTGCGATCTGTCGTAAAGGATCCAAAAATTAGCGCGCCTAAAATAGCTACGGAGTTACACGCAAGGTCTGGAACAGAAATTTCAAACCAAACACGGTGCGTAGAATTTTAAAAATTAATGGCTATAATTCTCGAATGGCGGCGAGAAGCAAACCATTAATTTCGACTATCAATCGAAAAAAACGTCTTGATTTTGCCTTGAAATATGTTGCGATCGCTGAAAGCTTTTGGGATGATGTTATCTTCGCGGACGAATCAAAATTCAATATTTACGGTAGTGATGGTAAGGTAAAAGTCTGGCGAAAGCGGAACACCGAATTAGAATTAAAAAATATCACAACGACGATAAAACACGGCGGAGGCAATGTGATGGTGTGGGGTTGTTTCGCGGCCAATGGTGTTGGTTCTTTGGTTTTCATAGACGCTACTATGAATGCGGAAATGTATACAAACATTTTAAAGAATAATTTACGTCAAAGTGCTGAAAAATTAAACATTTTAAACACTTTTACGTTTTATCAGGATAACGATCCTAAACATAAAGCGTACAAAACTAGGTCATGGTTGCTGTATAATTGTCCTCATGTTCTCGAAACTCCTCCGCAGTCTCCCGATTGTAATCCCATCGAAAATCTTTGGGACTATTTGGACAAGAAAATTCGTACAAGGCCCATCAATAGTTGCTTTCACATTAAACAGCGCTTACAGGAAGAATGGACCAATATCCCCTGTGATTATTTGCAAAAATTAGTTTCGTCCATGCCGAAACGGCTGAATGCAGTTATCAAAGCCAAGGGCCTGCAGACAAAATATTAAAAAATAGTACTGTAGCTAAACATATTTTAAGTTCTTAAAAATGTCGAATGTTTATGTTGCATGCAAATCTTGACTTTTTCAACATTTTTCCTTGTGATTTTTTTGTTTTACTTTTTTAAACATTTTTTCTTTTATATATGTGTCCCGAAGTGTTCAATTTATGTTTTCCCAACGAATTTAAATTAATAAAACATTTTTTACTCTTTTCCGGGCCTCAAATTAATTTTTTTTCTCTATGTCGAATGTTTATGTTGCTCACTGTACATATGTAAAAATTGTATGTCGTCTGTCGTTCTGTATGTTCTTGATGGACTCCGAAACCATCCATCATCCGATTTTTATGAAATTTGGACAGTTTATTTATGAGATCATAGGGAACCATACAGGCTATTTAAAAGTCAAAAAATAAATAAATTACAAAATAAATAAAAATTGATCGAAAGTGTGGCCACCTGTGTCGAAGAGTGTACTCTAGCCATAACACCGATTACCAACATTACCGAGAGATGGCGCCACCGTAACGAAATTATTTTGGTACGCGTTATTTATGCTACTATGATGTAAATAAACGAAGAAAACGTAATACTCTTCATTGCTCTTCAGTGTTTGATCACGGTCGTGGATTTTGTCGTTCGCCGGGTTTCGGGGGCTTCTTTAATAATATATATATATAAATTAATTGCGCATGTATAAAAGATCATTGAGAACGGCTCGACCGATTTAGCTGATTTTTTTTTTTTGTTGTATTCGAAATTGTCCGGACGAAGTTTGTATGAAAGAAAATTTTGAAAAAATCTCGGAACAATAAAAAAAAATGGCAAAAATGACGTCACGATATGACATTGTTTGACAGTTCTCCTTAAATTGCACTGGGTTGTAAAAAATTATTGAGAATGTAACTTATGCCTGATAAAAATTAATTGTAAAGTATGTTTGAGTATAACTTATTTACATAAAATTATATCTTTTTTTCTTATCAGTGAACAGTAATTGTGTTTTTGTCTTTAGATTAGTGCACAATAAACATCTTATAAAATACTTGAAAACTAAATACATTTTAATTTTATGTCGAGGAAATAATTGTAAAAACTTGGAACGGTTTTAATAACTGTTCTATGTAGCACAAACGTTAGTAACTTAAATAAAAACAGTTATAGTCCGGGCAAGATAGACAAAAAACATTCTCGTTTAGTGAAATTCTTATAACCGGGAATTCTTGGGCTTAATATTTACTTAAAAATCTGTGGAATGCAATCATAAATTTGTGGGTATGTGGGAGGTGCGGAACTATTGTTTATATCGAGGATTAAAAAAAAAGTGTTTTTTTTTTTAGTTTTTTGCGATTATATCGGTAAATGAGCCCCAAATCGACATGAGGTATACTTGTCGATTTTGTTCCTGAGTAAATTTTACGAAAGGATAGGCTATTGCGAAAATTCGCAAAATGATTTAACATTGTAAAATTAATGGGTATAAATTCAATATTTGGTGTCATTTGTGTTTAAATGATGCGGCCTATAGGTATGATTGTTTTATAGATACACAACTGTGGTTTATTTAATTTGTAATTTAACAAGGGCACCATAAATATTTAATGAAGTTTGTATTCCTGAGAGAAAGGAAAATGGTAAATAATAAAATCCATAATGCAAATATTATTGACATTATTTTTCTAATGTGAGCCATAAATATAACTTGGATTCTAATAGTATGTTGAAATCACCTTCAAGATTTGTTACCCGACTTTGGTTGTTGCCATTTATAAAAACAGCGCTGCGATTTAGTATAAACAATACAAAATTATATTAAAGTTAATTTTATTTTTTGTGCTCTACAGACACAATCAGTTTCAATTTTGCTGCAGCTTCTTGCGATCTTTTTTTCCAGATACATTGCTATCTTAATGTCATCCATGAAAGCAGTTAAATGCAATATCTTTACAACTTTCTCTACATATTTGTAAATAAGAGGAAAGAAAATCCATATTAAACCCTTGAGGTATTCCTGAAAAAAACGTTAAGCGTCAGAATACTGTCGGAAGTCTTTAGAAAATCAGTGCATAAGATCCCAACAAGATCTAACTTGTAAACATGTTCACCAATATAATGAATACAATTTATCATACTGTTAAACATTAACTTTCCTTTTATAAAACTACTTTGGTCCTAACTTATAGTAACTTTTTCTATTTAAATGTGCTATAGGGTGCAGCCAAGAGACGTATCACATTTTAAAACATTATAGCGTCATCTGTGTTTAACCTAGAGAAATAATGTTAGGCACATTCGAAACAGGAAGAAATAAGGTTTTATTTGAGTTAGTAAAAAACCAGCATGGGTGATTGGACTGTAAAGCAGCGCGCGTTCGCGGTTGAACACTTTTCGCAATAACGACTTGTATACCGCTATTGTAAGCGGTTTAAGTTAGTGTCGAAAGATCCTGTTTTTACTGCGAAATTTCTATAATTTTCGTTTAAAAACTTTCGTGAATATGCGTCAAAGGGCTGAAAAAAAGCCGCCGAGTCTCCCGAAAAAAGTGAGAACGTCTCTGAACATTTCTTGTGTGCATGGAACAATTGAAGCAAGTCCCAGTCGATGCGCGCGAATGCACGCCAAAATCTGAATTTTTCTTATCGTACAGTGCGCCGAATTCCCCATTTCGATTTGAATTACCATCCGTAATAAAATTTTATATACACAATTGTTACTCACCGATTATGTGGCCAGAATTGTTTTTTGCAAAGAGATGTTACTCAAGATTGACTCCGAAGAAATCCCTTTGAACTTAGTCTTAATAACCGACGAGGCTAATTTTCATTTTTACGACGACAGAAATAAACAGAATCTTCGCCACTGGAGTGACGCAAATCCCCGTATTATTCATGAGGAACCCCTCTCCAATCGCCGGAGGTTACTAGGAGTAGCGGCGTGGGGCATCATCGGTCCCTACTTCTTCCAAGGTAGGGTGAACAGTGATCGCTATCGCCGGCTGCTCATCGAGTTCATACGGCCGGAATTAGTGAAACAACGGAAATTATCAGAAAAGTAGTTTCAACAAGACGGCGCGACTTGTCATACATAAAACAAAACAATGGATTGGGTAAAGAAACTTTTTGGTAGCTAAATAATTTTGCATAACTCACCGATTGCGTAGCCGTCGCGTTCACCGGATCTTTCGGTTTGTGACATTTTTCTTTGAGGTTACCTCAAGTCAAAAGTTTACAAAAACAACCCGAAAGATCTAGAGGAACTTAAAAAGGCAATTGAACATTATTCCGAAGCGATTTCAACCACCATGTTAAAAAAGTTTTTCATAATTTTGTTCTACGAATGTGCAATTTTGTTGAAAATCAGGGTCATCACTTGGATGATATTATCATTAAGAGTACGAAGTTGTCAGAATAAATGAATAGATGAAATAAAACCTAATTTCTTCCTCTTTCGAACGTGACCAAGATTATTTCTATAAGTTGAATACAGATGGCGCTATAACGTTCTAAAATGTGGTACATATCTCTGCCGCACCCGGTATATCTACATGTACAGAATAAATTAAAATATTTTTGTTGGTGCATTTAGAATTTCATTTGATCTATAATTTTACATTTTCAATTTATCACCCCATTTAAGTATTACTATTATTTAGCGAATTTCTATTAACTTTGACGGCATAAATTCTTAATTGAAAAATTATATGAACACATATCAGTAGATGAATCAAGAAATTTTATTAGTATCAAATAAATTCTTTGTAGAACTACTTTTTCCACAATTATTGATAATTAGTAACAATTTGGATTCAGTTAGGGTTGTTAAAGAAGATAATCTACATTTATAAGTGAAGTTTCGTTTGCCTAGCATTGTTACTTTTTTTTTTACTCACTTATTTGTTGTGCTGCATTAATTCTAATGAACTGTTTATTTATACATCTTCTTAAATGTAGTAATACAATAATACAATATTAAGTAATAGATTAAATATGTACTTGAATTTATAGACTAACGTCATCATTTATCAAGATACACAAATTATGATTTTTTTTAATATCATTAATTTAATCTTCTGGACAAATTAATATATATGACAGGTTTCTTTCCATATTTCCATCATAAAAGTTATTGCATTTTTTTCACACTACTGTGGTTCATTCCAATAAATCTAGTAAAAATTTTTTTAACTATGTAGTAAACAATGAATATAAGTATGCTGAACACTAGTAGAACAAAACCAATGACATCTAATAACAGAAATTTATAAAATGGCATATCAGCAGATTTAACTTTCAGATGTTTTGCTCTCTTGTGTCGTACTAAATATTCCATCCAATATACCGCTGTGTCCAAAGGCGACATTGGCCGATCCTTAAATATTTTTGATAGCGTCTGCATATTCGTGTAATACCTATGAAGAACAGAAAGAATTAAAACAAAACATGATTAATACAATAAACTCGATGAGAAATTTTCAATTCCTTTAAAGTTTAACTAAAATAATTACCAAATTCAAATAAAATTAGCTATTCAAAAACCATTATCAAACATTTATCTAATACAGATTTATATTAAATATGTATATAAACAGGTCCAGCTCGTGCTCTTATTTCCATATTTATATTCATGTCTCTTTTACTTGGTTAGAAAATAAATAGTGATAATTGCATTTAACTTATTACAAATTAGAAGTAGCTGAATAATTATTGCCGAGAAAATTTGTTTTCTAAATATCTTTCTTTCGTTTTTGGATCAAGCATAATGCTTGATCATTTAGTTAAGTGTATCTTCTGTTCCAGAACTAATGCTGCTATTAATTGTGTTATTACTAAATGAATCAAATTTAATGGCGTGTTTTGATGACTTATATTCTCCATAAATCTTCGTTTTAGATCTCTTTGCTATATACGCGTAGTTATTGGAGTATCAGCATGCAGTTTTTGGATTTTTAAAGGATGTAATATGTTTTGCTTTTCTGTTGACCGTTTTTTTATTATATTAAATCTAATTTATTACACATTCACTCCTTTCTCCATCGTAAATCATTTCTCAATTTGGTTAGTGACTCTACCAGCTCATTTCTGCGAATATTAGTAAGGCTTGGGATTTATTTAAATTTCACAATAACGTTTCGTGTACATAATACATTTATCAACTTTCTGATTTCCATACACCTTTTTCAAACTAAGGTTATAAATTTAGTTCTGTTGGTAAACTTAATAAATTTAGCAATAAAAGTATTTCTGTTTCTACTTTTTTAAATATAATGTAGTGCTAGATTAAGTAAAATCCACCATAAATGAAGACTCGACATAAGGAAATTAGCAAATCCTTGATATTTTTTTATGTTTGCATTAAAAGTCAATATGTATCGTCTAAGTAACATGTATTATAAGAAATATTACTTCGCATTCATTGATATTCTCGTTTGTGATTTCCTTGAATTGTGTGTTATTTACTTCCTTATTTATTATTTGAAAAGGTAATTTGTCAGTAAATAATTGGAGGTAATCAGATTTTACTCTACTCACACTATAAATCTGTGCTCTTAGGATGCGTATTAAATATTAATTTTTAACTTAAACGATATTAACATTGCCACCACCAATAATACATCTAAAAATAATACCACTGACAAAAAGTGTCGACGTGCTAGGAGAAGTAGGAAATGTAAAAACTTCGATCAGTCGAACATATTCAAAGTGTTTAAATTTTTTAAATCACAATCCTGAATAAGTCTGTACTAAAGCAGTGTTTCTTATTTATTTTGCTCTATCTTAAAAATCTTCTCCTTTTATCACTATTTATTCACTTGCATTCATTATTCTCTGCATCACATTTACTACTTTTCACCTGAGAAATCATGCTAATTTAGCGTTATATTTACCATATTAAAATTTTCTAATTTAATTAAGTTTCTGAAAACTTGTTTTCATCTATGCCACAACTTCAATATTACAATATTTTGTCTGTTTAGTTTTGCAACTCTATTTTTTAATATTACATTTTATGCTTTTCATATTTGTTTCTTCTGTATGCTACCTGCAATACAGTCTGCTGATATTAATATTTTATTTTTTCGGAATTTTTCAATGAAACCTAGAGTTCTCGAAATAACTATTATTTCCATCATAAATAATGAAAAATATCTTTAAAACTAAAAAACCGCCGAAACTGCCACTCACACTGATAAATATACCAAGCAGTGACAACGCATCCACATAAGCTCCCAGCTCTTCACATTAACGGCCATCGATATTTTTAACTATTACTGGAAGCAATTTAAATTTGCCAAAGAGTAAGACTACAAGTACAGGTAAAACACGCTTGAGTTCTAATGTAGCACAACATACATAGCTCCCTGCGAAACTCGATTAGAGTAATGTAGTGCACAGTCACTACCAACCGCTAATAGTTCCCAGATAATCAGTAATATTTCTCATTTAATACCACTCACTGATAACTGGATTACAAACAGCAACTCACTAAACGATCATTTCTTTTCATTACCTAGCGCATCTTCAGATAGTACATGTACTGTTTATAATGTTACAATTAATAATCGTGCCTAATTTAACAACGACTATTTCAGACAAATTAAAAATGGCAGCTAAATCCATAAAAAAAAAAAACAAAAAAAAAATCTTTCCTTCGCGTAGCAAAAAGATCCTTCCGATTATCAAATTTGTTTCGTTTTAGGAGGAACAATTGTTTTCATTAATTTCTTCTTTCTTTGTTAGAGACTATTCTGCGGCTTTAAAAAAACAGACCGGTAGCTCAGTTAACATTGTAGCCGGTTCGAGAATTAGTAATGACCGAGTTTTGTTATTCTTGAGTGGCGTCGAAATCACGAACATATTTTTCTCGAATGGTGGAACAATAGAGTTAGGGAATCGATTTATACCGACGCCCAGCCGCAAAAACCAAGCAAGTAAGCCACTATTATCTATTCTTTTTTTGGGGGGGGGGGGGGGGACGCCAACCAAGGGCAATGACCCATCATCAAAGAATTACGAAAGCAGAATTAAATTTTGATATATAAAGAAATAGAGGAAATGAACTCCGCTAAGATTGGAACAACGTCTGGTGAAGGAAAGGAAAGTATGTAGGAAGCACAAAAAGGAGTAGGTAGTTTTAGGTGGCGAAGCTTAGTGTAGAGGAGGGAACGCTCCTGTACAAGAAGAGAGCATATCTAACGCATCACTTACAGTATCCAACCATAATCTCACTACTATTTATCCGTCATCTTAAAATTAAAGCTTCTGTCTTTGCTAGTAATTTTTTGTGTAAACCCTTCAGATTCCAAATTTGACTTTGTTCTTAGTTGACGTAGACAGCTATATATATACCAAGATAATTTCGTAGAGATTGCTGTGTCTTTTTTAATTAGCGCCAACAAGAGAAAACGAAGCGTATTCTTACGTCCAGAAAATCGCAGCTTTAATTTATGCTAACATGGCCTCCACAGAAAAACACGCACCCGGTCACAGAACAGTTTCAGAACAGAATAACCTCATTTCAAATAACTAAGAAAACCTTTTCCAGAGTGAGTTATCTATGACAAGTCAAGGCAAATTAATTTCTTCAATCGGCCATTAGAATAAGACATAAAGTGAGTTCCATACCCTTGACAGGGCGTCGGGATTGTGAAGTTAAGGTTCACAATGTACTAAGCCCAACGGCACTAATGAGAGTAGGGGGGCCAGTTCCTTTCTGGATGAAACAAAAGAATTTCTGTCATAGATCAGCGTATCTGTTCCTCGTTTAATCAAGATAACCCCTCTTCGTTCGATAATGAAAATATTTTCTAGTTAGTCAAAATAATTCGCACCTCGTAAATCCTAATAATTTACCACAACTAAATTTAAGCATATTTCTTAATTGCACAAGTTATCTCACTTCTTTACACCCGAAGCTCCATGTAAGACAACAATCTCAAAACAGCAATACAGCCGACCAATAAAAGTAAAAATGTTATCGACCACAGTGTCGAGTTTATGGTGCAGGTCCCAGTAGTGCGGTTCCTGGATGAGTACAACTAGATGCGGCAGGAAAAACTAAGCCCTCAACTATTAAAAAGAAAAACCCGAGTCAGAGTGAAATTAATGGAATAATAGACACAATGAAGCACCTCTTTCAAAGCAAATAAAATTTAATCTTGAAAAAACTTTAAATTAAATTTTATCAGAAAAATATATTATAATTATTTTTCTGATGAAGTTCAATTTCAAATTTTTTTAAATTCCAATCATCAGAAAAATCATGTATTACCAAGTGTCAAGTATAAAATTTAATCGTTCACTATGAACACTTCCAAAGCTTCATACGGCGTACTATTTCTAGATTTAAGTAATATAGCTGTGCAAAAGAGTTTACTGAAGAATATAGACGGTCTTTTACACGTGCTAAGTTAAGTCATATCTAGGTAATCGAAGTGTTAGTAACCGTTGTTTATGTATTATTAAGGAACTAAAATAAAAAAATTCTCAACAAGAATTTACACCACATGATGAATTTAGCTTACAAACCAAATAAATGCAGATTTTTCAAATAGACAACCAAGACGAAAGAATAAGATAGATCAAATTGTAGGGAAAGCGTCAATGGGGAATAGATACAAACATATTATACAGTGGAACTGCAGAGGCTTCTACAATAAATAGCATTTTTGGTTAATGTATCAATTCCCGGTGCCATCTACGTCACTGATTTCTTCGTTACAAACTGTTATCACATCAAAATTTTTTCCCTCTACATGACATTGTAAATATGCAATCGTCGCTTTCCACTTCACAGTGGTACCACTGCGTCACTAATTAATTAATTTATATTGTAATTACTATATCCAATACCATTCTTAGGAGACTTCAATGACCACTATCCTATTTTGGGGGCCCAAGTCACAAGCCGCCATGGATTTTTACCAACAAACACACTATTAAATAGAAATTTTGATCTGATTTCTTTTTTAATTTCACGTCAAATTCTTCTTCTACCATTGACCTCGCATTCTATCTGGCACTAATTCTTCCTAGATGTTCAGCCTACGTGGCGGAAGACCTTCATTCCTGTGATCATTTCCCCATTATTATTTTTCCTATCGCTAATACGTTTTATTCTAAATACCCCCACACTAACCGTTTAAGTTCTTTAAAATAAATTGTAAGTTGTATACGGAGAAGATTTTATAGTCACATACTTAAGATAACCTGAAAATGTTTTTCTAAGCAATCTATAGGGTGCCAATACCTAACACATCCTCAAAGTACCTCCGTCATAGAGTACCATGGGGTGATGTGATGAAATTCACCAAGCAATCCAAATAGAAAAAAACTATTTTCTTCCAGTGAAAGAAGAGTGTATTATTGGCCTATCTTTCTTTCTGAACTTAATTTTTCTCTTAATAATAAATTAAAAGGGAGTACATCGGTGAAGATTCGACCTACCCCTTTATACAACTTTCTGGTCATACTAAGTTATTTTTTCTTGAGATGTACAACCATATTTAGGAGACGGGAACCATTCCATTCCCCTGGAAAATAGCAGTGGTTATTTCAGTCGTGAAACTTAACAAAGATCCCTTGTTAGTCAAAAGTTATCGTTCGATTTCCCTATTAAGCGCTACGTATGATACTCGAGAAAGGGTGGTCAACAGATGTTCCCTTTCCTTCTTAGTAGGTAATAATGTCCTTTCACCTTGCTTAGCCGGATATCAAGTCACTTGGTCAGCTTATTGAGGTAAATGTTAGGGTTTTTCATAACCATCTTCTTTAACATTAAAAAGCTTACGATGGTTTGTTACGGTACAGCTTGATAGTCAAATTAAGAAGATTGGGGTAGCTGGAAAGGTGATAAAATTCATCGAGAACTTCCCAATGAACCGAGGTATCAAAGTTAAAGACTGCTCTATTTGCCTGAAATGTATTCATACGGAGAAAGACATTCTTTAAAATCAAAACCTTGATGAAAGTACGTATGTTACTGAACTGTCAAAATTATTTATATTTGTGAGGTATATTTTTGGCCATCTATTGAAGAAGATTTGCTTCTCTGCACTCCTTCGGAAACCAACACAACTGGAGACGAAATGTTCATTGCAATAGATTGTTACATGAGGAAACACAACATTGATTGGAATAAATGCATTGATGTATGCAGTGGTGAGGCTGCTACAGTGGGTAGAAAAGTAAAAGACACCGTATCAAGAATTAAAAATGTTGCTCCAAAATGTAGCAGCAGTCATTGCATTTCGCATCGATATGCCCTTGTAATGAAGAAAATCCCATCATCATTAAAGAAAGTTTTGGATCAAACTATAAAGATCGTAAATTACATTAAATCCCGTCCTCCTTTTTAGTCAAGATTGTGAAGAAATGGATAGTCAGAGTGAATCGGTCATCTTTCATACAGAAGTCCGATGGCTTTCCAGAGGCAACGTTTTAGTTAGATTATATGAACTTTGAGACGAGCTGATGGTTTTTTAAATGAGGCGAAATGTGTCAGAATCTGTGAAAATGTTCGATATTTTTCATGATGAACAATGGCTTATGAAATTAGTTTTTCTTGCTGAAGTCTTTGGAGAACTTAACCAGATCACTGCATCTTTACAAGGAAAAACAACAATTATATTTACTGCGAACTCTAAAAAGGAAATTAAATTTCTGTATTTCTTGCATGAAAAAAACAATGTTGAATGTTTTCCACTTTTAAATGAAATTCGACAAGTAAACACGACTGAATTACCAACTGCAATTCAAAACATCATTAGTGAATATTTGACGAAGCCGTTAAAATCTTTGTCAGAATACTCCCCGATTACCGATAATGACATCATCTGGGTACACAAAATCCATTTATCAATAAAGATAAATTTGAAACTTTATCAATACTGGAATATGAATCACTCATTGATATCCAGAGTTCAACCGCTTTAAAATATACATTTAAATCAGTGTCACTGAACGAGTTTTGGGTTAGTATTAAAAACGAATACCTTTAAGCAGTCAAGAAGGCTATTTTAACTGTGCTCTCTTTTATAACTACATATAGATGCGAAACGGCCTTTTCAGCTAATTTCGAAAAATAAATTCATGAGCAAATTGGATGGATGTACGCAATACAATTGTCGGACATTAAACCAAATTTTAAAACTATTTCTAGTACTTCACATTAATTTGTTCAAAAAATTCTATTAAATAACTTTTATTTACATATTTGAAATTGCGATACCTTTTACTATAAGTTAATAAAATGTAGAATCGTAGTGAAAATTGTAATTAAAAAGAAAATAATCAAATTTTGTTTACTTAGCAACAATCACGTTAAGTTTTCATTTGGCACTGAGGGTTCCATAAAATAAACTTGATTTTATAAGGGTTTGCGATCATAAAAGTTTGGGAACCGCTGCTGTGAGGAACCAAGACACCAATATGCTATTAATAGACAAAATCCTTTCTTGCATGTTGTATATTCAATCAGCTTACTATACCACTTCATTTTTGTGGATATCTAGTCGTTCAGATATGATAGGGAATGAAAAGGTTGATTCTGCGGCCGATTCTGCTACGGTTTACTAGACAATTTTTTCCACCACGTTCACCAAAAGTGTCAATTGTTTTATTCCTTAAGTGCAATAGGAAGCTACTGGCAATAAGCGTGGAATATCTAGTTGAAATACGCGATCAAAAACCATAAAAAACCACCCAGGAACCCAACCGGAATTAAATTTTCTTATTAAACCATTTTATTCGCGATAAAAAAAAAAAAAAAAAAAACTTGTAGCCCGTTTAATTAACCAACTTTTTGTTTTTTAAATACTTTTAAAGTGTTTTAAAAGTAGACAAAGTGCATATTATGACCTAAAAAAAAATCACATATAATATTCCTAACATGTTGTATGAGCCTGATTTTTTTCATAAAAATATCATTTTTACTTTCTGAGAAAAAAATTATTTTTAAAAATGACGGTTTTTAGGTTATACACAGGTTATACCAGAGCATCGGAAGCTAATAATATGGCCAAAAACCTTATCCTAAATATATCAAAAAATTTTAGCCTAAGTTAATTTTAAAATTCCGTAATCGAGGCGTTTCACCTACCTTAACGGGGATACCCTTTACTGTCTGTTTTTCTAAAGCATGCACTTGATGGATTTGAATTATTTGCACTTAATTGATACCTTCATCCAAATTCGTGAGGCTATTGATACAGCCTTAAGAGGGGAAAACCTAGCCGACGAACTTTTAGGAATACCTTTCGAATTATAACTGGTGAAAATTGTAACACTTTTACACCGTCTCTGTCTGGGCGATTTTACTGCTGAACGTTCTCACTGAAGATTTCAATACACAGATTGTTGCAACTTTCACCAGTCATTTTCCGAAAATTATTACTGCTATCAGATGAAAGTTATTACTGTCAACATATAGTGCTGTAATTTTCGCATTTAAAAGATATGAAAAGTAAATAGTATTAACCCAGTATTATTTCAAATAGTTAATTTTCAGAACCGTTGATTAAGTTCTTTCAGATTCAGAATTGCCATCCAAACCCTGTGGTAATGCAGTTCAAGATTTTAGTTTTTTAGTTTCTTCAATATTTATTTGATCTAATATTTTAAATCAAAATAATTAGCATATTATTTCAAACCAAAGAAATAGACATAGTTAAGTGCACCAATATCTTACAAAAGTATTGTTTATTTATAGAGAATTACAGAGAGCATAGTTTTCTCAGACGATAACTACAGCAAAAGAATGTTGGTTCAACCTTTAAATTTATTAAAAAGGTGTTAGGCGTATAAAATGTCAAGTTAATACGCTAACGACGAGCCTATTGTTTGCCCGCGAAAGAAGTTTGATACTGAATTTTTCAATTCCTCGCTAGATATGGATTGCGCGCATCAATCAATGAACGATTTAAATAGCTTAATACTTATTCAGAACTATGGGGATTTTTTCATAATATAATTATCGGTTGTTGCAAAAATCTCGAAGCGAATCTCACTGTGAATTCAAAAAATAGCATTAATGGATCAGTTCCTTTTCAAAGAGCTGACACATGTGAGAACTAAAGCTGAAACTAAAATTATTCTGCTTTCAATGCTGAATTTCATCAAAGAGCTCAGATCATAATATTTATACCCAAGTGTATAATTCGCAGTGGAGATATTGTTAACAAAACCGGTCACAGCAACTGGGGGGGAAAGAAGTTTTTCGAAATTCAAACGAATAAAAACATTATTTAAGGTTAACTATATTAAAGGAACGATTCTCAAATTTAGGAGCCTTACTCGCTGAAAATTAAGTGGTATTAAAGTTTGACATCTCTAAAACAATAATGAACTTTGCGAATAAGAAAGCGGGAAAAACGAATTTTGGTTTTTAAGTAAAACTTTTAAGGTCGGTTGTCAGTTTTTACTTCTACTCTATAGCAAGCAGTAAATATATATTGTAAT
The DNA here is from genome assembly GCA_039619475.1 of Icerya purchasi. NCBI lineage: Eukaryota > Metazoa > Arthropoda > Insecta > Hemiptera > Monophlebidae > Icerya > Icerya purchasi. The sequence continues at coordinate 396,017,777 of CM077116.1, forward strand.
TATGTGTATACGAAACCAGTAACACAACAAATTTTCTTTAAAAATTTATCATATATGTAGTATTATTATCTTTAAAATTAAATGAATAAAGATGAGACCGTGTAAAAATTGAACACTTAGGATTATCGACTTCCCAAAAATTTATGTTAACAGATTATAATTTATTAATACTATTTTTGAATTACTTCGTTATGAAATATACTAATGTTATTATTATTACATTAAATTTCCGACGTTATATTTTAGAATGTTTGGGTTAAGGAAATGAAAGAATGTTAATGACATTTAATATCGAAATTAAATGTTTTGAATGACTTTCTTTTAAAACACTTTGAAAAATGTAGCCCTTAAGGAAACGCCTAATCGAAACATGCCTAGGAGCGTCAAATGTACTAAAGCCGGCACTACATTATTGTTTCGATTATTATAATTTACCTTATATGTAATAATTAAAATCAGTGAGATTTTTATCGAATAATAATTAAGAGATTATCAAGTTGTATTCGATTACATTGTTTCTTTTAGTATATAGTAATTCATGAAAATTGATTAAGCACGACGTTAAATCATTTCTTTTTCATTGTATCGTTAAATTCGAGTATTCACCTGTTGTCATAAATAATATTATGCAGAGCATCGAATAGAATATCGTAGGTAAGCGTATCGAAATCCAAATAAATAGCAGCTCCTTTTTCCTGTAGAATATTGATGTTGGTATACTGATCGAACATAAATGGAATACCTACAACCGGAGTGCCTGTGTGGATAGCTTCGTATGTACCGAATATTCCGCCGTGACTAATGAAAGCTTTTACTTTCTTATGTTCTGAAAAAAAAAATAATTCGACTTAAATTAATGTGTAATATTTAAATTTGTTTCTGTAATTTAATATTTATTAAACCCGTGTTCACACTCCTTTACTTAATCGTATAAAATAAACGTAAAATAAATTAATCTCGAACTTATTAATAAGTGAAAACGAAAAAGAAAAAAAAGAGTATGGTGATAACTAATTGCAATTCTCCCATCACAGTCCAACACTTGCTCATCAACTGTCTTACTTACAATACATGCCGAACACAAACTCTCCGGTCGTCTAACCTTTCCAAAATCTTATCTGATCATCACGACAAAGTGGAACATCTCCTCCTTTTCCTCAAAATTACTAACTTATTCCATACCATCTAAATTCTGACTTATCAGTGCCTCTGGCTTAGGCGGCAGTACATGGCACGTTAATCAAAGAAGAAGAAGAAGAAGAGTTGCCTTCTACTTTCTTCTTCGTTTCATAATATTGTAGACACGATTGAGAAAGTCAATTTGTCTTTGGATATGTTAGAACGATCTCTTTCTCATTTCATCTTTCTATTTCCCCTTCAAAATCTTTCCGTATTGTTTTTTCTCGTCTTTTTTTTTTATGTATTTTTTAACGCGTCAACTACGAACACTAATCTAGCGCAAGTAAAATTTTTGCATATTTTCATTGTGCAGCGGCGGGATTGTAACTTGGTTCTACCCGAACGAAATCCCACTACCTACCAACTACGCCATGGTTAATCCGCATATCTTTAAACTCTAAATGTAAATAAATCCATACCTGTTTGTTAATATTTATAAATATAAAATAAATAAATATCTCAATGACAAACAAAAATAGGTATGAAATAATTTACTACAATAAATTAAAATAAATACCTTATTTTAATTTGTTATAATAAATTATTTTATACCAATTTTTATTGGTTATTGAGGTATTTATTTATTTTATCTTTAAACTCTATTCAAATTTTTCGTAAAGATAAATTTTTTTATCTCGGTGTATTTCTCAGCAGTCGTTATTCATTTTCTTTCTATATTTGCTTTTAAGAGACTGAATCTGCTGAAAGTTCTTTTTTCCGCAAAAGTGAAAAGGCGATTATACAAATTTACAATTCGTTCTAAATTTGACTATTGGTTCTTTATCGGTAGATGTGCTTCTAAATTGGTTCTTCTAAGCTGTTTGTTATTCAAAATTCTTGCCTTCGTCTCTGTCTCAGTGCTTTTAAATCTTCTTCAGTACCGGAACCTCTTGCTAAGTCATACACGTATCCTTTTTTTATTTGCGGATCCTATTGGCCTATCGTTTGCTTTCTAAATGTTTACAATTGACAGCTTTTAGGCACATCCTATTTGACCTCTCTATTTCACAAGACTGACACTTTCCTCCTAAAAAAATTCCTATTCTTACATATACTTCTTTGCGTTTGAGTTATTTTTCACCCTTTATTATTTGTTCTTATAATCTTCCTTGCTTTTCTTTCAACTTTTTTGATCATTCTCACCCTCCCAAAATATTCTAATCTCTTCTTGTTCTAAATCTCTTTTCATTATAATAGTCATGCAGGGTTTCCACAATGCAATCAGGTCCTTATTTCCGTCTTGTAGACTAAAGGTATCAGCTGATGCAAATGCTGATACACTCAATATTCCGTTACGGTTTAGAATTTTGGAGAATAACGGCGGCATCACGCCGGAAAATCGAAGCCTTTGAGATGACCTGCTATAGTCGCATGCTAAGAATATCTTGGGCAGATCACAGAACCAATCTATCAATTGTAAAACAACAACGTATAGAACCGATGCAACAATTATTGCCCACGATAATAAGGCAGAGTTTACAGTTCTTTGGACATGTAATGAGACGAAGCGGTTTAGAACGAACTATCATACAAGGAAAAATCAACGGAAAAAGGAGCCAGGAACGGCCACCGATGAGGTTCTTAGATCATATTAAAGCCGTCACAAAATTGTCGTTGTCAAAACTAATAGAAACTAGCAACAACAGAGAAAAATGGCGACAGGTGGTCGTTCGATCCGCTGGTCTATGATGGTTGGTCACGACGTCCGCAAACGGACAATGCGACCGAAGAGAGAGAGAGAGACTATTTTTAAACATATCTCAAGAGGGCCTTATGGAGTTACAGCCTATTTCTATTTGCTAAAGATTAATTTTTCTGAATCCTTCCGTGTTTCGTCTTTTTGCACTATTTTTACTGCTAAACTAATGACTATCCTGTGTTCTAGTGTGTATACCTCCTTTTAATGTTCCTTTTCCAACTATTTGATTATCTCCAACTACATAAGCGCCTTGCGAAGTGTTTCCTCATTTATACCAACCCACTCTTGCGATTTTATATCGACTTAAAGGTTAATGAAATGATGGGTTATTTGACACAAATTGCTGCATCCTTCTATTTTTATTTCTGTAAAATTCCAGTTGTTAACCTGCTTCCTCTACGTAAAATATTCCATACTAAACTTTGGCAAATACCAACATTTCTTCTTTTTCTAATAAATTTTCCCTTTACCGATCCATTTAACCGAGTTTTCTTGCCTCCCTTTGTTTAATGATTTTTCTTCATTATGCCGTTCTGCTGCCTCTATTATTTATTTACCGTTTTAATCATACTCTGCTATCTCCTTTCATTTTCTTTTATCACTCTTTCTAAATTTCCATCTGTATCCTAATTACAAAGCTATCTGTGGTCCTAACCGTATTTTTTAATATGTCTCTTTTTCAATTCAATGTGCTACTTTGTATTATAATTTGTTGTCCTTTACACTCTCTATTCTTTATTGTGCCTCTTATATTTTATGCATTCCCTCTCGGTTCAATTTCTTCATTCTGTCAGTTTCTGACTGTATCATTATTTAGCTGACTTTTCTCTTTCTAATCGCATTCAGGTAAAAATCCGCTGTCAACTACCCCCCTCACTCTCGCCAAAATAAACCAACAAAATTCTCTTGCAAATGTACATTATTTTTCCAGAATTTAACTAAATTTGTTTAATTTATTTTCTATCATAATTTATTTTTAATTTTTGATTTATATTTTAGAGATTGATGAATTAGCAAAACTAATCACCCCGCTTCTTACAGATTATTTAACCCAATCGGAAAATTGCTGTCTGAATATGAAAAAGTTTTGGTTTTCCATTAACGATATCTTGCATAAACTGTAATACTTTTATACTATAATAATTTAATAGCGGTCTTAGTTATTTTTCATTTGAAAGCAGGCTCTGCAATTTCACTTTGTAGAAATTATTATTTATCTTTTAAATAAAATATTTATAATTCATCTTTTTAATTTTTAACAGTTATTGATTTTATGGTATTTCCTCTAACTGCCCAGTTTTATTTTTTATCGCAAGTTTTTGATTCAGTAGAGGGTATTGTTACTCGATGCTTTTTATTTAATATTTTAATTAATTTCAAGCTGCTTATTTCTTGTACTTTTTAGCATTGTATTATTATTTTTATTTAATTATTTCAGTCATTTCGGACGAATCAACATAAAAAAAATTAGTGTTCTCTCTTTTTAATTTAGACCAACAAATTGAGCTCTGAGGTGTTTCGACTTATTTTCATGACCCAGCGACATTTCCTTCAGAAATTGTTGTTAGATTATTTTTGAATTTTTCAGAAGACCGATATATACATTTTGAAATCAGAGGATTTTGATATACTGGAATGTAAGTTGCATCGCTATGATTGCTATTTCTCTCAACTCTTGAAAGAGAGAAATTCTTTTTCATTTTGAAGCAGATTAAAATTGTTAGATAGATTAAATTTATGAATTGAATTGAGCGAATAAATTTTTACAGTCAATTAGCATGGAAAGGATTTTTATTTAGAATTGGAATTTTCGTGAATGAGAAGGGGCTTCGCAGAATTTTAGATACCTAAGAACCGTCAGACATTTAATTTTTCATTTCTCGTTTCTTTTCGGCAGAAGTTGGGGAGTGATTTTTATAGTAGTGAAGTAAATACAACATTCCGATTTACTACATTCTATTTTAAAATATTTATCGTACGAACAACGTAATTTCTCATCGTTATAGTTTAATAACGAAAAGAAAAAACAAAAAACATGGTCGTAGCAGTTGAATGTAAGGTTCTACTAAAAAGCGTGCTCTATTGACATAGACGTATAGAAACTGATTCTGTATACTTGATCGAATAATCAATGCTGCACTTTTTTTATTTTATCAGCTGTTTGTTATTCCATCGCGGTCATAAAAGGTCGTTTAAACGATCTGCCTATTTTATAAGATAAATTTTCGTGCTTATTCCATTTAATTAATGTTACATTTATATCAAAGCCAAATGTGGACGGAATTCAGTAGAAATAGAAAGAAATACTAAAATTTTACCCAACACATCACGTTGCGAAAACCACTGCTTAACCATAACGTTCGGCGGAAAGTCTGATGTGATAACACTGCTCCTCCACAAGACCCGCTGTGGAATTTTGGCAAATACTTTTTTGAAAATCAGTAATTTACGCTCGTCAAATGAGCTAACATTCAAGGAACTTCCAAACGAAACAAATATGACGCCACTTTCCGATTGTTCAATAAAATCATACACATCCTACAAGAATACCGAGAAATTTTAAGTCATTCAAAGTCCGGTTTAAAATAAAATTTTTGTATATTATTCCATTTGAATTTAGCAGAAATATTGAAAACGGTTATTTTTACGAAATTTAGAAAACATCCCACCGTTATTTAATAAATTATTTCTAAACTTAACTCTTATTATTCAATATTATTTTATTTTTCTATTTATTTTTTTTCATTCTGTTCATTAAATATTAAAATTAACTCGGTTTAAAATAAATTCAGTAAAGCGAATCCTACACTCTGAAAAGCATCGATGATTGCAAAGTTAAGGTTCACAGTGTACGCAATGATACTGTTAAGATCAGGGAGCCCGATTTGCTTTCTCACGATTCCATCCGGGCTGGGTAAACCTGAAAGCGATTTAGTCTGGAATAAGACAAGTTTTGAATCCACCATCTCCGGAAATATTAGATGCTTTATGTAACTTATTTTAAACGTTAGTGGTATGATATTTTTTGCTTCTGTCCCACAAGATTGTTGGGGCCGGTTCTACATTCTATTTATACCTCTGATTTGCTAGTATCAAACCAAACCATCACGACAACATGCGCAGATGATATAGTTATATTAGCTTTGAACCTTAACCCTATACATGCACGTATGGCCGTAAAAAACCATATAGATAGAATAAAAGCTGGGCCAGAGACTGGAGAATGAAAGTTAGTGAAGAAAAGTGTCAACACGTGATTTTTACAAATAGATTTATCACGTGTCCTAAACTAAAGATAAATGATTAAACAAACCGATTTAGTTAAGGATCTGGGTGTATATTTGGATCGCCGGATTACATGGCGTGTTCATGTTGCGCAAATCTGTAAGAAAATCTTCGCACGCGCTAAATTATTTCCTCAATTAATAGAAAAGAAATCCACTCTAAATCTAAAGTTGAAAATATTTGTTTATTTGATGGTCATAGCTCCGATATGGAGGTTTTGGTTTGAACTATTTAGAAACACTAGTAAAAGCAATCTCTCCCAGAACCAAAGACAATAGTCAATCATTCTCCGTACAATCACGTTGGCTCCAAAGTATGTCTCTAATTTAACTTTACATAATGATCTATATATTGTATTTGTTAAAGCAGTGCACGTCGAACAGTAGCAAAGATTCTTCGAGAAATTAAAATTAAACACAAACCCGAACATACGTGGAATGTATATATATTAACCATCGTCCGGATAATCCAAGAAGAATGCTTAGGAGGAGGAAATGGTGATGTGACGCCCTTTCTATCACTTAATAGCAATTATTACTCAAATTATTCCGTGATATAGATATACTTAAACCGTTACCTCAATATGGTACATACATGTTTTATTGTAGTTACAATAATGTCAATCCTTCACTCGGAATAGCTTCAACCAGGACTCTATGGGCAATGCCTAACCGCATCTGTCGTCATAGTGTGGTGTTATAAGCTTTGCATATTTCTGAACTCTTATGAGCTGTGCTTTATTACATCCTCACGCCAGAAATGGTATCTCGGGCCCAATTCTCTCGTTGGAGGGATTGGCCTGGTTTATATTCTCTGGTAGGCTATTGGAATGTTGAAGTCACTGGCGCTGTTTATGGTCTCGTAAAGCCGGCACAGCGGAAGAAAAAAAACAGAATTGGTGAATAAATAAGTGCTGATAAAAAGAGAGATCGGGAACTATTTGAACTAGAGATATGCCAGACAAAACTGATTTACTAGAGCAATTCTTTGAAATGAGCAGTGATGTTTTGCTGCTCCGAAACAAAATCATTATTTTTACCCTCACAACTGACGTGCGAAACGTTTGATTAATAGATAATAAAGATTCATATTTTTCTACATAATTAAAAATATTATTATACCAAATATTTATAAACTTAAATTCGCGACTATGTAAAAATTAAAAAATGTAATCACTTATGTTAACTGCGCCCCAGATTTTTTATCAAAAGAAACTATGTTTTACCATAAAATTGAAAATATAAATATTTATAAAATGGCATTTATCAGATTTTAAAAAATAGAAATAAATGTAAATCATACAACGCATTTTAAGGCAACAAAAGAAAATTTAAAAACTGCCTTTTTCCGATATATGTATTTATACCTGTATCTTGCTTAATGATACTTAACTTTTAAGAATTTAAAATGAAATCGAAACAAAATCTTTCGTGCTCATTTGTTGTTCGCAATTTCTTCCGACAGTTTTGATAAGTTTAATTTCTAATAAATAAAATGTAATTTACGTAACTTTTTTTTTTTTTTTTGTTTTTAAATTCCCTTAAATTGTATGTGCTGTGTGTAACTACTATGGTCATTACAGCACACACAAGGGAGGGGGGTAATTTAAATGTGGTGAGTTAAGCCACTCATTTTAATGAAAGCAATAATCCTGTTGATGGAGATCACCTCGTTTGAGAGCGTCTGCCCCATATCTATGGGTAGGCCAAGTTGCCTCCGCAACATAGTAAACTTTTGGCAGGTAAGTATTACGTGGGAAACTGTCGGTGCGGTTGTCTGGTTGCACAAGGGGCATGTAGCCGGAGGCAGCGTTTTATCAATTATATGTTTGTGCGAAATAGCGATGTGGCCAATTCGCAGCCGGCGGAGGATCTTAAAGTCGTATCGGGATGTTCCCTCCGGTGGCCACCATGATTCAACTGTGGGCCTAATGGTTCTTAAGGATGTTGTTGCAGCTGCCCATTCAGTTTTCCACTGGTTTTCGCACACCTTTAGGAATATATATGTTATTGATGAGGGAAGCTCCGCGTCCTGTGGCATTCGCGAGAGCAAGGCAGAACGTGCTGCTCTGTCGACACTCTCATTACCAGGCACTCCAATGTGCCCAGGAACCCACAGCAGCGACACGTGACTATCCATTAGCTGCAATTCACTCAAGTAGTGATATATTTTTAGGATTAGCGGGTTGTTGAATTTTTGACTTCTAATTATGTTCAAAGACTGTAGGGAATCAGTAACCAGGAGGAAATCGCTGGCTCTGGTGTGAGTTGTAACGATGTGGTGGAAACATTGTGCAATTGCGTACAATTCTGCATCCAATGCGGAACAGGCATCATTGAGTCGAGTTTCGCATGAGATGTCGTGACCTTCGACTGCACAGGCTGCGGGCAGTGGACCTGCCTCGCCAACTGCCTTGGCTCCATCAGTGTAGTAAATTAGGTGGTCCGGGTACTTATTAATTTCCCTAACCCGCTTCCACTGTGAGGAGAGAACTTGTTGTGGTTGGATGCTGTTTCAGCGACACATCAATATTTATCTGGAACGTGATCCAAGGGGGAATAAGGGTATTGAGGCTGGGTGTTGACCTCTGTACAGACGTGATACCACATCTTCGCAGGTCGGCCAGTAATTCTGGTAGTGGGTCGCCGGGAAAGTTTGGTTCAAGAAGATAATGTTCCAACTTTAGGGGGAGGTTTCGTGTGTGGCTGAAATGATGGTACATATTTCGCAGTATGAAGTATTTTCGGAAGTAGGAAAGTGGAGGGCACCCAGCTAGAACGCACATGCTGGCAGCTGGAGAAGTTCAATGCACTCCCAAAATGGTTCTCAGTGCGGAGTGATGTATAGGATCAAGAGATTTCAATATAGATTTGCTGGCTAGATGTACACCTGGCACCCGTAGTGGATTTTCGATAAAATCAGCGATCTGTAGATGTTGAAAAGGAATTTAGGCATAATATTACATCTGGAGCTAGCCAGATATTTCAATATAGGGATAGAATTGGTGCAGCTATGTTTTAAGTTGGCAATATGAGGTTTAGAAGTAAGTCTAGAATCAAAGATTAATCCAAGGAATTTGACAGTGGCTTTCTGGAGAAGAGGAAGATTGTTTAGATTTAGGGATACACTAGGAGAGGAACGGTGCCCCCTGCAGAAATCAACATATACGGATTTACTCGCCGAGATGGCTAGGTCGTTGTTATCAGACCAACTCTGTATTTTATCGATAGTTTTCTGGAGTATTTTTTGAGCGATAGGAGGGAAATTTGATGATAAAGAGATGTTAAGATCATCGATAAACAGCCGGGCGGTTATAGGCGGCGAGATGCATTCGGCTACGTCATTGACGTAAATTATGAATAAGGTTGCACTTAGAGCAGAGCCTTGTGGCACGCCATTCTCCGTTGGAATGGGTGCTGATAATGATGTAGCGATCTTAATCCGGATCGTTTGGTTGCTTAAAAAGCTAGCGATATAATTGCCCATCTGGCCATTTATTCCTGCGACTTTGAGCTTTAGCAATAATCCATGCCGCCATATGCGATCAAATGCTTTTTCTAAATCGAAAAAGACCGCATATGTATGTTGATGGCGGTGGAAGCTCGTTATTATTTGCCGTTGCAAAGTTATTAAGTGATCGCCTGTCGATCTCGCTTTACGCCCTCCGGCTTATATAGGAGAAAGGATATTATTTTGTTCAAGGACAAAAAGGAGGCGCCTGTTTACCATTTTTTCCATTACTTTGGATAAGACGTTTAAAAGGGAAATTGGACGATAGCTTTCAGGACGGAATGGATCTTTATTTGGTTTTAGTATAGGAATAATGTATGCCATTTTCCAGAATTGAGGAATATCGCCAGATACCCATATTTGGTTATAAATATTAAGAAGAAACTCTTTTTCCTGCGCTGGCAAATACTTAACCATGTATGGATGAACAGAGTCGGGACCAGGTGCACTGTTTCGAGTATGAAATTTGAGTTGAAAGTTTAATTCAGCAAAGGAAAATTTGCTGTTGAAAGCATCGATGGACTGTTGAAGGAAGGATAATTCTTGTTGTTCATAAGAAGCTTTTCTAGATATAAACTTGGTGGAATAGACTAAGGAGGAGAACTCATTCTGGTAGTGCCGAGCGAAGATATCCGCAACATTGCTTGGATCGGATACAACTGAGTTGTTATGGATTAATGAGGTAGGGGGTTTGGATCGATTAAGGCCATTCATCGATTTAATTTTTGCCCAAGTCATTTGGTTAGATGTGGATTGGGCTATTGAATTAATGAAAGAGGTCCAGGATTCTCGCTTCTTCATCTTAATTATGAAACGTGCTTTGGCGCGTAGCTTTTTAAATTCAATCAGGTCACTGAGTAATTGTGAAGATTTATATTTCCTGAGAGCTCGTTTACGGTTTCGTATTGCTACGGCAATTTCACTGCACCACCAGGGAACACGGCGTGGGCGGGGCGAGGGGATAGATTTAGGGATCGCCGTTTCCGCTGCAGTAAACATAGCCTCAAGAAGTATTCTGATATTTTCTACCGCAGAGGTCCTGAGTTGATGTGGGACAGAGACCTTGTTACGAAACGTTTCCTAATTTGCTTTGTGGAATAAGAAGCGAGGAGTTGTTGATGTGGAGACGTTTGGTATAGGACTTGTGGTATGTATTATAATAGGGAAGTGGTCGCTGAAACACAAGTCGGGCAGTACTACCGACTCCAATTTAGGATATAGGACAGGGGAGGAGAACGCTAAGTCGATAGTCGAGAACACACGGTATGAGAGGTTAAAATGAGTGTGTGTAGGTTGGGGAATAAACCATAAATCAGTATTTAAAAGAAGTTTAGTGAGGATTGCTCCATGTTTGTTTGTCTGTCTTGATACCCAGATCGGGGAATGAGCGTTGAAGTCCCCTAATAGTATTATCGGTTTAGAAAGTTGTGTTATAATGGACTCGAGTTCGTGGACACTATTCATGCTGTTCGGGAGAATATAACAGTTACATAGTGTAACTGGAGAGTTCGATAAAAGAGGGGCATGTATGGTGACGGCAATAACTTGTAAAGAGGAGTTGAGACGGACTGGGTACGCGGGGATAGAGGTGTGGATAAGAGATAGAAAACCTCCTCTCGCTCTCATACCTTGCGTATTGTCACATCTAAAGAGTTTATACTTTTTTACTCTCGGTTGATGTTTTGATTTGAGGTGTGATTCTTGTAAGCATATAGCATAGGGGTTATGCCGTGCAATTAACTGCATCAGTTCAGCACGGTTGTTATTAAAACCGCGACAGTTCCACTGCATTAAACAAGATTCTACTGCCATCTTGGTTCTAAATAAGGTTGTAATATTGTACTGACTTTGTAAGATTTTATGGACAACGGAAGTTTATTAATTTGTGTTGGATACGTTGCCGTCGCTATGATGTCGTTCGTCTTCAGACGTTGTGATCGTTTGTTCCGATAATTTCCTTATAATTTGGGAGCAGCGACTTTTAATGCTTCTGCCGATAAGATGTGGTTTAACTGCTGCCAGCATGTATACTAGCTCGTCATAACTCCTTGTATAATCAGTTGCATAGGAGATGTACTTTGGGTTCGTCGCTACTGCCTGGATAAATGTTTTGAATTCTTCAAATCCCATCATAAACGTTGGTTGTTCGGCGATGAAAAGGAGCTGCGGCTCAGCTAGTGCATGCTCTTCTTTCTTATCTGGTTGATTAATGTAGAGAGCTGGCCGTTTTGGTAGCGGCCGCGATGGGAAAATCGCCGGCCTCGGGTCAGCAAGTGCTTCTGGGGTCTTGGGATGAGGCCGTTTCAGCGGACTAGCGTCCGTGTCCATCTCTATTTCCGGCTGCTCAATTGTGGAATTTGAATTTATTTTGTCTGGACATCTGGTGTCGACCGTTAAGGAGGAGACATGGGTTTTATTATGTACTGTTTGGGGCACATCGCTATCATGGTCCGTGGTTGGCTGTTGAGGTTGGCAGATGATGTCTGGACGGCTGGGATGACTTTCTTGTTGCGTGTTCACCAGTTTATTCTCTTTTCTGCAGTTTGGACACACGTGGTCTTCGATTTGTATGAAAATTCTATGATCGTGGTCATTATTTCGTAGGAGAAATGATCTAGGAATATTTGCACAGTTCACATGCTCCACATACACCTGTCTTCGCCAGCTTATTACGTGTGCAAACTCATCGTCCGAGGAGTTGACTCTTAATGTTGATATTGGTGACAGTAGCTTAAGGGATAGTGCAGAAGCGAGATATGACGAATGTGTTTCATTTGGTATAGTGGCCGATACGTTTGATAGAACAACTTTATTAGCTGGTTGTCTAATTCGTGCTGCCTGAATTGACCGCTCTGCTAATGTAATTGTTCCGCCTCCGGCAAAAAAATAGTCAGTTATTTTTTGCGATTTCAGGAAAATAATTATGCGGTCTCGACTGATACGAGACCCCGCAATTATATCGAGATTACTGCCAGTGACTGATTTCACCACAGTAAAATAGTCTCTGAGCGAATGAGGCGGGAAATATGGCAGGATGATGCCTTGTTCATCTTTTGGATGATTAAAAGCTGTTAGCGGTGTTATTTTCGTTGACTTCACTTTATCAGCGAAAGAGATATTTTGTTTATTTAACGAATTACGATTTTCAGAAGACTCGGTTTGAATTTTAATTTTATTAACTAACGTGCCATTTAGTTGATTATTATCTGCATCCGCGGCGCGGGAGTGTGTAGTGCTTTGTTTAACGGTAGCGGTTGACGGTAATGCTACGGCTGCGGTGGTGTGTGTTGTCTGTTGATCGGATGATCGGTTGCGTGTGTGGAGTAGATACTTGTGTAAGCGTGGTAGTGGCATGTGTGTGCGGGTTAGTTGTGTACGTGTGAGAGGTGGTTGTGTGTGTAATCATCTTACTGTTCGCGTTACTCTGGTTTGGAGTGAGCGGAAGAGGATCTGCAGAGATCGACTAATTCTTATCAGCGGTTGCGGTGGCCGGCTTATGCGGAGGTGTGTTGTGTGTGTCGGTGTGGCTCTTATCCTGCTTTAGGAAAGTTTTCGAGGTTGTAATTAAGAACAGACTGATGTCGTGGATTGAGAGACAGAAGATACTTCCGGAGGGAATGTTTGGATTCCGCCCACATTTGGGTACTCAAGATTGTGTAGCATCATTCTTGGGGGATGTTTATTCTACTTTCCAAGACAAAGGCTTCTTGGTGGCAACATTCCTTGATATTCAGGGGGCATTCGATAATGTTTCCATCCCCGTTCTTTTCAATCAATTAATAGCAGTTAATATTCCTTTTCCCATGGCTAAACTTTTGTGTAGTTTATTTTTATGTAGATCCCTCCATATTCTTAACCCCGTATCCAAACAGGTTGAAGTTCGCACAACTTATAAAGGTCTTGCCCAAGGTGCCGTTCTGAGTCCGCTTCTCTTTAATTTATATATATTACCTCTCTTTAATATTCAAATACCAAATTTCTCACGAATTTTGTCATACGCGGACGACTTCTTAATATATTCTAAACATAACTGCCTTATTAAATGTCTTCAGGCAAGTCAAACATCTATGGATATTTGCTTTAATTCCTTTGAGAAGATTCATTTTGAAATATCCCTTGCCAAATCCTCGGTATCCGTATTTTCACTTAGACCATTTGACTACGAACAAATACGTGTTCTAATTCAAAACCAACTCATTAAATTCACTAGGCATGTTAGATATTTAGGATTGTTTTTAGATCCTAAACTAACATGGACTTTTCACATTCAAAAACTATTTGAACTTGTAATTAAATCGTATAGCCCCTTAAATGCTATAAGCAATTCATGGTGGGGAAGTGATCCGGTCATATTAAGCCAGCTATACAAAAGCTTTATTAGATCGAAATTGGATTATGGAGCGATTTTCTATGGATCAGCCTCGAAGTTCCAGCTCGGAAAGTTAGATTCATTACAGAATCTTGGCTTAAGATTAATCACGGGAAATGTCAGGTCGTCCCCTACCATCGGTCTACAAATGGAGACCAAAATTGCTCCTCTGAACATTAGAAGAAATTATTTAACAGATAAATTTGTACTTAAGTATTGTAATTACAAATATCCGCAGTTTATAAGTAAGATAATGCAGGTAAGTAGTGATTGGAGATTTGTTCCCCAGAAAATGCCGAAAAGAACTAGGATGTATTATAGTTATAGTCCAGCTCTTGTGCCATCTTCTCCCTCCAATTATTTTAATTTCAGATACGACCTTAATCTTATCAAACTGGACATCAATATTAACACCTTTAAAAACCAGAATTTGCATCTGCTGCCTGGTAACATTGTGAACTCCGTTTTTCTAGGTATCGCGAAAGAATTATACCCCGGTTATCGGTTGATCTTTACCGATGGTGCCAAATTCCGTGGATTTAATGAAGGCCTAGGGGCCGGGTTTATTATAGAAGGTATCACTGAGCAGAAATTTAAATTACCTCCAGAAGCTTCGATTTTCACGGCCGAGCTTCTTGCAATTGAAAAAGCGTTAGAGTTTGTGAAAAACGTGTTGCAATCCAAGGGGGAGTTTGTAGTATTTTCGGACAGCCTTAGCTCTCTCTTGTCGCTTCAGAGAAGTAACTTTGAATGTAATTGCCATCCAATTATTTATGAAATTAAGGAAAAGTATTTTAACATTTCCGAACTTGGAGGAGTCATTAAATTCTGTTGGGTTCCGGGTCACTGTGGGGTACCACTTGGTGACCGTGTTGATTTAATCGCAAAAGAAGGTGTTAGATCAGGTATTAAGTTTCCATTTATCCCATCCTTCGATCTTCTAGATAAAGCCAAAAGAAATAATCATGCGGATTGGATAAGTCTTATTTGTAGAGAGCAAGGACCTGGTAAATATTTTCATATGGTCCAACCATCTTTGCCGTCCATACCTTGGTTTTACCGCATTAGTGTCCCAGTTAGTTTGACCCGTAGGTTTGTGACCGTTGTGTGTAAGCTCCACTCCGGCCATTGCCGATTGGGTTTAAATTTTTCAAACACCGGGCACTGCACCGGTTGTAATATCTATTGTCGACAAAATTTTAGAGAAGACATTAACCACTTGTTATTTAATTGCGCCCAGTTCGATAACACGAGACTTGAGTTTTCTAAAGACCTCATGTCCTGTGGTGTTTATCCTCCATTGTGTATTTTTCATCTTCTCTGTTCCAGTGATAAAATTTTATTTGTCCTTTTTAGGTTTATTGAAAAAAACAGGATTGTTGTTTGATTTTTTTTTTTTTTTCTCTCCATTATTTTACTTATTTTTTTTCTTACATTGTAGTCTTTGTCCAGTGTGGCTGTGACTACCTCCTTTTTCTCATAATGCATTGTGAGCATTGCCAGGCAACTGTGGTCATAATGTGAGATAGAAATATTTATCTATTTTTTCTTTTGCTCCTTTTTCCAGAATGAAAAAATCTTGTTTGTTTCTGTTTTGTTTCATTGAGCATTGTGGGCACTGCCAGCAGTTGCGGCCATAATGTAGAATGAATGAAATTTATCTTCCTGAATTTTCTATTATTAGTATTTTTTTAATATCTAGTCGTGTCGTAGTTTGCTGGCCAAATGAACTGTTCTGTTCGGGCCAAAAAAAAAAACAAAAAAAACGCGAGAAACACAACTGTGATAATCTAGAAACTATTTTAAATTTATGTAACTGAATTTTATTTTAATCATTAATTTTTGTTTATATTCTAAGAATATTCGTGAAGATGACTCTGTTTTATTAATATTGTATTTTTTAATATGTTCTATGCTTTATAATAAAGTCAGCATAATGGCGGTTTTATTAAAGCATTAAAAAGTTACAATTAATCGGTTCTATGATAGATAGATATCAGATTGAAAAAAATATCTCTGTGAGAATCTACAATTTTTAGGTTGGAATAATTAAGTTACAAAAAACAGGATGATTAGCTGTACGGTATTCATTCAAGTTTAGATTTACTTCGTAGTTGTTTTTGGAATTCCAGCTAACATACAACTAACTAAAATTACATTAATTCTTACTATTGAAAATTTGAAAATTGCATTAAATAATATTCCGTTTTTTAATACATTTACTGGCAAAAACCAATACTATTGTAATAAATTGGGCACATTTTAGTAGAATTTTCAGAAAATTCCAACTAAATATAAACCAGTAAATGAAGGCTAAATCGCAATGCATTACGGGAACTCATATGTTTATATAAGGTAGGATGTCGTAGACTAATAAAAGGATAAAAAAGCAATAATCGAATATGAAATTTATAAGCAAGTGAATATGTGTAAAAGTATAAAAATGATTACATAGGATAGTTTAAATGCACAAAAAGTAACTGTTTTCCATTACAAATATCATGGAGCAATTAACGAATGATTTAGGACAATTCCAATTCAGTAAATTTAAATGCAAATAGCTCATCTAAATGTACAATCTATAAAACAAACCGTGAATATTAATAAAAGGAAACAAAAATATGGATATCATATGACGGGGCTAATCTTATGCTTGAGGTTAACAAACTGTTCAGTACGAAATATAGCTAGTTATCATTATAATCGCTTCTATGCAGGTCACTTGAAGCTTGTAGCACAGCATACGAGTACATCATTAATTAAAGCTGTAAGATAATTTTTCGTAAATTGAACAGGAAAAGCAATGTTCCTTTCCAAATTTCATCTCCGCAGAGATTAACAGCATTAGACAAATGTTCAAGTAAACATATTCCAAAAGTAAAAATACACGTTAGAATTTTGCTTCTAAAAATATAATTACAGTCTTTCAATAATAAAAAAATTCAAACATCTTCAAGATTCCCAGAATTATTAAAAAATGATACATTTATTTTCTGGCTGAAGATCAGTGCCGAAGTAACCACTTAGCAAGAGTAACAATTGCTACGGGCCCCGCGCAGAAAGGGGCCCCGCGTATCCAGACCCGCCTTCGCCTGAACGTAATGTTTTAAGTGAAACTTATTAAGTTGTTGTATGTTGAATTTACTTGATGCCACTAAAACGTGAAACGTTACACCTTTTCCAACCAAGACAATCCATTGCAGACAATCGGTAACCGATTATTTCGTTGGCGAAAATAAAACACATAATTTCATAAGGTAAACGCACAAGTTCTACAAAAAGTCGCTCGTATAAATGTACAGAACTTTAATCGGCCTGATAATTGGATCTACAAAAAGTCCGACGTACGCGAGCACTCTTACTCGACACTCAGTGTGGATGCGTAGTAGAATTGAAATAGCTCGATTCAAAATTTTGAAATTGTCTATTTATTTGTAAGACTTACAGTTTACATTATTTTTATTATAATTTAGCAATCATATGCCAAAAAATTATTTTCTAGTAATAAATCCATGTCAGTTATAAAAGTAATGAGAGATTTCCTGCAATTAAATTTCTCATAACCATTTCGTAATCCTGACATAGTGAGATCGTCAACTTGTGAGCCAAATTCAGGCTGAACAAAATTATTGACAGATTCTTTTAAAACAAATTATTGGAGTAATAAAGTTTTTAGCAGAACGATGTTTTGTGTTTCGGGGTAATGATGAAATTATTGGTTCAATAAATAATGCGAATTACTTACCGAATTTGACGTTTTTATGGCCCAACATGTTCAAACTTATGCCCATAAAGGAAAAAGACAAAATTTGCTACGAAGGCACTTCTATGTGGTTTTACCATTATCAAACAAGTGTTGGATGATATTTGCAATAATATAGATCATAAGGCAAAGTGTCGTAATCAAGTTTACGGACTAGTTTCAAAGATGAATAAGTTGAAAACGGGAATAATGACAAATACGTGGAATGGTATCCTAGACCGCGTGCAAGCAACTAGTGCGTCGCTGCAATCGTCTAATATAGACCTTAATACAGGGTACGCCCTCTATGAATCATTATATGCATATGTCCAAACAATGCGATCCGCATTTTCAGACATAGAAGCAAAAACCAAAGATCTGACAGACTATCATAAATATCAGCAACAGACTTCAAGACGACGCAAGCGAAACACAAAGTATGACCATTTTAGCGGTTCTAGTACATTTGACAAATTTGTTGAAATTGAGACACCTGATAAAGAGTTTGAAATTAAGGTGTTTGTTGTCATTATTTTATTTATTTATTTTTTTTTTACGCCATGTACAACCTTATGGCTAGAGGCGTGAGAACTGTTTGGATTTAAATTAGGGAGTAGAGACTGGTAGGTTGCAAGAAGGAGAAGAGTTTGTATGTTTTGGTATCATTGTCTGAAAGTAGAGATTCAAGAGATTTTGGGTTTGAAATTTTAGACAATCGATTAGTATGTGTTTGATAGAGATGGGAACTGTGCAGGGTTCACATATAGGTCGAGGCTGTTTGTTTAATATATAACCGTGAGTGAGAGCTGAGTGACCTGCTCTTAGTCTAAATAATACGACTTCGTTTTTTCTGGATTTTTGATATGAAGTTTGCCAAACATCTACGGTTTTCTTTATGGTTTTTAGTTTATTTGTGTCTGGGATCAGTGTTGTTGGAAGGATTTATATGCGACGGATTTACTGGATATTTTCAAGTCCGAAAGAGGAACTGAAACGTTTGGAATTGGGGAGATGATCAAGGACCGTTTTGCTATTTCGTCTGCTTTCTCATTTTGACGGATGTTACAATGGGATGGTATCCAACAGAAGATGATTTCTTTGTGTGAAAATGAGAGGGTACTTGCTATTTCTTGAAAAATGGCGTGTTGTTTCTTGTTATGATAGTTTTGGATTGTGAGGAGTGCTGACAGTGAGTCTGTTAGAATTAGAATATTGTTTGTTGAGAAATCCATAGAGTAGTTTGTGGCTAATTTGACAGCGTAGTGTTCAGTTGAGAGTACTGTGAAATGTGGCGGTAGTGGGTGTGGTATTTCATTTTGATCGTGAATAATTGAGCATCCTGCTCCGCTTGATTTGGTACCGTCAGTGTATATTTCGACGAAATTTGGACATTTGGTAAGGAGGTTGTTGAAGTGACTATTATAGATGAGAGGGTTAGATTGAGATTTATTCAAGTGCGTGAGTGACAGATCTATCTTTGGAGTGTATTAGGACCAGGGCGGATTGATATTGCTGGGAAAGTGTTGGATAATAGTGTTCTTTAGGATGATTGATTTTAGAAGATTGTTAAAAAAGGGAGTTGGAAGGACTCGTGAAATGGAGAGGGCTGCTGAAGTTGGGATTTGTGAGGATGTTGAGAATAGCATCTGTGGAGATAAAATGTCTTCGAATGTTTAATGGCGGTTCTGATGATTCGCTTTGAAGGCTTTCAACAGGAGTTGTTCGAAATGCGCCTGTGATTAATCTTAGACATGTATTGTGAATGGTATTCAGTGAATCGAATCGAGATTGAGAGGCGAATCCATACAGAGGTGAACCGTAGTCGATTATTGGTCGGATAAGTGTGTGATAAAGCTTTCTAACTGTGAATCTGTCGGATCCGTATGAAGTATGAGCTAGTTTTTTTAATACATTAATCTTTTTGAAGCATCTGCTTTTGAGGTTTTGAATTTGTGGATTCCAGGAAGCGGTGTTGTCGAAGATAACCCCGAGATATTTGATACTGTTAGAAAGTGGCAAAGGTATATTATCGATATTGATATTAAGATTTTTCGGACATCTGTAATGCTTGCAGGAGTGAATTGCGGTGGATTTTTCTTGTGATATTCTGAGTCCGTTGCTCCGAGCCCATTTTATTATTTGATTGACTGCTTTTTGGAGCAGGTTTTCTTCGACTTTTGGATCTTGACAGCTGATGGCTATATAGAAATCATCTTCATAGAGTGCTTTTATGACGAGAGGAGGAACCGAGATTACTTGTCTCAGCTTCAAACCAGAAATAAGTGGCAGACCTCGTGATCTAACTTAACATTAAATGATATTGTATTATTAAAGTACGATCTACTTAAACCTACTTTTTGGAAGTATGGAAAAATCGTGGAGTTGTATCCGGATCCAGAAGGACTTGTTCGAACTGTAGCGGTCCTCTCAGAAGGTGTTGTAAAGAAGCGAGCTATTTCATCCATTGTACTTCTTGCGAAGCAACCTTAGATTAACGTTCCCTACGCTCACTGGTGGGGGAATGCTGTTTAGATTACAATTGCAGTTTGCGTAATTTGTTTATTTGCTTTAGTTTACTTAATTTTTTTGTTCCATTTTATTGTATGTTACATTATTTGATCTTTATTTTCGTTTACTTTTTTATAATTTTTATGTATAAATTTTAATAGCCAGCGATATTTTTTGTGTAGATATAGCTTTCGTCTTTTTCTTTCCACCAAGGTGATGCCGTATTTCTTTTACCGTTTTTTTTGTGTTATTGTTATGTTAACTTTTATCCGTATCCGAAGTGAGTTGTTTTGTAAACGAACATTTTTGTTATTTAATTTTATTAATCCGAAATTACGATCTACTGTATGAAATAGTCCTTTTCAGGACTTTAGCAAGAATTTATCTAATTATTACATAATTTCTTTTGGTTTATCTACATGCTGTAATTTCTATCATTAACGGCAATCTAACAATCGGGTATAGCTTAACCACTTTTCATGGATTCAACCATATGACGAAATGCGTCTAAATTTCTTGCAATCTGGAACAATTCTTCTACTTTTATAACTCCAGTCCATTGCTTAATATTTTGGAGCCAAGAAATCCTTCTTCTTCCTCGTCCCCTCCTCCCCTCTACCGCTCCCATCATAATTGTGTGCAGAAGGTGATATGTTGATCCTCTCATGAAATGTCCTAAGAAATTAATTTTGCGTTTTTTAATTATATCCATTAATATCAGATTCGTCTTCATCAATTGTAATACTTCCCCATTTTTTTTTTAGTCCATGGTATCTCTTCCAGATCCGGCGATAACACCACTTTTCAAATGATGAAATGCGCTTTTCCATATGTGCTTTTACTGTCCACGTCTCGCACCCGTATAAGAGCACGGACCATACATAACATTTTATCACCTTCTTCTTGACTTCCAGATTTAATTTTCTGTCGCAAAGTATATTCTTCCTCTTCATAAATACATCCCGGGCTATCTCGATGCGCATTCTTATTTCTACGTCAGGATCATTATCTTCCGTTATCCAACAACCTAGATACTTGTATTTTCCTACCCGTTCGATTTCCCTAGCGTTAAGGAATAATTTTTTATCTACAACTGGCTGTCTTGAGGCCACCATGAACTTGGTTTTCTTGATGTTTATGCTGAGCCCTTTTTTTCCACTTTCAAGGGCAACTGAATTCAGTAGTCCCTGCAAGTCTTCGATATTCTCCGCCAGCAGTGCAGTATCATCGGCTATTCCTTTGTCCCGTTCTTTTAAAGCCTGTGCAAATATCACCTCCGAATACAAATTAAATAACATTGGCGAAAGCACACAGCCTTGCCTAACACCTCTTCGTATTGGTATTACTCCAGTCAGCTGATCGTCTATTAGTACTGTTGCATGTTGATTTTTGTAGAGGGACTGTAAAATTCTTAAATCTGCATCATCAATATCAATAATATAAAACAGCAAATACAGCAAGCTTATTACACGTCACAACCGTGCAATTCAACCAAAACATAGAAGCATTGGTTCTCAGAGGAAACGATAGCAGCCATTGAAGAACGACGAAATTTGCCTCATGGGTGTGACCACTACGAAGAAAAGAGAAAACACTTGAGCCGGATAATTAATAAATTAAGTCGCAGAGATAAAAATAAACATCTATCATCTATTTGCGAAGAAGTTCAATCGCACGCTGAGAAAAATGAAACAGGTTTCCTCTTTAAAGAAATACGTCTAGTAGCAAGGGAATTTAAAATGAGGAAGCTGATATTGCGTGACGAAAACAATATGGTTAGGACTGGTTTTGAAGAAGTGGCTGAAGCATGGAGGAAGTACTGCGCCAAATTATACAGTCCCGCGGATGAAAATGGAATCGCTAACACTGCACTTCATAATTTTCCTGAACCGGAACCAGAAATTTTGCTAGAGGAGGTAACGAACGCTATTGCATATCTGAAGATAAATAAGTCTCCAGGCCCAGACGGTATAGACGACCTATATTACTCCGCACAAGAAAGGATCACCCGAATGCTGTGAAAACTATCGGATTATCTCACTGATACCGCATATAAGCAAAGTGATGATCAAAATTATATACGATCGTTTGTATTCTCTGATGCACATTCAAATTCCGCCAGAGCAGGCTGGCTTTACAAAAGGAAGAGGTACAAGAGAACAGATCCTCAATCTTAGATTACTTGTTAAAAAAGCGCCCGAATATAATATTCCAACTGTGCTCTGTTTCGTCGATTATAAGAAGGCTTTCGACTGTGTGCATTGGTTGAAAATGTGGTCGATATTAATGGATTTGGGCGCGCCAGCACATTTAGTGTGGCTGATTAAGCAGCTATACGAAAAAACTTCAGCAAAAGTCCGGATAAATAATGGGATTTACTCGAAAAAGTTTTACCCCGCGCGTGGTATACGCCAGGGCTGTACCCTTTCGCCGCTTCTTTTTAACTTATATGGTGAATTCATAATGCGCAGAATACTGCAAATCGATACAGCAAATGGTACAGTCAACTGGGATGGAGGTATCTCGGTTAGTGGGATGTACATCTCTAATCTCCGATATGCGGATGACACTACGTTAGTAGCAAAAAACGGAGAGGAAATGTCATATATTCTGGATCGCCTGGTAAAAATCAGTGCAGAATATGGCCTCCAAGTTAACAAAGCCAAAACCAAAATAATGATCGTCGACCGTCTAGAGAATAACTATCCAACAATACGTGAAATTGAGGGTATTGAAGTAGTAAGCCGCTTTACATATTTAGGCTCTATAGTGGAAAACAGCGGTGGATGTAAAAATGAGATACGTCACAGAGCACAGATTACACGCAGCGCAATGAGCCGTTTAAAAAGAATTTGGGCTGACTCCACTGTTAGTAAAGGTGTAAAGATTCGGCTAGTGAACTCCTTCGTCTTCTCAGTGTTCTTGTATAGTGCGGAAACCTGGTCAATGACCAGCGCAGACAAAAAACGTATAGACGCACTCGAAATGTGGTGCTGGAGGCGTATGCTGCGTGTCCCATGGACAGCCAGGAGAACCAATGTCTCCATAATAAATGAGATTGGTAACCCGAAGAGGCTATCATCTGTGGTGCTCTGCAGGATACTGCGGTATTTTGGTCATGTGATCAGAGCGAACAATTTGAAAACGGTGCTCGTCCAAGGAAAGGTCAACGAAAAAAGGAGTCGAGGTCGTGCGCCGACTAGATGGTCGGACGCGGTGTGCATAGCTGCTGGTCGTACCTTTCAGGATTGTGTACACATCGCAAGGGATCGGAATTGTTGGCGCAGTCTGATCAACCGGGTGACAGATCATGGTCACGATACCCCTACATGGGGTGAAACGATTCGATGGATAGATATATATATATATATCGATAGGAGTCATGCGGTGTGGTTTATTTTGAAATGTATTTTGTTTTCGCGTTAAATTCGGTGAATTTAATAGTGCGTTCTCACGACTCTTGACGTGAAATTTTTCAAAAACATCTGACTGTATTCCGTTTCCGCTTTCGTTATATGTAACACGACCTACGTCGTCAGCAATACGAGACTCGGCAAATAATTTAAAATAACTTTACTATTTCGTTCGAATTTAGAAATCTAAAAATGGAAAATCAATTTTTTGATAAGCTTAATCAAATTCACGAGGAAATAAAAGGTATAGGGATTACATGTAACGATACAAATACCAAGACTGATAAGGCAATGGAAGAAATTAACAAATTAAGAAAAGAAAATGAAGATTTGAGAAGTGAGATCGGATACTTCAAAAAAGAAAACGAACTTCTAAAACAGGAGCTGCAAAAATTGAGTCAGTACTCCAGAGTGGACAATGTGATAGTTCGCGGAGTAAAGTTCGTAAAAGGGGAGAATGTAAAGTCGCTAATAAATAAGATAGGAATAAAACTAGGTGTGCAGTTGGCGCAGTGGGATATCAAAGCAGCACATCGTCTACCTAAAAAGGCCAATGATTCCGCACCGGCGCCGATAATCGTGAAACTTCACGATAGAGAGAAAAAATCACAATTACTAAGTAATGCAAAGAAGGTGAAGATAAACAGTAACGATATTGGCTTACCCCAATCAGTACCGATTTATATAGATCAAGATCTGATTCGCCACATTAGGAATCTCTATGCAGTTGCTAGGCTAGCGCTTCAGGAAAATAAAATAACCCAAGCATGGTGCAGAGACGGTAAAGTTTATGTACGGAAAACAGACTTAAGTAAAGCGAAGATAATAACCAGTGAATCAGATCTCGAACAGCTGACTGACGATTCCACGCAGGAGAGTACCACTACTCGGAACATTAGCCATGTAACCAAGCAGATAGACAAGATTAGTGCAGTAGATTCGGCAGTAAAACACAGTGAAAAACACAAAGGTGGCCAGAATCAGAGTTCTATCGATAAGTTTGTATTGACAGCGTCCACATCATACACACAGTCTCCAACACCAGCATACCCAGCAGCACACACACAAACGATAACACAATCACCTCCACCCACACATGCAAAAAATAAACAAAATATTATAAATAAATGAAACGTTTCTCGGCCTGTTATGAGCGTGAACTGTCCTCACCCAGAAACGCCGGTAAGCGAGGGTGAGTATACCTTTGTCCCTTCATTACTCCCATCATTTAAAATTAGTACTAAAAGTTTAGTTGAGCGCAAATTAAATCAAACGAATAATATAAAAAATAATAAAAATAAAATAAAACAAAAGTTCATATAGCTACTCTGAATGTAAGGTCACTTAAAAGCCCAGAAAGCCTAATTGAATTAGAAGAGGCATTTCAGAAATCTAATATTAAAATTTTGGGATTGTCCGAAGTAAGACGACCTGGAGAGAAAATTATACGCATACAAAAGGGGAACCTATTTTATTATGTAGGTAATAACTCAGGACAAAAAGGAGTCGGTTTTATTATTAAAAATGAATATATAAGTAATGTAGTAGAGGCAAAGGGGATTAACGACAGAATAGAAATCTTAAAAATAAAAATTAATAAAGTTATACTAACATGTATTCAAGTTTATGCTCCGACTACAGCTGCAGAAGATTGGGAAATAGAAAATTTCTATGAAAATTTAAGAAACATTTTAAATTCAATTAAAATAAAGAACAACAACTTAATAATTATGGGAGAATGGAATAGCCAGATAGGGCAAAGAGAGGAAAGTGAAAAACACACAAATGATTTGTACGGTTATGGGAAACGCAACGAAAGGGGTTGGATGCTCATAAGATTTTGTCAAGAATTCAATCTAAAAATAGTAAATAGTCTGTTTAAAAAAAGAATAGGAAATAGATGGTCATGGATATCTCCAAATCAACATTATAAATCACTAATAGACTATATACTAGTACCTAGCATGAATCAGTCAATTATAAATTTCGAAATAAAAGGTTTAAATAAATTCAGCTTCTATAAAGATCATAGACTGCTAATTATAACTATTGCAATTGATAAAGAAAAATACTATAAGAGAGTCATAAAAAATTTGTATACAGGATTGGACTACGCAAAGTACGAAAACATAATTAGTGAAGAGTTAAGGAAGATAAACTTAAGTAGAGATCAAGAAATTGATGAACTATATAACGCCATATCTCAAACAATAACGTCAACATTCACAAACACATCCAAGAAAAAAAGTGGAAATATCCCACCGATAGGCGAAGTAGACGACATTGACCAATTACATAAAAGAAGAATGGAAATTTTAAAAATCGTTAACAGGTCTCCAAAAGAAAAGATTGAATTAAATTTAGTGTCAAGAGCTATAAGAAATAAAATAAGAGAAAGGGACCAAGCTCAAAAAAATGAAATTATTAATAATATTTTAGAAGGAAGTAAAAATATAAAACTGCTAAAAAAGAAACTCAGTATAGGTACACAATGGGCAACTCACTTTATGAACTTGAAAGGGGAGAAAATATGCGACAGAAAAGAAATAAATAACTTCATAATTGAATATTATAAAAATTTGTATAATGACATAGATAACGATCACGGTATAAGCAATTCTATTGAAACTAGTTTTCCAGTAGAACCAGAATTTCTGAATGAAGAAGTAGAGGAGATAGTAAAAAGATTGAGACGCAACAAAAGCCCAGGCAGTGACAAAATAATGAACGAACACATAAAATTGAGAGTTTTACAATTAATAAAAATTTTTTTTTTTTTTTTTTTTGTGGGCGCGCCAGCGGCATTGACCCAACAACAAGAAAACTAAGCTAAGGAATTAAATAACTAAGCGGTCCGAAATGGACACAACAAAGGACAGCAGTGCGGACACCACAGAAGATAAAGGAAAGGAGAGGATAAAAGAAGAGTTATAGGGAGTAGGGAGACCTTTTTTTTTTTTTGAGTAGGGAGACCTAATGACAGGAGCTGACTGTATAAAAGGGAGCGTTCGTTACGAAGAGCAGCACACTGAAAGAAAATGTGATTAGCATCACATGTACGAGGAGGATCACAATCGTGAAGAGAACATTCAGGAGAAGGCGATAGAGCAAATCGAAAGCGAGAGGAGGGGAGGAGAGAATGATTGATCCGGAGACGAATTAGGGAGACAATACAAGTGCGACGGCTGAAAGGAATAGAATGGAACCAAGACAGGGAACGAGGAATTGGCTGAATGAAACGGTAATGAGAATGACGATTAGAAAATAGGGAGGGATAAATATCCTGCCAAAGTCTGGCGTGATTGAAGGTGGATAAGGAAAGGATATCTGAAGAAGGAAAATGGTTGAGGAATGAATCAAGGCGAACAGCAGAACGAGCCAAAGAATCGGCTGCGTCATTGCCATCAATTCCGGAATGGCTGGGGACCCATAAAAAATCAATAAGAATAGAACGGGATGACTGCAGTGTGGAGGTAAGAGAAGAACCTATTTAATAGAATTTTAAAATGGAAGTACTCTGATATAATATTGTTGTTTAAAAAGGGGGATTGACACAAAATTGAAAACTATCGTCCAATATCTTTAAGTTTGACTATTTCAAAAGTTTTTTCAAAGTTGTTAGAAAATAGAATACAGCCTATTATAAGAGTCGAACAACCTGTAGAACAAGCTGGTTTCAGAAGGTCGTTCGCTACAATAGATCACCTACATGTCATAAACCAAATCATTGAGAAATGTATAGAATATCAAATCGAAATATATATGGCTCTAATTGACTATAATAAAGCTTTCGACTCTTTAAAACATCAGTACTTATTTGCATTACTTAAAAGTCAAGGAGTTCCAGAAAATTACATAATATTAATAAAAAATATGTATAAGGACCTTAGAGCCAGAATATTAACGGATGTAGAGGGTCGGTACTTTGATATTAAGAAAGGGGTTAGACAGGGAGACGCGTTATCACCGGTTTTGTTTAACTGTGCTTTGGAAGATATTTTTAGGAATTTTCATTGGGATAACAAAGGTTTAAACATAAATGGAAAAATAATTTCCAATTTAAGATTTGCAGATGACGTGGTTCTCTTGTCAAATTCCTTGGGAGAACTAAAAACTATGATAACAGAATTAGACGATGTGGGAAAAAAAGCCGGGCTTTCCATAAATATCGGAAAAACGAAAATATTTGCAGAAAACCGAAACGCTAAAATAGTACAAGTAAACGGAATGTTTATCGAAATAGTAAATTAAGTAACGTACTTAGGTCAGCAATTATATTTTGAAAATCGTATTGAAACGGAGGTAAATACTAGAATAACGAAAGCTTGGAACAAGTATTGGGCACTAAAATATATTTTTAAAGTCCCTTTTAACAATTACCACAAGAATATAATTTTCAACGCGACTATTATACCCCGTTTAACATACGGCAGTCAAACCTGATGTCTGACTTCAAAAATTATTAATAAAATAAAGGTAACACAAAATACAATTGAACGGTCTATTTTAAATATTAAGAAAAAAGATAGAGTACCACTCAAACTCATAAAACAAAAATTAAAAAATAATATCGATGCAATCAGATATGTTAGAAGACAAAAATGGGCTTGGGCTGGTCATGTAGCGAGAATGAAGGATGACAGATGGACATATAGAGCCACTTTCTGGTTTCTTGCACATCATAAAAGAAGAAGGGGGCATCAGTTGACAAAGTGGAGGGACGATTTTAGTAATTTTTTATTGAACAAATATTTTCAAAGAGTAGCCATAGATAGGATGGAATGGGAAAGATTACAGGAAACCTTTGCTCATCATGGGCCGAAGAAATTTAATATTTATTTTTTTCTAAGTATATCAAATTTATACAATTCATGTTTGTTATTTAGTTTAAGAATTTCCTCAATAAAGGTTTATTCTTCTTCTTCTTATTATTATTATTAATAGTATATATCGATAAATCCTTGAATTGGAAAAAAAAACACATTCAAAGTTTAAATTCGAAAATGTGACAGTCAATTCCAGCTTTATGTAAAGTAAAACAGGTTTTAACCTAATACTGCAATTCAATAATAATGTCTAGAATTTTATATGGCATTCAAACATGGGATGAGACTAAAAAAACGGAAATAAACAAAATAAGCAAAATGCTGAAAAGGTGTTTGAAACTTATACTCCCCCACTGAAAGCAAAATGACTATTGGTGGAAGGAAAGCAACGAAATGTTCCTCAAGATATACTATTTCTATTATAGATTACTAGAATTTAATGTCAATAATATGAAATTACCATCCAGGCAGATTAACAAGATACTAAAGTAATACATATTACATCTATCCCCGCGGCGTAAATCTGCGAATTGAAATTAATAAATTTAAAGGGGGAAAAAATTGGTGTGTGGAAAAAAAAATTGGTGTTTGGAAAAAATGGGTGTAGAGAGTAAAACACAACGTACGTCCCGAATCTTTCGTTTTTATAATGTACTTTTAATGTTCTATGTTTATATATCTACTCGTCCTTTCTTGTTTCCTTTCCCTGGTCATTTATCTTTGAAATAAGATCAGGTTCATTTCGATTTGAAAATATTTAGCTGCCCTCATGTATCGCATGCAGATGAGTATTTACGGCATCTAAACGTATCTGCATGTATATATGTACTACGTTATATTGTATATAATCTTAGATTGACTAATATGATGATGTATAGAATAAGCAAGAATAGTTGTAATTGTGTGTTTTGAATAAACGTTAATGAGAGTGTCGGGCACTTACATAACGGTCATACTTGCCCTGTGAGACCCACAACTTATTTTAAAAATATTAAAAAAAAAAAAAAAAAAAAAACGTTTTGCAATCTGTGACTTGGACATACTTGTTGTATACATTTGTACTTACTGAATAACGAATCAGCACTTCAGTGTTCCACGTGTGATGGCCAAATAACCGCCAAACACCTACTGATCAAATATCCAGTTAATGACTACTATCGGAAACAATACAAAATACCATCCAATGTAAGTGATTTGTTGTGCGATGAAGAAACCGTCCTTTATCGATTATTTAAATTTTTAGAATGTTCTTGTACGTAAA
The DNA here is from genome assembly GCA_039619475.1 of Icerya purchasi. Lineage (NCBI taxonomy): Eukaryota > Metazoa > Arthropoda > Insecta > Hemiptera > Monophlebidae > Icerya > Icerya purchasi. The sequence continues at coordinate 396,047,569 of CM077116.1, forward strand.
TAAATAAAAAATAATAATAAAAACGATTAATATAATAGACAAAACTTATGAAAACAAAATAATTTCCGCGTCAACAATACATAAGTAATATGCTGATCAGAATAAATTCTAACAGGAACGCAGAAAATGCAGAAAACAATTGAAAATGAGATTTTTAAAAAAATTGTCTACTGATTAAGAAAAGAAAAAAATGTTATAAATATACACGTTTCTTTTCCGTTTTCGTTTATGTTTTCTGAAAAAATCGCTTGATAGCATGGGCTTTGAAAGAAAGAAAGAAAGAAAGATTTATTTGCATAAACAATAACATTGCATGATATAGTTATTAATATGTGTACCGACACGAGTCTTACCACATAACGAAATTAATGAGTACACCTATAAATAAGACATGATATGCGACGTTTAAGTTAGTAGGAAAAGAACCAAAAACCTACTGGGCTTTGGAGGGAAGTGACATAATGTAAGAAGTGCACAATAAAGACCAGGAAACTCAACGAATAACAAATTAGAATAAAGAATAGTACGTTCAGACGAAAGGGAAAGACATTCGAAAAATATATGGTTGGGATAGCAGACAGCTTCATGATTCGGATGAAGATGACGTTAATATACAATGCACTATGCCAATCACATTTAAATTATGCAATAATAGCTTGGGGGAGAGCAAGTAAAACTAATATAAAACATATTAACTACCTTCAAAAAAAATGCGTAAATATCCTAATGAGAAATAATATAAAACATAAACATGAAGAAAACAACATATTAAAAAAATATAATATTCTGGATCCCAAATCATATCTATACTACTTGATTATTATGGAATGGCTAAATAAGGGAATCGAAGTAGAAAAAAGAAATCCACCAACCTACAATATTAGGAACCTACACCTTTATAAAACCTGTAAAATCAGCAACTTAAACAAGCACGAGGATAATATTAAAAAAAATATTCTATGCAAACTACTAAACTCACTACCAGAAGACATTAAACAATTACAGCCACATATAAAGTCAAACAAAGCAGAAATAAAAAAATGGGTTGGGAATAAAAATATTAAAAAATAAAAAAAATAAAATAAAAAAAAAAAAGAGCTCTTAATATCGAGTATATATTAAGTATTAATAATAATCTATATATAAGAGCATGCGAAGATATGTGAATGTGTGGGATTATAAAATAATATAAGAGGATTAATTATACTTCTTTATTTTAATTTATATTACTCTTGTAAAAGAAAATTTAACAGTACTGATAACCATAAATATGTCTCCGGAATCGTTAAGTATAAGAAATATTGTATTATATTAACAAATAAAGAAGGGAGGCATGTGTTATTTTTTTAGGACCACGCCGACAAGCTAAAAAGCTTGGCAGGGTCCACAAACGTAACGCAATTGGAACCAAAAAAAAAAAAAAAAAAAAAAAAAAAAAAGTTGGAAGAGGGAGTTAAATGAAAACGGAAACGCGACGAAGGTGTAACCGAGTATGATTAAGTTGTAAACGAATAATAGAGATTACAACGGAATTTCGTAGAACAGGAAAGTCATAAAACCAAAGATGGATAGAAAGATTTGGCTGGATGGACCGATAAAAAGGATGATTGTCAGAGAAGGAAGAAGCATAAATATCTGACCAAAATAGAGAATTTACCATTTTTAAAATAAAAAAATAATCACAACACATCTTAACACTCTGACAAACGTATTCGATTTCTTACTCTTTTCAGATAAGATAGAAATAGTTTGACAGAAATGTCTCCCCCTCAGTTTCCCGCACTGATATATAACGAAATTCCAAATAATTTAAACCAACAAAATAGAAATTCAAAGCAAACCTTCGCAGATAAAATCAAATCGAATAAAAAGATCGCCCCATTAATTAATTTCAACTACCCTTCCCGTGAATGCGGAATTATTTTTGATTATATCGCACCCTACGTTATACGTGATAATTTTGTCGCGCTTAAAAACCATGTAGCAGGCAGCTTAAACATTGTAGCAGGCTCCCGTATTAGCGGTGATAGAATTCTAATATTTTTAAAAACCAGGCAAATAACAGACGAATTTCTAGCAAAAGGTGGCCGGATCACCATAAATAATAGAACAATTACTGCCCGGAGACTTAAACAACCGGCGAATAAACTCATTCTATCAAATGTCTGTCCAACCATCCCGAACGAAATATTAGTTCGACATTTGCAAGAAGTTTATCCAATAAAAATCCTTTCGCAAATTTCCATTTTACGTGTGAATCCGGTGGATGATGAATTTGCTCACGTAGTAAGTTTCAGGCGGCAACTTTACGTCGAACAGTTTAATTGCAAAAATATCCCTGATTCCTTCACATTGAGGCACAACGACTACGAATACAGGATCTACACGCAGCTCAATGACCATTCATGTGAAAATTGCAAGAAGATAGAAGGAACAGTTAATCAAGAAGTTTTTTCCGAAACCATAACGACATTTCCAGCGCCGGTCGAAAATGCCTGTGCTGATAATAATCAACAGCGATATCAACCAACAACCAATAGCGACAAACAAGATGCAACATACACTAAACAAACTAAGACAATGGTAACTGAGCAAACTGTCCAACAGGAGCAGCACCAAAACATAGAAGAAACACGCAATCAATTACAATTAAATATTGCCCCTTCTACCGACAATATTTCTACTGTAATGAACATTGATAATAATAATCCCCTTCAAAAACAACTACACCCCATTAGTCCCGATGAAACATACAATTCAACTCAACCGCCATTTCCAGATAAAATTGCTACTAAGCGAATAAACCTAGAAAATCAAAATTCAACGGTGCACAACGTAGAAATTAACATCATGGACAATACTGCCAAACCAGCCTCTAAAGAAGCAAACAAAGGAGTTGTGATATTAACCTATTAACAGAAGGAACATTACATCTATTTACTAGCGGCTAGACTCCGTTCTTCTTAGACTATCAAGAATTTCAAGAATTCATAAGACAGGTGGCCGCCACAAGTCAGGATTTTGTTAACTACGCACTGACTTTCACATAAGATAGGGATAACCTTTTACACATGCTTGCTCAAGTATGACCATTATTAGGCAGCGTAGGACTTAAGAACAGATGTACTCGCATAATTAATAAATTAAAACCTCTCCTTAGCAAGGATAACCCTGAAACTAAGATACAAAACTAGTCATCTTAAGTAACACTGTCAACAATAATTAGAGAAAATGGCTGCAAATCTCAGTATTCTGCAATGGAATTGCAGAGGGTTTTATAAACGTATAGACGAACTGAGATTATTCATTAATAACTACAATACAATAATCATTTGTTTAAAAGAAACGCACTTAAACTCTTCACATTCACCACTTATTAAAGGCTACAGAATATTTCGCTCTGACTACACACAGGGACAAGCAGCATGTGGAGGAGTCTCGATACTAGTGCATGAAGCGATTCCATCACATGAAATAAGGTTAAGTACCATGTTTCAAGCGGTAGCGGTGAAGGTGAAAATCCCGTCCCTTCCGCTCTCATCCATTACAATTTGTAATTGCTACTTCCCATCCGCTACAAACATAACCAAAATAGACTTCGATACATTACTATTTCAACTGCGGGACCCAGTGTTATTACTGGGAGATTTCAATGCCCACTCTTCCAAGTGGGGTTCAACACAGCCAAATAGACGAGGAAATATGATTTCAAATCGCATCCTTAATAGTGACCTGGTACTCCTCCCTCCGCCATCACATACACATTTCAACACAACTCATAACACCTTTTCAATAATAGATTTAGCATTTGCATCCGTTTCACTATTTCCTTACTTGAACATAGATGTACATGGTGATCTGTGTTCAAGTGACCATTTCCCTATTTTTATACACTTTCCCCACCAGTCGCAAAAATTGCACTCAGCCCAGGTAACATAAAGCAGATTGGAATGGGTACAAAACAAAGGTTACTATCCCTAAAATTCAAACGGACTCGGTACAGGAAAACCTGAACATTCTCATCAACGCGATGAATGAAGCAACTACAACAACAATACCGAAAACAACAACAGCTCCTCGGAAAAAGCGAGTACCATGGTGGTGCTCCGAAATCAAAATGGCGATCGCACAACGGAAACGAGCATTAAGGAAGTATAAAACAACCAAGTCGCTTACAGACCTGATTGAATTCAGAAGATTTAGAGCTCGAGCCAGGCTACTCATCAAAATGAGAAAACAGGAGTGCTGGACAGCATTTGTATCATCTATCTCAAAAGATATGCCTGCGACGGTGGTTTGGATAAGAATCAAGTCGTTATGTGGTAACTATCGTCCTCAAACTACCCCTTCCTTACTCATTAACAATGTCTTGCTCACAGACACCAAAGAAGTGGCAGATGCCTTTGTGCAACATTTCGCTAAAGTATCTTCCTCAGCATCCTACACCGATTCCTTCCTAGAACACAAAGCGAGACTAGAGGAGCAAAAATATCCTTTCCTCCAGATCAAAAAGAAAAATACGATGATCCTTTTAAAATGTCTGAACTAAATTACCAGCTCGATAAAAAGCTAAAAAACAGTGTACCTGGAGCCGACTCCATTCATCCATTCATGATCAGATACCTTCCTAATCCAGCTAAACAACTACTCCTTGACGCATACAACAAAATTTGGACAACTTCCTCCATCCCAAAATCCTGGAAAGCAGCTTTAATGATTCCTATCCTCAAACCTCATAAAGAAACCTTCATTCCTCAAAATTACAGACCTATCTCCTTACTATCTTCACTCTCGAAAATCATGGAAAAAATGGTGAACAGACGACTATCCTCTTTCCTAGAATCTTTAAACGTTCTCTCCCCAATACAAACTGGAGGTCGCAAATCAAAATCCCCAATGTTACATCTCCTGAGCCTAAAAAGACAAATACTTGAAGCCCAAAAGAGGTCACAAGCTCTCTATACTGTCTTTTTTGACATAGAGAAAGCATTCGACCGGATATGGCGATATAAAGTGCTTACTAAGCTGAAGAACGTCAATATAAAAGGCAATATGGGCAACTATATAATGAATTATTTGTCAAACAGACACATTCAAGTAAAAATTGGCTCAACTGTATCCTCTCCTGTCCTAATAGAGAATGGTATTCCTCAAGGCTCTCCTCTAAGTGTAACGCTCTTTATCCTATACATAAATGATGTGGCCGACTGCATACAGCCGCCGGTAACATCCCGATTGTTTATAGACGACCTCAATATATCCTTAGCATCAAACTTTCCTTCCAACGCTAAATCCATACTACAATCCAGAATCAATAGGTTATATTCGTGGACCGAAAGTAACGGCCTTACTTTCTCCTTAAATAAAACTTCTTGTGTAAAATTCCAGAGAAGTCTTCGAGTAAACCCAAACCATGATTTTTCCCTTACCCTGAATGGATTTCCTCTTCCAGTCACATCCTCAGCTAAATTCTTAGGCCTAACATTTGACTCCCATCTGACATGGTCTCCTCATATTAAAAAACTCAAACGCAAATGTAATAAAACCATAGCTATCCTAAAATGTTTATCACATCATAAATATAACAATAATCCAAAACTACTTCTATCTGTATACAGATCACTTATCCTAAGCAGATTAACCTACGGCTGCCAGGTGTTCTATTCGGCTAGTAAGCAGCTCATAAAATCACTTGATTCAATCCATCACGCTGCCTTAAGGACCATCCTTGGGGCGCATCGAACATCCCCCACTCAGGGTGTCTGTGTGCTATCAGGAATACCGCCATTATCCTATATATTTGACTTCTACACCTCCCGTGATCATCTATACTGGTACCAACAATATCACTTCTCTTCGAGGAGCACTGTCATTCCTCCTCCAGCCTTTCAAAATGATCCAATACCTAATATTCTACATTTTTTGACTGAGAAAAACATCAAATACAATCCGGATCTCCTCCTGTTCCCAAAAGAACCACCATGGGAATACCCCCCATTGATGGTAGACTTATCACTCTTTATCCACCGTACATCTAACGAGGACCAATATACAGCTCGCCAAAAAAGTATCGAAAAAATACAAACTTACACACATGATACACACGTTTATACAGATGGAGCTAAAGCAAATGTCGCTGGCACACTGTCCACTCCCACAGCATGTGCCTACCTAATCTCAGGTGAAGCCGAAGCAGTGAGGCTACATGATGACAGCTCCGCATTAGAAGCCGAGCTATACGGAATTCTCTTTGGATTGGAAGCATGTGCGTGTTGTAAATCTGAGAACAAACAATACATAATTATCACAGATTCACTGGCCTCCCTTCAAACTATTCAGTCACTTACTATAACCAGTTCATTAGTCTGTAAAATAAGATCTACAGCACATCGCCTTACCCAAGAGGGGATACAAGTAGGCTTCTTGTGGGTGCCGGCACATGTTGGAATACCCGGAAACGAATGTGTAGACCGGGCCGCCAAGTCAGTGTTGTCTGTCCCTATGCCACCCAATGTCCCACCACCAGAAATCACTCCCTTCTTCCACAAAAATATGAAAGAACATTGGATCTCATCCTGGTCCCAACATGCAACTTTCCTAAGGAATATTAAACCAAATGTTGATCCTTGGTGGCCACCGATCCAAATGTCCAAAAAAGAATTCTCTGCCCTTAACAGGTTGAGACTGGGACACACATCGATATCTCACAACCATGTCCTCCAAGGAGCCCCTCCACCGATTTCCTGCCCATTCTGTAATGCAGCAGTGCTACCTTCGGTGGAACACATCCTGAAACAATGTCAAAACTTAACAAGAATCAAGGACGAACCACTACACCTTATTTTAGATAACCGTCCAGAACAGGTTCAGACAATGCTAATCTTCCTTAACAGAAATAATCTAATAAACAAATTATAATAAATCCGATACTCGGTGTGCCGTAATGACCCTGATAGTTATACATGGGCAACGAGTAGTTTACAAAAAGAAAAAAAAAAAAAAAAAAAAATTGTAAACTGCTGCAGTTTCCAAATCACTTTAATGAGAAACTAATACTTTACATTTATTTAATGTTTTTCGTTATAAGCAGCTCCCCCTCCTAAAAATCGATTATAACCCTTCTTCACCACTAAAATTTCGAAGACTTAAAAAAAATGAAACAACCTTCGTGAAAATTACAATATGATAAATCTACTTTTTACGCAGATGTTACGGTTTTAAGTATCTCTTTTGGAAAGCAGTTTCTAGCCGGGATTTTTTTTACCCGGAAATTTCAATTTTTCAAAAAATCTTTCTTATTCGATATTTTTGATATACTGGTTAATGTGTTCATATAGAATTATTATTCGCAAGAAATTAAAATGATGTAACATTTTATTTTCAATTTTTCTAAAAACTAGGTACTGCCCCTTTTCCCTTTAAAATTTTGACGACTTAAAAAATGTTTTACACATATTTCATGCAAAGTTACAGTTTGTTGAACTTCCGGTAATTTTAATGTTATCTCCTGTAAAACGGAGGAAAGCAACATTTAAATTTGAATGAAGTGTTAAGTCATGATCGTCACCGATGCAAATGATAATCTGGCTCAAAAAGTACACGTGTGTTAAATAGTTCACGGTAACAGAAATTTGATGAATGAATCGATTAAACATCTATAATTACTATTTCGTGCATTGAAAAATATTACACTCGTGTAATTTTTTGTGGAAAACGTATCTGCAATAATTTTAATTGTAATAACTGTTATAAACTTTCATCGAATAAACGGTTTTATTTATTGTGATCACTTACCGATTGTAAAGGTTTCGCCTGTTGAATGTGTGCTCCACCGATTTCTATGGCGTTCGGTACTGTAGGTCGATTAATGAAACTGAAATGGCTATTGTAAAATACCATATCAGTTCTCTGTGATAAGTTATAATTGATCACATTTTCGTTTTTAACGATTTGGTTATCGCGTAGAATGTACGCATTGCTTCTAGAAATTAGGTGATACATAGTGTATAAAGCAATATACTGTAGCCAGTTGATTAGTCGTTGCCAAAAATTCATGTTTTGTGTAAACCCATTTGTGTTCCACGGAATGTAGGCAGGTTGTGTTGGGTTCCCAACTACATATAAAGGTCCGACTGTGTCTGTTGCAGCCATTAAAACTACCGTTGGAATATCGAATTTTTCTGCTATCGACAGTACACAAGGATTGACAAACGATTCGACGAATAAAAGTTCAGGCGCAGGTACCTGACCTGACAAAACTTTTTTTACATGATCGCTCGATACCTGAGCAATGCACATATCCTTTTCGAAGAGACCAAAAGCAAATATATCGAAATAAAACCCGAATCCGGTGAAATGTTTTGCATCTGACGGTGTTACGCTATCAACATGCGTGCGCATACTGCCCAAATAAGTTAACTCGGATTCTGTGTAACCTAAATCAGATCCGGTTCCATTAAAGTAACTGACGGCGGTGATTTCGTGTCCTCTTGATGCCATTTCCTTCAGAATGACTCGGCTAAGCGAAATGTGACTTTTACTGAAAATAGGAAATAAGCCCAATATGCGATACGATGAGCACAGCACTGCTGCCGATAACTGCAGCAACGTTACTGCGTAAAGGTGATTCGGCAATCCTTTCTGAAAATTAAATTATCAATAAGATTAATTTTAAATGTTCACATCAGTAATGTAGGAGGGTTTTTATTTTTAATGTTTTTTGGACCAGGTTGTGAAAAAACTCATTGGAAATTGTCTTACCATGTTTATGTCGTTCTATCGCTCCCTATTAAAACATTTAATTCACGATTAACCGTTCAGGAAGATTATAATTGCCATTGCAACCTCATCTATACAAGAAACCAAAACATTACCGCAGCTTCACCCAATGATGAGGGAGGAGAGGTTTGGTTTTTTCGTAATAAAAAACGATTCATTTACATTTATAGTAAAAATGAATTTAAAAGATTCGCTTGATTTTATATAATTTTAACGTAGACTCAAACATTAACTCTCAGTTGTACATTTCTATCAGACTATTCGCTGTTCGAATAGATTCATATAGACACGCTACAATAGGCTATTTTAATTATATAGCTGTACCGTATTTGTTGATTTCCCAAAAGATGCCGAAAAAAAGTTTATAATATTAGCAATGGCGGATCCACGGGAGAATAAATAGGGGACATCCCCCCACCCACTCCCAAAAAGAACCAAAACCTTGATGAAAAAATTTGTTACGACAGAGAAACTTAATTTACACTATAAAAGATTTGTATAAATGTCACCTATGGATTTAATTATATAACTAATATTTAATACTGTTTTCTAGTTAAACTATTAATGTTACATTTATATTCTATTTTAAAATGCAACTGTCATGAATCCTTTTTTCTTTTTTATTTATTTTTAATTTTTATTTTGTAATGTAAATAAAAATAGTTCAATGAGGAATATATATATATTTTTTTTTACTTGCTCACGAACAAAGAATTCGGATCGGATTACTAACAAAAATAAAAAAGAAAGTAAAGTCGAATAAAAATACTATCTTTCTACTCTTTTAGTAATTTATTATTTAAATTCTTAACTGCCATTTTAGCTAAAATTTTATAATTATTTTATTTTCACCGAATAATAAAACAAAATTTAAATTAAATTGTAATAATTACGTATTTTTAAAACATTTTTAAATTTCTAGAAGTCGCTATTTGATTTTCTTTAGGAAACAAAGTATTTCTCAAATCTACTATCTCCCGTACAAGATACTACGTAATTATATAATTTCCCTCCCCAAAATGTTTCTCTGGATCCGCCACTGATATTGGTACTATTGTAATGTTCATATTTAGTTTACTGAATTTAGAGAGCTGTTTGATATACATTTTACGAATGAACTGTATATTCATATCATGCGATTTATAACGTAAAACAAGGCATTGGCCATTCTTCGTAAAATTTTGGACATCTCTTGCTGAATTCCATTAAGATTGCTATCGGACGTTGTTCCATATATCTCCAGCCCCTATTTCGAGAATAATTCCTTATGCAATTAATCGTCTGCAGTATAAACTGATAGGAGATTCTTTGTCGACCAAGCGTATAGAAATATCGGTTACTTATGTGATTTTTTATTTGATTTATATAACGTGAGATTTATAATATGTAATTCGCCGATAGAGATACATGCCTGAGTACTTTACATAACTGACTTGAGAAAGAGATTGAGACGATCTCTATTTTGAGTAGCGGACAAGATCTGTTCAGTATAAAAATGTAACCTGCTGGCTCTTATTGATATTTATTTTAATTAACCCGTATTTTAAATGTATCTAAATGCCGTTGAAACATATTTGAAGATAGTTCAGATTATTGTAAGCTGCGAGAATACATATATGTATATCAACCGCTAAAGACCAGGCCAAGAATACTTTCTGTGGAACAGACACGCCATTGATTGCGAATCGTTTAGGTATAATTGAACCGATTTCAGTTTAAAAACCTTTGCTATGTAAGTACGATTCCAGAACTATATGTAGATCATTAAGGATGTTGCTCTTTAGTATGAATCCATTTTGCCAGACTCAGTAAGAAGCCTTCTTTACGTCCAGGAAAACTGCATTGCAATATTTTTCTCTTTCCATGTTAGCAGCTGTACGATTTGTAATCTGGTGTAATTAATTCATCCTAATTGTATGTTGTTTTTTGAACCTGAACTGGCGGTCAGGAATTATATGAGCGGATTTTATAACTACAGTTAGCCTGTCTTGTAAAAAACGTGTTTCCAGTAATTTCGACAGGACACTCAGAAGATTGACTGGTCTACAAGAAAGAAGATCTGAGAAAATTTTACGTTTGGTTTAAGAATTAATATAATTATTTCTATACAATAGAAACTGCAATCGAATTAAAAATATCTGTTACCATGTGAAATACCGTTCCTACTTAAATTCTTGAATATTTTTTTTTATCATAATTATCGGAGAGCCTTTTTGAATGGAAACTATTAAATTTCGTGAAATACTTATCTTGCATCAGTTACAAAAGAGCCAGTAGATTTTCTTCCGTTTTATTCCTTTATAAAGCTCAAAAAATGTGTTTTGAAGTTGTTTGACAAATGTATTTTTTTTTCTTCCATTTTAGCTGGTTCTTATTGGGATTCCGTAATAACTTACAGAATCCTAATAAGATGGTACACAAATGACAAAAATCTATCTATCTACATATATATATATATATATATATATATATATATATATATATATATATATATATATATATATATATATATATAAATCAAACGGTGTTTGTTTGTGAGCGCAAAACTTAAAAAGTAGTGGACGGATTGACTTGAAATTTTTACACAATGTTGCATTTCTATACAAGATGGGTTGTATAATTTTTTTATCACTAAGTTTCCCCGGGAACAGGAAATTTCAAGCTTTCATAAGGGGCGCGATCTATGATTTGCTTTCGGCGTTATAGCGAGGAATTTCAGAAAAACGTATTGCGGCTATGTATGCGGGAAGCTCTGTAATTGCATAAGTGTATGTAAATCAAATACGCGGCGACAGTCTGCAGTAAGCGATGTGATGAGTGACGAAGAATATATATCGATGAGAGAGAGAGAAAGCGTGCAACAACAGTTTCCTGGAAAGGAACCGATCATCGCCGTCGAGCTGCTAGAAAAACAAAAACGTTTTTTATGACACTGTTCGTGATTTCGATGGGTAGAGTACTGGAGAATGTTGAACCGCCTGGCATTTGAAATTGTGATCTACGCTGTGCACATTATTTTGTTTCCCAAGCAGTGGTCATTTTTGCGTTGCTATTTAAAATTTCAACCATGCGGTCTGATTATTCATCCATCGTTTATGTTTATTGTGGTAAGTACTATCACACATTGTTTATTTTATTTGTTATATTTTACGTTTTATGCAATATTATTTATATTCGGTAATAAACTTTTCGGTCCAAATCTAACTATCCACTTAAAATATATGCTCAAGTAAACATTACCGAATTTTACAAAATATGTACAGTAACAATTTTAATACATTACTAATTTTTTATGTACACGGTGGCAATCAATAATATACAGAAATGAAATAATAGTTTTTCACTTCTTTTTCTCATAGCATACATGTCTAAAATTTATATTTTAACTTTTAATATATGTCGATGAAATTTAGTTCCTTCGCATTTACTTTCGTACAGCATACATTTTTATTTTTTAAAAACGGTTTTAATATAATATTTTTATGAAATCAGTAATGGATAGGGGAAAGTTGTATAAAACCGGGTAGGCGGGTCAAACCGGGTACCTCATAATTTCCATAACTGCAGGCGACATCAATGAATTTTATAGTGAATTACGTAGCTCCTAACGCAATGATAGTTTGTAACAGGTTCACTGCACGCGTCGTGTATTTTTGTGTCTTGGAATAATTTTTATTGAAAATTGGTGAAATATTATCGGTTTTTGTATTGATATTAAGTGCAGTTAATCACATTTGACTTTACAGAACATATAGTGATGAGTATTTCATTGATTATGCATAGTATAAAGAACATTTCTAAGGTTTATTCAATTGTTTATGTTGAGTCATCGCCGAGTGACACCATTTTGTTTGATTATAGTCTGCTCGGGGTAAAATCGGGTACTAAGATGTGGGGCAGTACCGGGTAGTACTCGGTTTTACCCCTTATTATTTTTTAAAGTTATAATATTAATCAAAAGAAAAATTATACATATTGAGACGGATTCGGCCGCCATGATGTTATATTTCTCACACTGTCTGAATTAAAAAATGATAATGATGATTTTCTAAATTCCATTTTTCCGTTTTTTTAACAATTTCTCGGGCTTCCTCGAGCTGCGTGCAACGTCGTATTCTCCGGCAAGAACGCTAAATCGACAAATTCGTGAGAAATTCGGCTGTGTACGGCGCCAGAGTGGCCATCTAGATCGTGGTGTGCGTTACTGATAAGAGTGGATAGTTCGATTTGGCGTTGTGTTTGTCGTTCAATTCTGTTAGACTTAGAATTTCAAGAACCATTCCCCACATCACATATTGGGATCCACCCAGGCTTGTCGGTAGAAGTTGTAGCTCAACAGTCTACAGCTACAGGCGATGGAATCCTACCAAACTCCTCAAGAGACGATGTAGTCCAACAATCTACATCTACAGATGACGGACTCCAGCCAAACTATACGAGAGAGGATGTAATACAACGATTTGCACCTACAGATGAAGGAATCCAAATCGAAGAAAACTGTTCAACGATCTGCAACCACAGTCAAGGAACTCCGATCACCCCCATCTACCGAAAATAGAGCCCAACCGTCCATATTTGTAATTGATAGAGCTGTACCTTTCACTTCATTTGTCGTTTCTCCGAAAGAAATGAAGCCAGTTCCCAAAGAACTGTTTAGAGAAAAAGAAACAAAAAGTATGAACAGAAGAGGAAAGACTGCGATATTGACTTTCTCGCCTTACAAACTAGAATTGAAGATGGTCCAGACTTCAAAGAATCAAGGCAAAAAGAAACTTTCCTTGTCTCCAAATAAGAGAGCTCCATGTAAACGTAAAATTTCCCAAACTAAATCAAAGCAGAAAAGGCAGAAAAATTCTAAAAATCAGCGGGTCGCAGATCCGGTCAGTGATTCTTCGTCAGAAGAAGATCACGAGCACGACGGAACTTGCATCTTTTGTAACGAGCTATATTCTCGCTCCAAGAACGAAGGCTGGATAAGGTGTGTCAACTGCTTATGTTGGGCACACGAGGCTTGCAGTAATGCTAATGAAGAAGATGACACTTTTGTGTGTGATTTTTGTCAATAATTGATTCAGTTTTTATATATTTTTTGTTATTTTATTTACATTTGGAATAAATGGGGCAAAATCGGGTATCACTAAAAAGCATACCCGGTTGTGCCCCACCTAGTGTGGCAAAACCGGGCAAATGTAATTTTTTTGGTAAACGCTCTCTCTGCACATCTAATAGAGTTTGCCTAAGTAAGTGATTCTATTTCAGTTTAGATACAAATATATTAACCTACAAAGTAATTTTTATCGAATTCTATATAGCAGGAGCTTTTCTAGACACGATAATAGCTTAGGGTCCCGCTTTTGCCCCACTTTCCCCACTACTAGATATTTAGAAAAAGAAAAAAAGTAAGAAAAGATTTTTTCACGTCATTTACAGAGTAGCAAATTATACTTTTACAACATTATTAATTAAACGATATGTATACATATTTATTTCTTCTAGATATCTTTTACTGTTCGGTAAGTACATGAAATTATTTTATTTACTTATGTGTAAAACAAATATCATATATTTGAAGTCTAATGAAAATAAATTTAAAATATTGTTTTTATACCAAATTTGTAATCAACCATTTATTTCTTTTTCCCTCCGAAACATTTATTTTTTAAAACATTACATTTTAGATTTCGATTTTTTTATTGAATTTTGTAAATTTCATTTACTTCATGGTTTCGTTTTCATTTCATACTTTCTCCAAATTGAAAAAGGCTTATTTATTTTACGTCACAATTTTATTTTTTTATCCCCATTTTAATTTTGTGCTCATTTCAATCGTTCCGATCACGTATTTTTCAATCACTTTATTCTCTCCGTTACATTTTCTCTGTGATTTATTTTTTTCATACAAATTTATTAACCTGATTTTTCAGGCATGGTATATATTTTATATATTTAATTTATTATTGATGCTACATATTTATTTAACTTTGTGCACATTTAAATAAAAGAAAACTGGTTGTGTATCTATTTCTATATACATATATGTTTACAAATACAATTTATGAAACTGAATTCTAAAATTAATTTTATTATGATTTCTTTTTTGGTTCAAGCTTATTTTAAAGACACTCAAGCAATCGCATTGCAATTTAAAAGAGAAATTACGTGTTTATATTTTCGGCTATAATATATGCTCAAGTAAACATACTACCAAATTTTACAAAGCATGTAGAGTAACAATTTTTTTAATACACTACTAATTTTTTATGTACACAATGGCAATCAATACTATACAGAAATAAAATAATAGTTTTTTATTTCTTTTTCTCACAGCATACGTGTCTTGAATAGATATTTTTGTTTTTTGTCAGGGAAGGAAAAATTTAATACAAAGTATATTTTAATTTTTTAACATATGTCGATGAAATTTAGTTCCTTCACATTTACTTTCATACATCATACATTTTTATTTTTAAAAAAAGGTTTTAATGTAATATTCTTATGAAATCAGTAATGGATACTACTGGATATTTAGAAAAAGAAAAAAAGTAAGAAAAGATTTTTTCACGTCATTCACGGAGCAGCAAATTATACTTTTACAACATTATTAATTAAACGATATGTATACATATTTATTTCTTCTATTTTTTATTTTACTTTACGAAATCTATAGTTATCGCACTGGCAGCAGTTCAGTTAGATACAAGAAAGGCCCATACACCAATTTGACATTTTCCAGATATCTTTTACTGTTCGATAAGTACATGAAATTATTTTATTTACTTATGTGTAAAACAAATATCATATATTTTAAGTCCAATGAAAATCAATTTAATATATTATTTTTATATCAAATTTCTAATCAACTATTTAATTCTTTTTCCCTCCAAAACATTTATTTTCTAAAGCATTTAATTTCATATTTTTCGAATTTTTTTGTTGAATTTTTAAGTTTCATTCACTTCATGATGTCGTTTTCATTTCGTACGTTCTCTGATAATTTAAATAGGTGTATTTATTTTACATTGCAATTTTATTTTTTCATCCTTATTTTCAGTGGCGTAGCTAGCATGGGTGGCACCCGGGGCGGATATTGTAGGCGTCACCCCAAAACTCAATCGAAACTGTTAAAATAAAAAATAAAAGTAATAATAATTTACGTTTTATTAAAATATTACGAATTATTTTTATATATTATGTGAAACAAATTTAGTTAGTAAAAAATTAAAATTTCTTCCTTCTAGCTTTAACACTTGCAAACTCCGAAATCGCGTCATCAAAATTTATATTTTGTTTTGCTTCATGTTCTATCGTTAAAATACCAAAATTGTTTAATATGGTTTCAGTCATTGTAGATCGCAAGTAATTTTTAATTAATTTTAATTTGCTGAAACTCCTCTCACATGAAGCAACTGATACACATATTGTTATAAATAACTTTGGTGCGACCGTTAGATTCGGAAGAGATTCTGTAAAATCCCATTCCACAATTAATTTCAAATAGTCCAGAGTCACCCAATTAGAAACAGTAATATTGGCCGCTTTTAAATGTCTTCTCAGTCTTGGTATCTCTAAGAGAAGTTCTGTTCCTGATACCTCATCGTAAAGGTCAGTAAATTTTGATATAGCAAATTCTAACTGTTCAGTGTTTGCCAAAAGCAAAGTCTTTGACTGCACAACCTCAAATAATGAAGCTATATCTTTAATGAACTTTAATCTTGTTTCGAGTTCAATATTGAATCTGTCAAGACATTCTAACATGTCCTTTTGAAGTTCCGCTCTAAGTGTAAGTCCAGCATTGGTGGACGATGCTAACTCACCGGGCATGCGTTTCTTGTGACGAATTCATTGTTCCGTCGGAATGTTGTATTCTTCCGATTTTTTTACAGCAAAATCTATTGCCTCTTCTACTCGATGCAACCGTTTCTCTTCAATGAAAAGACGAAGTGCTTCTAGTTTTACGGCTATTTGATCAACACTTAAGCCTTTACTTTGTAATGCAATCTGAGTATTGTTCACTTCCCTTAGCACATCATTCCAAAAGAAAAGATAGCAAAGAAATGAGAAATTGCACGCAGCAGGCATAAGCTTTTGTGCAGCTCCTCTGGTGTCTAAATTTGCTTCTTGGTCACATAGTTCCTCAATTGCAGAAATAATCCCATCAAAATTTTCTGCCAGTATTTTTATTGCAGCATAATGAGCACTCCAGCGCGTTGTCGAAAGTCTTTTAACAGATGCTTTGCTGTGACTGAGGAGCACTTCCCAGCAGCTTGTGGAAGCACAAAAAAAGTTGAATATTGTCTCCACTGCTCCGAAAAATGTAACACAAGTCACATTTTGTGCGAACGAATGTTGGCCACATAAATTAATTGAATGATCTATACAACCAATAAAAATTGCTTTGTTGTTTTTTTTTTTTTATAATAGCTTGCACTCCTCCGTGTATTCCACCCATAACTGCTGCGTTATCATAACCTTGAAAACGACACATCATAATATCTAAACCATTGTTTTCAAGCTTCTTAAGTATTTCAGCGCTTAAATCAGCTGCTTTTTTTCCATGTAAAGGAAAAAATCCTAGGAATACTTCTTTGACTTCTACTTTTATATTATTAATTTTCACGTAACGAATCACTTCAGACATTTGATCGACATGTGAAACGTCGGGTGTGCTATCAAACATGATTCCAAAATATTTAGCCGATTTAATTTCGTTGACAAGCTAACATTTTATGTGATTGGCTAAAACATTTATGAACTCATTTTGTATTTCTGGCGATAAATTTGTTACTTTAGGTGATTTTTCTTGCTCTGAATATAAGATATGTTCTTTCAATACTGCATCATACTATGAGAGCAGTTTAACTAGATCTAAAAAATTACCTTTATTTGAAGACCCTTGCCCCTCATCATGTCCACGAAATGCTACGTTTTGTTTAGCCCGAAACAAAGTTATATCCAATAATCTAGATAAAAGATTTTTCCACTTCTGTTTTTCCGTATTCATTAATTGCAAGGCTGCGTCATCTATTGCAACTGGAAATGATGGTTATGACTGGAATTATATTTTTAGCGGTAGGATTTTGTGATTGTATTTAGCAATTTATTATGCTGGTGACACCTATTTAAGCTCACTGTGAAACCAAATTAAAACCCTTACAATACAATGGTCCTGAATGAAGAAAAACTTACTAGGCAATAGGCATCTACATAATTATTGTTATATAAATTATTGTGGGTGACACCCGGTGCGGGCCGCCCCCGCCGCCCTCCCCTAGCTACGCCACTGTTTATTTTAATTTTATTTGCTCATTTCAATCGTTCAGATCAGGGTCGTATCTGAGAGGGGTTTTCTGTGTTCAAACCTCCCCCAAAATGTCTGCGAAATAATAATTGCTTGAATTAAATGGGCCAAAATTCAGAATAAATTTATTTCTTTTCAATTTATGACAAAAGAAAAGAAATTGAAATTTTTATGAATTCTATGGAAACGACTGTTTTTTATTTGTTTTTATTGTAGTGTTCAAATATTGCATATACAATAATTGACTACAAGGCTTTAATGTACCATTTATGAATGAATATATTATATGATAACATACACACACACATATACATATGTATATATATATATATATATATATATAGAAAAAATCCCCCCTCCCCCGAAATTTTGGTCTAGATACGGCCCTGGTTCGGATCATGTATTTTTCAATCACTTTGTTCTCTCCGTTACATTATATCCATAATTTATTTTTTTCATACAAATTTATTTACCTGATTTTTCAAGTATTATATATTTTATATATTTAATTATTGATGCTACATATCTATTTTACTATGCGCACATTTAAATAAAATAAAACTGTGGTTGTGAACTTATTTCTATATACATACATGTTTACATATACAATTCATTAAATTGAATTCTAAAATTAATTTCATTATAATCTCTTTTTTGACTTTTGCTTATTTTAAAAACACTTGAGCAATCAAATTGAAATTTAAAAATGTAATAACATGTTTATATTTGCGGTTATATATTATGTTACTTTATTTAATGTGTACAGTTAATTACAATCTATAGGCAGAGTATCTATCTATCGAATCGTTTCACCAGATGTAGGGGTATCGTGACCATGATCTGTCACCCGGTTGATCAGACTGCGCCAACAATTCCGATCCCTTGCGATGTGTACACAATCCTGAAAGGTACGACCAGCAGAGGCAGAGTATACATCTGCATAAATATTATTTAAATAGGTACATGCAGATACAAAGGTGAATGATTTATATATATCGAACACTTCACCAGTATTTTCAAAGTATTTGGTAAAAATGGAAGTGTGAACGTATATTAAACTTTTAATTAGTAATAAAAAGAGAAAAAAAAACTCCAATAAATAACAGGAGATAAAAAAGAGTTAGAATTGATTTGATGAGAAGGATTTTGATTATATGTCGTTCTCATTTCACACATTCCCCCATAATTTCAATTAGGCTCATTTATTTTACATCACAGTTTTATGTTTTCATTTCTATTTTAATTTTATTTTTTTATTTCAATTGTTTAGATCACATATTTTTCATTTAATTATTTCTTTCTGTTACGGCTATAACTGGATAACTATGGTAAAATTTGCTCCATTCGATAGGGACTGAAAGAAACTCCTACAGCCAAATTTTCAGCTCTCTATCCCCTGTAAATGCATAGCAGTCAAGAAAATTTTTTTCTTAATTGATTTTTTTTTGAAACGTCTTTCAATTTGAAAATTCTGAAAAAGTTCACAGTGGTGGGTTTCCACGTAAGAAATAACTAAATATTTTTTAAATCTCATAACCTCAAAATTGGCCCCTAAAAAAATTATTTAAGTTTTAAATCATTTTTTCCACTCTTAAATTCAGATTCCGCTTTTTAAATGCATGATTTTGATGTTTTTTCCCCGTTATTTACAATGGTGCTACTACTTATTCAAAAAAAAAAAAAAAAAACACTGGTGGCCACCCCGATTTTAGCCAAAAACCAACTTTTTCGCCCTTTTCTTACATTTTTAATAGGTTATGTTACAATTAGCTAAATAACATTTTATGTTTTTAATATTTAGGTTAAAATTATTTTCTTCCATTTCTGTATTACCACTTTATTAAACAATATAAAATCTTTATTAAACAGAAATTATTTTTAAAATTAAAAATTAAAACGTGCCGACATGTTTCGGAGTCACTTACTCCATATTCATGGCGTTAATAATTAAAGTTAAAAATTGAAACGATAACATATTTGTCTTCTTATAATCTAATGTAATATATCGATATGTCATGAATGATATTTAATTTTGTATACCTCATGCTTGACTGAACTTGTTTTCTTTAATTAAAATAATTGATTCCAATCTAGTAGAAATATTTAGATAAATTTTTTCTATCTTCTGGATTAATTCGTCGTCTTCCGAGTTTAATGATGAAAAAAATTTTATAAGTTTATTATTATTATGTTGCAACTTTTTTATGCATGGAAACTTAAAAACTTGTTTATACGAAAGGAACTTTATGCTGTTGCTAAAACGAGCATATCTGGTTATTTGAATTAGTTCTTTGGGAAAGTAAACGGACCGAGAAAAAAGAACTGGCTTTCCTACTCCTATCAGCGGTAACTTAGTACAATTGTGAACCTTAACTTCTCAACCTTTGATGCCCTGTCAAGGATATGGGTCTTACTTTACTTTTTTAGTGGGAAGCCTAAGTGTTTTTAATTTTACCCTTTCGCATCGCATAGCGTGCGCAATTATGCTGGTTTTCTGAATGTTATTTGTAAAAGTTGGTAACGCTAGATCTTGGTTTTTATTAGATATTAAACACGTGTTTAAGTTGAATTTTACTTCCTTGTACGGAATAACGGAAGTATTGTAATGGTGAAAAATGTTTAATGCCATATTTCAACGGTTATTTCGACTATCCCTGATTACTTCCTTGTACGGAGGAAAAGAAGTACTGCATTTGTGGAGTATTTTGAATCTCACGTTTCAATGGAAATATCCATTTTAACCATCCCTGGATCTATTTTAAGTCGTTTTTTCGTGACTTATGTACGTATGTATGTGTTTATCATGCAGAACTCCAAAACGGCTGGTCATAGAAGGTTGAAATTTTGTAGGTAGGACCATTTTGGTATTTAGTTTTTCACTTCCCTTTTTGGTTAGAATCAGTTGAACGGAAGATAAGGTTGCAGCTATACCAGTTTATCACGCATATAATTTATATATTTTATGATCTACCCTTTGAAATACTTGTTTATTTATAATGTTTGTGATTTCAGGGCTTGCGGGTCGAAGCCACCTTCCCTTCACTTACTCATATAAGGAAACATTGTATTTAGACACAACATATATTTTTATTCAGGTGATTTGAAAAGATGTTCCAGTTTGGTATTATTATTTATTAACTTTATTCCAAGTTCTTTAGACGTTGATGTTACTTACAAACAGGCTACATAAGAGGCGTGATCCGAATTCAATTAAGATATCATTTTACAATCATGATTGAAATTTTTAGTTATTTTGAAGATAATGGTAAAAGAATAGTGATGAATAAATGGGTATAAGTTAGATACGATATATTGGAAGATAATTTGATGGAAGACGGACAAAAGAGCTTGTGGTATTGAGACAGTATGGCGGAAAACGAAATCAGGAGATGGACAGATGATATTGTTAACACAGCGGGAACCCAGTGGCTTCGGAAAACGCAGGAAGAAGAGGATGGAAAATGTTAATGATGTAATACGGGCAAAGAAAAAGAATAACAACAACAGCAAGTGAAAGACACTTGTTGTTACGGAAAAGCTAAAACAACTTTCTGTTGCTATTAACAACCAAAATGAAAACGAATTGGCGACGTAATATTCTCACGATCACATACAGATGTGCTACAAAATTCTACATACACCAGCAACCACAATACATAAACAATTATTTTTTAATTAAAAAAAAAAAAAAATCTATTGCTTCGTATTCTTTTACAACTGGGCTATGTTTAATCTATGAAAAAATAACATTATCTGCAATGGTATATTTGATTAATTTTTACGAAACAGCTAAATTCAATTTTTTCGTATTTTCTTAATTTATGAAATTATTACAGCGATTAAAAACAAAAATAAGTACAAGCATGTTCGACAAATTTAACGAGAAACGTTACGTTACTTTTTTAAATTCACTCAGCGATCAAAAAATTAGCACTGTATGCAAGGGCGTCGCCAGCCGATGGGTCAGGGGGGAGGGGCAAGATGATAGAAAAAGGATATGAGTTATAGAAAAAAATAAAATTTATAAGTTGTAAAGGCTTAATATTTTATTAAACAAAAATAAAATCTTAATTAAAACATAATTTTCGTGGGTTTCTGGCAAATTATTCATGATTACGCGTCTATGAATACTCATTATGGCCAGTTGATTAAAAAGTTTCAAGGCTCCAGAGGGAATGAAGTGTTATTTTTTAATTTCTAAGTAAATTTAAAGAAGCAAGTTTACAAATTACAAGTTAAATATGAAAGATATCAGATTTAAGTTAAGTTACACAATACGAGTCAAGGTGGAAAGATGATAAGGAGCACTTGAACAAAAAAATTATACGCCGAACAAAGAAAGAAGTAATTTGTTGAGATGTTTAGACGTTCACGGTCATACACAATGAAAATAATTGTGTATATCCGTTTCATTCTCGATAGAATGTTTACATCGGTTACAAGAACTGTATAATCACCAAGTACTTTCTGATTCGTTCCTTTCATTTACAATATATTTAACCATTACGACACCGATACTATTATTTGTTGCGCCATCTGTTCAAAGCTCTAGTAATGCCGGAAAGTATATTAACAAATAACAAATGCGCTTACATTTTTGCTACCAATTTATAATCGTTTTTTTTTTGTCAGACTAAAATTTTACACATATTTTTAATATTTATTTTTAATTTTTCTAATGAAACAGATTATTACATTTTTCACGTTTCTATTTATTTAAATTGATTAAAAATATGCAATGTAGTATTTTTAGAACAAATTCAAAAAGCGAGCATTAAACATTCATTCTTTTCTTTTTTTTCCGCGTCAGCTGTTTTGACCCAGCAGCAGAAACAACTACCTAGAAGATTAAATCGTTATACGATTAGAAATGCGGATCACGAAGTAAACTAACAAGAGAATAGCGGCTGGAGTTGAGAAAGAATAAATAAAGGAAGCGTTGAAAAGAGTAGGAAGGTCAAACGTCAGGAGTTGAGAGTTAAAAAAAGAACATTTGATGCAAAGAGCAGAGCATTTAAAAAGGACGGAGGATCAGTAACGTAAAGAGGACAATAGGGGGGAGGTGAAAGAGAAAATCGAAAACGATAAGAGGAGAGAAGAAAATGATTTAGTCTTAATCTAATTAAAGAAATAAAAACAAAACGACGAGAAGCGAAGAAAACTTGGAACCAAGGCTGAGAATTGGCAATGTGCTGTAGAAGGAGGCAATAAGAGTTGGAGAAGAGAGAAAGGTAGATATCCAACCAAAGTCTGGAATAGTTAGGATAGAAAAAAGATGTCTCAGGTAGAAAAATTGTCGAGGAGTAGACTATCATTCATAGTGCTAATGTTTTCATTTTTTTGAGTCGGAAAGAAATACCCATTCAGCTAACTGAAAACATTTTAGTATATTTAAAAACATCTTGAAACTTTTTGTCTCACTAGTGGAAAAATAAAAGAAAGAGAAAATTCCACTTGGCAAAGAATAGAAACAAAATAATTTAAAAGAAAGGATAATAAAAAAAAATAAAAAAACATATACTTTTATCTTATTAAAAATAATTGTATTAGTAAAGCCTGATTACCTGAACAAAGCGATACGTATGTATAAGAGGGTGAAAATATATTATTAGGTAACGAAGACACGTTAACGGTTGCCGATACGTTAGCAATTAAATATTAAATGGTAAAATTTTCTGTAAAAAGAACTAAAATATTAATCGAAATATACAAAACACGAGGCAACAACGAGAAAACGGAATCCCAATCAAAATGTGCAATACGCAGACGGTAGATAGCCGTAACAAAAGAGTATGTTAGATTGAAGGACAATGAGGGCGAAATGGTTAATTTTAGCCATCTCCTCTTACATATATCTACGAAATCAGAGAAAATAATTCTTAGGTCATCAGGTTTTTATTTGTTTTTTCTTTTTTAATCTGTATTATATCTAATTTAATATTAAAACATTTTATAAACTAAATAATAGCAAGACTGAAAATCACGTGGAAAGAATCTTAGATGCAGTTGTAAGGTGTAAACTACATTGTAAATATTATAAATATGTATAAAATATCAGATAACGTGATCATGACCGAGATCCTGTTTGCCGGTTGGAGATGAATACGCTACCGTGCGATTTGCTGGTGTAATACACATCCGTGTGTGAAAATGATGGTGATTAGTTGCGGAGAAAACAAAGGAAGAAAGATTCGAAGAGACACGGCCAAAAAAAATTGTAAAAATCGGTCAGTACCTCTTTCATAACGTCCTCGCGAGCTAATAGCTCCGAGAAAAAATTAACATTTTCAGTGGAAAATAGTAAAATCACTGACCAGATCCGTGAAATCATTAAATGAGTACGCGATAATAAATAGGGCAAAAAATTAAAATAAATTTTGCAGTCAAGTCGAACCAAAACCGCTTTCACAAAAATACCGTCCGAATGCAGAATGCAGACTTGGAAACCTTCAACACTGCGCTCTTGTGCTATCCACAGCAAACAATGTTACGTATCAATTTAGGTTATTTTTAATTAATCGTTGTCGTTTGTATCCGTCTGTGTATATTTATTAATTATGTGTTTTTAGCAGTCGGTCGTTCAAGAAAGACACGTATAGTAGTCATTAGTAAAATTATAAATAAGTAAAGAAGTCCCATACCCTTGACGGGGCGTCGGGGATTATAGAGTTAAGGTTCACAGTGTACTAAGCCTAATGGAACTGATGAGAATACTGGGGCCAGTTCCTTTCTCTCAGTCGCCTTTACTTTCCCAGATTTCTTTGGTACCCAATTATTTCAGTCTGGGTAAATCTGGGAGCGACTTGGATCCGGAACGAAACAACTCCCGAAAACCTATGATACCTCTGATTTGCCAGCCAAGCACCTTAGCCATTAGGCTACCTCGCTACCAATAAAATTATACATTTTAAAAAACCACGAGTATAAAAACCTTTTAAATTCCTAATTAATTAATAATATTAAATTAAATAAATAATTTAATCACTTCAAATCCACGAGTTCAAAAGATCTCGTGGTTGGAATTCCTGGTGAGGACTTCATACAACGAATATGCTGTTACACAATATATGTATTTTTTCGATATTACATAAAATAATACTCAAGATTTATATTCAATAAACCATTCATTCATTCATTCTAGATACAAAATAGTTTAAAACATCTTTAGAAGTTAACCTTTTCCAATATATCATTTTCAATTGCCATTATCGCCAATGAATTTAAACGGTTCTGAGACATTGACGAACGAAGACAGTTGTTGATTAGTTTTAATTTCGAAAAGTTACTTTCACCCGTAGCGTTTGTAATCATCAGACTTCTATATATCTGCAATACTACCATTACATTCGGGAAAGTTGGTTGTGCTACATTACCAAAAATCAGTTTATACGATTCCTCGGCAGGTACTATTTTATCTTTTCCGGTATCCCCTAATTGTGTAAGATGAAGTACTTGAACTGCGCCATCTCGTCTATAAACTCGGGCTCAATGTTCTCGGAATAATGTTTCCTGAACTTTATACAAGCCTCTCTAATTTCATCGTTGGACATAGTCAAGAAATCTGTTAGAAATCCAAACAGAGAATTAATTTCCCGCTAAACTTCTAGTCACCGCGACAATTCTGTACACAACATGTCTCTAGCACAGGCAAATAAGTTTCAATTTTTAACTTCTCTTTTGCTCTGTGCACAACGTCTTCTGCAAATCCGTCATCGTGATGCCTTTTCCTTCTTCGCACACGTTGATTTTCATCACTGTATTGGGTATCAGTTTTTTCATTTTCCTTCATCTCGTAATCGTCAAATATGCCTGTTTTGTTTATCTTGCCACTTTTTACGTTTTTCCGAACCACTCTGGTATTTTTTCTTTACGGATACCTCGGACATTTTATTACTGAAAGAAAAGGTAAGCAACTGTGTAATTAGAGTGGGGACCTGAAAGGTGATGTTCTATCGTGGGAACACATGTATGTTTCACCATGTAAATAGAAAAATATCGTAAGCAATACCTAATCATTAAAATTACAGTATTTGCTTTTGTTTCTGTGTACAAAAATACTTTTGATTTCACTTAATGGCAATCTTATAATTCCTAGTCGCCATAGTACGTTCAAAAAAAATAGGAAACTTTTATCACATCATAAAGAAAAGATTAGAACGCAAGCATCTAAAACATAGAGATATAGTTTTCACTCCTAATACTTGAAAACATTCCCTTTTAATGGTTTTTGCAAAAGTATTCGAATTAAATCGTCTCAAAACTAGTAAATGCAGTTTAGTAAAGCTAAACCGCTGTGGTTCTTTTCTAACACATAAGCTTGAGCGATAGAGGTGCAATTTGCATAGAATTAGGTTAATGTTTCTAAAATGGCGTCGAATGGGAGGCAACGTCACATCACAGAAGTCATATTTGACAATGTTGCAAATTGTTTTTTATTGTTCATTTTTGTACATAATCTCCACTTTTCGGCCACTCACACAACGAAACCAGTTCGCTACCCTGGTGTAGCGGACAGAGCTGCTGTGCATTTTATTTTTTTCTAACTCAGACAGCGTCATCAAAGAGAATGATAAATGCTGAATCCGTCTCATTATCCTATAATAATTTGAAATGCGTTCCGAAATGTACTAAAATATGAAAATGTAATATAAAAAAGCAAGACAATAATATTGTTATTGAGAGTTTTCTACATACAAATTTTCAAATTTAATTTTCACTCCGGCCCTGTCCATCGTAAATTAATATTTTAAATTAAAATTACGGTTATTATGTTGTTAAACGTTTGAACTCCACTATTACGTGACGTTACATAACGATTTCGCCATTTAGGTAGCCTGCGTTAAAGAACTCTGTTGCAAAAATAGACCCAACCCTATAGCAGACAACTTACATAATAATAAATATTTCAAAAATATTAAGCACAGTAAAATATATATTGTAGCCCGCTCATTTACTTACATAAATCTTACCATATATAAATTAACCGATATATTAGAATCGGAATTTAAAATATACTTAATAAATTAATGAACAACGCCAATATAAACAACAATAATAACGAATATAATTGGGTATTTATTAAATGATATATAAGGCCGCGTCCAATTTGAAGTAGTGACGCGTGCGTGCAAGTAATAGCACCCACGGATTGGTTTAATTTTCAAATATGTTTGATTTGCTTCAATCACACGCCGATTTAAAATAACATGTTTACAAAATTGGTTGAATGATTATATGTGGTTTTATGTATTTTTAACTATAATAATGGAGCAATTAATTACAGAATTAACCATAATATTCCTATTCGTGATAATCTATTATAATTTTACTGAGTGCTGTTAAAGAGAATTTGGAATTTCTTTCTTTTTGCGTTCTTTCAGATGCCGAGCGACATACAAATAATTAGAGAAATACTTCGCTGTATCATTAATCACACTACGTTAAACATTATCAAGTAATAAATTACTTACCATGTTTTCAGCTTAACGCGCGCTAAGCACTGGTTTTGTACTGGCACAACAATCTACTAGTGGTTAGATGCTAATGATAGCGATGACGAGATATTTTAGTCGGTTCTTACATTGCTTTCCAGCGTTTTCGCTTAGACTCAATTTTTTAAACGGTTTTTATTCAAATATCGGATTGATATTTTTCTCTCGATCGTCGAAAATACTCCGACCGTATTTCGCAATCGCTTATCACTCTGGTTATGACTACCGTCGATGCCTTTTTAACAAGTGGTTTTCTAATGTGGCATGCGCGCGCATTTGCAACAATCGAAAGAAAAGTTGTCAACTATTGGAGCTTGATTCAAGTCCGCGGTTGATTTGATTATGTTCAATTACGATTCTCTGAACCATTCAAATATCTTGGATCGCCTAATGTTAGTAATGAACAATGACGAGATATTTGAATCAGTTCTCTCGATTGTTTTTGATTGTTTTCGCTTGGACTTGATTCTCTCGATGGTTTTTATTAGAATAATCGGACTCGTATTTTTCTCTCAATGATCATAAACACTTCGAGATGTTTATCTTACAACTACTCACTTCACGACTAGCATCGATCGTTGTTAATCGATTTCATCAACCAGAAAGGATATGAGGTAAACGAAATCGCTTTAAAATCTGTATTACAATTAGAATCAAGAGTAATTCCACAATAGATAGTCTCAACAATGACGCTGTCGGATGGTCAGTTTTAAAAGCTATTTGTGTTTTCATTGTTATTTATTGAATACTTAATATTTCGTTTTTGTAAATTTTATTTTTGTTTATTAACATATTTTTGGATTGATACAGTAACATATTTTACACGCTGAATATATTTTATGAGTTTTGATATGCTATTAATTCGAAAAGGGTAAATTGCTGTTTTCTGTGTAAGTTCATTTCCATATTGGTATAGACATTTATGTACTCTTAATTTGTTTATGTGATTCAATTATTATAGAAACGTGTTTATATGTTTTTCGTATTGCTATGTGAATTGTTTATGTTTTCTTGCTGTATGTTTGTAGTAATTTGAATATGTACATTTTGTGTATACTTAATCAAGGCCTATTTTAATTATTTAATATACACATATATAGTGGTGTATCTACGGGGGGTGGGGGGTGAGAACATCTCCTCCAAATGTTAAATTAATACACCGAATTTAATGACTGGGAAATTGTGATAAAAAAAATATTGGTTTAAGAAAAACGATCTACTTAATAAATTATAGGATTTTAAAAACTTTTAAACTGTTAAATTCTGTTACATATAGAGTGGGCCAGAAGAACATCCCGAATTTCAAATGCTCGTCAAAATCATACACTGTTAGTTAGCGTGGCGATTGTAACGTCATCTGACGGTAAATAATATGCCGTTTAACATAAATATAGTTGGTTAGTAGTCATGATGTCGTGGACGCGTAAACAACGCTCTTTCGTTGTCGAGTACTTTGTAAAAAACGGTGAAAGTGTAATCGCGGTACAACGCGCGTTTAAAAAACAATTTGATTTAAAACGTCATGACAATCCCCCCGACCGTAAAAGTATCCTCAAATGGGTAAAAAACTTCCGAGAATACGGTAGTGTGGTGGCGGTCAACCATCAAGGTCGCCGTCGATCGTCTAGAACTCCGACAAACATCGAAAAAGTGCGCGTAGCATTGTCGCGAATTCCGCGCAGATGCGTTCGTCGCCAGGCTTCCGCCTTGAAAATTCCCCGTACTTCACTCAGAAGAAGAATTCGAAACGACCTCAATATGCACCCATACAAGATACAACTAACCCAACAATTGATACCAACAGATAAGCCAAGAAGGTTAGAATTTTGTAATAAATTTTTGGATATGCTGGAGGAAGAAGACGTCGATTTGGATTATGTTTTTTTTTAGCGACGAGGCGCATTTCGATTTAAATGGTAACGTTAATAAACAAAACATGCGGTATTATGCTACTGAGAACCCTCGAATCGTTCACCCGGTACCCTTGCACTCCCCTCGTATCACGGTATGGTGCGCAGTCAGTGCGAAAGCGATAATCGGTCCCTACTTCTTCGAGGAGGAGGACGGAGCGAATGTTACTGTGAACGGCGACCGCTACATCCAAATGTTAAACGAGTTTTTTCTACCGGAGCTCAGACGGAAGAGGATTGCATTATCTAAAACGTGGTTTCAACAAGACGGGGCCACACCACATATTCGTAACGATGTTTTGCGGTTATTAAGAGAGAAGTTTCAGGACCGCTTGATTTCGCGAAACTGTGAGCTGTTTTGGCCGCCGCGCAGTCCGGATTTAACACCGACAGATTTTTACCTATGGGGCTACTTGAAAAGCAAGGTGTACGAGGGTAAACCAGCAACAACCGACGAGATGAAATTGGCCATTCAGAAGGAAATTGCGGCGATTAAAAAACCAACTCTTAAAAAAGTAATGCATAATTTTGAGGAAAGATTGCAACAATGTAAAAATCAAAATGGTGACTATTCATACGAAGTATTGTTCAAAACTAATAGTGTACAATAAATGGCGTTCTTTTTGAAGTATTTTAACGTTTGTTTTGTTTCCGTAAGTATATTAGTCTTTATTTGACGAGCATTTAAAATTCGGGATGTTCTTTTGGCACACCCTGTACGTTATATTTTTATTATTATACGAACATAAATGCGTTCAATTTACACGAAATATATAACGTCAATTATAAAACTTAGGTGAAAAAATAACTGAATCGGGATAAAAATAAAGTACATTTAACATTAAAAAAAAATCAGTTCTGTTTTTTTTTTTAGTAGATAAATGAGTCAATACGTCGTTGGTTAATTGGTGCTGTCCTCTAGTGTCAGCGTAGAGAAATAATTATTGAATAGATGTACTAACCGATAGCGTCATCTACCCAATTCCGTTGAATTTATTTTGTCAATTGACAATAATGTAAGAGTAAAATGAAAGACGCATACAGAATGATAAAAAACATTTTGCGTTTTTTTTTTTTTTTTTTGTAAGTACATTTAAGGACATAAATAAGGTTCTACTGACAATACTAATCATATATAATTGATTATTAATATTAGTCGTACATATGTAATGATAGAAAAATAAAATTTCTAACGCATAAGCTTTGTTTCCATTAGTGGCGGCTAGTGACAAGTAAATCTGGGGGGCTCTAACATAAAATTACAA
The DNA here is from genome assembly GCA_039619475.1 of Icerya purchasi. Classification (NCBI taxonomy): domain Eukaryota; kingdom Metazoa; phylum Arthropoda; class Insecta; order Hemiptera; family Monophlebidae; genus Icerya; species Icerya purchasi. Next base: position 396,078,311 of record CM077116.1, read on the forward strand.
TAATTTAAAAAGTGTAATGACATAAACTTACCTTGCTTTTTTGTTCACATTTTAAACTAAATAAAACTGGTTTAATACATTCAAGTTCTGATTTAATTTAAAAAAAGATGTAAATGCATTTTGTATTTAGAAATTTATTAAATAACATTTTCTAATCTTTTCCTTATATAATGTACAATTCTTTGCGTTGAGTAAGTTTCACTGTTGACGTGTCCAAAAAAAAAAAAAAAAAAAAAAAATTTATGGAGTAAGGTAAGCCAAAATATAAAATCCAGGTCTTCTAAGGTTCTTCATAAACTATACGCTTCCTTGCATGTAATATTTTTATTACATTTTTCTTCTAGTTCTTCGAAATATTCTATTAATTTTTCTCGATTTTCGAAAACAATATTCACTGTACGCCTATTATAGTTCCAACGTGTATTCTAGGTAATTTCCGATTTACAATTTCTCACAGTACATCACATCTACGAGTAGAATTTGAAAAAAAAGTTTGGTATAGCGGACAAAATTTTGAAAAAAAGATTTTAATTTTAGAATCCTGGCTTGTTGCTTTTTGCATAATTAAATTCAACTGGTGCGCATAACAATCAATAAAATGACAGTATTTATATTTTTGTTTTATCTTCGCCTATACGCCATTTGTAGAATCGCTCATTATGCTCCATCGTAAGTTCGAGCAATAAGCTTAAAAGGTTAGTCTCTCCAATATAAATTATATCTAATTCAGTTTCTAAAATGTTGAACGTTTGAAAAATCACCGTGTAAAGCAAGTGTCGATAAAAAGCAGTGCTTCTTGCATTCAAAAGTAACAAAATCCAGATCACAAAATGTATTATTTCAAGAAGAGAAGCAAGGATAAAAATAGAACAAAAAAAAACAGCAAATTAAAACAGTGTGCTTCAGAGAATAAACGAACGACGCGACGCGCGACGCGGATCTATTGTTAAAACCGGCTATAATCACGTATAAAATTGACGAGGACTCATTTCTCGAGAACCCTCAGACGCCCTTAAATTACGCTCGGGAAACTTCGACTTTATTCGTTTTTCGCGTGTATTTTATATGCGGTTGGGAGGCTGAAATATTCTGAGCCCACGTACTATATTATTGGTTGCTAATATTATGTGACCAAAAAATTAGCTGTTAACAACCTTGACGGTATACTACACTACGAGTAGATCATATAGTTCCAGCGCAGTAAGCATGAACCCGACAACTGTTAGCAGATGTTTCAGCTGTTCGTTTAACAAATCGCGCAAAATGATGCGGATTTTGCAATTATTTTTAAAATGCACTCTTGCAAAAAAAATTATTTTGAAATAAAAAATTCGTAACACTGATTTGTTTTTTCTTGAAGTAATTAAATATTATGTATTTTTTGAAAAACTCACACAGGGAGGCTCGCGCCCTTGAGCCTCCTAGGAAGAGCCGCCATATTTAATTTCTTCAATTTTTTTATGCAATATCTTCGTCCGCTAAAATATGTTGAACATTTCCTGATTTCATGCCCATTTCCAGTATTAGATGATTTTTTATTTATTAATAATTATCTCCAAATTTTTACAGCATTTATTATTATTATTATTTTTTCGATTGCTATTTATTTATTAATTGCGGAAGTATGCTATCGAATGGATATTGGCTTTGGTATAAAGTAAAGTGATTCCAAAAGAAGTATTGGTGGATTTTTCAAACGTACCTCTAAAGCTAATGTTTTTAATAATTTTCATTTTCACAATGAATATCACTTAATAAACCGTGAAACATGTTTATCTTTTAACTTTTGTGGCTTACGGATACCTCCGTTTCCTTGTTCAATTTCTGGTTACCTGTTGAATCAATCATTATAAGTTTAAAAATCTTAAATTCAGCCAAAGAAAAAAAAAAAGAGGTTAAAATACTAAATTCAGATCAATAATAATTAAGTTAAAAGTTTAAAAATCAGAAACTTTTTTTTTTTTAAATCCGTCAATTTTTGAAACTTTAAGTGAAGGAGTGAACGCATGTTTAACAAAAATTTTAAATTACAGAAACAATTTTAAAAACTCCACGTTAATTTAGGCCGAATTCTTTTTGGTTTTTTTTTTCCAGAACAAAAGAAAGTAAAAGCATTTATATTAGTCATGAGTTGGGAATATACATTATCCAGGATAGTAAAATTGAAAATTTTAAATTGACTTTTAGTTTATGAAATAATAAATGTATAATATATGTGATATAATTTGTATGAAATAATGTAAATATGTACACGAATAAGAACAATACGTCTTTATTTATTTATTTACAAAAATACTATAACGCGGTGATGTTTGCATGCAAATCGGAGCATTTTTCGTCGCGGGTGCATCTATACTTGTAAAAATATGAAAAGATCTTTAAAAAAAAAAAAGTATGTATCATACGACTAATAACATATATACTTAGATTTTGAAATATATTAAAATAATCGCGGTATTGGGAGCGGAGCGGTGCGTGTGTGCGCGGGATATCGCGGCGGAGATCAGAGTATGCGCGGGATCGGCGTGTGCGCTTTCGCGGCGGTGACCGGAGCGTGCGCGGGATTGAAATATACGTGTGTGATGTATAAGCGGGGGTGTTGGGTTAGATTTACGCTTTAAATAATATATTGGGGTTACATTTTGAAATTGTCTTACTTAGGCCCGGGAATTTTGAAAAAATCGCGGTAAAGCTTCGAACATTAATTAATAATCGGTTCGGTTTATCGGAAATGAGCGGGGCGCGTACGGGGGGATTTTTTTGAGAAATTTTCGGAACTTGGGGGAACTTTCAACACGTGGACACTAATTGAGGTTACTTGCGCCCTCGAATAACACTTTGGATAGTTTATTAATCTCTGGACACTGTTTGGACGTTCTGATTAGCGGATATGCACGGGAACCGTGCGGGGGAAACTCGGAGGAATCGGTGGAAACTTGGGTGAATTTTGACCACCTGGACATGAATTGGGGTACTTTTCGTATTCGGATTACCGTTCTGCGGTTACTTTTCGCCTCCGTGACAAGAATTGGGGTTCGGATTAGGGGAACTGCCAGCTGCCTGATTTTTAGACTACTTCAGTGGCGTTTTGTTTCATATAAAATCCCGATCCTTTTTTTTTTTTTGTGGCAGCTCGAGTCTGCAATTTTTCGAATCAGGCCTTTTCTTATTCCAAGTTTCCTTACTTTTCCCTTGACTTTACCAGCATTTGGCAGACTATTATTAATCTCATTTCTCTTCTTCTCCAGGCCAGTTCTATCGCACATTTTACAATCCAAGCCGAATGTTTGCACTTGCTTGATACATCTTTTCCTTCTCATCTAACATTCATTACTGACGGTTCTAAATATGTGAATGGGGTGGGCGGCGCGTTTACCTCCCTCTCGCTGTATCACTCTGAATCCTTCAAGCTGCCTTCCTTCTGTTCTATCTTCACAGCAGAGTCTATCTTCATTTTCTGCGCAATCTCCTTCATTCCATCCATAAGAAGGATCAGTAAATGTCTCATTGTCTGCCATTCCAAAAGTTTTCTTCGAGGTTATTTCTTTTTCTCCTTCTCATTCCTCCGATTCTATTATTATCTCAATTCGTCTTTCATATCCAATCTACTCTCATTCGCCTCTATTACTATTGACCTTTTGTGGGTTCCTAGTCATTCTGGCATCGACGGCAACGAGTTAGCGGATTTTTTAACCCGTTCGGCCGCCTGCGATAGTCCTTTACTCTATAATTTTCCTGCCTTGGGCATCCTCCTTCTTTCCTCAGTAAATCATCTCCGACTATGGTCGGATATTTATCCTTTTTTATTTTCCAATCCCGTTCCTCATTATCTTCAAATTCAGTCCGTTCCCTGTTCTCAGCCGTAGTTTCAATCCTCTTCTAATCAACGCTCCGCGATCGTTTTCTTAATCAGACTGCGTTTTAATCACTCCATTTTACCCTCTTCACGTTTTCGTTTTTCCCTGTGTTCCTCTCCGGATTGTCCCCCTCCATCATCTCTACTCCCATATGTGATGCAAACCACATCTTCTTTGAATGCTCCGCCCTTCATTCTGAACGCTCTTTTATACTCCAAAATCTTAGCATTGGGTCTTCCTGCTCCTTATAATTTTTCCCTTGTCCTTTCCTTCCCATCTCCAGATATAATTCCTGTACTTCAATCTTTCCTAAGCTCTATTTCTAATTGTCCCTCTATTTAAGACTTTCTATAATTTCTACAGTTGTTGGGTCAGAGCCTTTAGCGCGTCCAAAAGAAAGTATATAAAATAATATTATTATTATTTTATATTAAAAAAAAAAAAAAAAGAAAAAAAAGTAAGGCATTGGTTAAAGAGTTTACTAGTTAGCAACAATAAATTGAATTTTTATATTAAAGAAGGAAAAAAGTCCAAAAAGTTCACTGATTTTGAAGATTTTGAAAACAAAATAATTTGTTTCGTATTAGGGGAGGAGTCACAGTATTTAGTTTACTGTTTAAACTAATTTTTAAGTTTGTGATATCAAGCTTTATACTGATGAGTTTGTAAATTAACCAGTTCATTGAATAAATTTTAACCACATATTAATTAAATCATTTCTAGATAAACTTAACATTACTAGCATCGTTTTTATAAAAATATATGAATGGTAAATATGACTTTATTCATAATTTCGTTTAGTTTAACTTATTGTGTAGGGTTGAAACATTTATCAAAATAAATTAAAATTTTTAAATGCCAGAGGTGAATAAGAATGATAAATTTTCCCTGGAGAGCTATCGAGTTGATATTTGGCTGGTAAGTAGGTGTACCACCAAGGAACATTCGTGACAGAAGTTTCAGATCCCTCATCCCCTTAGCTTTTTGAGAAACTTACTTTTTGCTGAATACAGTTAATTTTTCTCAAGCGCAAGTTAACCGATTTTTTTTGAATTTTTCATATGTTGTAGACACGTGGGAGGGGCATTTTAGAAAAAAAGTTAACAATCCTCTCCCTTCATATTTGACCCTCCCTAACATTGTTCATGTTTTTTACCAATGAAAATACACGAGAAAAAATATGAAACTGGAAATTTCAGATGTATTTCGGTCGAAAAAAAAATTTCGGATGGGCCATGGTCAAAACTGGCAAAAACGTAGGGTAAGTTAAAATTTTATTGAAAATGAAGCTGTTTATTATACAATATTTATATTTCACATACATGCTTCCTATTTCAATACAAGACCGTGGTCAAGAAGCACCGACTCCCTTGAGCTCTCTTATGGACTCTTACCGCACCCTAACCTCCTTAAATTGAGTCGAAACGAGGTAATACAAATGTACACAATATTGAGGCAAATTCTCAAGTAAGAATGCAACAAGTCTAATGTATGGAAAGGAATTTATTTATTTCAATAGCCAGTAAAAATAAAATCGAAAACATCAATTATCTTCACTTCGATCAGCACCTCAGTCTCGTCGGTGTTGAATGCCCGGTTAAGAATTTCAGCCAGTCTTACAATTTTGCATCGGTAACGGCCATATGTTAAATAATTAATTATGGCTAATGCAGGTCGCTACATCTCCATCCGACGAGATGAATTTGAAAATACTTTGTCTTTCTTAAAAATTTATTAGAGATACAACATTTTGCCTCTTTTCCGTCTGCAACTCATGACTGAAAATAAAAATTACACAAGCAAGGAAAAAACCTGGAATTCCAGATTTTCGGTATGAACAAGAAATAAACTTTTTTTTTTCTCTCTGCAGCTTTCTTTATTTAATAAAATCTACCCGGATGAGAATAAAACAATAGAAAGAACATGCGATCAAATTTGTTCACAACTCAAAGGACTCTTCTCGGAGAAGTACCATACAGGCAAGATATTTTGTTATCGGCCGCGGAACAACAATAACGAAAAAGAGGAGCTTCTAGCAGCGATGAACATAATGGAAATAGGGTTAATAATAATAATGTCAACATTACTCAGAATACACTTTTAAATAATAACATTGTCACTAAGAGTAGCGATCTCGTTAATGAAATTTTCGAATCTAACAACAATATCGCCAATAATAATAATATTTCAACAAACGTCATCAATAAGAATGGAGATAATCCCAATATTAGCGAAAGCAATAGGAGTCCTAATCCTGAGACTTATCCTCAGAACCACCCGGGTCCTTATTCAGTTATAGTCGAGCACACCTCGGCTGACGCTAATATAGGTAATTACCACCCCCTGGCTTTGGCCAAACTTCTTAGTTCCGTTTCTTCTTCTTTTACAGATATTACTCCGCGAGGGAAAAATCGCGTTGCTGTCGTTTTCTCTTCTTCTTCCGCAGCCAACTCTTTTCTTCAAAATCTTAATTTTCTTACTAAGCATAATCTTAAAGCATTTATCCCTGTTACCTCATTATATAGGTTAGGCGTGATCTCAGGTATTCATCCTTCCTTCTCTGAAAATGACATTTTAGAGGGCCTAGATTCACCTGATGTCCCAGTAATCTCAGTCAGAAGAATCCTGCGCACTGCCGAAGGCAAGAAGGTTCCAACGAATTCGGTTGAACTTAAGTTCTCCAAAACCGTCCTTCCTAACTTCATTTCCATCTTTAAACTTCGTTTTCCTGTCTCTCCGAGTGTTAAACCTCCAATGCAGTGTGCTAAGTGTTTCCTGTTCGGACATATTGCTAGACACTGCCGGAGTTCTTCAGTTGTTTGTTCCCATTGTTCCCAAAAACATTCCGTCTCAGAATGTATTGATCTTCATAACCCCCCCTTATGCCGAAACTGCAAGGGCGCACATTGTTCCAACGACCGTAGTTGTCCGGAATGGACTAAACAAAGGGACATCAAAAAAATAATGTCCTTTGAAAACGTTTCCTTTCAGGAGGCTTCAGTCATTAGAAGCAATTCTTATTCTACACAAGCTTTCTCATATGCCAACCGAGCCGCTATCCATCCTTCTAAAGCTAGTGTTCCTCTCAATATTTCTATCCCTAATCCACAACTTCCCCTCAAGTCCCCCACTTTTCGTAAACAGAGCAAATCGAAAGCGCCTCATAAATCTATTCCTCAATTTCCTCCTCTCCCTTCCAATCAAATTCCGTACCCGTCCAGGGGCTGGGCTCTCACTCAACATAACTCAAGCGACAATTCCTCCTACGCTGACTTAAATATATCCTTACCTTCCTCATCCTCGGACGGGATACCGACCAATGCGTCGGGTTCATCCCCATCCGCCATCAGTAACCTATCCGCAGCAATTTTAGAACTGCTTTCTTCCCACAATATAGCTTCCTCTCCTAACTTTGTCACATCTCTTTCTGCATTTCTCTCTAGTAACTTACATTTCTGCTAATTCTTATTTTACTTTCTTCCTTGTTGTATCCCTCTGGATTATTGTTATGTTTTGTTATCGAGCAACCCACAGTATTATAGGTATTTCTTCCGCGCTGTTTCTCCGCTATGGCACTTTGGTCGGGAGAACCGCTGTGGGATGGCCTAACCCCATCTTCGCACAGTGGAGCCTCTCGAGGATAGCTATTGTAAAGCTAATCGCATTCGATTATGCTTATAGGACAAGTTACCAGAAATATAGGCTCATCAAGAATAGCACTCGTTTGGAGAATTTCTCCATGGTAGCTATTAATCGCATTTATGACGATTTGCCTTTCTGGGCGGCGATTCTATTAACCAACCGCGTATGCGTTCCGCTACGTCTTCGACTGGCAACCGAAAATAAGGATCGTTATGCCGTACTGTGGATTGTCTTGTGGTGCAAACTGACAGTAACTTCCAAGATAGAGGTTAAGGCCTCTAACCTTTGGTATGTCTCTCCTGAATATACTCTTTGCTGGATTGCTGCGGATTCATTTTTCCATTATCTGTATTGTTTCTGCCCTAGTCCTGTTGGCTGCATGGTTCGCCTTTACCAATTGGCTTCTGCTTCTTGCGTTGGCGTTCTGGTCCAGCCATTCGTCTCATCCTACGAATTCTTTTCATGTCTCATAAGTTGAATATTCTCCAATGGAATTGTCGGAGCCTGAGAGCCAACAAACAGGCCTTGGAAGGGATTCTTGACTCTTACTTCATCCATATTGCTCTGTTGTCCGAAACTTGGCTTACTGAGTCCATGAGTATATCCATTCGTGGATTTAAGTTAATCCGTTCTGATCGGGCGGATGGATATGGCGGCGCCGCCATATTGATAAGGAATGATATTTATTTTCACGTTCACGATCACTCCGCTTATTTTCCTTCTGACGTTCGGTCACCAAACCTGGTGCATATCTCTGTTCCTAATATTCATCCTCAACCAGTCCATATTATCTCAACATACGTCCCTCCGCATTTTGATCTCCACAATTTTCCTTTTACATTATTGTCCAATTTTCTTTCTTTTCCCTTTATTTTTGGTGGTGACTGGAACGCTCACTCTCCTCTATGGGGCTCGGTTGGCTACAACTGTAATGGTCGTGTTCTTGAAAATTTCATCTCTAACAATAGCTTCGTTATTCTTAACGATCATTCTCCGACGTTCTTTAGAGGCGCGCAGACTTGCAGTTCGGTTGACATTTCCTTCACTTCTCCCAACTTCGGTCTCAGCTGTCATTGGAGAACCTTGCAGGGTACCTTCGGTAGTGACCATGTTCCAATTATTCTTTCCTTTCACGATCTTCGTCCTCCTCCTGATCCCAGTTGTTCCAGAGTTCCTCATGCTTCCAAATGGTACCTAACCAACGTTGATTGGGATAAATTTCGGGCTGGAGTCGATTCCGCCCTCCCCAATATACATTCCCAAACAGATCCTGTTCTTCAATACAACAGGTTCATCGACTCGATTACCTCGGCGTTGTCGGCCTTTTCTCCTCCTATCCGCTTCTCTAAAAAGAACCCTAATCTTCTTGCTTCTTCCCTATGGTGGAACAACGATTGTTCGGTCGCTTTTAGAGACAGTTCTTTGAAGTTCAGAGCCTTCCGTTCCTGCTCTTCCTTCGATAATTTCATAGCTTATAGGGAGGCCAATGCTAAGGCCAGATTTATTCTCAAAAAGAGCAAAAAAGATGCGTGGAAGAAATTCTGTTCATCATTCTCTAGATCCACCTCCCTCTCTCATCTTTGGAAAATGGCGAAAGCCTTTCAGTCCCCACGGTCCGAACGTCCCTCCTATTACAACCTTCCTTCGGAGAAGCTCATCTCTTTTCTGGACTCAATTGCTCCCTTATACGTTCCATCCTTGGAGGAAATATGTCCTCCGGCGTTCCCACCTACATCCTCTATGCACGTTCTGTCCTCCGATTTTAACATCAATGAACTCCATTCTTCCTTAAAGAATTCCTCCTCCTCCTCTAGTCCGGGAGTAGACGGCATTCCTTTCCTGGTTATTAAGAGCTTATCAATCTCCGCACTGAATACCTTGCTTTCTATCTACAACTCCTTCTTGCATACCTGTACTACGCCACCAATTTGGAACTCCTTTATTGTTATTCCTATTCCAAAAAAGAATGCTAATTCTTTCCGTCCTATTTCCTTGGCTTCGTGTTTTAGAAAATTGTTTGAACAAATGATTAATAAACGCCTAGTCTGGTGGCTGGAATTCAACAATATTCTTCCCAGTAACATGTTCGGTTTCCGTACGGGACTGGGAACGGCGGACTGTTTATCGTTGTTTTTATCTGACGTGTACAAATCCCTTATTCGCAAAGAATACACTGTCTCTGCTTTCCTTGATGTTACCTCCGCATTCGATCATGTTCACTTACCTTCTCTTCTACATAAAATGTGTTCCATTAATGTTCCTTTACAGGTCGCTTCCTTAATTCTCAAGCTTTTCTACAATAGATCAATTCAGCTCTCCACTCCCTTCTTCTCGGAGTCTAGAGTGGTCTTTCGGGGTCTTCCGCAAGGATCATGTCTTAGCCCTACTCTCTTTAACATCTATTTCCATAGCCTAGCTACTCTTCGGATATCATCTACTTCCTTATTCTTTGCCGATGATATACTCATCTACTCTTCCTCAGTTAATCTTTCTTCCGCCGTCATGGAGCTTAACAACTCTCTTTTCTCTCTGGATAATGTGTTATCCGATCTTCACCTTTTTACTTCTCCTGAGAAATCAGCAGCTATGGTTTTCACTTATCGTCCTTATAGTCGTTCCTCAGTAAATCTATCCGTGTGCCATCTTCCTATTCCTTTAGTTAGTTCTGTCTCCTACCTTGGCATTGTTCTTAGCAGTAACTTGTCCTTTCATCATCACATAAATTATCTCTATACGTCGGCTCTCAAGAGGATTAATTGGTTGAAGGCTCTCTCCTCCCGTAATTGGGGTGGGGATCCTTATATCCTTCTGATGCTATACAGGGCCACTATCCTTTCTAAATTCGATTATTGCTCGTTCCTTTACGCCAGTGCTCCTAAATATCTTCTCCTTAAACTTGATAAAATCCATAATATGTGTCTTCGTCTTTGTATCGGTGCCTTGAACTCCTCTCCTATTGCAGCCATTTTGGCAGAAACTGGTTCCTGTCCTTTATTCATCCGAAGACTTTATCTAGGTGAACGATTTCTGATTAAACGTCTTCATATTTCCAATTCCTACTTACTTAATTCCTACTGGTTTATATTCAACAACTGGCGTTTCTCTCCTCGTAAAACCCCAATCCTTTCCTTGATTTCTTCACGACTCAGGGCCTTCTCTCCTTTTGTTCTATCCTACAACAAATGCCCTTATTTTACCTATAATTTCCTAGATTTTATTTACTCACCCAGTTTACTTTTTCTTCCTTCGTATGTCAAGTCTCTTCCCTCTCCCGCTGCTCATAACGAATTTAACTATGTTTTATCCTCGCTCTTTCCTTCGTATACCTTAATTTTTACAGATGGCTCAAAGTCAGCTTTGGGGGTTGGAGCGGCTTTTACTTTGCCGGATTTCGGCTATTCTGAGTCGTTCAAACTCCCCTCGTTCTCCTCCATATTCCTAGCCGAATCTATTGCGATCTTACAGGCAATCCTTTTTATAGCCTCCTCTAACAACATATCCAAGGTTCTCTTATCTTCTGATTCAAAAGGCGTTTTACAAGCCATTGCTACTCCCTTTCCTAAACCATCCGCTGATCCTATCGTGCTTCACATACGTTCCTTAATTTCACATCTATTTCATTCCCGTTCTGTCCGTATTGATCTATTGTGGATTCCTAGTCATTGTGGAATTTCGGGCAACGAGTTAGTCGACTCGTTGGCACGTTCGGCTGCTTTAAACGGTCGCTTTATTAGGCATTTCCCAGCTCAAAGTCTTCTTACTCTTTCCTCGCGTTGCCATCGTGACTGTTGGTCTGATCTCTATCCTTCTTCTTTTTCCAATCCTGCTTCCTTTTACTTATCCATACAACCCACTCCTCCTCTTTTTCCGTGGTTTGTTGATTTCCCCAACATGAGGCGGTCAACTATTTCATCCATAATTAGACTTCGGTTAAACCACAGCTTGCTTCCTGCTTCGCTCTTTCGTTTCTCCATTACTCAGTCTCCTCTTTGTCCATTTGATCCGTTAGAAGCAAACTTCGTTTGTGATGCGAACCACATTTTCCTTGAATGTCCTTCCATTTCTTCAGAACGCGCGATACTGTATTCCGGTCTTTTGCGTCTTGGCCTCCCTACGCCCTACAGCGCTCACAGCATCCTTTCTTTTCCGTCTCCTTTGGTTATTCCTTTGTTAGCTTCTTTCGTATGTTCCATTTGTAATATTTTTCCTTTATAATTATTAATACCATCATACCGTTGAAGTGAGTAACGTCCTTAGCCGACATGCTCAAAAAAAAAAAAAAAAAAAAAAAAAAGAGGAGTGAAATCTTGGATCACGTAATCCGCGAAATAATGAGAAAAAAAGTACAATGTAAAAATGTATACTCTTTTCTCTGGATACTCGTAAATTTTCGTAATTAAGGGAATAGACAACGTTTCGAAAATTTCACCCTTTTCTTTTTTTTTATTATAAATTCCGGAACGAAGTGGGGGTGTAAATATGAAATTTAATCAAGTCCAAATTTGATCTGTGTCTGACAAGGAGAGGTCACGATCTGCGGGTCACCGATTTTGATGAAACTTTGCAGATCGATAGAAGACCATGAGTATATAAACTTTGTAAAATATTAGAGTGCAACGTTTTGATTTACGCGAGAAATTTAAATTTTTAGAAGACGAATTTAACGGATGATATACATAGCCGTTTAGACAAAAATATGCAATAAATACCAGATCATGTTTATATTTACTTTATGCCGATGGTTCGGAAGACTGATTATATTCTAAAATAAAGTATATTGAACAAAAAAATTATTAAAAAATAATAAAATAATTTAAAAAATTCAATTTTTAATTTCATATAAATTTAAACATGTCATTTATTACATTTATATACTATAAAAACACAAATTATATTGTATATGTTTTGTGGTGTAGTGGTAAAAGTGACGTCTATTTATACATACTTGGAAGTAAGGTGTCCTCCAGGTTCGAATCCCCCCCCCCTCGTGATGTTCCATAAAATTTTTGATTCTTATATTTTAAATTATTAATTGTTATTATCTAATTAGTTCAATTCTTTATACATAATATAAATATAATAAAGCGTAAGATAAATATGTTTTATACACAACGAATTCATTATATACATATGTATATAAATATAAATTAAAAAAATATACTTATCTGCATATAAAATAAGAGAGTTGATGAATGTCAGTTATAATTAAAATTCTACAAACTTAATTTTTATTTACATAATTTGGGGTGACATAGATCATAAAAAGAAATAAAACAGCAATTCCTGCAATATTTACTGCAACATATAAATGAATTATTACCACAAGTGCAAAGTTCTTTTAATTTTTCATTTGAAAAACAAATTTCATTTACATTTAAAAATATTTCACGTTTATCTGAATGTTTAGAGGGAAACCATGCACTAAAACTGTCGTTAAATAATTTAAATGTTTAAAAATTGTTATTATATGTATATAGTTATGTATAAAGAATTGAAATAATTAGATAATAACAATTAGTAATTTAAAATATGAGAATCAAAAATTTTATGGAACACCACGAGGGGGGGATTCGAACCTGGAGGACACCTTACTTCCAAGTATGTATAAATAGACGTCACTTTTACCACTACACCACAAAACATATACAATGTAATTTGTGTTTTTATAGTATATAAATGTAATAAATGACATGTTTAAATTTTTATGAAATTAAAAATTGAATTTTTTAAATTAATTTATTGTTTTTTAATAATTTTTTTGTTTAATATACTTCATTTTGGAATAATCAGTCTTTCGAATTATTTGCACAAAGTAAATAAACATAATCTGGAATTTATTGCATATTTTTGTCTAAACGGCTATATATATCATCCGTTAAATTCGGCTTCTAAAAATTTTAAATTTCTCGCGTAAATCAAAACGTTGCACTCTAATATTTTACAAAGTTTATATACTCATGGTCTTCTATCGATCTGCAAAGTTTCATCAAAATCGGTGACCCGCAGATCGTGACCTCTCCTTGTGAGAGTTTGAATATATATTCTCAATGTTTAGTAATATGTATTTCTTTAACTTCCATCACATTAACAGAAATATATCTTTTTATTAAATATAACAGAGGAATAAGGTATTATTGTTCATTTATTTGCAAATGAAGTTTCAGCTTTGATTAATTACGCATCTTAATTATGAGTATTTTGATCATAGTTACTTACATATATCTAAACCAAAATAATTTATGAAAATTAAACAGTGAGTCTAACTGCCTACTGGTATATTTTAAAAAAAAATGTTATCTTTTATAGTAAACATTATTAAAATCGAATTTTCATCTTTTAAACCGTTATGATTTTTTAAAATATTAAAATAATTTAAAACTTATAGTGTATTTTATGTAATATTAATCGAGTACATCGAAGTCTTTTCCTTCTACACTTATTATCCCCCCTCCATTATTTCCTTCTTATTAACAATAGCTGGTCGCCTCACTATATAACTTTCGTTTTCCCTTAATTGTTTCTCGGTGAAGGTCCTTGGTTGACGAGCCCAATTAAAAAAAAAAAAAGAGTACATCGAATGGCATCAGATGCTATCGTCATATGTTTTTTTTTTTTTTTTGGGTTCGTCATAAAGACATTGGCCCAAGAAGAGGGGGAAGAATGAAAAGCGGAATCAGATGTTTATGCGATCAGATATGGAAGATAGGAAAGACTCAAGTGCTGGAATGACCGAGGGTGATGGGAAGGAGAGGACAAAAGCTGCGCAATACGGAGTTGGAAGACCAATTGACAAAAGAGAAGAGTAAAAGGAAGAACGTTCGGAAGCGATATAGGTGCACTCAAACAAAATGTGATTAGCGTCACCTATAAAGTTGTGAGAGGAAGGGTGTAGGAGACAGTGAGGAGAGGGGACCAGAGAAAAGCGAAATAGGGAAGCAGGAAGCAAACTGTGCCCAAAGCGTAGACGACAGATTGCAGAGAGAGTTGAACGCCGTATGGAGGGAAAATTGAAAAACCATGGATAAGATGGTAGATTAGGCTGGATAAAGAGATAGAAGGAATCCGGATTTGAGAATGAGGAGGAATACGAATTTAACCATAGTTTGGAATGAGCTGAAGTGGAGAGGAGATTAGTATTATGAGATGAAAAGACACTGAGGAATTCACCGGTAGAAGAGGATGAACGAGCTAGTGTATCGGCCGACTCGTTACTCTCGATTCCAGAATGGCCTGGAATCCACAGTAGGTAAATTTGGATAGAGTGAGAAAGGAAAATGTTGTGAATAAGAGAGCGTATGAGAAGGATTATGTAATCAACAGAGGAAGAAGGAAAAGAAGAGGAGATGGCTTGAAGGACACTGTGGGAATCCGATATAATAAGGACTTTATGCGAAACTAGGGAAGAAGCAACAAAAAGGACGGCACGCAGGATGGCAGTAGACTCGGCATAGAACACTGAACAAAAGGAAGGAAGTTTGAAGGTTTCGAAATAATTTAAATGTTTGAGTTATTTTATGAGAGATTTCCTTATATTTTATTTTTTGATCATCTTTCACACCTTTTATTGTAGTACGTTGTCTTTCTTTTATTAGTTCTCATGTCTTATCTGTTATACACGTTTTTTTCGGCCATCTTTGTTGCTTTGTTTTTTTCATTGTTTCTATCATAATTTTTCTATATTTCTTCTATTTTCTTCCCCTATTTTATATATATATATTTTTTTTTTCCTTTGGGCATGTCAACAAAGGATCTTCGCCCAGAAACGAAAGGAAGAAGAAGGATCAGTTAAATGTAGAGTCGGTATCAAATATTGATAAGATAAAGGAACTGAGGATAGGAATAACTCTGATCGACGGAAACGATAAGATATACGAGGCACAATTAGGGAGTTTGAGTGACAGCAGATTGGAATACAAAGAGGTGCGTTCGTTCACGAGGGATGGACATTCAAAGAGGATATGGTCAGGATCACAGACGGCTTCGTCGTCAGGATGAAGAGGATAATTAAGGGGATAGAGCGAGATGAAAACGAAAACGTGAGAAGGGAAGAAGAGTATGATTCAGACGTAAACGGATAATAGGGACAATAACGGAGCGGTGAAGCGAAGGAAAATCGTAAAACCAAGGCCGCGTGGAAAGATTGGGTTGAATGGAAAAATAAAAGGAAGGATGATTAGAAAAAGAGGAAACGTAAAAATCTGACCAAAATCTAACATGAAACTTTTTGCACATTGTATAATTTTGTAACGCTTTTGTTATATTAACTTGATATTGGTGTGATGATTGTATATTCCATATACTCCTTCTAAAGTTTTTTCTTTGATTTACTTTATGTAATTTAAAGCAAATCTCGGTCATCGCTGGCGCACCCAGGGTAGGACAAAAAAAAAAAAAAATAATAATCTCGGTCATCAGTGGTTTAGAAACAGTTATTTGCTTCCTCGCTAATTACTGTCACTCCCGTGTGCGTGATCATCAAGTTCTGCAGTATATTGTCCAATATCCGCTACAGCGACAATTCATTGACTATAGCAGTTCCATGGCTGTTCATTAATATATATCTTCCACAAAAAAAAATTAATAAAAAGGAAAAAAAAACAACTCAATATTTGTTAAATAATTAATTAATAAATTTTCGTACAGATATTAATATTATTAGTGGTCAAGTAATAATCACATATTTTTTTTTTTTTTTTTTTTTTTTGGTGGGGCTCGCCCTTAATATAGGCGCATTAACCCATTCCAAAATAATAAATTAATCTATTTAAGTTAGAATCGAATACGGTTAGATACTGCGGACAAGAAAGAGGCAATTATTGGAATAACCGAAGGATGAGGAAATGTTAGTTAAAAGGAAGCACTGTAGGGGCGGGGGATATTAATTCTGAGTAGATTTGTGTATAAGATATATCATTCATGATATAAGGAGGAGCACTCGAGAAAAACATGGTTAGCATCACAGTAAAAGTTGTCGTTTTGGGGGTGAAGCGGGCAAAAGGGCGTAGATGATAGAGAAAAACGGAAACGGGAGGGGGTAGTAGGCTATGTCCGAAGCGCAACCTGCACATAGAGACTATTATGGATCGGCGGAGCGAAGGAAACGAAGAGAACCATGCTTTTTGGGGGAGGGCAGGTTGGATAGTCGAATAGGATGAGCTGCGGTTGGAGGAGGAAGAGGCATAAGTGTCTGCCCAAAGCCTGAAATGGAGCTCTTTGGAGACGGGGATGATGTTATCTGCCAGAAAAGTGTTAATAACATTGCCGTTTTGTGCAGCATTGCGAGCCAATAGATCAACATCCTCATGACCTTGTATGCCGCCATAGAAAATCAACCTGTATGGAGTTGGTTCTGGATAGGCTAGCAATGATTGCGCGGATGTGGAGAATGGTTGATTCAAATGATGAGGTAGGGTGTGCGGAGCAGATAGATTCTAGAACACTTCTAGCGTCAGAGATTAATAGAAGATTATTGATTTCGGACGTGGAAGAAATATAAAGTAGAGCACGGAGAATTGCATAGGATTCGGCATAAAAGATGGAACAGTGGGGATCAAGTCTAAAGGATTCGAAATAGTTTTGTGAAGGAATTAAGAAGGATGCTCCTACTCCATGGGCGCTTTTAGATCCGTCAGTAAAGAAAGCCAAACATTTAACTTCGATCCATATCTTAATTATTTATTCTACATACAATAGTTTTAAAACTTTTTGATTGTAATGCATCAACGAACTTTCATCAATGTTTATATCTATGTACATGAAATCTGTCCGAATATATACTTGTATAATTTACTTGAACATTTTGCGGTTTTATTGTTCGTAGGACGAGAAATTTAAAAAATTTAGCATAAGTTTAGAAAATTCATATTTCTCTCGTGAATAATTTTATGTCACATTCTCAACGGGAACAGCGCAGATCGATTTATTCATCCATCACAAAGTAAAATAAAATATACTATATATGCACATCAGGGAATGCAGGAGGAGCCTTAGCTGAAACTTGAAAAAAAAGGTTCTATTAAGAATTATTAAACTGTACCTTATATTAATTACCTTGTTACCAAGTAATGACTTCTGGCTTCAAACTAAAGTTTCAGTTAAACTATTATTTTGCGCAGAAAAAGTTGCACATCACAAAAAGTCGAAAGAATTTCAATTAAAATGGTAATATACTGCCCCCTATTTGAAAACTCTAATGATCTTAATGACGTATATTCTTCTTCTTCTTCTTCTTCTTCTTTGATTAACGTGCCGTGTACTGCCGCCTAGGCCAGAGGCACGGATAAGATAAGAGTTAGATGGAGTGGAATAGATTAGTGGTCTTGAGAAAACGTAGGAGGCGTTCAATTTTGTCGTGGCGGTCAGATAGGATTTCGGAAAGGTTGGACTACTGGAGAATTTGTACTCGATATGAATTATAGGTTGGACAGCTGACGAGTAAATGTTGGATTGTGACAAGAGAATTGCAATTGGAACACGGTGGAATAGGTTGTCCGGACAAGAGGTGACTATGAGTAATTTTGGAATGACCTAGGCGGAGTCTTGTGACAACGATTTCATTCCTTCGATTATTGGTAAATAATGAAGTTTTCCATGGTCGAATAGTATCTCGAATTGAGCGCAGCTTGTTGGTGTTTGGGATGTTGGTCCACTGTTTTTGTCATGTTTGAAGTGATTTTTACAGTATATGGGCTTTTAGATCCATTGGCGGAATTTCAATGTTCGGTACCGGAAAGAACAATGAGCCTTCTTTTGCTGCAGTATCAGCGAATGAATTCCCCTGGATCCCAACGTGTGATGGGATCCATGCGAACGAAACCCGGGTACTTGTACTACACAGAATGCGAATAATTTCCTTGGCTATTGGGTGTTGGTGAGGAGAGTTGTATTTTTGAACTGATGTGATCGCGTTTAATGAGTCTGTACATATGAGGTGTGGGGAATGAGGATCGGAATTTATTACATTTTCTATTGCAAGTTTTATAGCAAATAGTTCCGCCGAAAGAATACTGAATAGTGCCGGAAGAGAGTAACGAAGAATAATTTTTTTATCGGATGCTATTCCACAACCTGTGCCTCGAGGTGTTTTAGAGCCGTCAGTAAAAACTATTTTGTAACTGTCATATTTGCTGATCATGCATTGATATGCGGAACGTAAAATGCTCGGACATGTTTCTCTATTTGAGAATTGCTGGAGTTGAAGATCTAAGTTAATCAGTAGTCGAGTGAAGTTTAGTGATAACGCGTTTATTCATTGATTGTCGAGAAACAACAAGTAAGAACGTTCTATATTTCTTAATAATTCTTATCAGTAATAATTTTATCTATTCACAATGCCGAAACCGAAAAGATTACAAAACACAGCGAAAGAGTACAAAAGGCAGCACAGTGATTTCAGCACATCAAGTACTGAACCAACTGCCAAAAAAGCTACAAAAATAACGGAGTACCACTCGAAAGATGACGAACGGGACGAAGAGATCGAACAGTGTTCCGTTCAAGAGCTTAGGAGAGAGTTCACGGAAATTAAAAATTGCTTCGAATTCATTTCGGAAAAGTACGACGACCTCGTGCAAATCCACGGCTCTCTCGTAAATGAAGTGAAGGCGTTGAGGGAGCAAGTTAATGTCTTAACTGCTGAAACAAAAAAAAAAAAAGATAGTGAAATCGCCGAACTGAAAACGACAGTAAATGAATTAGCCCAATATAGTAGGAGAAAAAATATTGAGCTACATGGAGCCTCCGAAAGACCAGGAGAAAATGTAGAGGAAATTGTCATTAAGGTAGCACAAAAATTAAACATTGAGGTAAAAAAAGGAGGACATTCTGGCTTGTCACAGGGTGCCCAGCAAGAATTTAAAATTACCGAAGCCGATTATTGCTAAACCCGGTAGAAGAATAACCGACCTGTTCCTCGAGCATAAAAAGAGCGTCAAAATATTCGATAAAGAAATATCGGGTAATGAAGAAAGTGCCTTGAAGATATATATTAACGAAAATCTCACTAGATACTATAAAAATTTATTATGGCAGACGAAAGAAAAGGCCAGAGCGCTTAATTATAGATTTGTTTGGACGAAACGAGGAAAGATTTTTGCAAGGAAAAATGAAGAGGATCGCATACTACGTATTCGGAACGAAGAAGATGTGAACAAATTATTGTAATTGTAGTTTCTCGTGTCGATTTTCGTTTATTTAAGTCGCCAGAATGAATTAATTACTAATTGCTGGTATGTGTGTGGCTCTGTATAAATGTGTGTTCGGGTACGTGAGATAAGCAAGCGGTAGGGCAGTGAGAGGAAACATGATAAAGTTTATAGCATGGATGGAAGATGTGCCAGCGTTAAATAAATCAGAGTTTACTAAGAGAACGCGGTGGACAAGGGTTTATTTGTCGGGCTGTATGTTTAAGCACCAGGTTCAGTATAGAGATACGAGAAAAGGTAAGCGGGGAGGAGATATTGAGGCAGCATTATGTGATAAGAAGGAAGTGGTGTTGTATTGCAAGATATCAGTCAGGTCGTGCGTATGTAGGTTGATAGATCAAATATATGAGAGTAGACAGTGCGGTACGAAGGGGTATGTTAGGTTGGCGCATGGCGATGCTATTATGTGCCGCAATACCGTCTGCGTAGACTTTTTTTATGTGCGTCAAAGGCAGGTAATGTGCGAGGTGTGTGCGAAATTCGTGTGTGACGATATATATAATTTATTATTATTTTTTATGTTTTATTCCGTTCCGTACTGTTTAGTTTTAGGTTTTGCCGCGCGAAGGTGTTATGTTATGAATGTGGGCATACGGGTAGATGCGTAGGCGTGTGTGTATACTTGAATATATGTCTATTATGTACTTACCTTAGGTGTAGGGAAATTTATTAAGTGTATGTATATAATTATAATCAAATTATTAGTTTGATAAGTGCGATGCGAATGGAAGGCATAATTGTGAATTTAATCCACATATAAATCCAAGCTTGGCAGTTTTACATCTATTCTTGTTCGAAAAGTTGAATTTAAGTTAAATAGAAAAATGATTATGCAACCAAATGACATCTCTATTACAGTTCTGTCACAAAATTGAGTGTAACGAATACGAAAACATAAAAAAATGGAACGCAGACATAAGAAGAAATTTTAACGGGAAAGACGAAAATAGTAAGAATATTATTAAAATAATCCATTTAAACATTCGAAGCATTAGATGCAATTGGGATGAGTTATTAATACAAATTCATAAACAGGATGTTAGCGTAATAGTTCTTACCGAAATAAACATCAAAGGGCACGAGGCTGAATATTATAACATACGAGGGTTATGAGAAATGTGTAATTGAGAAACCACCTAACCGTAATGGGGGAATAATGATATTGGCGTCAAAGGCTTTCAGCTTCAAGGTGGTTCACGCGGGCAATTCCGCTGCTGATAGCATTACTGTAGAAATAAGCCTAACAAAAAATCAAAAAATTTACTTAATGGCAATTTATAGGTCACCGAGTAACAACGTTGGTCACTTTCTACAGGAACTCGAAGAGAGCCTGAAAACATTAGATCGGAATACAAAATTTATTATCTTCGGAGATTTCAATATTAACACTGATTCAAGGAGTAAAATAAATGATCAATTTCTGAACATCTTATCAAGACACGGTGGAATTCGGCTAATTAAAGGAACAACTAGAGAAGAGGTAAGAGCAGGTCGTATTACCAAATCTTGTGTAGATAATATCTTCATTAGACATGCAGCAGAGAAAGTAATGGCGGGTATTATAAAGACAAAAATTTCAGATCACTACATAGTTTGTGGTGCACTATGTGTAGATAGAGACGAGAACTTGAAGACCGTTAGTACACGTGAAAGCTATCTGAATGAGAACTTGTTAAAAGAGAAAGTAAATGCTTATCACTGGCAGGGTTTGCTTGAGAAAAGAGAAGTGGAAGAATTAGTAAATAATTTAAAAGTAGTATTCAATAAACTTTATGACGATTGCAAATTTACTAGGCAGACAAGGAGGGAAAGGAGATACAATCCTATTGCAGCTTGGATGAATAGGAAAATATTAAATCTCATACATATTAGAGACCTATATTACAAAAGATGTAAAGGGAATAATTCAAATAGAAGATATAAAGAACTATATAAGAAATACAGTGTAACTGACCAGCTACCGCGATGATAAATTTAAAAAAAGAAAAAAATAAAAGAAAATAAAAGATTTCGGGCGCCAATGACACTTAACCCCGGTGTGTCATTACCGGAAACTCAATTCGTAGAGCTTTAGGCCTTCCTAAGGTTTAACGAGAAAAGAAAGTCTCCGCGGCGGAGATGTCACCGGGACCCACCCCGTGTCCAAATAAGAAAGATTTCGACTTTAAACGCGTATATTTTCGCTAGGATAAAAAAATTATAATAAAATTGTTAGGATGATTTTAGCGTTCACCCGAGAAGTATACTTGTGAGCAAATTAACATATTGAAAAATTTTCTACGAGAAACGCGTACGGCAGAGCACGTACGATTTTAAAACCGACAACGCGACGAGTTGCTTGAGGCAAAGGAGCCTCGACGACGTTCAGCCTAAGACTCTTGCAAGCGACTCTTGCGAGAGACTAAAATGTGTCTGGCGAGGATCGCTCCATGCCCTCTTGCCTTTCGCTAAGACGACTAATTTTACATAAAAATATTAACAAATAAAAAAAAACACCGCCAAAAGGATCTTTTTAGAAAGTTGGTTGTTAATTTCTATTTAACGGCGATTACCCTGCCGGTATTCCTTTTCGGGTTTTTTGTCAAAAAACTTCTGCCGGCTCAACATAGCTCGGTACGCATTTCAAACGCCTATGCCGCCAGCAAAGGCTCTTTCTCCGCTTTTCGGCCACCCGCATAGAAACCAGTTCGCTATCCCGGCGCAGCGGTCAGAACATCTGTGCCGGGATCCTTCGATTTTTTAGCCGAGAAAGCGTCTTTGACAACCATGCCGCTTTTGCCCCCTGCCGAGACCGCCGAGAATTTAATGATTATTGCCAAAATATTATTTTCTAGCTCGGACAGCGTTGACAAAGGCCGTAAGAAATGCCGAATCCGTCTCAACAGGAAATTAGTAAAGCAGGAAATAAGACAAGAAAAAGAAAAATATTACCAACAGGAATTACTAAAAGCGAATAATAACATAAAAAAAACCTGGAAGATAATAGATCAAGTAGTGTGTAAAAAAAGGTCTATAATTATAGATGAGGCAATAGGAAAGAATTTTGATGAGTATCGCAATGCGGCGCGTGAATTTCAAAAATATTATATGGAGGCTATTGAAAATCTGAAACATAATTGTGATATTAGACTCATTAGAACCGAGAACGTGAATACAACAATTACGTAATTTTACATACCGAAAGCCACAAGTGAAATGATAGAAAACATAATTAGGAAAATGAATAAGAATAAAGCCTAAGGACATGATGGTATACGGGTGAAAGATGTAATTACACATGAAAAAAAGCTTGCTCCGCTGTTAACAAAAATTATTAATGGGTCGGTAAAAGAAGGTATATTCCCCAGGGAGTTAAAAGTAGGGATAATAAGACCAATATATAAAAATGGGGATAAAAAACTTTGTGAAAACTATAGATTAATTACGTTAATATCAGTTATTGCTAAAGTGGTTGAGCACTATGTAGGTAACTATCTTAAATTGTACCTAGAAGAAAACAACCTAATATATCATAACCAATATGGGTTTAGAAAGGGGAAATCAACGGTAACTCTGCTCAGAACTTTTACATCTGCGATAAATAAGGGATTAGCATCCGGCAAACAATTTTTGATAGTCTTTCTAGACCTTACTAAGGCTTTTGATTTAGTGGATAGGGAAATATTGATAGAAGACCTAAACAAAATCGGTTTAACAGGGAAATATCTTAATTGGTTTAGATGTTATTTACGTGAAAGGAATGTAGTGATATGGGGAAAACGAAATATGGAGTAGGACAAGGAACTATATTAGCACCGTTACTGTTTTTAATTTACATCAACTCCATTCACAATTGTATTAGGAACGCCAAACTTTACGCATATGCTGATGACATTGCTCTGGTAATTGAACACCAAGACGTAGAAATAGCAGAAAGGCTGCTTCAGGAGGACTTGAATATGGTTTGCAGATGGGTACACGATAAAAAATTATTAATAAATGCCAAAAAATCAAAAGGGATGTACGTAAGAACACCGAGTAGATTTAGAAAGTTCGTGCCTAAAATAGTTTTGCACAAGGTAGATTGCCTTCATAGATCGGAAGTATGCCGTTGTGAGCCGTTAGAAATGGCTGATAATTTCAAATACCTGGGAATAACATTCGATAAGGCGTTAACTTGGAGAGTTCATATAGATAACATTGCTAGGAAAATTAGGCAGACTATGCCGGCGTTATACAAATTGAAAAAAGTTATGAACTACAAAACTACGAGACTGTATGTGGGACCCGCAAATTATTTAAATAAAAAAAAAAAAAAAAATGTCAAGATGCAGGTTTACCCATGGAGGTGTTGGTGCTGTGGTTAGTTGATATGTCGGCGGTAAAGTGAATTGTATCGAATCTAAGATTTCAGTAACTTGCTTATAAAGAGTGAGCACCGATGTATGGGGTGATGGTCGAAGTGAGTTCAACGAAGGAAGGTTGATCGACGACTTAAGACGAATCCACGTGTTTAAAATGCTCCGGTCTCTGTAAATATTGAGAGGAGGAATACCAGCTTCACAAAGAAAGCTAACAGATGGAGAAGTAGGAAAAGCGCCAATAGCGAGTCTCGCAGCAGTATGATGTATTGTATTGAGTGAGTTGATGATATTTTGATTAGCCGAAGAGTAGATTACAGCGCCATAGTTGAGCCTTGATTTAATCATGGTAGATTTTCAACAAGGAAGAACGATCTGAGCCATACAATGTGCTAGCCAGTTTACGAATTAAATTTAGTTTTTTAATGCAGCTTGTTTTTAGTTGGTTGATATACGATTTCCATGTAAGTTTTTCATCCAAAATGATTCCTAAATATTTTACGGTATCTGATGATGGAATGGTTACATTGTTTAGTTGGACTGAAATTTCATGACTACAGCGGCGAACTCTGCAGAAATGAATAGCGGTAGTTTTCGTGCTGGAGAAATTTAAGCCGTTGTGGACTGACCAAGCTTGCAATTTGTCGACTGTTTCCTGTAGTATTGATGTTCCAAGGGACAGGTCCGAACAGAAGATGAATATAGCTAGGTCGTCTGCAACTAATGGGCATTGGACAGACGGGTGTATTTGTTCCGGAATGTCGTTTATAGCTATGTTGAAGAGGGTAGGGCTGAGAACGGAGCCCTGAAGAACACCGTCCTGTAGATCATGCGGAGCTGATTTAACTGAGCCTAGTCGGATATGAAATTTGTGACTCGATAGGAGTAGTCTATAAATGTTTGTTCTGGAGACTCTGACGTCACAAACCTCAGAACTGTGTGCAGAGGGCAGAAAGTAACCCAATTTCTTGCACGGGCGCTGAAAATTCACCCAAGTTTCCCCAATTTTCCCCAAATTTCCCGCAATTTTTCGCAATTTTCCCCAATTTTCTGCAAATTTCCCCCAAATTCCTCTGTACAGGTTCCGCGCATTTCCGATAGTTCGAACCGCTTAAAAACTAACCCAAGTATAATAATTAATGCCTCAAACTAACCCAAGTCCCCGCCCACCCCTCCTGTCTACAGCGTTACCGTGATCTTTTTAATTAATTCAAAGTCTAAGTATATGTAATATAAAATTAGCCTAAGTATTTATTTTTAATGTGTAGAGAGTAGAAAGTAACCGATTATAAATTAACACAAGTATATTATTTAAAGCCCGAAACTAACCCAAGTCCCCACTCACCCCTCCCACCCACAGAGTTACCGCGATCTTTTTAATTAATTCAAAGTCTAAGTATATGTAATATAAAATTAACCCAAGTATATTATTTAACGTCTGAAACTAACCCAAGTCCCCGCCCACCCCTCCTGTCTACAACATTACCGCAATTTTTCAAAATTTAGGGCCTAAGTATGGAAATTCCAAATTTAACCCAAGTATACTATTTAAAGCCCAGAATCTAACACAAGTCTCCACTCGCCCCTCCCACGATCCCACGCATATATCCAAACATTGCGATAGCCGCTGCGAAAGCGTACGTTCCTTTCCCGTGCACGCGTCGTTCGTTCCCGATACTGCGATCTTTTTTTTTTTTTTAAATATTTCGAAGCCTAAGTATAAAAAATTCCAAAATTATCCTAAATATATTTTTTTTATTATCACATTTCCCCGTTTGTACAGGTAAATGTGGAAACACACACGCCGTCCCCGCGCATATATCCATCATAACATTAACCACAGTGAAAGTGCACACCCATTCCCACACATCGCGCCCTCTACTATCATGTGTATGTATTACACATGCCTTTGCGTGTAATATATGTAGCATACTTTTTAATTTTCATTTTTCGAGGTTGGGAGGGGTAAAATTTTGCCGGAGTGATAAAAACGTTTGAATCTCAACACTTAGAACCCAAAATTTAAAGGAATTTTCCGAGTCGTGCTCCGTTCCGGCATTTTTTTTTTAAATTTTATTTTTAAAGAAAATATTTGAACGTTCCATCAGTCGAATGAAAGCGGGCGAGTGTGCTGCTACGAGATGTATTATGTAAGCGCGACCGCGGCTGTACTAGAAATATTTAAATGTTCCAGCAACTAGTTGAAACTGTCACCAGGTGAGGTGAATTCCAGTCGTTCGTTTTGAAATTAACCAGCCGATCATCTATGCACACTCTCACACGCCACCGTTAGAAACCTGTTCGCGATCGCTACAAGTTCATACACACGCACGTACACACCACCACTTGATAAATATTTTTTCGTCTTTTTCCGCTTCCGATCTTATTTGTAATCCGTTGATTATTTTTTTTATTATTTTTCCGTATTCTCCGTTCATTGCAAAAGCACACCATCCATTCATGCACACATATCAAGCATTATGTTAACCTCTACAAAGCTACACTGTACTATTCCACACACGCTCCGGTCGCCGTCGAAATAAACGCCGCGATATCACTCCCACACACACACATACACACAACCACTTCATATATATTTTATTTTCGAGTCAAATTATTATAGAATTAGCCTAAGTATAATTTTCTTTTACACTGCTGTTTACTTCTTCCGAACGTTCATAATTTTTATATTTTTTTTGTTTCTCCGATTCTAAAAATAAATCTGTCAATGTATTAGCCACTCTCTCCCGCGCACAGAATGTTCCCTCGCACTCATCTGCTACCTATCGTTCTTATTAATTTTTTTCAAGTCTAATATTATAGAATTAGCCTAATTATTTTTTTTTTTCGCTTCCAATCATTTCCTCCGACCGTTGATAATTTTCTTATTTTATTTTTTCTCGGGTTCTAAAAATAAATCCATTGTCATCTTCACTAGTATGATTGCGCACATATCTTCCTCCGGTATTTCTCATATTGTTCATAATAATTTTTCATGTCTATGTATTATGGAATTAGTCTAAAATATATTTTTTCCCCTCTAAAGACTTTTTCCAAACGTAAGTATTCAAACATTAATTCGAGTATATTTTTATTTAACGCTGTTTCATAATTTCCCTCTCCCTTATCCACCCTACACAAATTTCAATTATTTTCTATTATTTTTCATGAGTACATCCCCCTGAAACTACAGTGAAACCACACCAAACATTCCCACGCACCATATAGATTTTAACATCATTCGTAATAATTCTTTTCGAGTCTATTAGTTTAAGATTATTCTATTTTCTTCAAACTCTAAATATTTTTTTTTTCAATATCTTTCATATTATATTTTTTTCCTCAATATGTCCGCGTACCCTCATAGTGCAAAGGTACTCTGCTTATATCCTTGCATGCATGTTGCCATGTCGTTGATTTCGATCATGTGTCAAGGTCATCGAGTCTGCCCGAATCTTCCATGTCATATCTTTTGTAGAAAAACGGTTCATATGTTCACACCTACACACAAACACCCATAACCGAAAGAACACCTCTCAACTTCGTTCATCTGCGTATGTATCCAGCTTTCACCAAAGGAATGTGGTTTATCTGATACGACTCAACATCTTCAAAGACTTGCATCGAGCTAGAATCTCGAAAGGATCTGTTCAGGCAGTCAGTATTAGTGCTATGTCGAACGTGTAGAATTTGTTGAAGCAGTGTTCTTCACGCATTAATAAAAGTTTGCTCTAACGTTAAAAGTAATAATTTTCTACATTTTTTAGTAAAAAGTTAAAAATATTATTCAAACATGAATAACAACATTGTTTCGAAAGTCGACGAATTTATTCAGAATTCATTTTCGAGTGATAGTGTCACGCATACAACTTCATCACCTCCATCACCGCAGTCAGATGATTG
This sequence comes from Icerya purchasi, assembly GCA_039619475.1. Taxonomy (NCBI): domain Eukaryota; kingdom Metazoa; phylum Arthropoda; class Insecta; order Hemiptera; family Monophlebidae; genus Icerya; species Icerya purchasi. Next base: position 396,106,256 of record CM077116.1, read on the forward strand.
TTATACAGCAGAAGAATCAACATCTTTTGTACATAATATCATTGGTCCTGTATTATTAACAGAACAATTTGTAGATATCAGCATCCATGTAGATTGTGATTATGGTTTTCGAGTAACTGAACTAGCAATGATTGATATGTCCAGTGGAAAGTGTTTGCATACGCTGTATAAGCCAAGTAGAGCATGGCATGCATCAAAAATGCCACATTTACAATGTTCTTCGATGAGTCATTACTTGAAAAATCCTTCATTATTTCCCTGTCGGGAAGAAATATTTATGGCACGCGATATATTCACGATATTATCTCAAAAACCGAGAGCTCGCATATATATTTTAACAGTATATGCTAAACTTACACTAATGGAACTTAACGAAAAGTCTGAATTGTTGAGTGATTTAGACTATGAAATCGTTAATATGAATCAAGTCTTTCGACTACATAGTATTGAGAATCTACATGAAGAGTATTTTGGTATAAGCAATTTGATAACCTGTAAACATCATAATGAGATTGATAGTTTTCATTGTGCAGCGAAAAACGTTATGGTGATGAAGGCCTGGTACGATCATGTTATCCATCCGCTGAAGCTTATGAATAATCTCAATATAAATGATTTAAGTCAGTTGTTCATTACAGCCACCAAAGAAATGATAATTACATTATTTCCAAGTTGTGTTGGTGACATTTATGCATTTCTACCAGATAGATTAAAACAGGATGATACGATAAAATCACTTCTACCATGTTACGAGCATGAGCATGATGAAGAATATTATATCGATGATGATATATTGCGACGGAGTACTCGAAATTATATGAAAGTAAAAGATTGTATCGATTGTCAATGTAAAATTCGCACGGATTAACTATTCATTATTTCGATCGTTTATCAATTTTGTGTATATTTGTATATATTTTTGTATATTAATGTATATATTTTTTCCCCTAATCGACAGTCCGTTCGTTTTTTGTGTTTTGTTAATCATTTTGTAAATATATTTTTATACATATTTAAATTTTATTTCTATATATTTACATATATTTTTTTCTTTGCCTTCAATTCCCTCCATATCTTTCATTCTATTGTATATATTTTTTCCTAATTAATTTTAATCTTTTTTCGCTCCTTTTCAATTCAGTTTATTTAACTATTTAACTATTTCTCTATTTCTTTTTCCTCCTCTTAACTTAAAGTACTGGTAATGATGAATATTACAAAAATCTGAACCAGTTGTATAAAGTGTACGTGTAATTATTGTCTAATTTTCGAATATAATCCCGCATAATTTGTTCATATCTTTTTAGACTAAAACATTATATTTTTTATTCTTTCTTTAACGAATCTAACTGTTCAACTTTTTCATGTACATCACGTACATCAAGTATTTTCCGCAGCTGTGTGAGTTTTCATTAATTTGTAAGACACAACCTAAGACCCAGAGAGTTCTCTGTAATTGTTTAAAATCTTTCATAATCACACTTTTTTTATTTTACATATATTTTTTGAGGTATATACGGGATCGTCTATGAGGTGTGTTGATCAATAGAGCAACAGGTAGAAAACCTACTAGCTTACGAGACACAGCATGTTTATAGAAAAAACGTGCTAGCATGAGCAGATCAGAGTTGCAATGTGCGAGTGAGACTGTATGCATGTATGTGTGCGAGAGCAACAGCTTGATTATAAAAAACGTCGAAGATACATGCGTCTATCTGTGAACAATTATCACATCAAACATAAAAAGGCTGACTAAAAGATTATTATTTTCTTTTTTCATTCATTCTGGCCACTATTACCACTCGCGCCCCACTGTCAAGACCTCTGAACATACATTACAAACCTCACCGACACTATAATATTTTTTTCTCTGTGTTATTAAATTAACCCAAGTATATTTTTATTCATTGGTTACGCAAACTTTTGTTCAAATCTTTCGTAATATGTCGTGCACACATTTATAGCCCACAGACACTACTCGCTTCATTACCACGAATACATCTCTTTCATTGTTACTTATCATAACATAGTTTTTCCTGAAATTGTAGAAAAATTCTCTTCGTTCCATTCTTCCAAGGTGTTTTATTTCCTAATTTCAAATCATGCATAATTATTTAAGAATCAAATTAAGTATATTTTATCATTTCCAAAAAATTAATCATCTCTGTACAAGGCATTAACTCATTTTTCAAAACAAACATATTATTTTTTTAATCTATCGTACATATCATTTTTATCATTCAAATTTTTTTCTGAATTCACAAATAGTTAACCTATAGAAAACATATTATTGTAAACATACATGACGAAGTCACTCCTCATAATTACATCATGAATTCATTTTTTTCATTTTTTTTTACCATCATGAAATTGTAGTAGTGTTTTTAATTTTTTATTTTCCATACGTGACAAAAGCAATAAAATCACGACATCTATGAATACACACCATATGCTTCCAATAACCTATCATGCATTTTTTTAAATTAGTCCAAGCATACTATTTTTTCAATAACAAAGCCGATCATACATAATTTTTTCTTCTATATAATCACTAATCTATGAAAACACTTGATTCGTTTTACTCATACTGTAGCAACCACTCCTTTTCCCTCATGCTAACAAACTTCAAAATTTAATAATATAACACGAAATTAATCTAAATATCTGTTCATGCTATTAAAATTAATATATCAATCTTTACATTCCTTTTGTACATTTCTGAAAAAATCCTACAACATGTTTTAAAATTAATCGAAGTATACTATTTTATTACCTAAAATCAATTATTCTCTCATACAGTTTTTTTCCAATCATCCATAATGTTTTTTCTGTATTGTCATTATTACAAAGTCATACAAAACAACAACACATTTTTATTCATAATGAATCCTTCATTCCATTCCGTTCATGCTATATACCATTATCATTCATTTCAACGTTATGAAATTAGTCTAAATATACATTCATGCTAGCAAAGTTATTATCTCACCCTTTGCATTGTTCCAAGATGATTTATTTTACATTTTTTCTTTAAATTTCCCTCATACTATTATTTTTGAAATGTAGGATGATGACTATGATTAGAATTAATGATTATGAAGTGAGAGATGCATGGTGAAATTGTATTGTCATTATATGCGAGATGATGTGTGTTTGTGGGTGAGTATGGATGCATGTAAAATATATGAGTGTGTTAGTAGAAAACATCCGTTCATGCGTGAACACAGGTACAGATACAGTTATAGAATGAGAGAGGTAAAAATATATATTTTGTTATGTTTGATATGTGCATGATAAAGAGGTTAACAAAGAATAATCACATTACCCTCACAACTTAGACATTGAGTTATACCTTTGCAATATTTTAGATGTAAAAGCAGTGACATTGACATGTGGTAAACGTTTTCATCACTTTTGACTAATTATAACCAATTTTCCAACATTTCTCTTCGTTTTTCCTACATTTTAATACTTTTACACCGTTTTAGTTAATTTTTGCTATTTAATGCCATTTTTTTTCCAGTGTTTTTACCACCTTTCTCACAATTTTCATCATTCTTTCATCATCTTTGTTAGGTTTTTTCTTACAACTCTTTAACACTTCGATCGTTGCTAGTGATAACCATCATTATTTATGCTTTCAATCCTTCCACTTCAGCAATGCACACATACAGCTTAGCAATCGCCACAGCCATTGAACGTTGTAGGACTGCAATCGTGATCTCCATTTGATTATTGGGATTTAAAAGTCACATCTTTGAACGCTTGATCTAATGCATCAACATGATTTTTTTGTATTCGCCCACCCGCTGCTGGAGGTTCCACTTAATATTCTCAACAGACTATCATACAGTCGTTTAATAAGAGAATCTGTAAGACCCGAGACATTTACTTAACGTTTTCCCAACGCATTTACAGACCTACCCTGTACACTAAGGAAATCTTTAAACATCTCTGTAACCATTCCTTTTAAGCTGGCGGGAGCAAGGATCTCCTATAAACGTTTATCAATCAGCACTTCATCGTTCATCGCCCTGGTTTCACTCGCCGTTGCACAGACATGTAATAAACATTTTCTTCTTTTACAATTTTCTTATGCTATAACACTATTACATCATTTTTCCTCGTTTCTAACTAATTGTAACAAGTTTTCCATTATTTCTTAGCATGTTCTTCTGTTTTAGGACCTTTTGCGCCATTTTTTCATCAATTTATGTTATTTCACATCGTTTTTCTGGTGATTTTAGTGCCTTTCACACAATTTTACTAATTATTTTCGACTATTTCTTAACATGTTCTTCTGTTTTAGGTCCTTTTTTGCACTATTTTTTCATCAATTTATGTTATTTCACATCGTTTTTCTAGTGTTTTACTACCTTTCACACAATTTTACTCAATTTTTCCCCCATCTTTGAAGATTTTTTTTTTCATTTATCTCATACATTATATCTCCGAATGTGACGATTAGCTATCCTTTAAGTACATTTTTTAATTCAATATAAGTGAAGAGTACTTTTCAGGTCGACATGTATACTTCGTGATATGACATTCAATTCATTATTAATCTATGTTTCAACAGGTTTGTGGTCGGTTGTTGGAGGTTTACAGAACTTTCTGTTGCATTGCTTATAGTGTAATGGTTCTTGTGTGCTAGTAAGATGATGGTGTTTTGTGGGGAATAATAAACATGGGAAAGAGAAGGAGTGCGTCCCATCAAGAAGGGGGAGTGATGCTTTGTAATTAACTTGGGTATTGCGCGCATTGCATGGCAGTTATAATATGCTCGAGCAAAAATTAGTCGCTGTACTCGCATGGTGTTCATGTTATTCATTAGATGTTCACACTGAGAGATGCAATGGGCTCATCAACAGATGGATCCATGCTATCATTTCGATTTTTATAATTGTAATCTGCACTGAGTATGTATGTATTACAACGAACCAATCAACTCTGTTACAGATGGTAATGTTTGAGGATAGATAGTGAAACGTTCATTAGAACATGAATGTGTATACAAAGTGTTGTTACATCACATGTATGTCATCAAATTAACTAAAATGTTGCGTCTATAGTAAAAAAAAAGAAATGAGGGTTTTTCCCTAAGAGGGCGACTATAATAAAATTGATGCGATTTTAGATGGAAATGGGGTATTTTACAGTAAAAACACTGTTTTGCACCTAAATGGTGAATATTCTGGAGGTTAAACGGCATTTTTCACACAAAATTTGATGTTTTTTTATAAATGTGGCTATTTTACTCCTACATGGAGTAATTTCTGCATGAGGAGTACTTTTTGGACTGACATGTATACTTCTTGATGTGGTATTCAATTCATTCTGAAGCTATGTTTGAACAGCTTTGTAAATGGTTGGGGGGGGGGGGGGGGGAGGGAGTTTACAGAACTTTTCTGCTGCATCAGTTATAGTATAATAGTTTTTATATGCTAGTGAGATGAAGGTATTTGGTTAGGAATAATAAATATGGCTAAGAGGTGGAGTGCATCCCAATCAAGCATGGGAGAGTATTGTTTGGGAATTAACTCCATTATTTGCACACATTGCAATACAATTATAATCAGTTTGGTCAAAATTACTTGTTGTATATCGTTCATGTTATACATTAAACATTCACACTGAGAAACGGACTGGACTCTTCGACATCAAGGTCCATGCGATCATTACACTCTTTTTCAACAATTTGTGACGTTTCATACAATTTTTTAATGTTTTGAACGGCTCTTATGATGTATTTCAGCACATTTTCACAGATACAAAGTTTGTAATGCGAAATAATTTGAATTATTTCGACAGTCTTTACACACAAATAAAATACTATACCATTAACACACTCAACATGAAACAAATCATTACAAATAGAAATAAACATCGAAATTGCGCAGAAATTTTAATGAAATTCAAGAAGAATAGTGTATATGAAAATGAATATATTCTTTAAATCAACACTCCAAACTTGCAGTTTCAGAATTATATCAGACCCTGACTAAGAACCCCCTTGTTCCTTTTGCTGCATGTATATGTATATATGTTGATATATATGTATATATATGTAGATATATATGTATATATGTAGATATATATGTATATATATGTAGATATATATATGTATATATTTAGATATATATGTATATATATATATATATATATATATATATATATATATATATATATCTACATATACATATATACATATATATCTAAATATATACATATATATATATATCTACATATATGCATATATATATATCTAAATATATACATATATATCTACATATATACATATATATCTACATATATACATATATATCTACATATATACATATATATATCTACATATATACACATATATATCTACATAAATACATATATATATATATATATATATATATATCAACATATATACATATATATCTACATATATACATATATATCTACATATATATACATATATATATACATATATATCTACATATATACATATATATCTACATATATATACATATATATCAACATATATACATATACATGCAGCAAAAGGAACAAGGGGGTTCTTAGTCAGGGTCTGATATAATTCTGAAACTGCAAGTTTGGAGTGTTGATTTAAAGAATATATTCATTTTCATATACACTATTCTTCTTGAATTTCATTAAAATTTCTGCGCAATTTCGATGTTTATTTCTATTTGTAATGATTTGTTTCATGTTGAGTGTGTTAATGGTATAGTATTTTATTTGTGTGTAAAGACTGTCGAAATAATTCAAATTATTTCGCATTACAAACTTTGTATCTGTGAAAATGTGCTGAAATACATCATAAGAGCCGTTCAAAACATTAAAAAATTGTATGAAACGTCACAAATTGTTGAAAAAGAGTGTAATGATCGCATGGACCTTGATGTCGAAGAGTCCAGTCCGTTTCTCAGTGTGAATGTTTAATGTATAACATGAACGATATACAACAAGTAATTTTGACCAAACTGATTATAATTGTATTGCAATGTGTGCAAATAATGGAGTTAATTCCCAAACAATACTCTCCCATGCTTGATTGGGATGCACTCCACCTCTTAGCCATATTTATTATTCCTAACCAAATACCTTCATCTCACTAGCATATAAAAACTATTATACTATAACTGATGCAGCAGAAAAGTTCTGTAAACTCCCTCCCCCCCCCCCCCCAACCATTTACAAAGCTGTTCAAACATAGCTTCAGAATGAATTGAATACCACATCAAGAAGTATACATGTCAGTCCAAAAAGTACTCCTCATGCAGAAATTACTCCATGTAGGAGTAAAATAGCCACATTTATAAAAAAACATCAAATTTTGTGTGAAAAATGCCGTTTAACCTCCAGAATATTCACCATTTAGGTGCAAAACAGTGTTTTTACTGTAAAATACCCCATTTCCATCTAAAATCGCATCAATTTTATTATAGTCGCCCTCTTAGGGAAAAACCCTCATTTCTTTTTTTTTACTATAGACGCAACATTTTAGTTAATTTGATGACATACATGTGATGTAACAACACTTTGTATACACATTCATGTTCTAATGAACGTTTCACTATCTATCCTCAAACATTACCATCTGTAACAGAGTTGATTGGTTCGTTGTAATACATACATACTCAGTGCAGATTACAATTATAAAAATCGAAATGATAGCATGGATCCATCTGTTGATGAGCCCATTGCATCTCTCAGTGTGAACATCTAATGAATAACATGAACACCATGCGAGTACAGCGACTAATTTTTGCTCGAGCATATTATAACTGCCATGCAATGCGCGCAATACCCAAGTTAATTACAAAGCATCACTCCCCCTTCTTGATGGGACGCACTCCTTCTCTTTCCCATGTTTATTATTCCCCACAAAACACCATCATCTTACTAGCACACAAGAACCATTACACTATAAGCAATGCAACAGAAAGTTCTGTAAACCTCCAACAACCGACCACAAACCTGTTGAAACATAGATTAATAATGAATTGAATGTCATATCACGAAGTATACATGTCGACCTGAAAAGTACTCTTCACTTATATTGAATTAAAAAATGTACTTAAAGGATAGCTAATCGTCACATTCGGAGATATAATGTATGAGATAAATGAAAAAAAAAATCTTCAAAGATGGGGGAAAAATTGAGTAAAATTGTGTGAAAGGTAGTAAAACACTAGAAAAACGATGTGAAATAACATAAATTGATGAAAAAATAGTGCAAAAAAGGACCTAAAACAGAAGAACATGTTAAGAAATAGTCGAAAATAATTAGTAAAATTGTGTGAAAGGCACTAAAATCACCAGAAAAACGATGTGAAATAACATAAATTGATGAAAAAATGGCGCAAAAGGTCCTAAAACAGAAGAACATGCTAAGAAATAATGGAAAACTTGTTACAATTAGTTAGAAACGAGGAAAAATGATGTAATAGTGTTATAGCATAAGAAAATTGTAAAAGAAGAAAATGTTTATTACATGTCTGTGCAACGGCGAGTGAAACCAGGGCGATGAACGATGAAGTGCTGATTGATAAACGTTTATAGGAGATCCTTGCTCCCGCCAGCTTAAAAGGAATGGTTACAGAGATGTTTAAAGATTTCCTTAGTGTACAGGGTAGGTCTGTAAATGCGTTGGGAAAACGTTAAGTAAATGTCTCGGGTCTTACAGATTCTCTTATTAAACGACTGTATGATAGTCTGTTGAGAATATTAAGTGGAACCTCCAGCAGCGGGTGGGCGAATACAAAAAAATCATGTTGATGCATTAGATCAAGCGTTCAAAGATGTGACTTTTAAATCCCAATAATCAAATGGAGATCACGATTGCAGTCCTACAACGTTCAATGGCTGTGGCGATTGCTAAGCTGTATGTGTGCATTGCTGAAGTGGAAGGATTGAAAGCATAAATAATGATGGTTATCACTAGCAACGATCGAAGTGTTAAAGAGTTGTAAGAAAAAACCTAACAAAGATGATGAAAGAATGATGAAAATTGTGAGAAAGGTGGTAAAAACACTGGAAAAAAAATGGCATTAAATAGCAAAAATTAACTAAAACGGTGTAAAAGTATTAAAATGTAGGAAAAACGAAGAGAAATGTTGGAAAATTGGTTATAATTAGTCAAAAGTGATGAAAACGTTTACCACATGTCAATGTCACTGCTTTTACATCTAAAATATTGCAAAGGTATAACTCAATGTCTAAGTTGTGAGGGTAATGTGATTATTCTTTGTTAACCTCTTTATCATGCACATATCAAACATAACAAAATATATATTTTTACCTCTCTCATTCTATAACTGTATCTGTACCTGTGTTCACGCATGAACGGATGTTTTCTACTAACACACTCATATATTTTACATGCATCCATACTCACCCACAAACACACATCATCTCGCATATAATGACAATACAATTTCACCATGCATCTCTCACTTCATAATCATTAATTCTAATCATAGTCATCATCCTACATTTCAAAAATAATAGTATGAGGGAAATTTAAAGAAAAAATGTAAAATAAATCATCTTGGAACAATGCAAAGGGTGAGATAATAACTTTGCTAGCATGAATGTATATTTAGACTAATTTCATAACGTTGAAATGAATGATAATGGTATATAGCATGAACGGAATGGAATGAAGGATTCATTATGAATAAAAATGTGTTGTTGTTTTGTATGACTTTGTAATAATGACAATACAGAAAAAACATTATGGATGATTGGAAAAAAACTGTATGAGAGAATAATTGATTTTAGGTAATAAAATAGTATACTTCGATTAATTTTAAAACATGTTGTAGGATTTTTTCAGAAATGTACAAAAGGAATGTAAAGATTGATATATTAATTTTAATAGCATGAACAGATATTTAGATTAATTTCGTGTTATATTATTAAATTTTGAAGTTTGTTAGCATGAGGGAAAAGGAGTGGTTGCTACAGTATGAGTAAAACGAATCAAGTGTTTTCATAGATTAGTGATTATATAGAAGAAAAAATTATGTATGATCGGCTTTGTTATTGAAAAAATAGTATGCTTGGACTAATTTAAAAAAATGCATGATAGGTTATTGGAAGCATATGGTGTGTATTCATAGATGTCGTGATTTTATTGCTTTTGTCACGTATGGAAAATAAAAAATTAAAAACACTACTACAATTTCATGATGGTAAAAAAAAATGAAAAAAATGAATTCATGATGTAATTATGAGGAGTGACTTCGTCATGTATGTTTACAATAATATGTTTTCTATAGGTTAACTATTTGTGAATTCAGAAAAAAATTTGAATGATAAAAATGATATGTACGATAGATTAAAAAAATAATATGTTTGTTTTGAAAAATGAGTTAATGCCTTGTACAGAGATGATTAATTTTTTGGAAATGATAAAATATACTTAATTTGATTCTTAAATAATTATGCATGATTTGAAATTAGGAAATAAAACACCTTGGAAGAATGGAACGAAGAGAATTTTTCTACAATTTCAGGAAAAACTATGTTATGATAAGTAACAATGAAAGAGATGTATTCGTGGTAATGAAGCGAGTAGTGTCTGTGGGCTATAAATGTGTGCACGACATATTACGAAAGATTTGAACAAAAGTTTACGTAACCAATGAATAAAAATATACTTGGGTTAATTTAATAACACAGAGAAAAAAATATTATAGTGTCGGTGAGGTTTGTAATGTATGTTCAGAGGTCTTGACAGTGGGGCGCGAGTGGTAATAGTGGCCAGAATGAATGAAAAAAGAAAATAATAATCTTTTAGTCAGCCTTTTTATGTTTGATGTGATAATTGTTCACAGATAGACGCATGTATCTTCGACGTTTTTTATAATCAAGCTGTTGCTCTCGCACACATACATGCATACAGTCTCTCACTCGCACATTGCAACTCTGATCTGCTCATGCTAGCACGTTTTTTCTATAAACATGCTGTGTCTCGTAAGCTAGTAGGTTTTCTACCTGTTGCTCTATTGATCAACACACCTCATAGACGATCCCGTATATACCTCAAAAAATATATGTAAAATAAAAAAAGTGTGATTATGAAAGATTTTAAACAATTACAGAGAACTCACTGGGTCTTAGGTTGTGTCTTACAAATTAATGAAAACTCACACAGCTGCGGAAAATACTTGATGTACGTGATGTACATGAAAAAGTTGAACAGTTAGATTCGTTAAAGAAAGAATAAAAAATATAATGTTTTAGTCTAAAAAGATATGAACAAATTATGCGGGATTATATTCGAAAATTAGACAATAATTACACGTACACTTTATACAACTGGTTCAGATTTTTGTAATATTCATCATTACCAGTACTTTAAGTTAAGAGGAGGAAAAAGAAATAGAGAAATAGTTAAATAGTTAAATAAACTGAATTGAAAAGGAGCGAAAAAAGATTAAAATTAATTAGGAAAAAATATATACAATAGAATGAAAGATATGGAGGGAATTGAAGGCAAAGAAAAAAATATATGTAAATATATAGAAATAAAATTTAAATATGTATAAAAATATATTTACAAAATGATTAACAAAACACAAAAAACGAACGGACTGTCGATTAGGGGAAAAAATATATACATTAATATACAAAAATATATACAAATATACACAAAATTGATAAACGATCGAAATAATGAATAGTTAATCCGTGCGAATTTTACATTGACAATCGATACAATCTTTTACTTTCATATAATTTCGAGTACTCCGTCGCAATATATCATCATCGATATAATATTCTTCATCATGCTCATGCTCGTAACATGGTAGAAGTGATTTTATCGTATCATCCTGTTTTAATCTATCTGGTAGAAATGCATAAATGTCACCAACACAACTTGGAAATAATGTAATTATCATTTCTTTGGTGGCTGTAATGAACAACTGACTTAAATCATTTATATTGAGATTATTCATAAGCTTCAGCGGATGGATAACATGATCGTACCAGGCCTTCATCACCATAACGTTTTTCGCTGCACAATGAAAACTATCAATCTCATTATGATGTTTACAGGTTATCAAATTGCTTATACCAAAATACTCTTCATGTAGATTCTCAATACTATGTAGTCGAAAGACTTGATTCATATTAACGATTTCATAGTCTAAATCACTCAACAATTCAGACTTTTCGTTAAGTTCCATTAGTGTAAGTTTAGCATATACTGTTAAAATATATATGCGAGCTCTCGGTTTTTGAGATAATATCGTGAATATATCGCGTGCCATAAATATTTCTTCCCGACAGGGAAATAATGAAGGATTTTTCAAGTAATGACTCATCGAAGAACATTGTAAATGTGGCATTTTTGATGCATGCCATGCTCTGCTTGGCTTATACAGCGTATGCAAACACTTTCCACTGGACATATCAATCATTGCTAGTTCAGTTACTCGAAAACCATAATCACAATCTACATGGATGCTGATATCTACAAATTGTTCTGTTAATAATACAGGACCAATGATATTATGTACAAAAGATGTTGATTCTTCTGCTGTATAACAATCATCTGACTGCGGTGATGGAGGTGATGAAGTTGTATGCGTGACACTATCACTCGAAAATGAATTCTGAATAAATTCGTCGACTTTCGAAACAATGTTGTTATTCATGTTTGAATAATATTTTTAACTTTTTACTAAAAAATGTAGAAAATTATTACTTTTAACGTTAGAGCAAACTTTTATTAATGCGTGAAGAACACTGCTTCAACAAATTCTACACGTTCGACATAGCACTAATACTGACTGCCTGAACAGATCCTTTCGAGATTCTAGCTCGATGCAAGTCTTTGAAGATGTTGAGTCGTATCAGATAAACCACATTCCTTTGGTGAAAGCTGGATACATACGCAGATGAACGAAGTTGAGAGGTGTTCTTTCGGTTATGGGTGTTTGTGTGTAGGTGTGAACATATGAACCGTTTTTCTACAAAAGATATGACATGGAAGATTCGGGCAGACTCGATGACCTTGACACATGATCGAAATCAACGACATGGCAACATGCATGCAAGGATATAAGCAGAGTACCTTTGCACTATGAGGGTACGCGGACATATTGAGGAAAAAAATATAATATGAAAGATATTGAAAAAAAAAATATTTAGAGTTTGAAGAAAATAGAATAATCTTAAACTAATAGACTCGAAAAGAATTATTACGAATGATGTTAAAATCTATATGGTGCGTGGGAATGTTTGGTGTGGTTTCACTGTAGTTTCAGGGGGATGTACTCATGAAAAATAATAGAAAATAATTGAAATTTGTGTAGGGTGGATAAGGGAGAGGGAAATTATGAAACAGCGTTAAATAAAAATATACTCGAATTAATGTTTGAATACTTACGTTTGGAAAAAGTCTTTAGAGGGGAAAAAATATATTTTAGACTAATTCCATAATACATAGACATGAAAAATTATTATGAACAATATGAGAAATACCGGAGGAAGATATGTGCGCAATCATACTAGTGAAGATGACAATGGATTTATTTTTAGAACCCGAGAAAAAATAAAATAAGAAAATTATCAACGGTCGGAGGAAATGATTGGAAGCGAAAAAAAAAAATAATTAGGCTAATTCTATAATATTAGACTTGAAAAAAATTAATAAGAACGATAGGTAGCAGATGAGTGCGAGGGAACATTCTGTGCGCGGGAGAGAGTGGCTAATACATTGACAGATTTATTTTTAGAATCGGAGAAACAAAAAAAATATAAAAATTATGAACGTTCGGAAGAAGTAAACAGCAGTGTAAAAGAAAATTATACTTAGGCTAATTCTATAATAATTTGACTCGAAAATAAAATATATATGAAGTGGTTGTGTGTATGTGTGTGTGTGGGAGTGATATCGCGGCGTTTATTTCGACGGCGACCGGAGCGTGTGTGGAATAGTACAGTGTAGCTTTGTAGAGGTTAACATAATGCTTGATATGTGTGCATGAATGGATGGTGTGCTTTTGCAATGAACGGAGAATACGGAAAAATAATAAAAAAAATAATCAACGGATTACAAATAAGATCGGAAGCGGAAAAAGACGAAAAAATATTTATCAAGTGGTGGTGTGTACGTGCGTGTGTATGAACTTGTAGCGATCGCGAACAGGTTTCTAACGGTGGCGTGTGAGAGTGTGCATAGATGATCGGCTGGTTAATTTCAAAACGAACGACTGGAATTCACCTCACCTGGTGACAGTTTCAACTAGTTGCTGGAACATTTAAATATTTCTAGTACAGCCGCGGTCGCGCTTACATAATACATCTCGTAGCAGCACACTCGCCCGCTTTCATTCGACTGATGGAACGTTCAAATATTTTCTTTAAAAATAAAATTTAAAAAAAAAATGCCGGAACGGAGCACGACTCGGAAAATTCCTTTAAATTTTGGGTTCTAAGTGTTGAGATTCAAACGTTTTTATCACTCCGGCAAAATTTTACCCCTCCCAACCTCGAAAAATGAAAATTAAAAAGTATGCTACATATATTACACGCAAAGGCATGTGTAATACATACACATGATAGTAGAGGGCGCGATGTGTGGGAATGGGTGTGCACTTTCACTGTGGTTAATGTTATGATGGATATATGCGCGGGGACGGCGTGTGTGTTTCCACATTTACCTGTACAAACGGGGAAATGTGATAATAAAAAAAATATATTTAGGATAATTTTGGAATTTTTTATACTTAGGCTTCGAAATATTTAAAAAAAAAAAAAAGATCGCAGTATCGGGAACGAACGACGCGTGCACGGGAAAGGAACGTACGCTTTCGCAGCGGCTATCGCAATGTTTGGATATATGCGTGGGATCGTGGGAGGGGCGAGTGGAGACTTGTGTTAGATTCTGGGCTTTAAATAGTATACTTGGGTTAAATTTGGAATTTCCATACTTAGGCCCTAAATTTTGAAAAATTGCGGTAATGTTGTAGACAGGAGGGGTGGGCGGGGACTTGGGTTAGTTTCAGACGTTAAATAATATACTTGGGTTAATTTTATATTACATATACTTAGACTTTGAATTAATTAAAAAGATCGCGGTAACTCTGTGGGTGGGAGGGGTGAGTGGGGACTTGGGTTAGTTTCGGGCTTTAAATAATATACTTGTGTTAATTTATAATCGGTTACTTTCTACTCTCTACACATTAAAAATAAATACTTAGGCTAATTTTATATTACATATACTTAGACTTTGAATTAATTAAAAAGATCACGGTAACGCTGTAGACAGGAGGGGTGGGCGGGGACTTGGGTTAGTTTGAGGCATTAATTATTATACTTGGGTTAGTTTTTAAGCGGTTCGAACTATCGGAAATGCGCGGAACCTGTACAGAGGAATTTGGGGGAAATTTGCAGAAAATTGGGGAAAATTGCGAAAAATTGCGGGAAATTTGGGGAAAATTGGGGAAACTTGGGTGAATTTTCAGCGCCCGTGCAAGAAATTGGGTTACTTTCTGCCCTCTGCACACAGTTCTGAGGTTTGTGACGTCAGAGTCTCCAGAACAAACATTTATAGACTACTGATAGGAAATTTTCGACGAAGTATGCTAGATGACCGCGAACTCCCCAGCCATGAAGAGTTTTTAAAATTTTTTCTTTCCAAGTATTGTCGAAGGTTTTGGATATGTCAAAGAATATTGCCAGTAGGTGATTTTTACGAATAAATGATGTTTGTATGGACTGTTTGAGAAAAAGCAGTTGGTCGATCGTTGACCTGCTCGCTCGAAATCCGCATTGTGATTCGGTCAGGAGGTTGTTCGATTCGATAAGACATTCCAGTCGTGCGTTTATGATCCGTTCCAGGAGTTTGCAAAGAACACTAGTAAGCGAAATAGGTCTGTAGCTGTCTTATAACATTGGATTTTTATTTGGTTTTAGAATCAGAATGATTTTGGCAGTTTTCCATGAGTCAGGGAACGTGTTCGTTGCCCAGATATGATTAAAAATTGATAGTAAGAAGAGAATAGCTGGCTCAGGAGCATTTTAGAGCATGTAAGCATGAATGCTGTCTGGTCCGACTGCAGTTGGTTTCAATTTTTTGATACCTCGTTGTAATTCTTCGAGCGTAATAAGACAGTTGTAAGGTTCTTTATTGTCAGAGTGGAAATCGAGTCTTACGGAGGCGAGATTTCTTTTGTGATTAAGCGCTTCTGATGAAAAATTCAAGTTGCTGGATTGGAAAGCTATAAATTTCGCGAACGATGAAGCTATTTCGTTTAAGTCTGCGCTGATATAGTTATCCAATTTGATGCTAGTGGGAATTGGTGAAAAATTTTTCCTATCAAGCCCTCGAATTTTTTTCCAGACTGTAGTGGTAGAGGTGAAACAGTTTATAGTTTGTACGAATTTCTGCTATGAAGTTCGTTTGGCCTGTTTTAAAGTGTATCGTGCTTTAGCGCGAAGTTTTTGATAATTAACATGATTTTCCAGAGATGGAGCGGCTTTTAATTTTTTCAGTGCTTTTCTTCTATTACGTACAACGGCGAAGCAATCTGTGGTCCACCATGGGACAGTGTTTTTACGTAAATGTGTAATTTGAGGAGTCATGGAGTTCGCGTGATTTACAATAATGTTTGTGAACGATTGGACGAGATTTTTGGCGTCTGAAGTTTAACTGACTTCGAAGCTGGCGACTGATGGAAAGGTTGAGCTATATTTTTTCCAATCTGTTTTGCGGTAGTTGTACTTTATGCCTTGAAATGGGGATATAGTTTTGCTATGCTTGTGGTGAACGATTACGGGAGTATGATCGCTTCCAGTGAGATCATCATGGTTGAAGACTTCAACAGCGTTCAGAATGGCTGGGGTGGTAATAATTAAGTCCAACATTGACCATGTCTTGTGAGAAAAGTTATAGTGTGTTGGATCCTCGGGATGTAGCAGAGCGAGATTGTAGCTGGAAATAAGTTCTTTAATGATTCTTCTTCTAGAGTTGTAGCATGATCCACCCCAGAATAGAGAATGAGCATTTAGATCTCCGCGGATAAGAAAAGGACTTGGAAGAGCCAAAATGAGTTCGCTGATGTCTTCTCGAGTGATATTATCTCTTGGAGGTAAATATATTGAACAGATAGTGAGTGGTGATGAAAGATATATGGTTGCAACAGCCTGTATAGTTGTCTATAATTGAAGCTGGTTGAAATTGAGGTAGTTTTTAACGGCTAAACTTACTCCTCCGGATGTCCAGTTCGAAGAGCAGTTTGTTGTTATGATATTGTAGTTCGGAAGATGTAAGGTTTGACTATTCTTAAGATGTGTTTCCTGCAGACATATTATAGTTGGATCATAAATAGACTGGATTAATTTGAGATCTTCGAGATGCCTATAAACACCATTGCAGTTCCAGCTGATATATATTTGAGGTACGTCCATATCTCGTCCACTTTTGGAAAAATAGATGTTTCCTAAGGAAATGGTTGGGCTTCGGTCGCAGAGCTACTGGAATTCTGCAATCCTTTCAGCTTTTTCAGAATCTTGGTTAGGTGCACTTTTGTGGATCTATCCTTTATAGAAAGGTGAAGTTCAGTCAACATCCTGATCTTCGAGTCGCTAGGAATTTTGAATTCGTCAACAAGAATTGATTGAATTTCCGAAGCAGATTTTCTTTTAGACATGTCCACAAATAAAGCAAAGTTAGTGGTGGAGAGCGGATATTCATTTGCTTTGAATTTTTCGTTAATTGTTGCCTCGAGAGGTTTTAGAACCTCTTTAAGAGTGCTCAAAGATTCATCTGCTTCGGTTCCTGTGTCCGATGAAAGTCCGTCAGACTCATCTGGAAGATCATTGGAATTTTTAAGTTTTTGTTTTTTCACGCCTTTTTTCTTTGTTCGCTCTATCGCTTCTGTAGGCGTGAGTTGGGTATCACCAATTTCCATTGGCGATGAAAAGTTACCTGATGAAGATGAAGTAGATGGCGGCGATCTTTTGAGAGGAAGGGATGGGAAGTGTTCAATTGCAGTTTTTCCGGATTCTTCTGTTTGAGAAATTGGTGCGCTGATTTCTCGTTGAGTGTCATTTTCAGAACTATCAGCTTCGATAGTACAGTCTTCGGCTCGATGCCCCTTTGATTTACACTTGAAACAAGTGAAGTCGTCAAATGTAATGAAGATTCTGTGGGAAACATTTGCGTGGTCTAGAACAAATGATCCAGGTAAGTTAGCTTCTTCGATATTGGTGGTAGTATAGACCTGTCTTCGCCAGCTAATGATATGACCAAACAGTTGATCATATGGATTAACTCTTAAGATGGCGATATCAGATGTGATTTCCAGTTTTAATTTATTTACGACATAATCTTGTAAAATTTTGTTCGGCAACGTTGACGGGACACTGGAGAAGATTATTCGTTTGGCTGGAGTCTTCTTTTGCCTTCTGCATTTAATGAAGTTGTCTTCGATTTTGAAACCGACGTGTTCGATCATGAAGGTTTTTACTAACGAGGAATCTTTTAGATGAATAATGACTCTGTTACAGCTTACTTTAGCAAATGCAATGATATTAAGGAGTCCTCCAACGAGATCTTTAATGGCGATGAGGTAATCACGGAGTTTATAGTCTAGTACACAGTTGAACACCATACCTTGTTCTTCTGTAGGATAGTTGAATGTTGTTAGTGGAGTAATTTTGTTTTTTGTGACTTGAGAGTACGACGGAGTTGAGTTGCAAGGAGGTTTTAACGGTAATGGTTTTTTTTTTTTATTTTTTTTTGGGCGCGCCAGCGGCATTGACCCAACAACAAGAAAACTAAGCTAAGAAATTAAATAACTAAGCGGTCCGAAATGGACGCAACAAAGGACAGCAGTGCGGACACCACAGAAGATGAAGGAAAGGAGAGGATAAAGGAAGAGTTATAGGGAGTAGGAAGACCTAATGACAGGAGCTGACTGTATAAAAGGTAGCGTTCGTTATGAAGAGCAGGACACTCAAAGAAAATGTGATTAGCATCACATGTATGAGGAGGATCACAATCGCGGAGAGAACAATAAAGGGAAAGCCAAAGAGCAAATCGAAAGCGAGAGGAAGGGGAAGAAAATGATTGATTCGGAGCCGAATTAGGGAGACAATAGAAGAGCGCCGACTGAGAGGAATAGAATGGAACCAAGCCAGGGAACGAGGAATTGGCTGAATGAAACGGTAATGAGTAATGGTTGGGAATGTAAGGTTTGAGAGGAGGAATTTTGAGCCATATTAGCAATCGGGCTGAGCCAATTGCTGGCATTTCCAAGTTTATACGTGATTATTTAATAGCACAATGATAGAATTGTTACTTATAAAAAAGAACAACAAAAAATGTTTCAATCAATCACGCAGGCGATAAGATAAAATAACAATACGCACTAGAAATACACGACCGCACTAGTTCATGATAGAAATTGTTACTTATAAAAAAGAACAGAAAAAAGAAACGTTTTTAAACAATAACGCAAGCGATAAGATAAGAAAAAATGCACAAAGATGAACGTAGAAACACACAACCGTACTGGTTCATTAGTAACACGAATTCACGTATATTCTTGTTCTATAATTTGATACTGGAATTTAAAATTAGGACGAAGATTTATAATAACGGAAAAACAATTTAAATGAAGATTACTCTGAAGGATTCGTTAAAAATTCCATGTTTCGTTATCACGTTTGCTCGTTCGTTCGCGTTGCATTCTTATCAGCAATCAATTGTGTTCCGATTGCATTGTCTTCTATATCGGCCAACTCGGTGAGATCGTTCTTATTTTATTATCTTATTTTCTAATTTTAGTTAATAGCGGTTTTTTTAGTTTACGTTCGATTTATTATTTTTCATTTATTTTTATTCAATCTTAATTTTGTTTTATATTACGAGTACTTATCCCGTTCCATTTCCTCCGATAAATGAGCTCGTCTAGCGGAGGTCG
Organism: Icerya purchasi; assembly: GCA_039619475.1. NCBI lineage: Eukaryota > Metazoa > Arthropoda > Insecta > Hemiptera > Monophlebidae > Icerya > Icerya purchasi. Next base: position 396,126,217 of record CM077116.1, read on the forward strand.
CTCGACGGCCTCCTCCAAAGACGTTAAACACGCCAAATCTGGTCTAGCCCTTCAAGTGATGGAGGTTGACGCTTCAGCTAAGCGTAAACCTTCCGGTCCTCTTTCGCCGGTCTCGTCAATCCCTAGCAAGGATCTACGGTTGTCGCAACGCGATTTATCGACACTTTCAACCCCAATTAACAACAATAATAACAATAATTTCAATAGCAGCAGCGGTAACGGTTCTGGAGGTAAAATTATTACTAACAATGATACAGCGAACATTAATACAATTGAAGCTATTAGAAATTTTAACATAAAGTATTCGCAAGATAGCATTAATAATAACAACAAGAATAGTGGCAACAGTAATAACGACAATAATAATAATTTCGATACTACTAATACTAATAATATTAGTAATAATAATGGTAATAATAATAGCAATAAAAATAATAGTGATAATAAAAACAACAATAATAATGATGATAATAATAATAATAAAAGTAATAATAATAACAATAATAGTGATAAGCCCGGAGTCATACCCTCGTGATCATCCTGGTCCTTATCCCATCATAATTGAACACACTTCGCCTGATGCTAATCTAGGAAATTACCATCCGTTTGCTTTAGCAAAATTAATAAGCTCAGTTTCATTATCTTTTGCTAACATCTCCCCTCGTAGAAGAAATCGGATCTCGGTATTCTTCTCTTCCGCCTCAACAGCGAACTCTTTCTTGCGAAATAAAAATTTTCTTTTGAAGCACAACTTGAAGGCATTCATTCCCTCTACTTCTTTATACAGGTTGGGCGTAATTTCAGACGTCTATCCCTCCTTCTTAGACGACGACATTTTAGCAGGTCTTGAATCGCCTGTTCCTGTAATCTCTATAAGAAGAATATTTCGTACTTCTGAAGGTAAAAAAATTCCTACGAAATCTGTTGAACTCAAGTTCTCCAAATCCATCCTTCCTGACTTTGTGTCAATTTACAATCTCCGCTTCCCTGTGTCTCCTAGTATCAAACCTCCTATGTAGTGCTCTAAATGTTTTCTTTTTGGCCACATTTCTAAGAACTGTCGTAGTTCCTGCGCCATTTGTGTCCACTGCTTCTCAAAGCACCCTCTTTCCGAATGCTCTAATCTCCAAAATCCTCCACTATGCCGAAATTGTAACGGCATCCACTGTTCTAATGACCGCAGTTGCCCCGAGTGGTCCAAACAAAGGGATATTAAAACAAGTTCAGTCAAGCATGAGGTTTCATGCGCTGAGGATTCCGTATGAAAGTTAACAATAACTATAATTATTTAGTATGTAAGAAAATTTGTTTGAATAAATTTCTATTTTTATTTTACTATTTTAATTTAATATCTTAATAAATTTCAAAGATCTTTTCTAATAATAATTTAAAACAGTAAAGCAAAATACTAATTTGAATCGAAGACTTAGATTAATTTGAAGTGCAATGTAACGGTTATGAAGAAAAATTAATTAAATTCTTTTTTTATTTATTTTTTTAAATTATTGGTTTAGATTTAATAATACTAATATTAAGGTTTTATGATTTTTTTAAATGTGTAATTTTGTTAATTCCTACACCTATCTTTCTTGAATAGCCGACCGTCAAAGATATTTAATAAATATATAAACGAAAACACGCAAAAAATATTAATTAGAAATAATATTGATGCTACGTATCACTCTGCTGCGGCTGCTAGAATGTTGGTGTTCCCTGCTGGCAGGTTGGTGTACGTTGGTGATTGCATCCTGGATTCTCGGCGAATGGGAGGGAGAGACACGGTAATCGAAATTATAGTTTACGAATTTTGTAAATGTCACTAATTGGAAAACCGAATTTCGAGGCAATTTGGTTACTTTGTTATTAAACTTTTTTCGGTTGCAAGACGAACTGGTTACTTTACCAAAAAAGGTCGATATAGTTCCGCGATGTGAAAAAGACTGTCGTTCTACTGTGATGATTTTTTAACAATTCGGTATTTTCTTTCGACTCTCTCCATATGTTAGACCATTATTAAATATTTTTTTTTTATTTATTTACTAACATAGGTCGTTAAATTGTTTAACAAATCGAAATACTATTCGCATCTGTTTTTCATCAGGCGGACGTACCACCTAAACAATGATGCGGTGAGTCCGTTCCTTTCATTACAGTTCATAACAACACTAACACACCTCGTAATGAAAATAACCAAACCAAAACCTGCGATCCTATTTCGTTTCTTATCCCTCGTACTAACACTACTAACGAAAATTATTTCAATCCGAACCAAATTCTAAAAACCGCTGCAATCTCGTATTCCGATAAAGCCAAAAGAAAAATAACACCGATTAACAAACCTGTTTATTTCGTGCATTCAAAAAACCCACTTAAAACAAAACCAACATTTAAAACTAAAAAACTATAAAGTTCTCGAATCAAATCCGGTGCTTGCTAGTTGTGCGCGTGGTGGAATAATATTATCCGTTCGTGCGGATATTAACTTTCAACAGATAATGTTACCATCCGACATTCAACCAGTAACAGTCGAAATTCGTAAGCCAGTTGCACGGGAGTCTTTAAACATAATTCCGAACCGTATTTAGAAACTTTTAAAGTTGCCAAAAACTTCAAACAGTTCATCCCCTCTAGCGCCGCGAGTATTACGGCTAAAAATTTTGAACAGGGTTAAACATATGCGCTTCGACATATATTTCTCAAGTTTGGAACATCAAGGTTTGAAAGTTTCGTTAAGGAAATAACTTATGGTTTCGTTCTCGACAAATAACGATCTTTCCATCGATCATGACCGGAAAAAAAATATTATTTTTGAAACTTTCGAGCTTTCGGCGCTTAAGGTTCTGAATTTTAAGATGGAAACCTAGATGTTCCAAAGTAAATAAATAAACAGGGACTCACATTTTTTTAACCTTGTTCAAAATCTTGAACCAATACATAAATTACAAGCGGGGCTACACGTCATTTTTCAGAATTTTATGAACTTTTAGTAAATTTCAAACAGTTTTGTTAAGAAAACGAAATACGGGTCCGTTCCCAAAAAATAGCGCTCTTTCCAATAATAATACACTTGAAAAAATTTTTTTTTTTACAAAATTTCGAGCTTTCAGAGCCCCAAGTCACTAATTTTAAAATTGGAAACTTAGATGTTCCAAACCAGAGAAATATACATGGATGCCCATATTTACTACTTTCCTCAAAATTTTTAGCTATAATACTCGCGTCACAAATCAATTCTCTCGATTTTTTGAACTTTTCAGCAAACTTTGAAAGTTCAATTAAGAAAATGAAATACGGTTTCTTTCCCGACAGATAGCGATCCTTCAAACGGTATATAACATGCGTCAGAAAAATAAAAAATTTTCTTCAAAATTTCGAACTTTCGGCGCCTTAAGGGTCTAATTTTAAAACTGAAAATCCAAATGTTATAAACTCGAGAAATATAAGGGGATCAGCACGTTTTTAGCCGCGTTCAAAATTTTCAGCTGTAATATTCGTGGAGCTAGTGGAGAGACACATAATTATTATTTTTTTTTTCAACTTTTCAGAACTTTGAAAATTTCTTTAAAAAAATGAAATACGGTTTCGTTCCCGACGAATAGCGATATTTCTAATGATATATCACAAACCTAAACAAAAAAAATTTTTTTAAAAAATTTTGAATTTTCGGTGCCCCACAGGTCTCAGTCTAAAGTTGGGGTCCGATTGTCTTAAATCAGAGAAACATACGTAGAGTCGCGTTTTTTCTACCATGTTCCAAATTTATAGCTGTAATACTCGCGTCGCAAGAAGGGGGCCGCTAATTGGAGCTGACGCTTTTTTGAACTTTACGTCAACTTTGAAAGTTTGGTTAAGAAAATGAAATTCGGTTTCGTTCCCGACTACTAGAGATCTTTCTAATGATATATCACAAGCCCAAGAAAAAAAATATTTTTTTCCAAAATCTCGAGCTTTCGGTGCCCCGAGGGTCCAATTTTGAAGCTGGAAACTCGGATGTTCCAAACTAGAGAAATATACGTGGAAGCGCATATTTTTAACCGTGTTCAAAATTTTTATCGGTAATATTCGCGGCGCTAGGGGGGGGGGACACGTCATTTTTCGCGCTTTTTTGAACTTTACGGCAACTTTGAATTTTTTGGTAAAGAAAATGATATAAGGTTTTGTTCTTGATAAATAGCGATCTTTCAAACGATATAATTACATTACCGGGAAAAAAAATATTTTTTTACAAAATTTTGAGCTTTCGAAGCCCAGGAGTTTTATTTTTAAAGCTTGAGACCCGGACGCACCAAATTACAGAAATATACGTGGAAGTACATATTTTTAACCATGTTTTAAATTTTTAGCTATAATACTCGCAGCGCTAGGGGACGCGCAATTTTTTGAGCTTTTTTGAGCTTTATCTCATCTTTGAAAGTTTGGTTAAGAAAATGAAATTCGGTTTCGTTCCCGACTACTAGAGATCTTTCTAATGATATATCACAAGCCCAAGAAAAAAAATATTTTTTTCCAAAATCTCGAGCTTTCGGTGCCCCGAGGGTCCAATTTTGACGCTGGAAACTCGGATGTTCCAAACTAGAGAAATATACGTGGAAGCGCATATTTTTAACCGTGTTCAAAATTTTTATCGGTAATATTCGCGGCGCTAGGGGGGGGGGACACGTCATTTTTCGCGCTTTTTTGAACTTTACGGCAACTTTGAATTTTTTGGTAAAGAAAATGATATAAGGTTTTGTTCCTGATAAATAGCGATCTTTCAAACGATATATTACATTACCGGGAAAAAAAATATTTTTTTACAAAATTTTGAGCTTTCGACACCCCGGAGTTTTATTTTTAAAGCTTGAGACCCGGACGCACCAAATTACAGAAATATACGTGGAAGTACATATTTTTAACCATGTTTTAAATTTTTAGCTATAATACTCGCAGCGCTAGGGGACGCGCAATTTTTTGAGCTTTTTTGAGCTTTATCTCATCTTTGAAAGTTTGGTTAAGAAAATGAAATTCGGTTTCGTTCCCGACTACTAGAGATCTTTCTAATGATATATCACAAGCCCAAGAAAAAAAATATTTTTTTCCAAAATCTCGAGCTTTCGGTGCCCCGAGGGTCCAATTTTGACGCTGGAAACTCGGATGTTCCAAACTAGAGAAATATACGTGGAAGCGCATATTTTTAACCGTGTTCAAAATTTTTATCGGTAATATTCGCGGCGCTAGGGGGGGGGGACACGTCATTTTTCGCGCTTTTTTGAACTTTACGGCAACTTTGAAAGTTTCGTTAAGGAAATGAAATTCGGTTTCGTTCCCGACAAATAGCGATCTTTCCATCGATATATCGCATGCCTATAAAAAAAAATATTTTTTTACAAAATTTTGAGCTTTCGTCGCCCCGAGGGTCCAGTTTTAAAGTTGGAAATCCGGATGTTCCAAACTAGATAAATATACGGGTATGTGCGTATTTTTAGCCCCATTCAAAATTTTTAACTACAATACTCGCGGCGCTAAGGGGGGGGACACGTCATTTTTTGCTGTTTTTTGAACTTTTGGGCAACTTTGCATAACTTTTGTAACGTAATTTTTTGATTTTATGAAAGTACTCCTGCATTGTAGTTTATGTTTTGAATTTCAGCGTTATAAGTTTATCTAGTGACGAGTTATGATTTTTTAAGTGATTTTTGAGGTCGTTTTATGTACCATATTATATATTCTTGACGGTTTTTTGGGTTTTTTGCCGCCCAGGGTAATCGGTCATCTTCAAGTTATAGATCGTTTTAAAGATAATTTTAATTGTAATTTATGTTCCAAATTTGAAGTTTATAAGTCAAGCCGTTCGTGAATTATTGATTTTTATTTGATATTTTTGTCATTTGTGTACCATCTTATAAGGATTCCGTACATTATATGTATACGGAATCCTAAAAATCATGGCTGTCGAAAACGTATCGTTTCACGAAGCTGCCAATATAAGAAACAATTCTTTCAGCACTCCAGCGTTTTCTTAAGCCAGTCGCGCCTCTATGCCCTCTACTAATTTGGTCGTTGCTCCGGATACCCCTATCTCCACTCCCCACCGTCCTTTAAAATTTCCTACTTTCCATATACCCAACAAAACTAAATCTTATTTTAATCATAAGCCTCAATTCCCTCCTCTTACTTCAAATCATTTTCCCTCTCCCTCCAGTGACTGGGCTCTAAACCACCCCGTTAGCTCCAACATTAATCCAGGCCTCCCTTGTACCTATGTTACCTCCGCTTCTATCTCCAATGATCCTACACCCATTTCTTCCCGAGTAGCTCATCTTCCTCCTATTAATAATTTAGCAACAGGAACAATTGACCTACTCTCTTCCCACAACATTGCGCCCTCTTCTAACTTTGAGTCCTTGCTTGTCTCTTCCTTGTCCAGTAATTTACACCTTAATTAATTTCTCCTTTAATCTCCTTTTGGCTAAATCAGCTATTCAGAACGTTGCTGAAAGATGGCCTAGATTCATCTGCTCACAACAGCTAATTTCAAAATTTGGAATCTCTCTTCCAAATCCTCTCATTTATTTGAGCACTTTAAAATATACGGAGTTGGTTCATTTGAACCATACTTCTAATGCAGTTAATGTCTCCTTTCCTACTGCTCATCCTTGTTATTTTAAACAGACGCGTTGGACGGTATTTAACTATACCGGGCCAATGTATGTTTCTTTAATTTTTCAGGTTGTAATTCATAGGCTATTGACTTGGTTGTTTTTCATCATATATCATATGCGAACCAGTCATAGCTTTAAAGTTATATCAAGTCTCGTTCATTTCTCGGCTTATCAGTTAACGGTTTATCGCTTCGTCACCGAATTAATCGAAGTACGAGGCGTGATCAGCCATGATCCCCTCTTCCCCGCAACCAGCGCCTGCGGCCAACATTTCTGTCTCCGCTACCAACAACAACACCTGCAGCATCAGCACGCCCGCCAGGACTGATTTATCGCTTCCGATAAGTAAGACCGTTACTAATCTTATTAACACTAACACGTCGCTGAATAACATCGCGTCCGCTAACAATATTCGAAATCAATCTGATAACACGCCAACCCCTCGTAATAATCCCCGAATACAAAACGTTTCTTTCGCGCAGAAACTAAAATCACCGATCTCTCCCATTTCAAACTTTCAGCATCCCACCGATGAACAGGGAATAATATATCCCGCTTTGCCGCAAACCGAATTAAAAGACTACCTACAGGCGCTAAAACAAAAAGTCGGTGGCGCGCGGAATATCATCGCCGCATCGAAAATCAGTTTAAACCGCATCATGTTATTTCTATCTTCCGAGAGTGTAACGGACAATTTCATGCAAACTGACGGAACCATCTTGCTGAACAACCGACAGATCAAGGCAATAAGACTCAAAAGTCCTTCGCAAAAACTGCTCCTTTCGAATGTCTCCCCGACAATCCCGAACGAAATCATTCGGACGTATTTAACAAACAGCCTCCGACTGAAAATCGTCTCAGCAATATCCTTGCTCCGAGCGAGTCCCGCAGACGAAGAATTTTCGCACGTCATCAGTTGGAGAAGACAGCTATATGTACAGGATACTGTGTGCACGGACCTCCCAGAAAGTTTCGTTATTTCGTTTAAGGACAGAGAATATCGTATTTTCCTACAGCTTCCAAACCACACTTGTCCACAATGTAACACATCCAATTCCGATCCCACACCAGTTGCTCCATCATCCTCTTCCCACCAATCACCAGATCCCCCGAACCCTATTTTATCAGAAATCGTGACGGACATCATACACCGAGGGCTAAACACAACAGAGACGTCAATAGAGCCACCTTCTGCTGCTAAGCGACCTGCACAAAGCGTCTCTATTACCCACTCCGCAGCACAAGACTCCAACGCACCTCTATCTCCAACATCAACTCCGCCGATTTTCAAGAAAGCGAAAAGTATCGAACCAGATTTTCCCCCCAAGAAAGCAAAAAGTGTCGAACCAGATTTTCCCGCATCAGCTGGCGCAGCGGCAACGGAAAGCGAGCACGTTCTTGCAAATCCTCCTACGAACAGTGGTACCGATGAATCCATCCTGAATAAAGATAACGCAGCTCAGCCGGTGGATGTGAGTAAGGATTATAAAGCCATCCAGCAGCAGCCAATTAGTATTATCCGAACAGCGCTCCTTCCGATCAAAGAACTTTACGAACGTGCCTCTCTGCGTTTCTTATTGACCCATGAGCAATTCATATCCTTCATAGAAGCAGCACTAAATTCCAAGGACCCGCTACCTACTTTCAACAAATTCGCCACAGATCCTAACCATCTGATTACCATTATCAACTTCTGCAAACCACACATCAAAGATCCCCAAATAAAAACAAGATTCACAAAACTCGTCAATAAGGTCACAAAACAGCAACAGTCCAACAGCTAAGGCCGTAATTCGCACGACAGCACTAAACATGTCATGCGTCAATTACATTGTGTATACCGTTCGTTTATGTTTAAGCACTGTTATATTAATTTAAGTTTTCTCCCTCTTCTTCTCCTTCTTCCTTTTCAATGTATAAGCGAATAGTAGGCACCGAATGAATTGTTGTAATTCTTTAATTATTCAGTGGAACTGCAGAGGTTTCTTTCCCCGTCTCGCCGAATTAGAACTTCTGATCACCCAATATTCCCCAGCTATTATATGCCTGCAGGAAACTTTCCTCAAAAAATCCCACCACCCCTATATTAAATCCTATCATATATACCACAATCCCTATCCCCTTGCAACCAAAGCCAGCGGAGGCACTGCAATATTAGTTCACAATTCCATACATCACAGCCCCCTAACAGCACCAGGCGTCTTTCAGTCAACGGCCGTATCCGTTTACCTTCCTTTCCCTATCGCGATCACTTATTTCGATTGTGAGTATGTATATTCCTCCCGATATGTCCATATCCACCCACCAGCTTAGCACTTTCTGCACCAGCGTACCCAATCCTGCTATGTTTTTTGGGGATTTTATCAGCCATTCTCCCCATTGGGGATCCAATACCCATAATTCAAGAGGAAACGTCCTCTCCAAATTCATATTAAATAGCTCGCTCCTGCTGCTCAAACCCCCTACACCCACTCACCTCGATGCTTCCTCCGGTTCATTCTCGACTATTGATCTTGCTCTTATATCTCCCTCATTCTATCCTAAAGTTGAATCCACTGTTCTTCCAGACACCTTTTCTAGCGACCATTTTCCCATCCTTATAACTTTTGCTCCCAACACTAATGTAACCCCTCATCCGCCACCCCCAAAATTCAATCTTCAAAAAGCAAACTGGGGTATTTTCACTTCCTTTCTTGAAACCATGCCTCTTCCTTCTCCCTCAGTGCAAGAAAATATTACAATTTTCGCAGAAAAATTAACTTCTGCTGCCAATGTATCTATCCCCAAATCCCGACCCTTTTCACTTCCACGCTACATTCCTTGGTGGTGCATCGAAGTTCGCTTAGCAATCACCGCAAGGAAAAAAGCCCTCCGAAGATACAAATCCACCCACCTACCCTCTGATCTCATTGCTTTCAGGAAAGCCCGTGCTGCTGCACGAGAGGTAATCCGCCAAAAGAAACAGGAGGCATGGACAGCCTTTATCTCTACCATAACACAGAGCACATGCAACCGAACAATTTGGCGTAAAATTAAATTAATAAACGGCATCCCTACCATCCCACCAATTCCCCCTATCATAATTAACAATAATCCAATAATTGAACCTTCTGTGGTGGCAAATGTGTTTGCCACACACTTCAGCCACGAATCGTCGTCCTCGGTTTACTCACAAAATTTTCTGACGCACAAATCTAACGAAGAAAAAACTGCGATAACTTTTAATACTAATAACACGGATGGATACAGCAGCCCTATTACATTAAGCGAGCTTAATTATCAGATAAAATTCCACTCTAAAAACTCAGCCCCTGGTGCCGACGGAATTCATTCATTGATGTTAAAGCACTTACCACCATCTGCCCTTTCATATCTCCTAGCAATCTATAACCAAATCTGGGCTCAAGGCTCCATACCGCTATCCTGGAAAGAAGCTATCATAGTCCCTATCCTCAAACGCGGCAAAGATCCCACCCTCCTCTCAAGCTACAGGCCAATTTCTTTGATTTCAGTACTGGCTAAAACTTTGGAAAAAGTGATCAACAGAAGACTGTCGTGGGTCTTAGAAACCCGTGGACTCCTCTCCTCGTGCCAGTCTGGCGGACGGAAAAAAAGATCGACGCTAGAGCATTTATCCAGTTTGCACAACGAAGTCAGAGCAGCTTTCGCTAACAGAGAGCACACCTACTCAATTTTCTTTGACATAGAGAAGGCGTATGATCGGGTCTGGCGCCTGGGATTACTCCAGAAGATTATTAAGAACAATGTAACAGGGAACATGTTTGCGTACTTAAAAGATTTTCTCCATGACAGATCTATCCGGGTAAGAATAATTAATTCCCTTTCATGTCCGCAATTCCCAGAAAACGGACTCCCTCAGGGCTCGGCCCTAAGCGTGACACTTTTCAACTTATATATCAACGACATCGTGGATCACATCCCCCCTCCGGTAATTGCCCGCCTTTTTGTTGATGACTTGAACATTTCCCTAACAACATCGAATCCTTCCTATGCCCAACACACCTTGCAAAATGTGTTAAAAAACTTAGAAGAATGGTCTAGCCTGAATGGGCTCTCCTTCTCTCCATCTAAAACTAAATGTATTGACTTTAATAGGAAAAATAAAATTACTTCTCCTCCAACTCTTTTTTTAGATAATTCTCTTCTCACATACTCCAGTACAGCAACTTTCCTCGGGATCATTTTCGATAGCAAATTATCCTGGCGGCCTCACCTGCAATCTCTTAAAAAGAAGTGCAGCAAATATATCACTACATTAAAATATCTATCCCACAAAAACCATAACTCTCCCCCCAAGCTTCTGCTAACACTTTTCCAATCCCTTATCCTCAGCCGTCTCTCCTACGGATGCTCATTGTATTTTACCGCCTCCCCATCCCTTCTCAAAATGTTGAACCCACTACAAAATTCTTCTCTTCGATTAATACTAGGTGCGCACCATACGTCCCCCACGCACAGCCTCCAATCCTTATTGGGTTCTCCACCCTTACACTTTCAAAGATTCTTACACTCCTTCCGCGATTCTTTAAGAGTCTTCCTTCTTGGACTTTGTGATCTTTACCCCACACCTCCTAATGGCGCGCTCCCTCGTCTAACAAAAATCCTATTAGACTCCAACATCGACCTCCAACACTTCAAAAACCTCAATACACCACCTCCTCTTCCACCCTGGGCTACCCTACCAGCTGAAATCGATTATTCCCTTGTACATTTCTCCAGGGGAAAAATCTCCTCCTCCCTCCTCTGCACCAGAATCTTCGCAACCCTTAAAAAATATTCAAATCACCAAGCCTACTTCACTGACGGCGCGAAATCATGCCCTGTTTCCGAATCGTCTCCTACTGCTTGTTCCTTTCACTCTAACCTAGTTTCGTCGTCCGCCCGCCTCCATGACCACTGTTCCGTTCTCGATGCCGAACTTTATGCCATTTTCCTAGCCCTCGAATCCACAGTTAAATCCCCTCCACCCAACAGCCGCATTTTGATTGTATCTGATTCACTAGCAGCTTTGGAGTCCCTTCCCCAACAATCCCCATCGAATTACATAACCAACTCTATACAATCCCTAATCCTAAAATTAAGATCATCCTCCCACCAAATTACTTTCTTATGGGTGCCAAGCCACACCGGACTTAGGGGTAATTACTTAGCTGACATCGTTGCTAAGTCAACACTGTCGTGCCCCATGCCCTGTTCCCCTCCTCTTCCCACCAACATAGTAAAATCTATAAAAATTCTTGTGCAATCCCAATGGAAGCAAGATTGGCTCACTAGACAATCTTGCTTTCTAAGAGAGATAAAACACGGAATTGACCCTTGGTTCCCTCCTTCTGACCTCCCCAGAACCTACTTTGTGGCTATGGCAAGACTCCGCATTGGTCATATTTCGCTGACTCATGATCATCTCCTACTTAATTGCGAGCCCCCTTTCGAATGCCCCTTTTGCTCCCTTCCTCCTTCTCCTACAGTAAAACACCTGCTCCTGGAGTGCCCATCCTTCGCGCTCCAGCGCGCCCAGCACCGGATATCGTCTTTGCAGTCGTCTTTGGCCAACTCGCCTTTGAACATTGCAGACACTATTCGGTTTCTTCATACAACTAACCTATTTCCAACCATTTAACTCTCCGATTGCCATAGTGTCGTAATAGCCCCGGCAGCTGTATACGACACTTAAAAAAAAAAAAAAAAAAAAAAAGTCTATATAATAATAAGATGCATAGATTTCCTTTTCGAAATAATTTTCTCCATTTGTTGTTTTCTCTTAATATTATTTCTTATCTCTTTTCCTCTCCCTTATATTTCGTCATATTTCTGCAGGTTCAATCTTATTTCGTTGATTTCCTTTGCTCCTCTGCGTCTAAATCCTTTTCTCCTCTCTTCTGTTGTTTCTTGCTCGGCGATCCAGATTTGCTTTCCTATTACTTTTCCACATGATGTACAAGTTTAATATTCTCCAATGGAACTGTCGTAGTCTAAGAGCCAACCAACAGTCATTGGAGGGAATACTTGACTCCTTTTCCATTCATATTGCTCTCTTATCTGAAACCTGGCTTTCCGAATCCTCTAATATATCCATTCGAGGCTTTACAGCAATCCGATCTGATCGTGTTGATGGCTATGGTGGCGCTGCCATTCTCATAAGAAATTATATCTTCTTTCTCTCCCACGACCATTCCTCTGAATTTTCTTCTAATTCTCATTCACCCAACCTAGTTCATATTTCAATCCCAAATATTTATCCTCAGCCTATTCATATAATTTCTGTATATATTCCTCCTAATTTTGATCTCAACAATTTCCCATTCACACTATTGACTTATCCTCACTCTCTTCCTTTCATTATTGGCGGCGACTGGAATGCTCACTCTCCTCTGTGGGGCTCTGCGCGTCACAACAGAAACGGTCGTGTTCTTGAAAACTTTATTCGTAACAACAATTTTGTCCTTCTTAATGACAACTCACCTACTCTCTATAAAGGTGCACACTCACACAGCTCGGTGGATCTGTCCTTCACTTCTCCCCACTTTGGTTTTAAATGTCTATGGAGAACTTTGGACGGTACCTTCGGCAGTGATCATGTTCCCATTATTCTTTCCTTTCAAGACCTTCTTCCTCCTCCTCCTCCTCCTCCTCCTCCTAATTATCCCAGACCTGCTCTCACTATCAAATGGTCGTTCAATAAAGTTGATTGGGACAATTTCCACTCAAACATCGACCTTTCTCTTCCTTACATACACTCACATACTGATCCTATTCAACAATATAAAGTTTTTTCTAATTCCATTTCTTCTGCTCTTGATATCTCCTCTCTACCACTTCGTCATTCCAATAAAAACTATTATCTTCTGTCGTCCTCACTTTGGTGGAATAATGATTGCACAAACGCTTTCAAGGATAGTGTTTCCTCCTTTCGACTCTTCCGGGCTTGTTCCTCCTTTTTCAACTTCATGGCTCACAAAAGGGCTAACGCCAAGGCTAGATTCATCCTTAAAATGTCCAAAAGAAATTCATGGCGAAATTTTTGTTCATCATTTTCTAAATCTACCTCCACTTCCCATCTTTGGAGAATGGCTAAAGCTTTTTGCTCCTCCAGTTCCGAGCGCCCCTCACACTGCAACCTTCCTTCAGAGAAGCTCTCTCCTTTTCTTGATTCAATTGCTCCTTTCTATGTACCTTCCCTCGAGGAATCATTGGCTCCTCCCCTACCTATCACATCTCCTTCTCACTTTTTCTCTTCTCCCTTCAGCTTCAATTAACTCTACGATTCCTTGATCAGTTCTTCTAATTTTAGCCCAGGTATAGGCGGCATCCCTATCCTTGTCCTCAAGAACCTCTCTGAGTTAGCACTCAAAACACTTCTGTCAATCTATAATTCCTTCCTGTACACTTCTGTAACTCCAACACTTTGGAATTCCTTTATTATTATTCCTATCCCGAAAAAGAAACCTAACTCCTTCCGTCCAATCTCTTTAGCCTCGTGTTTAAGAAAACTTTTTGAACACATGATTAATAAACGCCTGGTCTGGTGGCTAGAATATAACAATATTTTTCCCGATAATATGTTTGGTTTCCGTTCTGGCGTTGGTGCTACTGACTGTATATCTTTGTTTCTTTTCGACATCTATAAATCCTTCATTCATAGGAAATTTACCATCGCCGCGTTTGTTGATGCCACTGCTGCCTTTGACAATGTTCACTTACCTTCTTTACAAAATAAAATGCTTTCCATTAACATCCCTCTTCAGTTTACTTCCTTAATTATCAATCTTTTCCGGAATAGAACAATTCGGCTTTCTACTCCCTTCTTCGACAACTCCAGATCAATTTTTCGAGGTCTTCCGCAAGGATCGTGCTTGGGTCCTACACTTTTCAACATTTACTTTCACAGTCTCGCTACTCTTAACATCCCTTCTAAGTCCTTATTCTTCGCTTACGATATTCTCGTCTATTCCTCCGCTAATAATCTTTCTTCTGCCAATGAGGAGATTAATTCCTCCCTTGCTACTTTGGAATTATCGTTGTCCTCTCTTCATCTTTCTATTTCCCCTGAAAAGTCTGCCTCTGTAATTTTTACATTTCGTCCTTTTAACCGTTCCTTAATTAACCTTTTCCTGTGTCAACTCCCTATTCCTCTAATTAACTCTTTCTCCTACCTTGGTGTCATTCTTAATAGTAATTTATTTTTTTGCTATCATATCAACTATCTATGTACATCGGCTCTCAAGAGATTAAATTTCCTAAAAGCATTGCCCCCCCCAGAAATGGGGTGGCGATCCGTATATTCTCCTCATACTTTATAGATCCATTATTCTTTCCAAATTGGACTATTGTTCTTTTCTTTATGCCAGTGCTCCCAAATCCCTCCTTATCAAACTTGATCGCATCCAAAACTCTTGTCTTCGCCTCTGTATTGGTGCTCTGAATTCTTCTCCAACTCCTGCTCTCCTGGCCGAAACTGGCTTCCTTCCTTTATTTATTCGAAGACTTTATCTCGGCGAAAGATTTATGACTAAACGTCTTCATATTCCTCACTCGAAACTCGTGAATTCCTATCAATATATTCTGGACAACTGGCGTTTCTCTCCTAGAAAAATCCCAATCCTTTCACACATATTCTCCCGACTTGTCCTATTCTCTCACTTTATCCTCTCCTATAACAAATCCCCGTACTTCACTTACAACTTCTTAGAACTATCGTTTTCTCCCAAGCTATTTTCTCTTCCCTCGAACATTAAATCTCTACCGTTTCCTGTAATACATAACGAATTTAACCAAACTCTACATTCACTTTTTCCAGCTCACAGCATGGTTTTTACGGATGGCTCAAAATCTGCTTCAGGTGTCGGAGCTGCTTTTATCCTTCCTGATATCAACTATTCTGAGTCTTTTCAACTTCCTCCCTTTTCTTCTATCTTTTTAGCCGAATCCATGACTATTTTACGTGCTATCCTATTTATATCCTCAACATCCAATTTATCAAAATTCGTCATATGCTCTGATTCGAAAAACGTTTTATCAGCCATCTCATCTCCGTTCCCTAAACCATCGTCAGATCCTATTATTCTTTACATTCGTTCCTTAATCTATAATTTATTAACATCCGGTTCTATCCTAATTGACCTGTTCTGGATTCCAGGCCACTGCGGCATCGTTGGTAACGATCTTGCCGATTCTTTGGCATGTCTAGCTGCAGTAAATGGTCGTTTCATAGACAGATTCCCCTCGCTATGTCTATGTCCATTCTCTTATCGTTTTCACCATGACTTTTGGACTGATCTTTATCCGCCTCTTTTCTCCAATCCTAACTCTTTTTACCTTGCTATACAACCCTCTCCACCTACTTTTTCCTGGTTTAATAATTTTCCCTGCATCAGCCGTTCTGTTATTTCTTCCATAATTCGCCTTCGCTTTAATCACAGTCTGCTTGCTGCTTCCCTCTTTCGTTTTAATATTATTCAGTCTCCCTTGTGTCCCTTCCATCCTCCTATCTTAAATTTGACCTATGATGTAAATCACCTCCTATTCGAATGCTCATCTATCTCCTCAGAACGCGCAGTCCTTTATTCTAATTTGCTTGGCCTTGGCCTCCCGACCCCTTACTGTGCCCGCTACATTCTTGCTCTTCCTTCTCTTTCTGTTGTTCCTATATTGGCTACCTTTATTTCTTCTGTTTCTAATCGCTTCCTGATTTAACTTTCAAGTCCCTACATTTCATTATTTGTTAGTCCTTTGTGCTGGGTAAATTTCCCGTGCCTAAAGGTAAAAAAAAAAAAAGTTAAAAATTTGTTTTAGAAGAAAAAGTATGGAAAGATTTTCTGAAAATTTAAAGAACTACTTTCATTACTTTGTAAGTTTTCATTAATAAACTGAGTGGTAAGTTGAATAGTTATCTTTTTTGTCTTTTATTTTAATCAATTTGAAAATTTGTTCTGTTTAGAGAAAATTTTGATTTTATTATTTTTCTACTCTTCTTTTCCCGCTTCGTTGGAAGTCTGCAAAGCGAGAAATTTAATTTGGCCTCACTTTAACCAAAATCCTAGCTGAGTCTATAATTGAGTGTTCAGTTATATTAATATTGGCACTACATTGTTGCCATCAGAAATATAATTATTTTCATCATAATAAATATTACGATTCCGAAATTTTTATTTCAGCTTTTTTTTCCTGCTGGTTGTAGTCGTGTTCATAAAAAATTAAGTAAAAGCTTAGATATGCGAATATAATATTCAAAAACAGTTTCTGATACATGCTACTTTTTGCACATTTATATATATATTACTAGCTGACAGCCCAGCCACGCCTTGCTGTGACATAATTTAGGGGAAAATGAAAGAAATAAAATAGTACTATATATTATATTCGCCCATTAAGTTATGTTGGCCCACATGGATGGCATGCGTTGCAATGGCACAAAAACTGTAAAATGAATATCAACACATACTCGTACTAAACCTCCCTTTTTTTTTCTAAACTACATTTTTGATTCTGCTATCCTGTGTAAAAAAAAAAAATGTTTTCCCCTTTTTATCTGCATACAATCTGTTCAGTTGAACAATAAGTAGAAATGTTATTTTATGTAAACCATGGTGGAACGTATTCCTTATTTGTATGTACGTAATTTATTGGATTATGTTGAGCTATACAAATTAATGTCTACGGACGAAATTCCAGCTCAGCTAATGTGTCGTTTCAATCGTCTGAATCGTACGCTTTTCTGCGAAAGATTAGCTGCTAGCGGGTTGATGTGGTTTCCAAGTCGATGAAAGTATCTTTCAGTAAAGGTCGTAATTACTTCTTTAACCGTTGGAATGCAGAGGTCTTTGTGTATATCATCATTATGGACAAACCATGGTGCCACCAAAATATCCCTTAGGACTTTGGACTGAAATCTTTGTACAATGTTAAGATTTGAAATGCTCGTCGTTCCCCAGATTTGAATACCGTATGTTCACGCAGGTTCTAGGTTGCCCTGTATAGTAGCACTTTATTTTCAACCGATAAAGATAAATTTTTGTTCATTAACTAACGGAGGCTGCGGTATTTGATATCTAGTTGCTTTCGTTTTGCAATAACATGATTCTTGAAGGTGAGCCGTTGGTCAAGATGTAAACCGAGATATTTCACAGCACATGAGTTGAGAATTGTCTGCCCATTCAGCTGGATCAGCAAATTTTGCCCTTTGTTTAAGGTAAACAAAACCTGTTTTGACTTTGATTCGTTAACTGTAACTCTCCATTGTTTAAGCCATTTCTCCACACATAGCAGATGATTTTGGAGCTGTTCAGTGACTAGGATATTATCTCGGTGAGTTGATAAAATAGCCGTGTCATCAGCAAACATAGCTGTGGTTGTATCATTATTTTCTGGGAAGTCGTATGTATAAATCTGATACAATTCGGGTCCCAGTATACTGCCTTGTGGTACTCCTGACATTGTAGGGTACATTCGTGAACAATCACCATTTACATTAACATGAAAGTGTCTTTCTGCTAGGTAGGATTTTATTAACAGGTAATATGGATGAGGCAGTTGATGTTTCAGCTTATATAGTAATCCAGTATGCCAAACCTTGTCAAAAGCTTTCTCAACGTCGAGAAAAATAGCAGTACAATATTTCTTTTTTTCAAAGCTTTTGCTTATGATGTCGACTATTCTGTGTGTTTGCTCTATTTTACTGTGGTAGTTCTTGAAACCAAACTGATAGTCGGGTATCACTATATTTTCTTTGAGAATAGGTTTTATTCTTCTGAGCAGGATTTTTTGGAAGAGTTTAGAGAAGATTGGTAATAAACTAATAGGTCTGTACAAAGTCGTTTCATATTAAGGGTTTTCCGGTTTTGGGATCATTACTATTGTAGCAAATTTCCATTGTATCAGAAAGTAGCCAGTTCGAAGAATTGCATTGAAAATGTGTGTCAACAATATTACAGCTTTTCTTGGCATTCTCTTAATGATATTAGCTGTGATCAAATTATACCCCGGTGCTTTCTTTGGATTTAAATGTTTTTGTCATAGGAGATGTTCTGAAATGGTACCTGCAAATATTTTTCTATGTCTTCTTCATGGCTTGGAGTACCACTTTGATGCGGTTGAAGTACCTTTGATAAATATTCAGCAAATACGTTCGCTTTTTCTTGATTAGTTCGTGCCCAATTTCTGTTTTCCATTTAAATGGGGGTACACTGGGAATTATGATCTTTCTTTATATTTTTTGCTGCCTTCCATAAATTGTAGTCAGATGTTTTGGTCGGAGGGCTATATATTCTCTAAATGCATTACTTTTTGCTTCTAATAGCGCCTTCTTCAATTGCCGACCTGCTCTATTTAGAATATTTTTGTTGATCGGATTTCTATCATTTTGCCATATTCGCCTTAACTTCCTTTTTTCCGATATCCGATCCCTTATTGCCTTTGGATAATATATTACTTGAGTTTTCTCTTTCTTGTCGGGTGTGGCTAAGCACACGGACTTTTGTATACACTTCGTAAGTTTTTCCACGGCCATTTCAATTCTTTCCCAGCTTTCAAAGACACTTTCAAGTCTATATCACTTTCGACGAATTGCTGGAACGCTACCCAGTCAGTGCTCCTGTTTGTTAATACTGGTTTCTGTACCAACTGTATTACTGCGGTATCCAGATTTAAAATTTTAGGTGAATGATCAGAAGTAGCGTCCCAAGAAGATTCTATCAACGTGTGATCATTATTAATTCCTTTACTGACGAAAAAGTCTAGTAGGTCTGGAATGTTCTTCCTGTCGGATGGCCAGTATATTGGAATTCCATCTGATAAGCAGTAAAGTTTATTTTTCTGAAGGCATGCTTGCAGTTGCTTTCCTCGAGGAGTTGTTAATCTTGATCCAAATGATGTATGCTTGGCGTTGAAGTCCGCACCAGATATAAACCTACTCCCTAATGTTTTGAAGTATTCCTCAAAATGCGCCTGCTATATGCTATGCCTGGCGGGACAGTAGACGGACGATACTACCAGCGAATTGTGCTGGGTTTCAATTTTCACAGTACATGCCTGCAAATATTCTTTAGAAAACTGATCATGCCTTTAATTATGTTTTGATAATTATAACTGTACCTCCGTGTGCTATTATATTGTGATACTGATTCACTTATTTATGAACTTAAAACACTTGATTTTTATAAAGATATTAGAGATAATGCTCAGTATTTTGATACAAGTAATTATCTAAAAAGTCACCCATGTTATTCATTAGAAAATAAAAAGAAGCTTGGTGTATTTAAGGATGAATTAAATGGCACTCGAATTAGTGAATTTGTTGGATTGCGTCCGAAAATGTATTCTATAAGTATTATTGATAGTAGAGAAATTAAAAAATGTAAAGGTGTACAGTCTTCTATAATTAAGAAAGAACTTAATTTCATAGATTATTATAATTGTGTGAATGGTGTGTGCGGGAAGTTATGTGATAATTATAAGACATATTACAATATTCAAAGTCGTAAACATATACTGTATACCCTAGAACAGAATAAAGTAGTATTAAGTGGTAATGATGATAAAAGAATAATATGTAGTAATAATGTAGATACAATAGCTTATGGAAATTCTATGTATAATAAATTCCATAAAAAGTTTAATGATGTTTTAGCCGAACTAAGAGCGTGTATATTAGATAAAAATATGTATATTGCATGATTACATGGAGCTATGTATTATAATTAAGTATAATTTAGACATTATATATTTTTAATTTTACTATGTAATAAAATTGTATATTAACAATTGTGTTTAATTCTTTAATTTGTTAGATTTAAGAATGTATGGGGCTTAAAATAGTTTCTATAAACTTAATTGTCGTGTATAGCGATTATATTATTTTTAATTAAAGAGTGTTTATATAGTAAAAATTTGGTGCTTTTCCCTAGGATGGGCCATTTTCCATTAAAATTTGATGCTTTCTACATAAAATGATAACATTTGTATAAAATTGTGATATTTTACCATAAATTGATGGTTTGCACCTAAAATGTAGATATTTTTGCATAGATTGGTGTGTTTCCTTTAAAATTTGATTTTTTGTACTAAAATGCGAGTATTTTAGCCTTAAATGGTATAATTTGTATGAAAAGAGTAATTTTGATTTAAATTGAGCAGTTTTTTTATGATACTACATTTATCTAATCCTTATTTGTAATGTTTGGAGGTGTGATGTATAAATTTACAGTTCTTATATCCTAATGGTTGTTTTTGTGCATCAAAGGAGATGTGTTATTCAAGTCATGGCTCTATTAGGCTGAGAAAATGTGATTAATAGAATTTCTGAGTTGTGATTATGTTTGTGAAAATAATAGAATTTGTGTGAGAGGAAGAAGGTGTGTCCCATCAAGCTTATGAATAATACTTAGTAATTAAATTGTTCATTGTGCTTATTGCATTGGTAGTTATAATGTGATCAAACAAAATTAGTTCTTATATATTGTTGTTATACATTAAACGTTTACATCAACAGACATGACAATCAATTTGATTTTTCTAATTTAAATCCATACTAAACAGCTGTATATTACCAGGGTTGCATCAAATCTGTTATGATTGTTAATTTTGGGGGTTAAATATTGTTTCATTACATTGAAAGTGTATGCACGCGCACACATGGTCGCATATGCAAACAAGTCAATATCATCATCATCATCATCATTGTTACATCACATTGCAAAGCATTACACTGCACACACGCTCATTCACTCACACACATGCGCATGTGTACACATTTATAGTACATCACACATATGTAAGCATATAAGCTCCACACACATGTTATTATGATGGTAAGTTCTAACTCTCATACACTGAAAATAATATAGAGCTATATGTAATTAAATAGTACACTCAACACACATCAAAAGTAACTCAGCTAAATATCAAACACAGCCTTTACAGCAATTGGGATATGTGAATAATAATTCACAAATTAGTAGTCTATTCAGTTTTTTTTTCTCAATCATCTACTTTGATTACTCATATGCGAAATATCTCACTGGAAACAAATAGGTTAGAACAAGAATAAACCACCAAGAAGGGGTTAGTACTGTAGTTGTTTGGCTGGATATATGTGAAGTACTCCCAAATTCTAAAGGTTGAAACACTCCCCCTTATAAAACATTAGTTCAGTGTTTATTTATTATTTGTTGTTTGTTTTTTTTTGATAGACATACATTAATGCAGCTTTTAAATTACACAAACACAGCAGATTTGGTAGGGGTTAGAAAAAAGTTTGTTTAAAGATGAGTGGTTAATGATAAAATATAATCTCAATATAAATGGGAGCATGAAATGTTAGTACTGTTTAGCAGATTATTACATTAGTCAGACAATTATAAATGCATCAACACACATGCAAGCATCTAAATACACTACGCAACTCAGTACAAGTTAGAAAAATTATGAGTGGCTGGTTAACACTAGAACATATTCTCAAAGCATACACAACCAGAAACAACTAGTATCAGTTAATAAATTATTACATTGGTCAGACAATGATAAATGTATCATCAATGTACATGCAAACATCTAAATACACTAAGTAACTCAGTATGGGTTAGCAAAAAGTTTTAAAGGTGAGTGGTCAACAGTAAAACATATTCTCAAAGCATACACAACCAGAAACAATTAGTATCAGTTAATAAATTATTACATTGGTCAGACAATGATAAATGCACCATCAACGCACATGCAAACATCTAAATACACTAAGCAACTCAGTACAGGTTAGAAAATAAGTTCTAAAAGTGGGTGGTTAACACTAGAACATATTCTCAAATCACACACAACCAGAAACAACTAGTATCAGTTAATAAATGATGCAAACATCTAAATACACCGAGCAACTCAGTACGGGTTATCAAAATTATAAGTGGTTGGTTAAAGCCTCCTCTTAATCTCTATACCGGTTCTCCTAGAACACAGGTTTTCTATCTACTCTTTCATGTTAAGTAAATAATCCATGTTATAGATTTCTTTATTATTAGCTCGGGGTTCCAAATCATCAAAGAACATGGATGAGGGTAATTTTGTTTTTTGGTTTTCGTACATTGATTACGTTTCTTGTTGCATATCCAGCGTCCATTAAAGCCTACTTGATTTCATCCGTGGGCATGGTATGGTGGATATTTTTAATTACTATTCGGTACGCTCTTTCTTCTTTCAGTTGGTATGTGTGGTATATTATACTCTTTTCTTTTAAATATCTAATTATTTTTCTATAACTTTCACTACCGCTCGTTTTTAGTTTAACTTTTCCATCGTTTAACGCTTGGCAGATGAATTCCTCCTTTTTTAACGCTGAAGAAAAGTCAGCGTCCATCTTTTTATAATTGGTAACCCCATATATAAAAATTGGAGGTGGTTTGGATAATCATTTAGCCTCGTAATCTTCTGTACTAGACGATTTGGCGTTTTCGTCTTATTTATATTACGAATTAGAAATGTTACATGTATCTGAATCGGAGTGATTTATAAGGGGCCAGTGACGCGATGATTTTCAATGGCGCTACTTTTTTATGTCCGAGGTCTCGGCTTTCAGATAGGAACGGGCATATCCTCGAGAATTTTATCCTCAATAACAACTTTGTCCTTTTGAACGATCATTCCCCTACTCTCTACACAGTTTGACCTCTCTTTAACTTCCCCTAACTTTGGTCTCAACTATCATTAGGAAACCCTTGATAGTACCTTCGGCAGTGATCATGTCCCTATTATTTTTTCCTTGAACGATCTTCTTCCTTCTCCTCCGGATCCTATCAAACCTCCCAATGCTCCTAAATGGTCTCTATCCAAAGTCGACTGGGATAAATTTCGGTCAATCGTTGATTCATCTCTCTCTAACATTAATTCTCTTCCTAATCCTATGCATGAATACGATTCCTTCTATGACTCTATTTCCTCCGCGCTAACCACCTCTTCTGCACCGGTTCGTTCCCCTAAAAAGAATCGACACCTTCTTGCTTCTTCGCTTTGGTGGAACAACGATTGGTCGGAGGCCATTAGCGACAGTACTTCCTGTTTTAGGCTTTTTCGGGCGTGTTCCTCTTTTGATAACTTCTTAGGCCAGATTTATCCTTAAAAAGGTCAAAAAGTATTCATGGAAAAACTTTTGCTTCTAGATCCACTCCTATCTCCCAAATTTGGAGAATGGCTAAAGCTTTTCAAGCTCCTCATTCTGAACGTCCTTCATATTATAACCTTCCTTCCGAAAAACTTACTTCTTTCATTGATTCTATTGCTCCCGCTTATGTTCCATCTCTCGAAGAAACACTTACTCCTACATATGTTCATACAGCTCCTGCACATATTCTTTCTTCTGACTTCAGCATCGGTGAACTCCATGCCTCTTTGTCTAATTCCTCCAATTCTAGCCCCGGATTAGACCGAATTTCATACCTTGCTCTTAAAAATCTTTCAAACTCTACACTTAATACTCTTCTGTCAATTTATAATTGTTTCCTATATACTGGCTCAACTCCACCTCGCTGGAACTCCTTTATGGTTATCCCGATTCCGAAGAAAAATCCTGATTCATTCCGTCCAATATCCTTGGCTTCTTGCTTAAGGAAACTTTTCGAAAACATGATCAATAAACGTCTGGTTTGGTGGCTAGAACATCATAATATACTTCCTGACAATATGTTTGGTTTCCGTCCGGCCCTGGGCTGTATGGACTGCCTATCTTTATCCCTTTCTGACATTTATAAATCTCTTATCCTCAAAAAATTCACCGTTGCTGCGTTCATTGATGCTACCTCTGCCTTTGATAATGTCCATTTACCTTCCTTGCATGACAAAATGCTCTCTATCAATATTCCTCTCCACTTCACCTCACTAGTTATTAATCTTTTCCGTAATAGGATAATTCACCTTTCTACTCCCTTTTTTGATGATTCCAGGGTGGTCTACCGAGGCCTCCCGCATTGATCATGTCTTAGACCTACTCTTTTCAATATATATTTTCACAGTCTCGCTATCCTCCGAGTTTCCTCCACGTCGTTGTTCTATGCTGATGATATTCTTATCTATTCCTCGTCAGATAATATATATGCGGTGAACGAGGAGCTAAATAATTCTCTTGCTATTTTGGAAAATACGTTATCCTCTCTTCATATTTCTATCTCACCCGAAAAATCTGCCTCTATGGTTTTCACATTCCGTCCTTATAACCGTTCTTTAGTCAATCTTTCCTTGCGCCACCGTCCCATCCCTTTAGTCAATTCCTTCTCTTATCTCTGTATTATAATTAATAGCACTTTATCCTTTCGGAAGCATATCAGTTATCTGTGTACGTCCGCTCTCAAAAGGCTCAATATACTAAAAGCTCTTTCGCCCCGTAAATGGGGCGGTGATCCTTATATTTTACTTATGCTATATAGATCAATAATCCTTTCCAAATTTGATTACGGCGTATTCCTGTACGCTAGTGCTCCCAAGCAATTTCTCCGTAAACTTGATCGCATCCAAAACTCATGTCTTCGTCTCTGTATCGGAGTACTTAACTCCTCTCCAATTCCAGCCATTTTAGCAGAGTCGGGATTCCTTCCTCTTTTCATTCGAAGACTCTTATTAGGTGAACGATTTCTGATTAAACGTCTTCCCATTAGTAATTCTAAACTCCTGAGTTCCTATCAATTTATTTCCGATAACTGGCGCTTCTCTCCTCGCAAAATTCCTATATTATCCTCGATCTCTTCTCGGCTTATGCTCTTCTTGCCTTTTGTTCTCCCTTTCACCAAACCACCTTACTTCACTTTTAATTTCTTTGAATTCAAGCATTCTCCGAAGTTATTTGTTCTCCCCTCGGACATTAAATCTCTTCCTTATCCTGCCGTTCAAAACGAATTCAATCACGTATTATCCTCATACTTTCCTTCCCATACAATTATCTACACGGATGGTTCGAAGTCTGATGCTGGCGTTGGGGCTGCGTTCATTATCCCCGCCTTTATATATTCCGAATCCTTTCAGTTGTCCTCCTTTTCCTCTATTTTTCTTGCCGAATCTATGGCTATCCTGCAGGCAGTCCTTTTCATATCCTCGACAAATAACATCTCTAGATTCCTCCTATCCTCGGACTCGAAAAGTGTTTTATTGGCTCTCTCCTTTTCCTACTCATGTCACTGATCCCATTATTCTCCAAATTCGCTTCTTAATTTCTAATTTATTTGCATCCCGTTCTATTGTAATTGAACTACTATGGATTCCTGGTCATTGCGGAATTCCTGGCAACGAGTTAGTTGACTTGTTAGCACGTTCGGCGGCGACCAATGGTCTATTCATTAGTAGATTTCCTGCTCAAACTCTCTACTGTCTTTCTTATCGTTCCCATCACGATTTCTGGGCCAAATTCTATCCTTCATTCTTCACCAATCCTCGATCTTTTTACCTTGCTGTTCAACCCTTCCCTTCCTCTCTTCCTTGGTTTAATCTTTTCCCCTACCTTAACCGTTCGATTATTTCCTCTATAGTTCGCCTGCGGTTCAATCATAGTTTGCTTCCGGCTTTTCTTTTCCGTTTTTTTATTGTTCAATCTCCTTTGTGTCCTTATAATCCTCCAGAGCTCAATTATACCTGTGATGCGAATCACATTTTGTTCGAATACCCCTTTATTTCCTCCGAACGTTCTACTCTGTATTCTAGTCTTCTGCGCCTTGGCCTTCCTACTCCTTATAGTGCCCACTCCATTCTTGCACTCCCCTCTTTCAATATAGTTCCTTTGTTGGCCTTCTTTATCTCCTCAATTTCTAATCTTTTCCTTATATAAGGTACATTTCCTTGCGTTGGGTAAGTTCCACTGTTGACGTGTCCAAAAAAAAAAAAAAAAAAAAAAAAAAAAAAAAAGAAGAAGAATTTTCCACAGAAACATCATTCATGAGACTATTATTATTATCTTTATCGGCATTACTTGCGTAATTTTTAATATTATTACTATTGTTATTGCAACGGACACCGGCCACCACCAGCGACATTTGAGGTCGATTTATCACTCGGCTTCTTGCTCATTGCAAGACAATAGGGTTTAGTAATCCCTACTACTAAGCGATAATATATTCGCTATTAGTAATTGGAACGAACTTACCGATATGTCGCGCGCGATAACAGTTAATGATTGTACCGGTTCAAAAATAAGATAAGATAAGAGAACTACTTTTAAACTCAATTGTTATACCGAACATTGAAAGCAATGAAACATAAACTACACAGTTTAACTTCAATAACAGTACTCCTGTGTATAAATGAATACATTTTTGGACTGACCTACTTGTGAGTTGCCCATGTGAAAAACATGCGTTTTCAAAATTTAAACCGCACCCGCTTTAAGAGATCGACCTTGTGCCTTATTAATTGTCACTGAAAAAGCGAGACGAACAGGAAACTGCAATCGTTTAAAATCAAATGCCAAGTTGTTGGGGATTATCGCGCGGAATAAGTAATTTGCCGTTGTGTATTGTCGCTTCAATTGTATAATTGGCATTAATTTCTTCACAGCCAGTCTGGTTCCATTGCATGGCGGATTAATATTGCGCAGAACAATTATGGACTTACCAACCTTAAGTTTTAGTATGTGTGGCGGCAGCACTTCTAGGAGGTCCAACGAATTCAAAAGTTCAGCGGGATAATTCACAATTTAGTCCACATTCATAACGCTGTCAATTGACTTGTACATTACAGATTCTAATCTGCTCCTGAATTGATTCATTGCCTTAACATCATTGTTTTTCGCAGCCAAAATTGCACGATCGCAGAGCCGTTGATGATTTTTACGAATTGATGGCTATTTGTGGAAAAACTTTCTCGATTAATTTTTCAATAGATGAAGTGTCAATACAAAAATTCTGTGGAAGTGAAATGCTCATTGTTTCTGTATCAACTGGTACTTTACCGTTACCAATGTCCAATAGTTGTTTAGGAAATAAGGCTGCCGACGCATTTTGCAAATGAACACGCAGATTGATGGTTAATGTAATTTTTTTCTCATGACGCCAAATACGCGATGCTTTTAGGAAAGCGTTGAGTTCATCAGCTGGTGTTGATTCTGGGGTATATCGGGTTGAGAGTTTGTCGAGATTGGCTTGCTAATTGTGAATTTCGTCATAAATCTTGGAGAGTAGTTCGATCTAGCGCTTGAAGTGATTTTTTATGTGTCATTGTGCATTCATCGCAAACATTTACACGTTTGTAAAACTTTCGCCATGCCAGAACCTCCGGTAATATTACATGTTGGAAAATTCGGTAATTTGAATATTTAATGGAAATTTTAGCGTTGAATGTGCTGCTCATCCATCGGCCAGTAGTGCAGCTACAATTCCCGATGAAACAAAAGCTAGATCAGTTTCATTTTGTGAACGAATATGCGCTAATAGCAAAATAATGAGGACAGTTTTCCCTGTACCGCCGGGCGCAACAAGGAAAAACGAACGGGTTTGGGCTGCTAATAAAGCATTTGTAATATAATCGTATGTCAATTTTTGTTCAACAACCAAGAGATGTTTTTTAGCCTAGACAAATGATCTCAAATGGTCAGTACTGAACTGGCGTTCTCTCAATATATTTCTGAGCCCAATATCGAAAGCACGTCTCTTCTTAAGCGTTGTTAATCTGAAAGAGATGCACGGAATCGTGCGCTCCGTGTTCGATCTATTTCATGTCTTCGTTCTCGTTGCTCCCCTTTGACTCAGCCGTGCGCGACTCAAAATTTTGGATACGAACTGCTTCAATGCTTGCCTGTCTTTCTTCATTGGTTGTGAAGCTCGTAACGTTCTAGTTCTGCGCGATTCATTCGAAGTCATACCAATATATTAGCACGTTTGGGAGACATGGCTAATTTTTAGCAAAATAAGGACTATAAAGTAATGTGTATAATTTAAACGAATAAAAAAGTGCTCTTTCTCGAGTCAGAAATTAATAATTATCTAGAGCTTATATTTATATTAATAATTATTTTAATTTTTACATTTAATTTATATTTACCATGGTAATAATTTTATTTAAAATATTTTCATCATAAAAAACATACAGATGAACAGACGAACCGATAAAGTATAAGATTAGTTCGTAGCAAAGTAATTAACTTTTGACCAGGACGCGACAAAACTGTTTTTTCTTTAAATGTTCTATAATAGAAAAAAAATTAAAACTTAACTTGAGTGTAGAAATGAGCTGCTGTCTATGAGGTTGAGTTAGCCTATAATGAAAAAAAAAAAAAATTAGATTTGATTTTATCGGCCCCGAATTGCTTTCACTATTTTGAAATTGGGCTGATAAGTTATGATGCGCGATTTTTATATAATTTAATAATTTTAATTTGAAACTTTTATGGCGTTAATGAAATTTAAACTTTTAAACAAACAATTTAAAGGCTAATACTTTTAATTATTTCATCTAAATGTTACTGAAACCTGATACACTTAGTCATTCATTCATTCGTTTGTTCATTCATTCGGTTATTCATTCATTCGTTCGTTCATTCATTCAATTATTCATTTATTCGTTCGTCCATTCATTCATATATTCATTCGTTCATTCGTTCATTTATTTATTCATTCAGAAATTGACTTACAAGTTGTACCATATTTTTAAATACCCTAAATGAATTAATGATAACAAATCTGTAATTGATAGACCAGAAGTCAGGGTTTTTTGCGCGCTCTCCTGAAAGAAGCAAATTCCTTTTCGTTAAAATAGTATATACTTCAGTTCCGTTTTTAGCACGATATCACGACGTTTGTGATCGCGTTAAGGTAAGTTAATTTATTTCGACTCTGTATTCCCTTCAGCCAATGAAAGAAACAAAGATGTTAGGACTTGTATGCGTGAAGGGGGACGTAGAAGGTCGGTAGCAATCGCTCTGGTAAGTAATACATCAATACAATTCGGTAAAATAAATAAATATGTTCCGATGACGCGATTATCGGTGAGATAAACACGATTCTGAACGATTATTGGAATGCACACATAAAGCATTTCTCCGATTTAAATAATATAATTATCGGAGATAATACCTTTAAATTATTAACATTTCTTAAAACTGGAGCTAATATTTTTATTTGATTTTTTTTTTCTTTAAGATAACGGAAATAGTAGTGTAATATTACGCCCCTATGAATCATTACAATAAAACTTTTATTCCCTTCGACATATATTTTGACCATAGATAAATAAAAAATATACCGAAAAATATATCAAATAGAAAGTATTTGAATTCAAACTGGTAAAATCTAATAGTAAAGAACTGGAAGATTTATTTTAAAAACTCCTCTCTAAACTTTAAGTGGAAAATTAAAATTGGGGAAAAACGAAATTTTAATTAAGAAAACAAAAATATATATTTTTTATTTTCTTCGTTCCCTTAATGATTATGTTAATAAAAAATGGAAAAAATAAACAAAGAATGAGAAAGAAAGAACCTTACTGAAGAGGAAATCTATAAAGAAATTAAAGTTGATTTTTAGGTCTCGTCGTTGTCTCCCTTTTAGCGTGAAAAATAATTATTCTGGGAACAGAAAGAACACGTAAGATTTTATTCATGTGCAGGACCGAATTTGTGAAGAGGGCATCCCCTACCATCAGGAATGTCTGCCAAGTATTAACTACTTAGAATAGACAGAAATTCAGAATTATTCATCCAATAAAACTTACTGAAATCTAACAATCTTTTTTACAATTTTTGACGTTCCCTCCGCGTTCCGTTTTAAAAAATCTCGGGATTCTTCGAAAATATTTCTTTCTCTGCAACGAATTTTATAACATGCAGTAAAATGTTTTGAAACCGATTTATTTGCCTGGCCCGGAGCTTTCGAATGTAAAAATGGAGAATATCTACGTCCACTACCGTTTTATAAACAGCATTTCGCTGTCTAAAAATTCTAATTCACATATCGCCATGTAGAATTGTTGCCTGCTTTTTTCTCGATTTTTCGTTTATTTCGTTGACAGCTACCATTGACATTTGCAATTTGATATGACTGATTATGCAGGAAAAAAATTTTACGGAAGAAAAAAATTTATCTTTTTTTCCATTAATAGTCACTAGTGTTTAGAAGCGAATTAAACGTAAATAATTGCGTTTGAAAATCTTATTATTATTTCATTTATATGACTACTTCATCTTTTGCAATATAATAGATTTTAAATATTTCTTTGAATCCAGTGAATCACATAAATTGGTACGATTTTAACTTTTACTAATTATAAGTTACATTACTGCGAATTATATTTTTAACGTAGTGTACCTATAGATCTTGTTTGTTAATTAGTTAATAATAACAATGAAGCCTTATAAGCGTAAACACAACAAACATTAAATTGACTCGAATATAGTAAAAATGTTTTCGGAAATATCTCGTCTGCAACAAAAAGCAGTAAAAATAAAACATAGTATATATAATGCCATACTCTATAGGTTCACTAGTCACTTCGCAGCCAACTCTAGTTGGGTTTTTAACTGTTTTACATTCGTGAATTTTTAAAATAAAACGGTAGTGCAGTGCCTGCGTAGAGTTTATTTATTTGTTTTTTTCCTTTTTTTTTTAAAAAAAAGAGTACGAGCTCGTCGATTAAATAAAATGCGTTTTCCACGTGTCCATTTTCGGTAGAAACCACGTTGGAAAAATTCGTCATCAACTCTAAAGTTTCGAAACAGATTACACTGTGTTCATCATCAGGAGAAACAACTGACGAATGAAAACTGAACCGTACAAATAGTAAGCTGATAGCACAGCAACATTCTCAAACTATTTTTTTTTTTTTTCCTACCCTGGGCGCGCCAACGGCCTTGACCCAACAACATGAAAAATTAAGAGTTATAACTAAATAGCCAAGCGGTCAGAAATGGAAAAGACAAAGGACAGCAGCAATGGAATAACTGCAGGCAATGGGAAGGAAAGAATATAGGTAGCGTTAAAGGGAGTAGGAAGACCCAAAACTAGAAGTTGGGCGTAAAGAAAGGAGCGTTCGTTAGAGAGTGTAGAACATTCGAATAAGATGTGATTTGAGTCACAAATACAAGAAGACTCAGAAGCGTGAAGAGAGCAGAAAGGAGAAGGGGACAAAGCGAATCGAAAGCGAGAAGAGGGGAGTAGAGAATGATTGATTCTAAGCCTAATTAAGGAAACAACAGTGGAACGACGACAGGTAGGAATAGATTGAAACCAAGGCAGGAAACTAACTAACATAAAGGAAAACAAATAAAAAAACAGAAAGGAAAGAAGAAAAAAGCATAGAGAACCTAAAAAAAACCCAGAAAAAACACAAAAAACCGGACTAGCCAATTTGTCCCGCTGAGTAACGCGGAGAGTAGTAGCGCTTCTTAACATTTAATATTGGAATTTCTGTCTTCATTATCATCGTTATTGGCTGTATTGGTAACGAATTGTGGAAGGACAACATTAACTGACAACTGTGCCGAGCCCTGGGAAGACCCACCCTTAGTCTCAACAGATGTTTCATCTTGTAACTGTCTGGTAATCGTTTTCCAAATTTGACTCAATTTGTAACCGTCTTCTCTATTGAAATTTTGATATTTTTCAATTTCTAAAGCTTCTTTGGCAATCCCCGTGTAACGTTCGGTTTTAGCTAAAATCTGAATGTCATCAAATTGCACCGCGTTCATGTATTTTTGTTGATTTTTCCGTTCGCGAATGTGCGTAATACGCTTTGTGTTTTTTTAATCAGGTAATAATAACCCTGCCAGTCTGTACGACATAATAACTACCACAAGAACAAATGGTTAGCAGAAAGTTAAGTGTACCTCCACTCTGTAATCATCCCGCTCTATTCTTATTGATTTTTTATAAGTCCCCAGTCATTTTGGAATTGATAGCAATGACGCAGCTGATTCTTTGGCTCGTTCTGCTGGTCGCCTTGATTCATTCCTCAACCATTTTCCTTCTTCAGATATCTTTCCCTTATCCCCCTCTAATCACACCAGACTTTGGCGGGGTACTTATCCCGCCCTATTTTCTAATCGTCATTCTCATTACCGTTTCATTCAGCCAATTCCTCGTTCCCTGTCTTGGTTCCATTCTATTCCTTTCAGCCGTCGCTCTTTCCCTAATTCGTCTCCGGATCAATCATTCTCTCCTCCCCTCCTCTCGCTTTCGATTTGCTCTGTCGCCTTCTCCTTATTGTTCTCTTTACGATTGTGATCCTCCTGGTATATGTGATGCTGATCACATTTTCTTCGAGTGTCCTGCTCTTCGTAATGAACGTTCCCTTTTATACAGTCAGCTCTTGTCATTAGGTCTCCTTACCCCCCTATAACTCTTCCTTTATCCTCTCCTTTCCTTCATCTTCTGTGGTGCCTGCACTGCTGTCCTTTGTTGTGTCCATTTCGGACCACCCGGCTATTTAGTTTTTTAGCTTAGCTTTTCCTGTTGATGCGTCAATGCCGCTGATGCGCCCATAAAACAAAAAAAAAAAAAGAAAGTTAAGAGATGAAACCTCTGCTGAACTGAAACTAACGGTGGGTCTTCCCAGGGTTTGGTACAGTTGTTGGTTAATGTTGCCCTTCCACAATTTGTTAACAATACGGCCAATAATGATGATAATGAAGACAGAAATTCCGATATTAAATGTTAAGAAGCGCTACTACTACTCTCCGCATTACTCAGCGGAACAAATTGGCTAGTCCGGATTTTTGTGGTTTTTTTGGGTTCTCTTTGTATTTTTTTTTTTTTTCTTTCTGTTTCTTTATTTTTTTCCCTTTGTGTTAGTTTAGTTTGAGAATGTTGCTGTGCTACCAGCTTACTATTTATACGGTTCAGTTTTCATTTCGTCAGTTGTTTCTCTGATGATGAACAAATCTGTTTCGAAACGTTAGAGTTAATGACAAATTTTTCCAACGTGGTTTCTACTGAAAATGGATATGTGGATAACTTCCAACAATCACGGGGAAGAAACTTTTTCTCCTTTAGATCAGTAAAAATGATTTTTTTGTTCTTTTTTGAATGCCGTGTGCAGGCTCTACCAGGGCGCTATTACGAAACTATCACGGTGGCTTCAATAAATGACGCGGAACAAATCAAGTTGTATAGCGAAATTGGATAGTGTCTGCGACATTCAAAGACGAGTCAGCAAGAGATGACTGCAGAACACTGTGTGGAAATTAATACGCTGAAGGGCAAAAGATGCTCACTCCGGGAGCTGCATTTGAATTGAAATATCTTAAAAGCGAAAATCCGTAGTACGGTACTGTACGCGAGAGAAATGTTTTAAATGTAATGTTCTGTGGTATGATATATTAACTGCACTTATTTCATTTTCAAATTTACGTTCTCATAGCAACTATCATTGACAATATTTTAAATTCGTTTTCCTCTTACAATATTTGAAGGTACTTGTATTTATCGTTTTTTTTTTTTTTTTTTTTTTTTTTTGAATTCAAAATCTAGGCTGTTCAATATTAAAATTTGCGTGTTTCGTATTTTTATATATTCTAGATTAAAAAAAAAAAAGATGGATTCCGTAGCTACTATAGAATGGGTGTGAAATTTTTAAAATTTTTGTACGACAACTTGATGCATATATTTTTCAAAATTTGCGCTCCACAAATTTTACAATTTCAGAGGTTTTGTAATTTTTCTTTATTCTAATGATGAAAATACGTTTACTAAGATAAGTAATTTTAGCTACTAATAGGACTGCGGATGGTGTTCTAATTTTCTTTTCTTAAAAATCGATGTATATATATTTTTTTTAATTCGAGCCCTCAAATTTTAAAATCATTAGGGTTTCGTATGTTTTCTATATACATACTTCTAGCGAAAAAGAATTATTATGAACTATTTACTACAAATATTTTTTTAGGCCGGTTACTGAAGTAGGGGCTCGTTTTAATGAAAAGTACAATATTAACACATAATACGAACGGGAATAGTAAAAATAAATTATTCTACTACAACTTATTCCTTCTCTCAGCGGCCGTATTAGTTCGTTGCAGGTACTTCGAATGAACATGTACACATCAAAAATATGTGCCTTTTTTTGTTTCCGTTTGTATTTAAAATTTTTTTTTCGGCCTATCGTATTTTAAAATTACACGCGCAATTCGACGAATTTCTCGCGACGACTTTCGCAAGGTCCACTTGCCGATGAGAAATTCGTACGGGTGGCGCGCTACACTTGTTTTCAAACGAATGCGAAAATAAAATTTTACGCGATATCTAGCTCGCAGAGAAATATAATGAAAAGAAAATTTCTTTGCGTGTGATTAACTACTCAGCGGAATTGTAGGCCCCTTAATTGACTTCATAAAGGAATTAATTAAAAGGCGGTTATTAAATTGCTCTGCCGCTGGTCCCTCCAGCTGACTGTAAACAGAGTGCGCAATTATATTGAGAATAATGCGACACTCTCAGTTCTAAACAATCGTCGTTCGTTCCAAGTATTATAACCGCATCGTTGCCGACATTAGAATCTCCCGTGCTTGTGTATTATATATTATACGAGAGAACTTGATTAAAACTGGTTCGAACCGGTATATATTACGGTTTGCATCGTTCGTTAGCAATTGCTCTATTTTTACAACACAACCGTTCTAATACGTCGAATTATTGGTATCATTACGCAAAGCGTTTTCGTGGCTCCTCATATTAACATCAAAATCACAATTTTCGATAGGTCAACCTAACAAATTCATTCGGAAACGCGTTTACACGGTTCATCAGTGTTCAAAACGTTGAATAGTTTTGTTTATGTTGGCCTGGTGACTGCCAAAAATTATGATTTTGATATTGATATATCATTATTTTCTCGTATTCGTTTTTCTTCTTTTTTTCTTCTTTTTTTCTTCTCTTCTTCTTCTTCTTCTTCTGGTTAGGTTGTACGCAAATTCAAACATCATCAAAATTTCTTACTGCCTTGAAATGTCTGTGCATGCACCCATTTGAGCGGTCGAAGGCATGCCAGTGACGTGAGACTTAAAATCTGAACATTTCAACTTAAAAATGAAATTTTAACCGGTGCAACTGATTTTTTGATATAGAGGACAAAAATTGTTCTAGCAAGTTTCTAAGAAGGATGTTATCCATTTGCAAAACTATGTATAGAGAATGTCTATACGACCATCCAATATTTATTATTTCCAAAACTACCGACGTTTATGGGGCTGAAAATTCACATGTAATCGCAGCTTTTCATATTAACCATTTGCCTTTGCATGTTCTATTCAACGTCGGAACATATAAAATGCAGTGCAATGGAAATGGGAAAATTTTCAGCCTTAAAAGTTCTTACGAAAAATAATAGGTTATCATAGCAAAGCGTCTAAAGAGGGAACCGTGACGCTCCACAATGTATGACTATCGTTATTTCTAATACGACGTCAATACTTATATAACTTCTTTTAAACTGTCTTGGTTAGCGAAAAAAAAAAGAAGTTATTCAGTAAGTTAGAGAGTATTTGTCGTGAACGTATTTTTTAAAGCAAATTAGAAAATAAGTTTGAATATACATTACTTATTTATGTTTAATTATTACGCTTAGTGCGTAATAAATATTTTACGAATTATTCCAGAACTAAATTCTGCAGTATCTACAGAGATGCTAAATTTTACGTGAGGGAAAACATTGGACAAGTCTGAACCATCGAAAAAGGCGGGCGATAATTGTGTTGAAAAAAAAAAAAAAAATTGACACCATACATATATAGCTTTACTTACTTTAATATTATTCTGTTTAAACAAAATAATTATGACTATCAAGATATAAGAGAGATTGTTTACAAACATTGTTAACGATGGTGTTTATTTAGCTTAAAAACTTAAACAGATTAATTTAGTTACGTGACCGATGTAATGTGTCGTGGAAAAAATTTACGTATACTACCTGGCATGTTAATCTTGTTTTGTTTAATTTTAAATCAGAGAATGAAATTGTGTAAGAAATTTTGTCTGTAATGTAAGTGTAACTCAAATGAAATGCAAAAGTTAACTAGAGAGAACTAGCTAAAAGAGCACGAAGGCAAATTTCAACTTTGTATAGTTCGCTAAAAATTTCATTAGGTAGCGCGGTAGCCCCCTAGTGATTAAAGTGCTAGGGGCTATTAAATCGAAGTCACGCGTTTTAGACTTGTCTTGTTCCGGATCCACGTCGCTCCTAAATTTATAACTACGAAGTCACGCGTTTTAGACTTGTCTTGTTCCGGATCCGCGTCACTCCTAAGTTTATAACTAGTAATTTGAAATTGAATTGGATACCAGAGAAATTTGGGAAAGTAAATACGGATGATCCCAAGTAGAAAGGAACTGGCCCCAGTATTCTCATCAGATCCATTAGGCTCCATACAATATGAACAGCTTAATTACACAATCCCCGACGCTCTGTCAAGGCTATGGACCTTACTTTACTTACTTTATTTAAACAATAATAATAGAATAAATGTTTTAACTTTTTTTTTTTCCCCTTTATAAATTTTATATTTCTACTGCAATACTTAAGTATACAATCGATAAATGTAATTTTTTCAAATGACGACGTTATTTACGATATCATCCGGTGTAGTGTTTCATGTATTATGTTATTATACATCGCCTTGTGTTACTTCCGATCAGTTAACAGAATCACTTTTTCTCAAAATTAACGTATTTATCTTAAAACCGAAAATCCCGCTGCGGGCAAAAGTAAAAGATAAAATTACAAGCGAAAATATTTCATAGTCGTAAGGCAGAAAATTAAAACGCCTTTTTTAAAAATGCGAACGTTCAAAAACTCCATTATCGTTTAGAGATTTATAATGGCTGAAAAAACCGGCATGTTGTCATGCGCGTCTTGAAATGGAATTTCTCGTGTGGTGTTTGTTCGAGATTACGGTTGGACATGGTTGCTGGCGGATTTTATTTTTGCAAACAAGTCGAACAAGTATAGTCAATGCAAATTCGGCTTATTACAACCTCTTTCCTTCTAGAGCGCGCGTGTATCATCAGTAGGCTAGTATGTTTCCGGATTGTACGAAGATTCTCAGTTTCTGAACTTCGAATCCGCCAAATATAAAAGTTTTTTTCAGTTTTAAATTCAAGGTCATCACGATATCGGAACCGGAACATTTGGATAAGCCTTTATAGCTACTTTATTTACGAGGCCATTGAAAGAAAATTGTACACACGTGTTGGTTTCCGCAACAGTGTGATCTGAAGCGAAGGATTCTGGAATAAAAGATTTAAGATGTGAGCAGTAACACAGGACGAAGTAATTTATGAATGAAAAATTTAACCGAATTGACAAAACCCCGAAACGTACTAGGAATTTACAATACTTGTAATTTATAACGACCGCAATATCTACTAGTTTTGCTGAGTTAATTGAATGATACGTTGGTAAGATGCGTTGCGCAACTTCATCGTCCGTAATCGCATTGCATCCATGCGGGTAACTTTAAATTTGGAAACATTGCTGTGTTTTATGATATGCGCATTTTTAAATTTTCATTTAATTTTGCGATTGATTTACGGCGTGGAAACCGTTGACTTTACCAAGTCCACTCTACGGGGGAAATATTGACGCTGTAAACTTATACATGGTATATTCGGAGTCATTAGATTGCGTAAATTAAAATTTTTTGCATTTAAAGTGGCAGTATGATCGACTGAAATCGTAAGGAGTTTTTATAATTTTTTTTTTAATTTTAAGGGGGAAAAATTGACAGGACTATATTTTCGACAAAATTAAAAATGACACTAAAACCGAAATCTGTAATAAAACAAATCAAATAGACTGAAGACGCTTTTAAATATTTCTACATTTATAAAGTCAAAAAAAAGTTGAAACTCATAAAGCGGTAATTTTAAAATATATTAAAATTCGTCAACAGTGATTATATTTTCTACAAAAAAATTTTAACTGACAGCCATATACGCATATAACAGAGGCAGATTTAGCATTCATTGTTGAACTATGTATAGCGTATGATGGGAAGAAAATTATTTATAACTAAACATTTTTTATTATTAATATTAAAAATAAGAACGGCATTACCTATTATAAATTGTGTTAAGTTAAAAGAAGACGCTCGAGGTAATGGCGCGAAAAATTAATAACTATACAGCTGATTTATAGCTAGAATAAAAATATTTGAAATACAAAACTTTCTTCTAACTTATTTTACGGTAAAACAGAATAATAATAAAAAAAAAAACAAAAAACACTCTAGTGAAATAAAAATTAATACTAAATATGAAAAAAAATGTAAAAAGTTTTATCAAACTTTTATTTGAACTTTTAAAAGGCACGCGATGATAACAAATCTCTTATTGGTGGAGAAAAGGAGATTTCTATACAGTCCCGTTTCTACACAACAAGGTATTTAAAAGAGGTTATTGATGTTTTTTATAGATTTTG
The DNA here is from genome assembly GCA_039619475.1 of Icerya purchasi. Classification (NCBI taxonomy): domain Eukaryota; kingdom Metazoa; phylum Arthropoda; class Insecta; order Hemiptera; family Monophlebidae; genus Icerya; species Icerya purchasi. Next base: position 396,165,234 of record CM077116.1, read on the forward strand.
ACAAGACCTTCTACTATTACTTTTAGCTTTATTACATTCGCGATACGTATTGTGTAAATCAAAAAATCGGGCAAAAAGTTCTTTTTTTCGTTTTCTTGGGCACGTCCACAGCTGACCTTAGAGCCCAGGAACGATATTAGTGGGAAGAATCAATTAGATATTGTTGCGAACTCGCCTTTTCTCACGTAAGGGAGACGACCAAAAGAAAATAGAGGACGACGGAAAAAAATAAATAGTAAACAACAAAAAAATTAAAAATACGCCGCGGGTAACTTTCAGTATCTTAAACGTCGGTGAGCATTAAGATTTTGATGGAAAAAATATAGGAAAACGAAGAGATAATTTGAAGAACATTGCTTTAAAGAGAACACGATCAATAACTTGCATTTATTTCGGGCGGTCGTATTACGCTCGATCTCTAGGCTCGCTTAACAGTCGCAGATATCAATGCCATCTTATCTCATCCAATCTACTTGACCGAGTCTTTGATCTATTATCACCGCTTGACATAATACGAAACACTTCGAGATTTCGGCACGTGTCGAAGTCCACGCGCGCACGCGTAAGCCACCGGCCCTTACACAAAGACACAACCAAAGCCGATAATCGAAGACGTTCGAAAATCAAAAATAAAACTAAGGACAGAACACATTATTTAGTAGTTTTTTGTCGTCAAAATATCGCGCCACCAACCCTGATTCGTATCAATATAGACTCGGTCAGATATTTATAAAATAAAGGAACTAACGGTCGCGGAACAATTGAGATCGACGGAAATAAAGATATACTAGATACAATAAGGATTGGGGAGTTTAAGTGACAACGGATCAGAATACAGAGTGGAACGTTCATTTAAGAGGGGTGGACATCATGGTTAGGATCGCAGATGACTTCGTCGTTAGGATGGAGAGTAATTAAGGAAAAGTGCGAAAAGAAAAGGAGAACGCTAGGAAGAAAAATCGTAAAAGCAAGTGGTCGAGTAGGAAGATTAATAAGGATAGATAGAAGAAAAATTGGATGGAAAAGGAAGAAGCGTAGACGTTTGATCAGAATATCTACTATAAAACTTTTTACATATAGCGGGACTAAATTAGAAGCAGGGATTTTTGTGAAATAAAAGCGAGAAGACGCAGCAATCTGAGCCAAGGAATCTGCCATTTCATTATCCTTTATCCTCATACGGCTAGGGATCCAGAACAAGTCGATATGCAGGGAATGACGTGAGAAAGAAGTGTGAATGAGAAAGCGAATAAGAGGCATCAAATGTGAGGCAAATAGTTTTAAGAACACGCATAGAGTCAGAGGTAATCAAATTTGTGTCGGCGGGAGGATGAAAGAGGCTCCAACTCTATCAGGCCCCTTCGATACATCCGTAAAAATGGTTTTGTGAGAAGGAAATCGGGATTGGAAATAACTATGGAATTCCTGTATAACACTGTTGTATTGGAAAGGGATTTGGAGGAAAGAGCTAAATGTAGAATACATTGGGGGTACTGGAAAGATCTGAAAAAATTGAAGGAAAAGTAGAGAAGATTATTATCAGAAATTGCGTAGGCTGAAAACACCCGTAAAGCAATGCGGACTAGGATAGGAACTGTTTTAGGAGTAAAGCACTAGTTTTGCAGAATGGTATGAAGGCATAAGTCTCGAGGACGACAGCGGTAGGCGTTTACACAGAAAATCTAAATAGGATCTGTTGATGAAAGGGATAAAAAATTCACAGACAGTTCTACAGCGTAGCTTTAGAGTTGATTTATAATACAGAAAATTTAAATATCGACCATCAAAATTTTGAAAAATATACGCGGCAAATTTTAAAATGAAAAATTGAAAGCTTTTCACACTGATTTCACGTGAATTTGCAGTTAGTCTCCTGAATTACGTGACAACATCAATAATCTTTTTCAAATACTTCCTTATTTAGAAATTGCGTTGTGTAGTAATAAGACCGCCCCAGGGCTAATTCCTCCTACCTATCCTACAAATCCGTCTCATTGACGGATGCGAAATTTTAGTTTACAAATAATTACAATGTCCGAATGATCTTGCTGATGCATCGGTAACTGCTGTTGCAGCAGTTATAATTTCCGTATTAACACCGACGATTTTAAAATGAAATAATTGTTAATTTTTAAAACTAATGTGCAAATATGTTCTTTCATAAAAAATGATCCGTTTTGTAATAGAAGATCGTTTGAACTGATTTAATTAATCAAACCTAACAATGAAAATTATCATTTTTTCTAATTTATTTTGTTTCGAAGCGCATTGAATTTTATTCATTTCTCGCGCGACTATCGAACATTATTTTAAGAATTTTTAAAATTTCATAAAATACGAAGCCTATAACGGATTTATGAAAAAAAATTCCGTTTATTTTAGTTACACATACTCGGTACGAAATAGTAATTTAAAATTGATTTAAAAACTACCACATTTCGGAAATATAAATTTCACTTAAATTGGTATAGTAAAAGAATTCATTTAGTAATTCGGGGACAATAATTGGGTAAAACGAAAAAGACGCCGGGGTCACATGAACAGATGACATCTTTATTTTATTGTTTTATGTTTGCGCATATGCGAACAATGTGGAGCGACGACTGCGACTAATTCATTTCTTACGTTTAAAATATTGCTCTTTATAACTTTCGCCCTTTTCTTAAGAACTTTTCTGAACAGTACCAGTTTCGTTTCCAAAGAATAGGCGCATCTTCGTTTGTTTTATATTTCTTCGTAATCGTTAGAATTTCATTCAGAAATATTATTGCACGCACTTTATTTTTCATTTTAATACTTATCATTTCTTTTTTCGACATTTTACTTCATAATTTCACCCACAGATTATAATCTTAATTTAAAATTTAAATACTTTTATTCTTTCTCGGTATCTTGGATTTCCATTTATCGCGTATGAAAATTAAATATTTATAATTCATCTTTTGTGATATTAGAATATTTTTATTTCATTTTTACGTTCGCGTTTCCGTTTCATTATTCATACAAATTTTTTTTATTTGAAAATTAAATATGTATTATTTTCATACTTTTTTTATTGGTGATATTTTTGAAATGGCAATAGTTACTATTACATACATATATATATATATATATATATATATATATATATATACATGTGTGGTAAAAGATGGATTATGTATATTTTGTGCAAACGGATTCTATATTCACCATGCCAGTGTAACGGACATATGGATGGAGAATATCAACTGTACAATACGTAGTACATTTCAGAATGACGGGATTTTTATGTGGCAATAAATTTTTTTGGTATTGTGGGTTTGTGATTTTTTTACATTTTTTAAATTCGGGAAAGAAAAATTTCCCACTAATCTAGATAATGTATTTTATGTTTTAATTAATATTTAGAATTTGTTTTACAATTAATTTTAATTCATATTCTAAAAATTTTCGTTTTCCGGGCACTTTAATTTTCAACTTCTTCCTTTATTTCGCGTAAATCAGTTATAGACTTAAATATGTATTTATTAATGGTGTGCAAGTTCCTTGTTTACTTTTTTTTTTTTTCATCGCTTTACCTGCTGTCTAAGAATGAATCATCGGGATAATCAGTGTGACTGTTGTGCAATATATATATTTCTAATAGCCTACTAAAATTTGAAATCATTTGATGTCGAAGCTGGAAAAAAATCGCGCAGGAGCAAAGGAAAATACTTAATAAAAACGCATAGGCCGAATATTTAGTGACTGCAAATGTAAACTAATAGCTGCTAATGAAAAAAATTTTTTGTTCAAACAAAAAAACAGACTTAGTTATGAAAGTAGGTATAAATATGCCGGTGGATAGCAACATTTCTAATTTACCTGTACATGTAAAAAAATTTGTACACATACGTCCGTGTACATTTTTGTAACACTAAAATATCTTAATCAGTTTTAGAAGAAGTTATTTAATTCTAAATATGTTGGCGCGTTTAATTAATAAACGTACAATTGTCTTCTTTTTCTTTTCTTTTTTCTGAGGGAAGGGAATTATTCAGGAACGTGCACCCAAAAACAAATGTTAGTTAGTTTTAATTCGGTCATATATTAACAATATAAAGTAAACAGTGTAGTTAGAATGATGTGATGAAAATAAGTGCAACAAGGAAAAACAAGATCGTGTCTTAATGGGTCAGAATGCATAGCGTTAGAAGAGTATTTAAGAATGATACGGGTAGTATCACAAATCACTGCTTCATTCGAACGGCGAAGACAGTATGGAAATGAAAGACAAGAAAAAGCGAAAATGAAAGAAAGCGAAATTAAAACGTAGGCTAATAACAAAGTTGGTGACAGAGAAGCTGGTAAGCATAGGAAACTCGTGGAACTAAGAACCAGAGAAAAGATTTGGTGGGACAGAGAGATAAAAAGAACGATAGATATAAGAAACAGAAACTATGATGACAATTCTTCTCAAGATATTCTTTGAAAAAAATACGAGCCTACGAACCGACGTCCGTTTGGTAGAAAACACTGTCGGGCATGTCTCAGCTCTGACACTATTAAGATAAAAAAAGGCGTTGGAAAAGCAGGTAATTATACGAAAAAGTTTCCATTTTAAATTTTGCCAGGCATTTATGTTTTTCTTGCCTGTTCAGCCCGTTCTTTCTTCAAACTTACGGTTCCTCTTGTTTTATTCGCTTCATCATTCTGTTATTTTCTCTTTAAGTTCCATTTTTTTCTCTCCTTAAGCTTGTCAACCAGAGACCTTTACTCGTGAAAAAATTCAGTTATATTTTAATTAGATTAAATATTGTTAATAATAAAGAACAAATAGCGGAAATAATGAGTAAGAAAGGAAACGGTGGGGTGTAAGGAGCACTATAAGTAGCAGGAAACCCAAGTCTCAGTTAGCTGGAGTATAGATTAGAGCCCTTCACAGAAAGAGATAAATACTTAAAGAACACATGATAATTGTTTCAGAAAACTGCATAATTTGAATAGAGAAGACAATAAGAAAAGGAATCTAATGAAAACCGAAAATGGGGGAGAAAGGCAGTAACGGAAGCGAATAATGGAGACAATAACAGAACGATGAAGTGAATAAAACAAGAGGAATCGTGAGTTTGAAGAAAGAACGGATTGAAAAGACAAATAAAAAACGCGACTATTTGGAAAAAGAAGAAGCGTAAATGTCTACCAAAATTTAAAATGGAAACTTTTATGTAAAATATCCTTCCATTTCTTTTTCCAGAGCCTTTTTCATCTTAACAGTGTCATAGCAAACATCGCTGATGGTGTTCTTTACCAAATGGACGTTATTTCGTAGGTTCATATTTTTTTCAAAGAATACCTCGAGAAGAATTGTCATAGTTCCTGTTTCTTGTATCTATCGTTCTTTTTATCTTCTGGTTCACCAAATCTTTCTTCTGTTTCGGGTTTCCTATGCATACCCACTTTGTTATTATCTTTATTATCAGCCTGTGCTGCAATCTTGCCCGTTGTAACTAAACTGCTTTTTGCATCAACAAGGTACTGTAGTAAATTGAAATGAACTAAATTTCGTATCAATTTCTTAGGTACTCTATCGGTATTTTCAAACTCAGCAGGATTACTCTAGTTCCTTTTATTTTCACATCTATTTAACTTGTCTTTGTAAATCTTTATATTTTTTCTATTTAAGTGTGGCTGCCTCTATGATTAGGTTTATGTTTGTTACCTACTGTCTGATCCATTATGGTTTATTCTCTTATCCGTTATTGCTGTTTTATTTCAGTATAATTTATTAATTTACAAGAATTTTCTCATAACCTATATTTATAACATGATTTTCTCTTTTGAATAAGAACGACGTAGTCAATTGAAATAACTGTTATATAAATATCATGGAAGAACCCGTATTTGGAGAGAGTGCTTGCACTTTGGCGTGATCCGGACAGAGTTGTATATATATATATATATATATATATATATATATATATATATATATATGTGTGTGTGTGTGTGTGTGTGTATATAAAAAACTCGGTCCTTCATGCTTGACCCCGTCTGGAGACACCCTCGGGCTTCTAGCTCTATTACTTCCGTACTTCGCGTACAGAACGAGGGAAATTGACAACGCCGTTCTTTCCGACTGCTGACAAAAAAAAAAAATCTTTATTTAAGGTCAAATTTTGGGACAAACTTTTGTGACCGAGAAAATAGTGGGAGTCGGCCTAAGAATGACGTTGCCATTAATACACATATATATTATATACATAAAACAGAAAATAATATGATAAATATAGAGATAATAAAAAATACTACTATAAAGGTGTTTACACGACGCTATTATTTTTTTGTTCGTTTGTTTAATCACCTAAGCTACAGCCCGCCGTATTTAACTGTTGCGACTATCACGACATACTGAGTTTGTATTAAGAAAATTAATGATTGAGTATGTCGCTGTTTGCAAGTTTGATAGCACATCGGGGAGTGTTTTATACGGTAGGAGCGTCCGTGTTGACATGGCATTCTATTAGTATGTGCTGAACGGTTGGGATGAAACTTCCTATACAGAACGGGCACTGTGTTGGAGAAAATGACCCATTTAGAAGATGGTCGTGTGAGATTGCGGTATGACCTGTCCGCAGTCGGCTGATTACACTAAAGTCTCTACGGGAACAATTCATTGGGGGCCACCTTGGCTCGGTCGTTGACTTTACTTGAGACAGTAAAGTCTGACTCGCGGTCCATTGTTCCTTCCGTTCTTGTGGGATTTTCGCTAAAAAGAATTGTGCCATGGATGAATGGTGGGAGGTGAATATCTGTTCTGCGGAGCCCGTAGTACTGACTATGCCATTACGTTCGCCCGGTTCATTCCCCGGTATTCCCGCGTGACCGAGAACCCATATAAACGTCACCTGGCTTTCAGACTTCTGTACATCGATGACAGTACAAACGATTTGGGTAGTTATTATCTTGTTTTAGGGCTGGATATGGCTAGCCTAACAGATGTTAAAAGACGAATAGGACAGGCCAAATGCGCATTTAATAACAAAAAAATCAATATTAACAAGTAAAAACATTAATATAGAAGTCCGAAAAAAAAATGCAAAAACATACGTTGGAGTGTGCTTAATGATAGTTGTGAAAATTGGTGCCTAACAGCGCAAGAAATAAATCAATTGAATTCAATAGAACCTAACACAATATCAGACCATGTGGGATAATTGTAACAGTGTTATAATTTACACTTTCTTCCCTAACATTAATTAAATAGAATGAACAATATAAATTACATACCAAATTTTTTTAACGTACAATTTCTCACTGGGCACGGAAATTTTAAAGACTATCTACACGCCGATTTCAAATTGCTGATTCGCCAAATTGTGTTAAATGTAACTTTCCCGATAATCGTATCGCTCATATCTTAGCTGGATGTAATAGCACTGATCTCCATTTTCAGTGCTCAGCGGAAGATTTTGTAACTAAGAATTTTCAAATGTTTAACAATTTTACCGTTACAGAAATTAATTTCCGTAAGCAATATATACACTTGTATTAATTAACCGCATTCAATGTTAAGGATGATCTGACACCAAAAACTTTATCGGATAGGTCGTTTCAACCTCACCATCATAAAATTTGTACTACTCTAATGCAAATACATTTGCTTCATCGGTATTATCCGAAGTGAGGACCCCCCAAAAAAAAAAAAAAAATAGAAATGTGGATTTGGCGAAGAATAACGAAAACTTCTTGGACAGAAATGAAAACAGACAATGAAATCTTAGAAGGAATACAAGAAAGAAGAGGCTTAATAAACCATATCGAAAGCCGGAAAATAAAACTGTCGGGACATGTGATAAGGAATAATAACTTTGTAAAAAAGTATAATGGAGGGCAAAAGGCCGAAAGGAAGACCAAGAACATCTATAACGAAAAGCGTAAATGGCTATCAACAGGACACAATGGCTGCAGCGACAAGGCATTGCCTTTAGAGAATAAATAAATGGCTTCTAGTGCTGTCAGAGAGTCTGTAATTATTAATGTATTTTTATTAGGCTCGCAAGAAGAAATATATTGTAGCCCGTATGGGACGCTATTAAGAACGATCTTACAACAGTCAAAATGAGATGGCAATGCGATATCGAAACAGTTAGGCCGTGTCGAAATTAAGCGTAGGATGCTTGCGTGTGTTATGGAAATTTTTTCAGACTCACGTAATCCGTGCAGTTTATCCAATTTGATGTAGCGGTGCGTGCGTGCGACTAAAACGCACGCACGGATTGGTTTGATTTTCTTCAACCGCACGCAGATTTCAAATAGTGTTTTTGATTAGTTGTGTTTTTACGTATTTTAATGAATTACAGAAGTTGGAAAAGCAGCCGATTTAATTGAATAGGACGAAGAAATATTATAGAAGAAGCGAAATCGTGGAAAAAAATGATTGTGATTAAAGCTTTATTTATTTCAAAATATGTAATTGTATAATTATGCACGAAAAGTATAGAAAGTTTTCTACAAATTGCAACATAAAATCAAGTACATTTGCTAATAAATTGTCATTGGTAAAATTTAATTTTATACTTCGAAATTTAGTGAAATTTAAAAAAAAAAAAGCTTAAATAATTATCTGATATATTAAAAAGCTAAACCTTTTAAAGTAGTTCATATTAGAAATAAAAATTTCCAGATACAATATTTCTAATCAATTTTTGATACAATATTTTTAATAAATCTTTGTTCCATTTTTTCTATTGAACTCCGGCGTTTAAAGTTTGCTACAGATGGCGGCATATATTTGGAAATGTCACATCCATTAAATAATTAAACGGTTCTGCGCTTATTCTGCTGTATCTATTCCAAAAATGCGCTTTTATTATTTTTAACTCGAGGAAATAAATAGTGAAATTCGTCAACCTTTTATAAATTTCATTTGCAAGTGTGAACACTTTTAATATCCATTAAACCATAAAAATTATGCAGTTGCAAAATAAAAATACAACAATATAAATAAACAATGACTGATAACAAACGCGCGCAGACACATTAGTCATATCGGACACTTTCGCATTTGCCGCACTGCGGTGATGAACTTCAAATCGCACACATGCATCGGCCGCTCAGTTTAGACACGGCCTGTTACGGTTAAATCGTTCTCCGTTTCAAACTGCAGCAGAAGTAGCAGTAAACGGTTTGTAGTAAACTGTAAAGCTAAAAAGCGAATAGCGTCTGAATAGACTGTCTAGTACGCTGTGTAAAGTGCGTGCCTTTTTTATTTTAGTTTCATTTATTTATTTTACTATATGTGACGGTCTAAAATTGCCCTATCAAGAGTATAATCAGCTCTTAAAAAACTCCAGTTGACGTTATATTTTATTATTATTATAACATCGTTTTTGTTTACGTACGTTAACTTAAGTCGAGAGAGTAGGGGGGCGGAAAATTTGTCGGCTAAATTTTAATTCGGTCAGATATTGACAATACGAGGAAACCGATGAATGATAGGTTGAAATGAGCATCCCGCGATATTGTAGATGCTAACAAAGAAGTCAATGCGTCTCTAGCTACTTTGGAACACAATCTCTTTCCTCTCTGAACCTTTCTATTTCCCCTTTAAAATCTTCTTGTATTTTGTATTTTCTCTCCGTCATCCCGCTTTAATCTCTCTATCCTTAAATTCGTATCCCTCGTAGGAATTGCTTTTGCTATCTCGGTGTATTCCTTAACAGTCGTCTGTTCTTTTATGAACATATTAATTTTCTTTCCTCTTCTGCCCTTAAAAGACTGAACCTACTGAAAGCTCTTTCCCCAACAAAATGGGGAGGCGATCCTTTTCTCCTCATTTCCTTGTACAATTCGAATATCCGTTCCAAATTCGATTACTGTTCCTGTATCTACGGCTCTGCCTTAAAATCACTTCTTTCCAAGCTGGATATAATTTAAAATTCTTGTATTCGTCTTTGCCTTGGTGCTCTTAAATTTTCTCAAGTACCAGCAATTCTCGCTGAGTCAAACTCGCCTCCCCTTTTCATCCGCAGATCCTATTTAGGATATTGCTTTTTGTGTAAACCATCCTCTAGACTTATTCCTTCATATCTTTCTAGTCTACAAAACCGGCGTTTTGCTCCCAAGAAAATTCCTATCCTAGCCCACATTGTTTTGCGGCTGAATTATTTTTTATCCTGCACAATTTCTTATAACAATGTCCCTTACACTTTTCGTTCAATTTTGCAGATCTCTCCAATCCTTCCAATGTATTCTACTTTCCCTTGTCCTCCAGATCCCTTTCCCATGCAACAGTTATACAGGAATTCCATATTTACATCGAATCCCATTTTCCTTCCCATATAGCTGTTTTTACAGATGGTTCGAAGGGGCCTAATGGAGTTGGAGCTTCTTTCATCTTTCCGAGCATTAATTTCGCTAAATCTTTTCATCTCCCTTCCTTTTGTACTATCTTTACGGCCGAGTTAACGGCCATTCTACGTTCGTTCTTCTTCTGAATATTTAATTATCTCCGACTCCATGTGTGCTATTAAAGCTATTTTCTCACATTTCCCCTCGCACTCGTCTGACCTTTTTATCCTCCGTATTCGATCCCTCATTCACATTCTTTTCTCTCTTCATGCTATCCGCATTGATATGCTCTGGATCCCCAGTCATATGGTGATAGAGAGTAATGAAATGGCAGATTTCTTGGCTCAGATTGCTGTATCCTCCCGCTTTTTTTTCTCTAAAATTCCCGTTTCTAATTTACCCTCATTGTGTAAAAAGTTTCATGTTGGATTTTGGTCAGATTTTTACGTTTCTTCCTTTTCTAATCAACCTTCCTTTTATTTTTCCATCCAACCTAATCTTAGCACGCGGCCTTGGTTTTACGATTTTCCTTCGCTTTGCCGCTCCATTATTGTCCCTATTATCCGTTTATGTCTCAATATCATACTCTTCTTTCTTCTTCACGTTATCGTTTTCATCTCGCACTTTCCCTTAATTATCCTCTTCATTCTGACCATGAAGCCGTCTGTGATCCTGACCATATCTTCTTTGAATGTCCATCCCTCGTGAACGAACGGACCTCTTTGTACTCCAATCTGTTATCACTCAAACTCCTTACTCCTTATTGTATCTGGTATATCTCTTATCGTTTCCGTCGATCTCCGTTGTTCCTATCCTCAGTTCTTTTATCTTATCAATATTTGATACCGACTTTACATCTAACTGATCGTTCTCCCTCGTGTCGTTTCTAGGCGAAGATCCTTTGTTGGCATGTCCAAAGAGGGGGTTAAAAAAAAAAAGGTTGAAATGAGAAAAACACGATATAAAAAAAATCAGGAAATAAGAGAATACTCAAAGAAAAAAACATGAAAAACATCTTGGACAACTACTGCATTAAGTTAAAGAAGGGAATTAGGGAATGCGAAAACAAGACGAATATAGTAAAATATTGATTAGATCGTCACAGTGAAGCAGTTCGGAGTTGAAAGTTTGATTAGGGTGAAGAAAAGCGATCGTCCTGAAAGGAGGAAGTGTAAATATTTTTGATAAAAATCTGAGATAGGATTTATTACATAGGGGGACTGAAGATTAAGGAACGGATCTTTTTTTTTAATTAATCAATGACTCGAGCTAGAAAATTGTTCATTTCATTATCGTTGATGCCGTTGCGGCCGGGAACCTATAGCAAATTATCGCAACTTTCAAATTTCACAAAAAAGCAACTAAATTTCAGATACGGCAATTAAAAATCAGGTTATACATTCGCAATTTAATTTGTTTAACTTTCGAGTAATTTTCTTGTTTCCTTTTTGCACAATGTTTGCGCTTGAATTTCAGAAATTTCACGTTCATATTTATTCTCGAGATGAAAGTGCACGTGAAAGGGAGGTTAAAAATTGCTGTGTCTGTACACGCGCTACGAATTCCAGTGTATGAGGATAACAATTTTTATCGAAAGAAGAAAATTTTCCTAAAGTTAAAGATGCTGGGGGCACTTTTTTACTTGTTTCACGCGAACATATATGCCTACACTGCTGAAAAGCAATATTATTAGGTCGACTTTCACGATAAATGGATGTGCTGCATAAGTGTCACCGTAAGGAAGGGAAGAGATATTTTCTTAGCACGTTAAAATGAAAATAAAAAACATAGTTAAAATTGATTGCGTTTTATAATAAACCGTATGTTTCAAATAAATTTACAAAAAGAACGCTTATTCGCATTTTCCGTTTTCCAAACGAAAATTTTTACTTCACGGTAAATATTAAAAAATAGAACTGGCAGGCTTTTCCAAAGCGTTAAGAACACCGAGATGAATTTGTAACTGCAGAAAGCGATAAATTAATTTCTCGAAAAAGCAAAATATTAAAATAATTCGCCGTTTTTGCGTTAAAACGTAAAAAATCATTACTAATATAAAACATTAAACTTTAAGTGCAGTTACTGAAACTACTTTCACAGGATTCTTAGACACACCGTTATTTGAATTAATTATTTCTTTATCGAGCAATAGCGTGTTATTATCGAATAAGTTGCTAGTAGATATTATAATAAAAATTTTAAATATATCATTCAAAAAAAAAAAAAAAACGTTTAAAATTTTGATTAAGTGTTAGATTAGATGTAACTTGCATTTGCAGATTAATTTTTCCCCGGAATTTTTGGATCGATTTAAAAAATTTTGAATTATTTATACACACGTTGGTAGTAAGTTAATTCTTTAAAAACGTGCATGATAGTAATTATCATTTACGTTAAAACGTTATATTTCATATAAATCTTTTATCTCAATTTAAAACTTTTTTAAAATTTTTATTAAAACATTTGGCAGCAACAACGTAATAACTACACTCTGATGTTCCATCGAAAAATAATATATTTTATTGCATTATCAATGTCGGCTCCGAGACACTCCTTTATTATCAGTTCATTTTTCCCATCGATAAAACACTCGTTCGTAGACACGTTTAGAATTTAGATGCGAAACCGATCGCTGAGTTCATGTATGAAAATGATACGAATGGGTGGTGATTTTTTCGAATTCATCCGTTCCTTTTTACCGTTAGTACTTAAATTATGTTTATATATCTTGTTTCATTTTTTCTAATTTATATCCGGCGAGTGAAATTTTAAAAACAGACGTATCTTCCGGCGATTTTTACATTAAAGAAATTGCATTTAAAATTTTTAAAGTTCTCTATATTCTTCAATGTTCTGATTGCTGGCCAGTCGTTTGAATAGTTGCGTCATACTTCTCCCTTAAGCATCTATCTGGAACTTTCTCTTTCGTTAACCGCGATATACATCTATCTTTTGGTGTCTTTACTGATTTGTGAGATGCATTCTCGTCTTAGAATTCCTCGTGATCTTTTACCATTCATAGGTCCATCTGCTATTATTCGGTTTAGAAACCTACTATTTCTTAATACGTGTCCAATTCAGTTACATCGTCATTGCTGTACGTTTTACTTTTGCATTTCTATCTTTATCGATACCTGTAATTATTTTTGCAGTCTTTTCCAGTACCAAATTCCGAAGGCTACTAGTCATTTTTGTCACCCCTTTATTTAAGAGAGCACATTTCTGATCGGTAGTAAAACACACTCCAGACTTGATAAGTTTATTAATCTCGTTTTTGCATTTCTACGTTTACGTTTCTGGCACTGATTTCCTCTTATTGCATGTGGCTTACGCTCTATTCTTGATCATAATGTTTCGGTCGCATCTTCCGATGTCTGCTATTATTGACGTTAAAATTTTGCGTTTCTCCACGTCGCTAAGTATTTCATTATTTACATTTATTGTTACTTCCTCATTGTCTTCTATTTGATTACATGTTTTCATTTATCACCCCGTGTTTTAGTGTTTGAAAAGAGGATCGATATAATTACTTTTTTTTTTTTTTTTTTTTTTTTTTTTTTTGGTTTAATACGTTCGATCTAAGTAGTAAGAATGATTAATTGTAATTTATTTTGTTTACTAGAATAAACGATAATAAGAGTGTTGGGCACTCACGCAACGGGCAAAATTAACCATGTGAGACCCACAACTTATTTATTTATTAAAAAAAAAAAAAAATGTACATAGTTCACTGGAAATGTGTTAAATTTTGCACTGAAAGATTTTACTTAAAAAATGAAATACGAGGCGCTACGTAAAAATAAATCGATTTCCATACATTATATCTAATCGAACGGGTAATGTACGAAATGTAGAATACTTCGCTGTACTACTACCGCGAAAGTGGAGCAGAGTTGCTCCGAAACAAGTCGGTGTGTTATTTCCGCTTTTATCTGTTAAAATTATTCACGGTAAAACGCGTTGCTGAATTTAAAAACTCGAAGGAAACAAACGCGAAGTTAATAATGTATAACAACGTTAACTGAATTAATTAACATCTGAAATTTTCCGATCAGCTACCTAAAATTAAATATTTATCTTTTAATATTATCGAGGCTAAAAGCTGAAAACTGAAATGTATACACTTTTTTCCACATTAAACTTAGTTTTTGTTATGTAAAAATGTTGTTTTTCAGTATAGTTTTGTTAAAATTTGAAATGTTCTAGTTTTACGTTGGGATTAATTTTAATCGTATGCTTCGTCACCAAAAATGATGAAGAATTAATAAAATTATCTCCTACTTTAACCTAAATCAACATTTAATCAACTTAAGAGACGATGATGGAAGTTAAATTATTTTGCCGATACCTATGCAGTTTTAGTAGCAGTTTAATTATATATAATTTAATAGAAATAATTGAATAATTTGAAATCGTGCGTGTAGTACTTCAAATTAAAAACTTCCGATAAGCCGGTTGTAAAATAGAGAAAACAGAAACAAGAATGAAATGTGCAATATTGGGCATCACATCGGAGGATAAAATACGAAATAATTATATGCGACGAGTTATTTAAGAGTAACACTTACGCAAGACTAAAAAGGTTTAATTCCTGTGACGCGGTTGACCGTAACCGGCGATCTGAATCTCGTGAAAGACATACTGTTGTTTTGTTTTTTAGTTTTTTCTTTTGGACGGTGGGCTGGGGGGGGGCTATCACCCGTAGTTTCTTATAGTTGCCGTATACGAAATTTATTCACGCAGCCCAAGTCGTCTGTTTTTATTAATTTAACGTACGGAGCAAACAGCGTTTTGCATTATGGAGAAGATGAGGAAAAGCGAGTCAAAAATAATAGACCGGATTCTACTGATGGACAGCGAAGTATTCTAAGGTATTCCGGAAGACTTTTATTAAAAATGATTCGGTGTTTCGGAAGTTGCTCCATTTAAATATTGAAAATAGTTTATTTAAATTTTATTAGTTGTTAAAAGCGAACTAATAAGGTAACCGGATCGTAAAATGAAAAAAAAACTGATAAGGTTGAACGATAAACTAAGACTACCACCGAAGTAAACTGGTTCATTTTAATGTTCGCTACTATAACGCCTCGTTATAAATAAATAAATATATGCAACAGGTGTAATATAAAATTATAATCAGTAAGGCAAAATCAGAAGCGTTTTAAGAGTTTTATATTTAAGGAGAGAAGGATTAAATATATGATATCAATATTTAACTATTAATCTGTGGCCCCCGCTTTTATTTCTCAGAATATTTTGTAGTTTCAGATTTTAATGTTAAGATGCGTATCTGGTAGTCGCACACGAATAAAGTTATTTTGTACTTCCTTTTAGTGCATAAATAAAGGGCTATTTTTTAAAAGTTTTTTTTTATTTTTTTTATTTTTTAGTCTGGGCTTTTTACCATGTCTTTCAATGAAAAACAATAAATTTAGAATTGCATTTTATTTTGCTTTATTTTATTCAATATCTTGATTATAAGACATTTACAGGAATTTGTGTTACATTTTATTATTAAATAAGTGATCGCATTCTTTCAATTATATTGTCCTTTGGTTTTCATACAACACATACGAAATCCTCAGCTCATGAAACACAATATTTGACTAATAACGATACTTCCATTGATATATCAAATGACCGAAAAAAAAAAAAAAAAAAGTATATTTTTTTGAAACTTTCGAGCTTTCGGCGCCCCAAGGGCCCGATTTTAAAATTGGAAACCCAAATGTTCCAAAGTAAAGAAATACACACAAGGATGCGCATTTTTTTAAACTCGTTCAAAATTTTTAGCTATAAAGCTGAGCCACGAGCTACATATTAGATCTCGCGCTTTTTTGAACTTTTCGTAAATTTCGAAATTTTCATTAAAGAAATAAAATATGATTTTGTTCTCGACAAATAGCGATCTTTCCAACGATATGCCCGAAACGAAAATATATTTTTTCCAAAATTTTTAGCTTTCGGCGCCCCGAGGGTTTAATTTTAAAGTTGAAAGCCCGGATGTTGCATAATATTATATATTGTCATCTGTGTAACGAGCATTTCTGCAAAAGGACACTTTTTTAATTCATCGGGAAGTAGGTGATAAATTCTTCGCAAGATTCCCCGCAGACAGACCGACAAAGCGAGTTAAATGAAAGGCTATAAAAAAATAGGAAAGAGCTACGCTGAAGAATGATGCCAAAAAGCGCATTGAAGAAGATTTCGGTAAGTCAGAATATAGTTGTTTAAAAATCGGAATATTTTTATTAATCTGTTTTGTTAATTTTATTCCGATAATTAGCTGCTTTATTGAAGTTTTCACGTGTTTTAAGAGTGAATTCCGGTTTATGCAACTTATATTTCACACTAATCAGTTTCCGAGTGATTGAGTTGTACATCTTTTGAAAGAAATCTAAAAAATGGTATGTATCGCGCACGATTAAATATTTAACTCGTAATTTTTTTTTTAGATGACCGAATTCTAGAGAAAAATAAAAAATGTAATTAAAGACAGTTGTTTTTTACGTACACAGCAAACCAGTCGAGCATGACAAACACCAAGCGTCAAAGATTCTGTACGATAAGCTATGAATTACACTGTAATTTAAATTTATATAATACTAAATTAATCGATCAGGCCCAGTTAATTAAGCTCAAACGAACTGTCTCCATTAAAAATAAACGTGAAAATGGGAGAATATAACTTCTTAAGACAAACGGGCAAAATATCTCGGTAATATTCAGGATCCAAATTTATTTTATTTTTATTAGATACGCCTCTAGAATTTCAGTTGCTTTTTATAATTATTGATTTTAATTTTTTATTTTGTATGAAAGCAAAAAAAAAAAATTATTAAAAACGAATCAGATTTTTTAAAGAAAATTAAATGTGACTTTAATTGAATAAAAAAAAAAGTGACATGAAACTAAATTTACTTCGAAATAGAACGAGGCCAAATTGTTGAGGACGAAAATGATACGGCCCCTTTATTTCATATTCTCCTAAGATCTCTCTATAGAAGCACTTTATATATATGTATGTTCCAAAAATAATTTTATCGACTACTTAGATAAAGCATATAAAACCGAGGGGAAAGCGATTCTTTAAAAAATCGTTCTCATTCGCGAATTGATAATAATATACATGTATGTATGAATGTGTAAATGTATATGATTTCCAAATGATTTCTGAATGTTGCGTATTGTCTTTATCGTGTGCATAATATGTTACGTCGGTCCTGAGATAGCGGTCTTCAAAGCGAGAAAATCGAATTAATAAATGTTGTTACTTCACGCACGGATGCGTAAGATTAACATTTTTACAGATAACTCTCTCTTGATACGCCGTTACGAACGGTCGCGATTAGTTTTCGAAATTCAAAATTATTTGTTTAACTGCGAGAGGAATTATATATTTGGCGCCATCTTTCGGTTAATTTGCAGAAGGAATTAATGTACACGCGCCGAATATCGGTCTATCAGATTTTATCATGATCGTAAAGGTCAGTGCACGACGAAGGTGTACTCTTCCGTGTATGAGTGATTACCATCAGGAGGCCGTTCGGTAAGATCTGGTAAATTCTCCCGATATTCGAGGATGATAGGTCTGGTTGCGTCCAGGTGTATATCAATTCCGAAAAAGCCGCTTATTCTTCAGCTAGCAGAAACACATATTAGCTATATGTTGATGCAGACAGCGCGCACGGAACAACCAATGTGCATAGGGCAATACGTACAGCGACAGAGAAATTTTGTAACTTCCGGTATGTGGCCGGAGAAATATTCATTTTATAAACATAGTCAGTAGTTCGGTTCTGGTCGGAGTCTAACAATCGGTAGCTAACGTAAACAACTGTTGTTCTAGTTAGCGATTAACGTTACCAGACAGATGTTTGTTGAGAAAAGGCTGGTCAGACGAACGGCAGAACCGTTGTCGCTCATATTTATGCTGTTGATGGTCGCGTTTTGTTTCATTCACACATATTTCGTATACCCGTCTAGCCACCGATCGGGTTTTCCAAATGTCGTAGGCATCGCTTTCTCGCGAAATTTATAATTAGGATCGCGGAAACGTACCCGTTTCCTTTGAAAGTTTTTTTTTTTTTTTTGTAATTGTTTCACTTACCGGGAAGTATCAAAAACACTCGGATACGGGTCTGTGGTGGCAACTCCCGACAGGAATTTTCCTCCGTTTACAGTACAGAAAAGAAACCCGCGTCCGGTAAACTTTGAGCATTTCTCGCGTCGTATTGGTATGAAGAAAAGGTAAATATAAAAAGTCTATTGTCCCCTGGCGCTAATTGTCCCGTGATTTTCCGTAGGAATTTGAATCAGTGACCACAAAGTACTGAGAATTTCCAAATTCTTTGAACTGGCCCGCGAGCAGTGAACCTAGAAAGATTGAGAGTACGTTCAAGTTGGCGCTTCGAACAGCGGGACACGATAAGAGACCTCGCGAATGGATAGAATTCTTTAAAGCACTTTACAATTAAAGTTAATTTCATACCGGGATTTTCTCATCGCGTTAATACACAATTAGGCGCAGTTCAGTTGCTGAACAAATCGGTTAAATTAAAATAAGAATTAGGACTGGGCGTTCAGGAATAATTTGAAAAGCAAACAGTTGTGCAAATTTTAAATTACAATTGCCGTACTACTTTTCTAACATGAAACAATTTTTATTTTGTTCAAACCAAGTTACACCCTTTTTTATCGCCAACATTTAGGCGTGCATTCTAATTATCCGTCGGGCTTTGTTATTTAAATTTTTATTACTGTTCCTACCCTGTTGACCTTGTTTGTATTCCTCTTTTACAAGCGCGAATAATTGAGAAAAACATTTAATGCTACATCTAGCTTTTAAACAGGGGTGGTTAAAAATATTTAAATTTATTTACAACATTTTTCTTCTTTTATTCGGTTTTTTATTGTCCGCTATACGAAACATGTAGATTATGATTTGTTTGCCAAATAGAAATAAATGCGCTGAAAAATTCCGGCTTACTCAAGCCTGTCATCCATCCTATTAGTTAAACAGTTAACCAAATAGCAATTAGTGTAAATAACGTGAAGCAGAAAACTTGCTAAATCGCAAAACGTATGATAAAAATTTGAAAATTTTTTAAAAAACCGATGTATTTCGCAGTCGCTTTAATAAAATTATAAATACCGTAACAAACGTATTAAGATTGAAGATAAATTAATACGTGATTCGCCCCGCAGTCGAGATGCCGCTGATTTCAACAGTCGTTGTCTCCTTGTCTTATTCCATACAAAAAAATATGTGAAGACCGCATAGCATTTTATTTTCAGCATACAAATGGAATGCAATCAGTATATTTATTACACGATAATGACACAATTTTTATTAGGTACATTCAAAGTATCGAATCTTTGGGCAATATTTATAGTAATTCATGTAGATAGCTGAAAAAGTCATTTCATCAGAATTGATTTTAATCTTCTCGTCGACTGTTAACGATAATTTTGAAATCCGGATGTCGTTCATGTAATGTTTTAAATAAATCTGAAGTGAATCACAAACAGTGTTTTATAATAAATAAAACTTATTAAAAACATATAAGAAACACGTACTCGTATAACAGAAAATTAGTTATTTAAAAAATACAATAAACACCACCTGTTTCGGAGTTACATACTCCATAATCATGGAAACTTTTTATTTCAACCCTTAATCATGCCAATAATAAAAAAAAAAAATTTATTTTTTTTTTTATTTTAATGCAATTTTGCAACTAGCTCTGGGCTATCTAGCAATTTTAATAACATAGTATGGATGATTTGTGGAGCTCCTTATCCAGCGACAAGGATTTCCGCTACCTATATTTTAATACTTTCTAATTATCACTGTCCATTTATAATAAATCTGTCGGCTTTTTTAATTGTCTGATTTCTGCTGAATTGTCTAGTAAACCAATGGCTAAGATATTTTTGTGATGATCTAGTTTAATGCCATATTGCCGAGCAATTTCTTGTATTTGTTCTTTGACAGGTTCAACTGCCAAATCCGTGTGCAGTGTAAGATTGCTTACATACCATGGGGCATCTGCAATTGTTCTTAGTGCTTTATTTTGGAAACGTTGTATTATCGCTATATTACTCGGTTTAGCACAGCCCCAAAGTGGACTTCCGTACGCTCATACAGGTTTCAGAATTTGATTATACAGGAGAAAGAAAAAGGAAAATAAAGGAATGGCTTCAGGAAGAAGAAAATATAAAAAAAATAATAAACATAAAATAAAAAGACAAAGCGCAACAAAAAAAGCTAGGAAAAATAAAACAAAAAAAAAAAACTGAATATAGAAAATAGAAATAGATTAGTAATTATTGTAAAGTAAAATAGATAGATTAAGTAAATATTACACGATCATGTATATGTATAAGTTAATTTAAGATGGTAAAATGTCAAATAGGATAATTCGTCGACAAGCGTTTTAGCTTGACGAAAATTTTTGTATGTAAAAGTTATAAATATATATGTATTTTTCAAAAAAAAAAAAAAAAAAAAAAAAAAAAATAGCAATTTATTCTCCAGCGATAATTCGGATCTTCTTCCTATAAGCCATAACATGTTCCTGTACTTAATATTCAATTCGTTCCGTTTTTTAACTATATGGCTTTTCCATGTTAGTTGTTTGTCCAAATGGATTCCGCGATATTTTGCTGATTCCTTAACCGGAATTACCTGATTGTTAATGTGAATATTTTTGATGCTGCAGATTTTTTTATTTGTAAATATTACACCGGCCGATTTTTTCTCGTTGATTACTATTCGCCACCGCTTGAACCATATCGAGAGTGTATTAATTGCTGATTGTAGGTTTATTGCGACATTTTCTAGCGACGAATCTGAACAAATCACTGCAAATTTATAAGTAACTCCGAAACATGTCGGTGTTTATTGTATTTTTTAAATAACTAATTTTTTCTGTTATACGTGTTTTTACATGTTTTTAATAAATGTTAATACAGAAAATGGAAATGAACAATTACAATGTAAATTTAAAAAAAAACTTAACAAAAACAAAATAATTTCCATTTAAACGATACATAAACGTGCATTGAATACGCGTTAATCTACTTTTACTTACCTTAATCTAAAGAAAACAAAAAAAAAAAAAAAAAAAAAATACATTTTGCACTATTCCTGCTTAATATCCACGATTCAAAAAAAAAAAATTCACTCAACTCGGTTACCAAACAGAAGAGAAAATCGTATCCAAATTTTTTTAAGCCAATTTATGTAATATTCCAAAATTGTACTAAAATGATGAAAAATCACATTAAATCGATATTGAATCACATTTGCGCAATCAGTTACATTGGAAATGTGAGTGAACATTTCCCAACATTCAAATTTGCGCAAAAACCAAATAGGAAATAAGTTACTTTCAACATGGTAATCGTTCGAAATATATTCGACGGGGAATGAATTCAATTAAATTTCACACTAACTTTGCGAAAAAGTTCTCCGATACAATTTCTATAAAACCCACGTGTTTAATTTATATGACGTGCCCAAGTATTGGAGCACGTCACTGAATATAGCACAAACCAATAGCGTGCAGGCATTGAGTCACATAACATAAAGTAGCTGTTTGGTTTGTTTTAGGATTCCGTACATTATATGTGTACTGAGTCGTAATAAGATGGTTCAGAAACGACAAAAATATCAAATAAAACTCAATAACTCACGAACGGTTTGACTTATTAATTTAGAAATTAGATCATAAATTACAATTAGAATTCTCTTTAAAAACTTCAAGATGACCGATCACCTTGAGCAGCAAGAAACCGAAAAAACCGTCAAGAATATCTAATATAGTATTTAAAACGATCTGAAAAATCACATAAAAAATCATAACTCATCACCAGATAAACCTTTAAAGGTGAAATTTAAAATATAAACTAAAATGCAGACGTCTTTTCATAAAATCAAAAAATTGCGGTTAAGAAATTATTTAAACTCTTTCCTTTTAGACCAAAAATAGCGAAAATAAGAAGTTACCTCAGTAATAACCCAAGTAAAAACGTTGGAAAAAGCAAAACGTATTTCAAACGTATGCATAAAGGGACCGCTTCAAGGGGAAAAATATAGCCAAGCTTAAAACTTTATATTCAGACCCTTGGTTTTTGTTTTTCCAGGCACGTGATATATTGTTGGAAAGATCGCCATTTGTCCGGAATGAAACAGTATTTCATTTCCTTAATGAAAATTTTAAGGTTGGCGAAAAGTTCAAAAAAGCGCGAAGAATGGCGAGTCCTTTTCCTTAGCGCCTCGAATATTATAGCAAAAAATTTTGAGCACGATTAAAAATATGCGCTTCCACGAATATTTCCCTAGTATAGAATATCCGGATTTCTAGCTTTAAAATTAAACCCTCGGGGGGCCCAAAGCTCGAAAATTTCGAAAAAAGTTCTGTTTTTTCCGGGCGCGTGATATATGGTTGAAAAAATCGGTGAAGCAGTATTTTATTTCCTTAACGGAACTTTGGAAATTTGACGAAAAGTTTAAAAAAACGCGAAAAATGACGTATATCCCTTTCTTGACAACGCGAGTATCAAGTTAAAAATTTTGAACCAGATTCAGAATATGTACATCTCCGTATATTTTTTTGGTTTGCAGCATCCGGGTTTCTAACGTCAAAATTAGGCCCCAGGGCGCGGAATACTCGAAATTTTGATATATCAATTGAGAGATCGTGATTTGTCGGAAACGAAACCGTATTTCATTTTCATAAGGGGAAATTTTGAGATGACGATAATTTCAAAAATTCACAATCCTCTTTGCGGCGTAAAAAATCAAATTTCTTCTTTTTTTTTTTTTTGCGTTTTGTATTATGTAAATGTAAATTACAGTTATCGTTAACTTACATACGGGGAATCCTTAGCGCATGAAACATCATGCTTGACTGGACTTGTTTTGCTATAATCTGTTGTTTGTTATTTTCGTGGTTGTAAACGTATGTGAATAAATGTGATTTTACCTGAGAAAATGTATACACATAAGTTTTAAACATAGATTCCTCGTTTCCGCTTGTATTTAGGAACAGAATAAAAAAAAAAAACATAAATATGTTAATTAGATCAGGCGCTACAGGTATGTAATCAAAATACTGAGCACATTTATAGATAAACGTCTTTTCGGTGGAATCCTCTCGTTTAAGTTGGAAATAAAAAGAAAATATTATTAATAAAGATAAATTTAGTATTTATATGTTTGAAATCTGGAGTAAAGCTAAATGACAATTTTTCATTTGCGAAAGAAAATTGAAGATTATCATTAAAAATAAACCTAAGCGTTTAATTTTTAATTTAAAAAAAAAAAAATTAAAATAAAAATGGAAAAAATAATAAAACTAAATTTCAACAGTTTACCCACACGACGGAAGAATATGTACACATCGGAATAAATCATTAAAATATAAATATAAATAACTTTCCAAACTGCCAATTAATAACGTTGTAATAGTGATGGTGGTATTCTTCGTTCAATCACCAAACGTTGTACAAAATTAGGGTCCAATGTGTGCGACAGATTTAGTTTTCCGGTTTGTGGTGACATCATCCCTTGATAAACACGCACACTGTCTTTCAAACTACATAGTATTACAAGTAATAGCCGCCAGACCACCATATCTGTTGCTAGCCTCGATAGCGATGTATACATCGAACGGACGGATCAATCAGAACAAATTTCAATCATGTGTAGTCACGATCAGTCAATCGATGGTGCTAAAACTTCGATTCGTCTCGCTACTTCATCTCAGATTTCATTTAAAACAAAAGTTTTGAATTCAACTAGGAATTTCTAGGGTTCAGATAAGCATGGAAAATACACAATTGGACATCAGAGAACAATAATAAAAGCGGCCAATGGTCACATTGAAAAATTACGGATTACTCGAGAAATGTTTTCTGGACTCGTATAGAAGTTATTATGTTATTATTACTGGATCATCGTACGGCATTAAAATTATGTGTAAGATGAAGGAAACTCAAATAAGGTGGGGCAAGTGTGAAGAAGCTGGGAGCGTCAAGCCAGCCTAAATGAAAGTGGCTCAGTGGCCGCAAGAAAGAGGTGAGGATGAAAAACCAATTTGAGACGATAAAAGTGGCTCAATGGCTGGAAAGAAAAGAAAAGAAATGAAAAGGACAGCGTTAAGGAATTTCTATGACGGATGTACTCTGTGCTGCAGTGTGGAATTAATTATATCATATAATGTAGGAAGGGAAAATGAAGAAGTGAAGGAAATTGAAGTGAACGTTCGAATTAAGTCTCATACCTAGAACGAACTATTAACGATAAATGAAGCTTCCTGTTCACAAAATACAAAGTATCGCTAATCAGAGTAAAGAAACATAGAATTTTAAGATTTGAAAAATTTTTTCATAATTTTTTAGAGAAAGAAATACATTTACAGATCCAAAAAAAAAAAAAAGAATAATAATAATTAATACACAATTCGTTTAAAAATGAAGTAAAATATAAAAATAGGGAAAAGAGGGTTACAGTATTCCGCTTAGTGGCAGGAATTTATATTAACAGAATTAGTCGTGAGATCAAACTCTATCCTTAGCTATGAAACCGTCATATTCTCATAGCACTTGGCCTACATAAATATATTACAAGTTATCGTCTTACGGAAGAAAACGCCTAATTCCGGCTGCAGGTAAATTATGATACAGGTTTCCTGCAGATTCAACCAAACATGTAATAATTATTATATTTTCTTTAAAACGGGAAATTCCCGAAGACGTTTCCAATATATTAATTATTGTTTAATTGAAATATTCGTTACGGTGTTTGTAATTTTATTATTTTTTTAAGTCTACACTATATTATTAAAAATATGTACGAATTGTCGGTGTGTAGAAAAAGTAAATTATGTTTTTCGTGCGTCTTAATGGTATCTGCAAAAAGTGGATATTTCATTCACTTCGTGTATTAAATCCAATTTATAGACTAAGTAACAAGCAATTGGTAGAGTGCAAATTAATTACTTAAAAAACTGTTACGCTAGCATGAACAAAATTTTGAATAAAACAATCTGATAGACACCGTGCAGCTTTCTCCGAAAAACCGTTATTTAGAAAACATAATAACGCGAAATTGAAAAGATTAATTCTATTCTACACTCAGAATTATTTGAAAAATGACCTAATGAAATCAGGAAATATCTTCCCCGTACGGGAAAATGGGAACATAAAGAAAGAAACTAGTTAAGGAACCGATGGTAAAACTAATTTTAAGGTAAGATGTTTAATTTTTATTTTTCATGGGTACCATCCGATATTTCATTTATGGAAAAGGTTACCATTATAAATAACACTGAGAGCGTACCATGTACACGAATGAAAAAGGTGAATTCGTTTCACTAACTGGTTAATGATGATAATTTTCAATTTAGGAGGTTCAAAATGGAATTAAATTTGTTCTTGTACGACGAACGTTGTCGCAGATAATACCCGCAATTTCTTTCATGATATTATTATTGCACGATGTAGCAATGATACGGCTAGTGCATGGTTATTTTATTTCACGTTAAATTAATCGCCTGTTTTCGTTTATTCGATTGGTTCAGTGATACAGCGGATTTCGATACATCAAGTGGAATTATTTCCACAACTACACTGCAGCATCAATAATGTGACATGGAAGTATAGTTCACTAGCGGACAGTCCTAGACGAATCGACAGCGGTTCTTCGACATATAGAAATGGCAAGAACAATACTGCCAGCGTAAAGTAAAATTTAATGATGGAAAAACTAGCGTAATAAAATCTATGAAAAATAGAGATATTCGTTGATGACAATCGATAACGAGGTGGAAACGTCATTCAAAATCGGAATAATGGAAATATATAAGGTAATCATTTAAAATTTAAAAGTTTATCACCCATTGCGTATGAATGGTTCAGAAACGACAAAAATATCAAATAAAACTCAATAACTCACGAACGGTTTGACTTATTAATTTAGAAATTAGATCATAAATTACAATTAGAATTCTCTTTAAAAACTTCAAGATGACCGATCACCTTGAGCAGCAAGAAACCGAAAAAACCGTCAAGAATATCTAATATAGTATTTAAAACGATCTGAAAAATCACATAAAAAATCATAACTCATCACCAGATAAACCTTTAAAGGTGAAATTTAAAATATAAACTAAAATGCAGACGTCTTTTCATAAAATCAAAAAATTGCGGTTAAGAAATTATTTAAACTCTTTCCTTTTAGACCAAAAATAGCGAAAATAAGAAGTTACCTCAGTAATAACCCAAGTAAAAACGTTGGAAAAAGCAAAACGTATTTCAAACGTATGCATAAAGGGACCGCTTCAAGGGGAAAAATATAGCCAAGCTTAAAACTTTATATTCAGACCCTTGGTTTTTGTTTTTCCAGGCACGTGATATATTGTTGGAAAGATCGCCATTTGTCCGGAATGAAACAGTATTTCATTTCCTTAATGAAAATTTTAAGGTTGGCGAAAAGTTCAAAAAAGCGCGAAGAATGGCGAGTCCTTTTCCTTAGCGCCTCGAATATTATAGCAAAAAATTTTGAGCACGATTAAAAATATGCGCTTCCACGAATATTTCCCTAGTATAGAATATCCGGATTTCTAGCTTTAAAATTAAACCCTCGGGGGGCCCAAAGCTCGAAAATTTCGAAAAAAGTTCTGTTTTTTCCGGGCGCGTGATATATGGTTGAAAAAATCGGTGAAGCAGTATTTTATTTCCTTAACGGAACTTTGGAAATTTGACGAAAAGTTTAAAAAAACGCGAAAAATGACGTATATCCCTTTCTTGACAACGCGAGTATCAAGTTAAAAATTTTGAACCAGATTCAGAATATGTACATCTCCGTATATTTTTTTGGTTTGCAGCATCCGGGTTTCTAACGTCAAAATTAGGCCCCAGGGCGCGGAATACTCGAAATTTTGATATATCAATTGAGAGATCGTGATTTGTCGGAAACGAAACCGTATTTCATTTTCATAAGGGGAAATTTTGAGATGACGATAATTTCAAAAATTCACAATCCTCTTTGCGGCGTAAAAAATCAAATTTCTTCTTTTTTTTTTTTTTGCGTTTTGTATTATGTAAATGTAAATTACAGTTATCGTTAACTTACATACGGGGAATCCTTAGCGCATGAAACATCATGCTTGACTGGACTTGTTTTGCTATAATCTGTTGTTTGTTATTTTCGTGGTTGTAAACGTATGTGAATAAATGTGATTTTACCTGAGAAAATGTATACACATAAGTTTTAAACATAGATTCCTCGTTTCCGCTTGTATTTAGGAACAGAATAAAAAAAAAAAACATAAATATGTTAATTAGATCAGGCGCTACAGGTATGTAATCAAAATACTGAGCACATTTATAGATAAACGTCTTTTCGGTGGAATCCTCTCGTTTAAGTTGGAAATAAAAAGAAAATATTATTAATAAAGATAAATTTAGTATTTATATGTTTGAAATCTGGAGTAAAGCTAAATGACAATTTTTCATTTGCGAAAGAAAATTGAAGATTATCATTAAAAATAAACCTAAGCGTTTAATTTTTAATTTAAAAAAAAAAAAATTAAAATAAAAATGGAAAAAATAATAAAACTAAATTTCAACAGTTTACCCACACGACGGAAGAATATGTACACATCGGAATAAATCATTAAAATATAAATATAAATAACTTTCCAAACTGCCAATTAATAACGTTGTAATAGTGATGGTGGTATTCTTCGTTCAATCACCAAACGTTGTACAAAATTAGGGTCCAATGTGTGCGACAGATTTAGTTTTCCGGTTTGTGGTGACATCATCCCTTGATAAACACGCACACTGTCTTTCAAACTACATAGTATTACAAGTAATAGCCGCCAGACCACCATATCTGTTGCTAGCCTCGATAGCGATGTATACATCGAACGGACGGATCAATCAGAACAAATTTCAATCATGTGTAGTCACGATCAGTCAATCGATGGTGCTAAAACTTCGATTCGTCTCGCTACTTCATCTCAGATTTCATTTAAAACAAAAGTTTTGAATTCAACTAGGAATTTCTAGGGTTCAGATAAGCATGGAAAATACACAATTGGACATCAGAGAACAATAATAAAAGCGGCCAATGGTCACATTGAAAAATTACGGATTACTCGAGAAATGTTTTCTGGACTCGTATAGAAGTTATTATGTTATTATTACTGGATCATCGTACGGCATTAAAATTATGTGTAAGATGAAGGAAACTCAAATAAGGTGGGGCAAGTGTGAAGAAGCTGGGAGCGTCAAGCCAGCCTAAATGAAAGTGGCTCAGTGGCCGCAAGAAAGAGGTGAGGATGAAAAACCAATTTGAGACGATAAAAGTGGCTCAATGGCTGGAAAGAAAAGAAAAGAAATGAAAAGGACAGCGTTAAGGAATTTCTATGACGGATGTACTCTGTGCTGCAGTGTGGAATTAATTATATCATATAATGTAGGAAGGGAAAATGAAGAAGTGAAGGAAATTGAAGTGAACGTTCGAATTAAGTCTCATACCTAGAACGAACTATTAACGATAAATGAAGCTTCCTGTTCACAAAATACAAAGTATCGCTAATCAGAGTAAAGAAACATAGAATTTTAAGATTTGAAAAATTTTTTCATAATTTTTTAGAGAAAGAAATACATTTACAGATCCAAAAAAAAAAAAAAGAATAATAATAATTAATACACAATTCGTTTAAAAATGAAGTAAAATATAAAAATAGGGAAAAGAGGGTTACAGTATTCCGCTTAGTGGCAGGAATTTATATTAACAGAATTAGTCGTGAGATCAAACTCTATCCTTAGCTATGAAACCGTCATATTCTCATAGCACTTGGCCTACATAAATATATTACAAGTTATCGTCTTACGGAAGAAAACGCCTAATTCCGGCTGCAGGTAAATTATGATACAGGTTTCCTGCAGATTCAACCAAACATGTAATAATTATTATATTTTCTTTAAAACGGGAAATTCCCGAAGACGTTTCCAATATATTAATTATTGTTTAATTGAAATATTCGTTACGGTGTTTGTAATTTTATTATTTTTTTAAGTCTACACTATATTATTAAAAATATGTACGAATTGTCGGTGTGTAGAAAAAGTAAATTATGTTTTTCGTGCGTCTTAATGGTATCTGCAAAAAGTGGATATTTCATTCACTTCGTGTATTAAATCCAATTTATAGACTAAGTAACAAGCAATTGGTAGAGTGCAAATTAATTACTTAAAAAACTGTTACGCTAGCATGAACAAAATTTTGAATAAAACAATCTGATAGACACCGTGCAGCTTTCTCCGAAAAACCGTTATTTAGAAAACATAATAACGCGAAATTGAAAAGATTAATTCTATTCTACACTCAGAATTATTTGAAAAATGACCTAATGAAATCAGGAAATATCTTCCCCGTACGGGAAAATGGGAACATAAAGAAAGAAACTAGTTAAGGAACCGATGGTAAAACTAATTTTAAGGTAAGATGTTTAATTTTTATTTTTCATGGGTACCATCCGATATTTCATTTATGGAAAAGGTTACCATTATAAATAACACTGAGAGCGTACCATGTACACGAATGAAAAAGGTGAATTCGTTTCACTAACTGGTTAATGATGATAATTTTCAATTTAGGAGGTTCAAAATGGAATTAAATTTGTTCTTGTACGACGAACGTTGTCGCAGATAATACCCGCAATTTCTTTCATGATATTATTATTGCACGATGTAGCAATGATACGGCTAGTGCATGGTTATTTTATTTCACGTTAAATTAATCGCCTGTTTTCGTTTATTCGATTGGTTCAGTGATACAGCGGATTTCGATACATCAAGTGGAATTATTTCCACAACTACACTGCAGCATCAATAATGTGACATGGAAGTATAGTTCACTAGCGGACAGTCCTAGACGAATCGACAGCGGTTCTTCGACATATAGAAATGGCAAGAACAATACTGCCAGCGTAAAGTAAAATTTAATGATGGAAAAACTAGCGTAATAAAATCTATGAAAAATAGAGATATTCGTTGATGACAATCGATAACGAGGTGGAAACGTCATTCAAAATCGGAATAATGGAAATATATAAGGTAATCATTTAAAATTTAAAAGTTTATCACCCATTGCGTATGAATGGTTCAGAAACGACAAAAATATCAAATAAAACTCAATAACTCACGAACGGTTTGACTTATTAATTTAGAAATTAGATCATAAATTACAATTAGAATTCTCTTTAAAAACTTCAAGATGACCGATCACCTTGAGCAGCAAGAAACCGAAAAAACCGTCAAGAATATCTAATATAGTATTTAAAACGATCTGAAAAATCACATAAAAAATCATAACTCATCACCAGATAAACCTTTAAAGGTGAAATTTAAAATATAAACTAAAATGCAGACGTCTTTTCATAAAATCAAAAAATTGCGGTTAAGAAATTATTTAAACTCTTTCCTTTTAGACCAAAAATAGCGAAAATAAGAAGTTACCTCAGTAATAACCCAAGTAAAAACGTTGGAAAAAGCAAAACGTATTTCAAACGTATGCATAAAGGGACCGCTTCAAGGGGAAAAATATAGCCAAGCTTAAAACTTTATATTCAGACCCTTGGTTTTTGTTTTTCCAGGCACGTGATATATTGTTGGAAAGATCGCCATTTGTCCGGAATGAAACAGTATTTCATTTCCTTAATGAAAATTTTAAGGTTGGCGAAAAGTTCAAAAAAGCGCGAAGAATGGCGAGTCCTTTTCCTTAGCGCCTCGAATATTATAGCAAAAAATTTTGATCACGATTAAAAATATGCGCTTCCACGAATATTTCCCTAGTATAGAATATCCGGATTTCTAGCTTTAAAATTAAACCCTCGGGGGGCCCAAAGCTCGAAAATTTCGAAAAAAAGTTCTGTTTTTTCCGGGCGCGTGATATATGGTTGAAAAAATCGGTGAAGCAGTATTTTATTTCCTTAACGGAACTTTGGAAATTTGACGAAAAGTTTAAAAAAACGCGAAAAATGACGTATATCCCTTTCTTGACAACGCGAGTATCAAGTTAAAAATTTTGAACCAGATTCAGAATATGTACATCTCCGTATATTTTTTTGGTTTGCAGCATCCGGGTTTCTAACGTCAAAATTAGGCCCCAGGGCGCGGAATACTCGAAATTTTGATATATCAATTGAGAGATCGTGATTTGTCGGAAACGAAACCGTATTTCATTTTCATAAGGGGAAATTTTGAGATGACGATAATTTCAAAAATTCACAATCCTCTTTGCGGCGTAAAAAATCAAATTTCTTCTTTTTTTTTTTTTTGCGTTTTGTATTATGTAAATGTAAATTACAGTTATCGTTAACTTACATACGGGGAATCCTTAGCGCATGAAACATCATGCTTGACTGGACTTGTTTTGCTATAATCTGTTGTTTGTTATTTTCGTGGTTGTAAACGTATGTGAATAAATGTGATTTTACCTGAGAAAATGTATACACATAAGTTTTAAACATAGATTCCTCGTTTCCGCTTGTATTTAGGAACAGAATAAAAAAAAAAAACATAAATATGTTAATTAGATCAGGCGCTACAGGTATGTAATCAAAATACTGAGCACATTTATAGATAAACGTCTTTTCGGTGGAATCCTCTCGTTTAAGTTGGAAATAAAAAGAAAATATTATTAATAAAGATAAATTTAGTATTTATATGTTTGAAATCTGGAGTAAAGCTAAATGACAATTTTTCATTTGCGAAAGAAAATTGAAGATTATCATTAAAAATAAACCTAAGCGTTTAATTTTTAATTTAAAAAAAAAAAAATTAAAATAAAAATGGAAAAAATAATAAAACTAAATTTCAACAGTTTACCCACACGACGGAAGAATATGTACACATCGGAATAAATCATTAAAATATAAATATAAATAACTTTCCAAACTGCCAATTAATAACGTTGTAATAGTGATGGTGGTATTCTTCGTTCAATCACCAAACGTTGTACAAAATTAGGGTCCAATGTGTGCGACAGATTTAGTTTTCCGGTTTGTGGTGACATCATCCCTTGATAAACACGCACACTGTCTTTCAAACTACATAGTATTACAAGTAATAGCCGCCAGACCACCATATCTGTTGCTAGCCTCGATAGCGATGTATACATCGAACGGACGGATCAATCAGAACAAATTTCAATCATGTGTAGTCACGATCAGTCAATCGATGGTGCTAAAACTTCGATTCGTCTCGCTACTTCATCTCAGATTTCATTTAAAACAAAAGTTTTGAATTCAACTAGGAATTTCTAGGGTTCAGATAAGCATGGAAAATACACAATTGGACATCAGAGAACAATAATAAAAGCGGCCAATGGTCACATTGAAAAATTACGGATTACTCGAGAAATGTTTTCTGGACTCGTATAGAAGTTATTATGTTATTATTACTGGATCATCGTACGGCATTAAAATTATGTGTAAGATGAAGGAAACTCAAATAAGGTGGGGCAAGTGTGAAGAAGCTGGGAGCGTCAAGCCAGCCTAAATGAAAGTGGCTCAGTGGCCGCAAGAAAGAGGTGAGGATGAAAAACCAATTTGAGACGATAAAAGTGGCTCAATGGCTGGAAAGAAAAGAAAAGAAATGAAAAGGACAGCGTTAAGGAATTTCTATGACGGATGTACTCTGTGCTGCAGTGTGGAATTAATTATATCATATAATGTAGGAAGGGAAAATGAAGAAGTGAAGGAAATTGAAGTGAACGTTCGAATTAAGTCTCATACCTAGAACGAACTATTAACGATAAATGAAGCTTCCTGTTCACAAAATACAAAGTATCGCTAATCAGAGTAAAGAAACATAGAATTTTAAGATTTGAAAAATTTTTTCATAATTTTTTAGAGAAAGAAATACATTTACAGATCCAAAAAAAAAAAAAAGAATAATAATAATTAATACACAATTCGTTTAAAAATGAAGTAAAATATAAAAATAGGGAAAAGAGGGTTACAGTATTCCGCTTAGTGGCAGGAATTTATATTAACAGAATTAGTCGTGAGATCAAACTCTATCCTTAGCTATGAAACCGTCATATTCTCATAGCACTTGGCCTACATAAATATATTACAAGTTATCGTCTTACGGAAGAAAACGCCTAATTCCGGCTGCAGGTAAATTATGATACAGGTTTCCTGCAGATTCAACCAAACATGTAATAATTATTATATTTTCTTTAAAACGGGAAATTCCCGAAGACGTTTCCAATATATTAATTATTGTTTAATTGAAATATTCGTTACGGTGTTTGTAATTTTATTATTTTTTTAAGTCTACACTATATTATTAAAAATATGTACGAATTGTCGGTGTGTAGAAAAAGTAAATTATGTTTTTCGTGCGTCTTAATGGTATCTGCAAAAAGTGGATATTTCATTCACTTCGTGTATTAAATCCAATTTATAGACTAAGTAACAAGCAATTGGTAGAGTGCAAATTAATTACTTAAAAAACTGTTACGCTAGCATGAACAAAATTTTGAATAAAACAATCTGATAGACACCGTGCAGCTTTCTCCGAAAAACCGTTATTTAGAAAACATAATAACGCGAAATTGAAAAGATTAATTCTATTCTACACTCAGAATTATTTGAAAAATGACCTAATGAAATCAGGAAATATCTTCCCCGTACGGGAAAATGGGAACATAAAGAAAGAAACTAGTTAAGGAACCGATGGTAAAACTAATTTTAAGGTAAGATGTTTAATTTTTATTTTTCATGGGTACCATCCGATATTTCATTTATGGAAAAGGTTACCATTATAAATAACACTGAGAGCGTACCATGTACACGAATGAAAAAGGTGAATTCGTTTCACTAACTGGTTAATGATGATAATTTTCAATTTAGGAGGTTCAAAATGGAATTAAATTTGTTCTTGTACGACGAACGTTGTCGCAGATAATACCCGCAATTTCTTTCATGATATTATTATTGCACGATGTAGCAATGATACGGCTAGTGCATGGTTATTTTATTTCACGTTAAATTAATCGCCTGTTTTCGTTTATTCGATTGGTTCAGTGATACAGCGGATTTCGATACATCAAGTGGAATTATTTCCACAACTACACTGCAGCATCAATAATGTGACATGGAAGTATAGTTCACTAGCGGACAGTCCTAGACGAATCGACAGCGGTTCTTCGACATATAGAAATGGCAAGAACAATACTGCCAGCGTAAAGTAAAATTTAATGATGGAAAAACTAGCGTAATAAAATCTATGAAAAATAGAGATATTCGTTGATGACAATCGATAACGAGGTGGAAACGTCATTCAAAATCGGAATAATGGAAATATATAAGGTAATCATTTAAAATTTAAAAGTTTATCACCCATTGCGTATGAATGGTTCAGAAACGACAAAAATATCAAATAAAACTCAATAATTCACGAACGGTTTGACTTATTAATTTAGAAATTAGATCATAAATTACAATTAGAATTCTCTTTAAAAACTTCAAGATGACCGATCACCTTGAGCAGCAAGAAACCGAAAAAACCGTCAAGAATATCTAATATAGTATTTAAAACGATCTGAAAAATCACATAAAAAATCATAACTCATCACCAGATAAACCTTTAAAGGTGAAATTTAAAATATAAACTAAAATGCAGACGTCTTTTCATAAAATCAAAAAATTGCGGTTAAGAAATTATTTAAACTCTTTCCTTTTAGACCAAAAATAGCGAAAATAAGAAGTTACCTCAGTAATAACCCAAGTAAAAACGTTGGAAAAAGCAAAACGTATTTCAAACGTATGCATAAAGGGACCGCTTCAAGGGGAAAAATATAGCCAAGCTTAAAACTTTATATTCAGACCCTTGGTTTTTGTTTTTCCAGGCACGTGATATATTGTTGGAAAGATCGCCATTTGTCCGGAATGAAACAGTATTTCATTTCCTTAATGAAAATTTTAAGGTTGGCGAAAAGTTCAAAAAAGCGCGAAGAATGGCGAGTCCTTTTCCTTAGCGCCTCGAATATTATAGCAAAAAATTTTGATCACGATTAAAAATATGCGCTTCCACGAATATTTCCCTAGTATAGAATATCCGGATTTCTAGCTTTAAAATTAAACCCTCGGGGGGCCCAAAGCTCGAAAATTTCGAAAAAAAGTTCTGTTTTTTCCGGGCGCGTGATATATGGTTGAAAAAATCGGTGAAGCAGTATTTTATTTCCTTAACGGAACTTTGGAAATTTGACGAAAAGTTTAAAAAAACGCGAAAAATGACGTATATCCCTTTCTTGACAACGCGAGTATCAAGTTAAAAATTTTGAACCAGATTCAGAATATGTACATCTCCGTATATTTTTTTGGTTTGCAGCATCCGGGTTTCTAACGTCAAAATTAGGCCCCAGGGCGCGGAATACTCGAAATTTTGATATATCAATTGAGAGATCGTGATTTGTCGGAAACGAAACCGTATTTCATTTTCATAAGGGGAAATTTTGAGATGACGATAATTTCAAAAATTCACAATCCTCTTTGCGGCGTAAAAAATCAAATTTCTTCTTTTTTTTTTTTTTGCGTTTTGTATTATGTAAATGTAAATTACAGTTATCGTTAACTTACATACGGGGAATCCTTAGCGCATGAAACATCATGCTTGACTGGACTTGTTTTGCTATAATCTGTTGTTTGTTATTTTCGTGGTTGTAAACGTATGTGAATAAATGTGATTTTACCTGAGAAAATGTATACACATAAGTTTTAAACATAGATTCCTCGTTTCCGCTTGTATTTAGGAACAGAATAAAAAAAAAAAACATAAATATGTTAATTAGATCAGGCGCTACAGGTATGTAATCAAAATACTGAGCACATTTATAGATAAACGTCTTTTCGGTGGAATCCTCTCGTTTAAGTTGGAAATAAAAAGAAAATATTATTAATAAAGATAAATTTAGTATTTATATGTTTGAAATCTGGAGTAAAGCTAAATGACAATTTTTCATTTGCGAAAGAAAATTGAAGATTATCATTAAAAATAAACCTAAGCGTTTAATTTTTAATTTAAAAAAAAAAAAATTAAAATAAAAATGGAAAAAATAATAAAACTAAATTTCAACAGTTTACCCACACGACGGAAGAATATGTACACATCGGAATAAATCATTAAAATATAAATATAAATAACTTTCCAAACTGCCAATTAATAACGTTGTAATAGTGATGG
This sequence comes from Icerya purchasi, assembly GCA_039619475.1. Classification (NCBI taxonomy): domain Eukaryota; kingdom Metazoa; phylum Arthropoda; class Insecta; order Hemiptera; family Monophlebidae; genus Icerya; species Icerya purchasi. The sequence continues at coordinate 396,201,819 of CM077116.1, forward strand.
TGGTATTCTTCGTTCAATCACCAAACGTTGTACAAAATTAGGGTCCAATGTGTGCGACAGATTTAGTTTTCCGGTTTGTGGTGACATCATCCCTTGATAAACACGCACACTGTCTTTCAAACTACATAGTATTACAAGTAATAGCCGCCAGACCACCATATCTGTTGCTAGCCTCGATAGCGATGTATACATCGAACGGACGGATCAATCAGAACAAATTTCAATCATGTGTAGTCACGATCAGTCAATCGATGGTGCTAAAACTTCGATTCGTCTCGCTACTTCATCTCAGATTTCATTTAAAACAAAAGTTTTGAATTCAACTAGGAATTTCTAGGGTTCAGATAAGCATGGAAAATACACAATTGGACATCAGAGAACAATAATAAAAGCGGCCAATGGTCACATTGAAAAATTACGGATTACTCGAGAAATGTTTTCTGGACTCGTATAGAAGTTATTATGTTATTATTACTGGATCATCGTACGGCATTAAAATTATGTGTAAGATGAAGGAAACTCAAATAAGGTGGGGCAAGTGTGAAGAAGCTGGGAGCGTCAAGCCAGCCTAAATGAAAGTGGCTCAGTGGCCGCAAGAAAGAGGTGAGGATGAAAAACCAATTTGAGACGATAAAAGTGGCTCAATGGCTGGAAAGAAAAGAAAAGAAATGAAAAGGACAGCGTTAAGGAATTTCTATGACGGATGTACTCTGTGCTGCAGTGTGGAATTAATTATATCATATAATGTAGGAAGGGAAAATGAAGAAGTGAAGGAAATTGAAGTGAACGTTCGAATTAAGTCTCATACCTAGAACGAACTATTAACGATAAATGAAGCTTCCTGTTCACAAAATACAAAGTATCGCTAATCAGAGTAAAGAAACATAGAATTTTAAGATTTGAAAAATTTTTTCATAATTTTTTAGAGAAAGAAATACATTTACAGATCCAAAAAAAAAAAAAAGAATAATAATAATTAATACACAATTCGTTTAAAAATGAAGTAAAATATAAAAATAGGGAAAAGAGGGTTACAGTATTCCGCTTAGTGGCAGGAATTTATATTAACAGAATTAGTCGTGAGATCAAACTCTATCCTTAGCTATGAAACCGTCATATTCTCATAGCACTTGGCCTACATAAATATATTACAAGTTATCGTCTTACGGAAGAAAACGCCTAATTCCGGCTGCAGGTAAATTATGATACAGGTTTCCTGCAGATTCAACCAAACATGTAATAATTATTATATTTTCTTTAAAACGGGAAATTCCCAAAGACGTTTCCAATATATTAATTATTGTTTAATTGAAATATTCGTTACGGTGTTTGTAATTTTATTATTTTTTTAAGTCTACACTATATTATTAAAAATATGTACGAATTGTCGGTGTGTAGAAAAAGTAAATTATGTTTTTCGTGCGTCTTAATGGTATCTGCAAAAAGTGGATATTTCATTCACTTCGTGTATTAAATCCAATTTATAGACTAAGTAACAAGCAATTGGTAGAGTGCAAATTAATTACTTAAAAAACTGTTACGCTAGCATGAACAAAATTTTGAATAAAACAATCTGATAGACACCGTGCAGCTTTCTCCGAAAAACCGTTATTTAGAAAACATAATAACGCGAAATTGAAAAGATTAATTCTATTCTACACTCAGAATTATTTGAAAAATGACCTAATGAAATCAGGAAATATCTTCCCCGTACGGGAAAATGGGAACATAAAGAAAGAAACTAGTTAAGGAACCGATGGTAAAACTAATTTTAAGGTAAGATGTTTAATTTTTATTTTTCATGGGTACCATCCGATATTTCATTTATGGAAAAGGTTACCATTATAAATAACACTGAGAGCGTACCATGTACACGAATGAAAAAGGTGAATTCGTTTCACTAACTGGTTAATGATGATAATTTTCAATTTAGGAGGTTCAAAATGGAATTAAATTTGTTCTTGTACGACGAACGTTGTCGCAGATAATACCCGCAATTTCTTTCATGATATTATTATTGCACGATGTAGCAATGATACGGCTAGTGCATGGTTATTTTATTTCACGTTAAATTAATCGCCTGTTTTCGTTTATTCGATTGGTTCAGTGATACAGCGGATTTCGATACATCAAGTGGAATTATTTCCACAACTACACTGCAGCATCAATAATGTGACATGGAAGTATAGTTCACTAGCGGACAGTCCTAGACGAATCGACAGCGGTTCTTCGACATATAGAAATGGCAAGAACAATACTGCCAGCGTAAAGTAAAATTTAATGATGGAAAAACTAGCGTAATAAAATCTATGAAAAATAGAGATATTCGTTGATGACAATCGATAACGAGGTGGAAACGTCATTCAAAATCGGAATAATGGAAATATATAAGGTAATCATTTAAAATTTAAAAGTTTATCACCCATTGCGTATGAATATCCGGCAAAATTTAAATACAACAGTTTTACAGTTATTAACATTGAGCGTTTACTAAAATCTAAAATTACCGTAAAATAAAAAATAATAATTATGTAATTTTTACGGCCGATGTAGAAAGTTAATGTGATAAGTCGTTAACAAATTTAACAGAAATTCAAAACGAGCGTTATATACATATAAGAATGCCGACTAAAAATTTGTTTTTAAACATCGAAATAAACGAAATACACAAAAAAACAATTAAAAGAACAAAGTTAATGGAACAATTTTTGTTCGGAAAAAGATATTAAGCATTTAATAATAATAAGTTTTCATCAAGAGTCTTAGAAACGGCAAAGATCTCGAGGGAATGCTAGTTAAATGGATAATAGATAGTGAGGTTAAATATTTTGGGCACATCATTAGAGGACAAAATTTGAGATCCTAAATATACAGGGGGAAATTGAAAGAAAAAGAAGTGCAGGAAGACGGAGAACAGACTAGATACGAAATGTTAAGAACTGGACTGGCACCAGCTCAATCCAAGGTCTCATCCAAGGAGCAAGAGAACGCAGGTTTTAGCTGCCATCCAATCGCTGGCGCTATGAGAAGGGTATGGAACATCAAGAAGAAGAGGAGTTCTTATCAACTTACTTTGTAACTTTTGTCTTAAACATAACTAATAAGGATGTACTCGTAATAAAAATATAAAGAAAGTTTGCTATTGTGCAATCAGTTGGAAATAGTCAATCATTAAAAAAAAAAAAAAAAATTATTATAATATTACGGAAGTTTGGTTATGTTTCAATTAATTATTAACACATTTGCATAAAAAAGGTACAAACAACGTAATTAAATGTATTCTTTTTGTTTATTTACTTTCAAAAACGACACAAAAATATTCAATTAAATATGCAATAGCTCGCAAACGATTTGACTTATAAACTTCAAATTTGTAACATAAATTACAATTAATAAATTCTCTTTAAAACCATATCGCTCATTAAATACAATAACGTCATAGCTCGAAAATAGCGAATTTGAGTTATGTGTATAGTTGTAATGCATTTTATGAGTATAAAATTAGAGGTTAGAACACGCTGTATTTGTGTAAGTAAGAAACTCGGCAAAATGTGAGCATTGCTCTTGGAATACCGTTCAAATTATAGAGTAAATGTAAATGTTTACATTTTCTGCGAAATAACGTTATTTTGGGTTATGGCGTTATTGTGTTTAATGAGCGATATCTACAGCTTCAAGTTGACAGATTACTCTGAATGACATCAAACCTAAATTGTGTATAGTCTGTCAAGCGAAAGAAGTTCAAGAACGGATGAACGTACAGTGATGAAACAAAAACGAGGTTACCGCTTCTGAGGAGGGGGACAACAAGAGAGGACGGCAATATGATTTTTTCAGTGAACATCATACTCGGCAACGAAACTCGAACGGGAACTTCTTTCGCTTGACAGACTATACATTACATTATATAAAAAATAAAATGAAATAAAATTAGGAATAATTTGGAAAAAGTGGTGCGAGTGTAAATACACACGTGTATGAGATCCTATGTGGTCGGTTGGGGTTAGCTAATCATCAACCACCGCAAGAAGAAGCGAGTACCTGATTCGATAAAGTGGTCACGGGGCGAAAGGAAAAAGAAATGGTGAAAGATCTAATGAAGTTTTTTACTTAGGAGAATGAATCGCGTTTTTAACTTTGATCAAAAAAAATTATTATCTTGAAGTCAGTTCCTGTCTACAATCGAAGAAGTAGTTTCTCCATTCTTAACAAGTCGCTTGTTTTTGACTTGCTTCTGTAATTGTTTTGTTGTTTTTTTTTTTGGGGGGGGGAGGCTCGTCTACAAGAACATTGGCCTAAGAACAAAGGAAAAAGGACTCAAGAGACTCAGATCTTTACACAATCAGAGATAGCCAACAAAAAGGAATCAAGAGCCTGGATAACAGAAGCAGAAGGAAAGGAGAGAATGAACGAAGCACTGTATGGAGTGGGAATGCCACATTGTAAAAGAGAGGAGTAGAAAGCAGCTTGATCGGTGAGACGGATTCGGCATTTCTTACGGCCTTTGTCAACGCTGTCCGAGCTAGAAAATAATATTTTGGCAATAATCATTAACTTCTCGGCGGTCTCGGCAGGGGGCAAAAGCGGCATGGTTGTCAAAGACGCTTTCTCGGCTAAAAAATCGAAGGATCCCGGCACAGATGTGTTGACCGCTGCGCCGGGATAGCGAACTGGTTTCTATGCGGGTGGCCGAAAAGCGGAGAAAGAGCCTTTGCTGGCGGTATAGGCGTTTGAAATGCGTACCGAGCTATGTTGAGCCGGCAGAAGTTTTTTTGACAAAAAACCCGAAAAGGAATACCGGCAGGGTAATCGCCGCTAAATAGAAATTAACAACCAACTTTCTAAAAAGATCCTTTTGGCGGTGTTTTTTTTTCTTATTTGTTAATATTTTTGTGTAAAATTAGTCGTCTTAGCGAAAGGCAAGAGGACATCAAGCGATCCTCGCCAGACCCATTTTAGTCTCTCGCAAGAGTCGCTTGCAAGAGTCTTAGGCTGAACGTCGTCGAGGCTCTTTTGCCTCAAGCAGCTCGTCGCGTTGTCGGTTTTAAAATCGTACGTGCTCTGCCGCACGCGTTTCTTGTAAAAAATTTTTAATATGTTAATTTGTGCACAAGTATACTTCTCGTGTGAACGCTAAAATCATCCTAACAATTTTATTATAATTTTTTTATCCTAGCGAAAATATACGCGCTTAAAGTCGAAATCTTTCTTATTCGGACACGGGGTGGGTCCCGGTGACATCTCCGCCGCGGAGACTTTCTTTTTTCGTTAAACCTTAGGAAGGCCTAAAGCTCTACGAATTGAGTTTCCGGTAATGACACACCGGGGTTAAGTGTCATTGGCGCCCGAAATCTTTTATTTTCTTTTATTTATTTTTTTAATTTATCACCGCGGTAGCTGGTCAGTTACAAATGTCGCCCATGAACAGGGACAAGAGCGATTAGTAACAAATGACTACCGGAACAGGGACTTGTGAAGAGAGTGAATTCTTTACATCGGTTATAAGAGATGAACACCCGAACATTATGTGATCGGGATCACAGACAAATTGGATATTGGAGGGGTGCAATGGACAAAAAAAAGGCGATACAAAAGAGTAACGTAAAAGGAGGAAGGAAGCAAACTGGGCCCAAAGCACAGGCGGCAAATTACAGAGATGTTGGAGTGACGCATAAAAGGAAAGTCGAAAAACCAGGGGAAACGAGGAAGGGAAGGCTGAATAGACAAGAAAAAGGAATCCGGATTGGAGAAAAAGGAGACGTAAGAGTCAAACCATAGATTGGAATGAGCAGCTGCAGGCAGAAGGGTAATATTAAAAGAAGAGGAAGAAAACTACCGGAAGAGAAAGATAACCGAGCGAATGAGTCAGCTAACTCAGTATACTCAATTCCGGCATGACCCGGTATCCAAAAGAAGTCCGTTTGAATTGAGTGTGAAAGGAAAAGATCATGAATCAAGGAGCGAATAAGAATAATAACGTAATCGGCTGAGTGGGGAGGGAGAAGGGATGCTATAGTCTGCAGCACGGTTTGAGCATCCGACAGGATAAGTATAATGCCAGAGACAGGAGAGGACCTGATAAAAAGAAGAGCACGCAGAATAGCAAAAGACTCCGCATAGAAGATAGAGCAAAAGGAGGGAAGTTAAAGAACTCGACCGAATTTAGGGAAGGACAGAAAAAAGCTGCACCAACACCATTGGGTCCCTTGGGGCCATCGATGAAATTCAAAAAATGGTTAGGGAAAGGAGAGCTTAGATTCAGTAAAAATTCTGATCTAACAAACAGGTTTAGGAGGAATCGGGGAATAAGAGCAGTTAATAGGATGAAGAAAAAATTGAAGGAGAAATATGGGAATTTATCATGAATGTAGATATACGGAGAAAACTGAATAAGACGGGCAGCGATAAGAGATAGAATGGGGGTTTTGTTGACAGAAAAACGCCAGCTACGTAAGATGGAGGAATAAGAAGAAATCAGAGGAGAAGAGGAAATCGACAACCGTTTGATGAGGAAACGATAACCCAAGAAGGAACGTCGAAGAAAAAGAGGAGGGATGTGAGATTCCGCGTACAGAGCTGGGGTAGGAGTAGAGACTTTCAGGGTCCAAGACAGAGGCGGAGGCATGCATTTTGGACCCGATCGGGCTTAGACAGAAGGGATCTAGAAGAATTTCCGTAAATGTAGGAACAGTAATCAAGAATAGAGCGGATAAAAGATTTATAAAACATAAACAGGATCACAGGATCACCACCCTAATCAGTATGAGAAAGGGATTTAATGAGGTTGAGCCTTTCGCAGGCGGATACAAACAGATGGTTGATATGGTCATGAAATGAAAGTTGACTATCCAGAAAAACACCCAAATAGCGAAAGGAGGAACAAAGAGGGATTAGGCCATTATTTAAAACGAAGTTGATTAAGGAAGGAATAAAAGGACGCAGAGTAAAGACAACAGTAGAAGATTTAATAAAGGAGGTGAAAAGATGGATGTTGGATAAAGCGTCTTGCAATGAAATTAAGGAGTTTTGAAGTTGGGAGTTAGCCTGCGCGATATTGCAATGAGAGGAACAAATAAGGATGTTATCAGCAAAGAAGAGGGGGGAGGAAGTCAGAGACAAAGAAGCAATTTTGATGAAATAGATATTGAACAAGGTTAGGCTGAGGCAGGAGCCCTGCGGTAATCCACAAAAGATTTGTCGAGTAGCTTCATGAAGGGAAACAGGAAGAGTGACAGTTCGGCAAAAGAAATGATTCATAATAAAGGAAGAAAAAGTAAGCCGGAGTGTTAAAAGAAAGCAATAAATCAAAAAGAGTAGGAAGGTGGACATTGTCGAAGGCTGCCGAAATATCAAGGAAAGAAACAATAAGAAATTATTTGTCGATGAATGACTTGTAGACGTCTGCCAAAAATACACTAATACAGTCGGGATGGCCGCGACCAGGGCGGAAAACAAACATATTACTTGGCAACAAGTTGTAATGTTCAAGCCACCAAACAAGACGTCTGTTGATTAGGTTTTCGAAAAGCTTCCTGACACAAGACGCAAGAGAAATTGAACGAAGTATGGAAGAGTTGGGTTTAGGGGTAGGAATAACGATGAAGATATTCCAAGATAAAGGAGTGCAACCAAAGCGAAGAAAGGAGTTAAACAAGTTTAAGAGGAACCGAAGAGAATAATCGGAAAGATTTTTAAAAATAATTGTTAATATTGATATAAGTTCACGCTTTCCCGAATTTATTGTCCGAATAAAAGGAAGTTTTTAAATCGCGGTTAATTAAAAAGTATCGTTCGCGTTAATCACTTAAATTGATTTAAAAATTTGACGAGCATCTTTTTCACCACTGAGATTCTGGACGTCGCAATAGCAACGGACCCATCGTATCCTGCCGCCATTGAATTCGCTGCCGACAACAGCAATACGTAAAATTTTGTTTTTTTAATTTTCAATCGTTGTTTTTGTTGTATCGATATATATATATATATATACATATATATATATATATATATATATATATATATATATAATAATTATGTTTTTTTATCTGTTAGCTGTTTACGAAAGATAGGTGTTGGAAATTAGTCAAAAATATAAATTTTAAAACAAATCATAATTTCAATTTAATAAAATAGATTAAAATCCAGAGTTCTAAAGGATCTCGTGATTACAATCCCGGAGGGCGTTAAAACCAAACATAAACATTACAATATAATGTGGAATTTAAAATGGCCTTGAAAAACACCATTTAAAGATTCATAACTTAACACCGGATAAGCCTTTAATAGTGAAATTCAGAATATAAAACAAAACGCAGAACTTCTTTCATAAAATAAAAAAAATACAGTTAAGAAATATGTAAATCCCCGTCAAAAACAGCAAAAAAAAAAAAAAAAAGATACTCCCGAAAGTAACAGCCCGAGTAAAAAAAAGTTGAGGAAAGCAAAACGTATCTCAAATATATGCATAAAGAACCGCTTTATAAGAAAACTATAGTCGAGCTTACAACTTCATATTTGGAGGCGTTGAAATTTCGAAGGTTTTGAAAAAAATGTTTTCTTTTCCGCGAATGTGATATATCAATGGAAAGCGCTATTTGTCGGGAACGAAACCGTACTTTATTTTCTTAATGATACTTTCGAAGTTGGCGAAAGGTTCAAAAAAGCGCGAAAACTGACGTGCTCTTCTCCCCTTTGCGCATTGAAAAAATCAATTTTTTTTTTTTCGAATTTAATATTATGTAAACGTAAATTACGGAGTTATCTTTAAGTTAGCATACGGAATTCTCAGCGCATGAAACATCATGCTTGTCTGAACTTGTTTCATCTGTACATCATTCAGGCTATTCTGAAGAATGCTTAATTTACATTAAGTCCATTGAAAAAATTAACGAGATTGACTAATACTACAACAAATGTAAGCTCAAAAATTGACGCTAATTCTGATTTTAGTAATAATATTAAAATTGACTTTTTTCTTTTTCTCTTTTTCTTTCTTTCCCCGTGTTACCACACCGTATTAATGTAGGCTTCTCTTAATTCTCCATCCTCTTCTACTCAGTGTCTTTCTAAGCCACTGCTTTCCTGCTATTTAAACAATATCATCTGTCCATCTTCTGTTTGGCCTTTTCATGGTTTTGTTTTCTGCCATACGAATATATCACAAAACTTTCTTGTCCATCTTCCATCACATTGTCTTCCGCCCGAGCCCATTTGTTCATCGCTATATTTTCACCGATATCTTTAAATTTCCTTTATCCTCTGGTTTTTCTCGATTTCATTCCATTCTGAAGCCTAACGCCTAATAATTTTTCTATCAGTTTTTCGCATTTTTCCAATTACTTGTTTTGTTAGTAGGCAAGTTTCCGTAGCGTATATCACTGCTTAAATTATACATTACTTAAATAATTTTACTACATTAATCGCATAAAGTTTACTTTAATTAGATTAAGAACTTCTAAAGAATTATATATATATATATATATATATGTATATATATATTTACAACTATCACGGTTATATTAGAAATCGTTGTCGATTTTTTTGTTTAAAAATGATCCGATAAAGTAAATGTTTGCACGCAAAATGCGAACCAGTTGAAACATAAAGTGACCGTGTTGAAATAATTTATAATTGTTTGTACTGTCCGCATTGCGCTGCCTACGGGGGACTAAAATAGATCGTAAAACTGATATTGGAATTATAAAGTACACCAAAATGCTAATGCTTAATAAGCAAGGAGTCACGGTAATGATCCGAAATGAGGTAACGCTAATTTTTCTTTCACTCAATAAAAAAGCTTATGCAGTAAATTGGTATGTTGATTAGAATTGACGTACAATTCACAATTTATTAATCCTAACTGGGCTCGTTAATACGGAATTTGGATTAAACTCATCACTAAAATGCTGGCGTTATTATTTCCAAAGACTTAAAAATATGGTGCTTAAAACTATTTTAATAGAAATACGGTAAGAAATTAATAAAATTCTGTTTCGCGCAATTTACAAATTTCTTTCTAATCCTAATTTTTTCCTAAGAAGTGAACACTGTATTCAAATCTCTATTGATTTCAAAAATTTACAGTCAAGTTTCAGAACCTATCAAGTTAATTATCGCCTAATATCAAAATGACACTAAATTAAACGTAATATTTTCTCTCAATTCGATAACTAAATAACATTGAAACAACCAAGTAAAGGAAAAAACTGCGTAAATTCGCTTTGTAGAAATTAATAAATGCGTAAAAGTTATTTTAATCCTATTATTTTGTTATCAAAAAAGACCTATGCGATAAAACTGAATATTTTATCAACTAATGTATTTTAATTAATCTAAAAAATTTCTATCGTAAAATGCCGCAAAAAAAAAAAAAAAAACCTGTAAGATTGTATGAAAAATTTAACAATCTTATTGAAACGAAACTAAACATGAACGGGAACAAAAGATAGGTTGAATAATTTCCTACAATATTTATCAGCGACAGAAAATAATTTTCCACGCAAGATTAATGAATGTTTCTTTAGCAGTCAGAATGAACTACATCCTATTAAAGCATTTAATAACAAATACGATTGGACATGTGGTTTAGAAAGTAAATAAAAAAGATTCATTAGAATTTTTTAGTAATATAGTTCGACGAACTTGGATACGTATCATGAAAAATACCATAAACAAAGTCACTAGAGTACACTTCTCGAATTTAATAGATAAACTTCTAATTGGAATACAAGAAATTATCGAACATTTAAGCTCTTTCAAAAAAAATTCAAATTCTGCTATATATTACAAAATAAGTGCCAAAATGATTAAGAAAAAAAAAAAACTATAGTTGCTATTGTTTCGATATTTAACTCCTGTTCATATTCATCTTCATCTCTGGAGATTATAATAATAGCCCTTTCCTAAATCAGCTAAGAATGCTTCAGTGCTGCAACGACGTATTAGCTTATTAGTTAACATTAGAAAATTATTTTAAGAAGTTTAAAGAATTTCGGCTATTTAAATGCCACTTTTTAATGACTTATTCGGTTTCATATTAAAACTAGACATTATCACTCGGCTAGTCGTTACGAATAATATGTATAATAAAGAAAATTTCAATTTGAACAAATATATTCACTGTGTATTCTACCTAACATCGTGAAAAGATTCATTACGTTTTGAACAGAAATTACCATATTCAAAAACCGATCTAATATACTAATTTAATATGTGAACGCTAGAAGTAACGGAGCGGGGGGAAATTTTATACCATATTAGATCAATTATTTATGATATAACACGTTTTGCAAATAATATGCGCCAATTCAATACTGTTCTATGTTATAAAACTGTTTCCTGTGGCTTCACCTTTTTCCTGAAATATTTCAGTCAACTGAGCTTAATTTCTGAAAATGACATTACTTTCATCAGTGTAATTATCTCTGTTTTTAAGATCATTGCATTTTCCTCATACCGTTTCCTTATTCTATACACTTTCCATCTACTTTCTCGCTTTCTTTCTTGGACTTAATTTTAGGAGGTTTTAAAAATTACCATATTCAAAAACTGATCTAATATACTAATTTAATATGTGAATGCTAAAGTAACGGAGCCGGAGGAAATTTTATACCATATTAGATTATATATCCCGTCCCGTGCTAACTGAGACTGCACTTCTTATTTCTGAACGGTGACAGAACGAGTTGAAAATTGCACAGACATGCAGCTCTCATTTTGTAAGTATAGCAACAAATTCAAACCGGTTTCCTTTGCAAGTAAGCGTATACAGTATTCAATTTATGAATGTGCGTTGCGGGATACCCTACGAGTTTTTGCGTTGCAATATGGACATAAAAAAAGAACAACATTTCGTCGTTCGTTATTGTGTTCGCCGTGATTTATCGACGATACGGTAAAACAGATGACAGTTGTTTACGAAGAAGAATGCTTATCAAGAGCAACGATATTCCGCTGGCACAAAACCTTTTCGGCGGAGGGCCGTGAATCTGCAGAATTGTTTCCGCACGCTGGCTCATCATGCACCACATCAACAGAAGAAAACATAAACACGGTTGCAATTCGTGAAAACTGGCATCTCTCAATCCGTGCTCTTGAAAAGTTGCTCCACATTCCAAGAACTACTTTGCATTGCATTTTAAAGAGCCATTTAAAAATGAAGCGGGCGCGTTCAACATGGGTTCCGCACATGCTGACTCGAGAACAATTGGACAAGCGTGTCGAAGTGTGCCGTGAGACGCTTGAACTGATCAAAACTGAATCTGATATCCTTAATCGGATAGTAGCATGTGATGAGAGCTAGTTTCATCGTTATGATCGTCTCTTAAAACAAGAAAGTGCGACATGGAAAACGACCACTTCGCCACTGAAGAAGGAAGTCCGTCAATCAATCATCGCTGTCAAAATTATGCTGATGGCCTTTTTCGACTGTCGCGGAATGGTCTACACACACTTCGTACCCACATGTACCACTCTATCAATAATGAATATTATTGCTGTGTTTTCTCAAAATTAAAGGAACATGTGGTTAGCAAACGACCGGAAATCACGAATTCGTGGTTGCTCCATTACGACAACGCGCGTCCTCGCACTTCACAGTGTACAAGAAATTTTCTGCAAAAATGGAAAATCCAGATGCTACCGCATTCACCTTACAGTCCGGATGTCGCTCCCTGTGATTTTATTGGTTGTTACTAGTGGTCAAAAACGAATTACGTGGCCAGAAATTCGACAGCGATGCCGCTGTCCAGAATACAATACAAAATGTTCTGAAATGCATTCCTGCAGATGAATTCCGAAAGACAATCCATGTTAAGTGGCAAGAACGGATTCAAAGGTGTATCAATTCTGATGGCCGGTATTTTGAAAAAGATAAAGAATATCATGAAATAGACACCAATGGTGTATAAAATTGTAAGTATCTGTAAATTTTTGTAAATATATGACTTCGAAAAAAAACTCGTAGGGTAAAATTAAATTCGTTTTTAAAACTACAACGCGACGGAAATTTGGGAAAATATTTGTAGTCAATTTTGTAAAATACAAAGAGAAATGACGTTAAATTAAAATCAGAATCTCTAGAATAAAATCTAAAATATTTTTCGTAATCTTAGTTAGATTAGAGTTCTGTGTTGCTGACAATGTTACAAAATTATAACGATGCATTATCTAATGAATAATTTTTGAAACACTTTGCATGTTTGCTGTAGTCTATTTAAAATTTCGTGAATGTATCTAAATGCATTTTTAAAATCGTAACTAAAGTGTAAAATTACGTCAAGGAAATTGTTGTAAATATTTGTGTTAAAGTTGAAGACGTGTTTTATTATAAATAAGTTTTTTAAACAATTTCCGTGCTCGCTGTGTTTTAATTAAAATTTTAAAAAGCTCGAAGTATAGTGATGTATTTCGAGAATTATAATAGGAAGCATTTTTGAAAATTCGGACACGGTTTAAAATATACTATAGAAAGCAAAACCTTAATTTCTTATTATGATGAATGGAAGGAAAAATTTGGAAAACCGAACAATTTTGGCTAAAAGAAAAAACTTTGATAATTTCGGATCATCATATGAATAAAAGTTTATGACACTGTAATCAAGCCAACGGGTAGACGTCAGAACGCAATTGAACGGCTGGGATAGAGGGTCAAAGGTCCAAACGGAGAAATTTGGCGTTTGAGGCGCTGATGGCTCGATTTGGTGGGGTGTACAGGGGGTGGAATACGGTATTAGGTGGTTCAGCAGGGTAGAGGCGGTTGCTAGAACACGAACGAAGAGCGTAACGATCATTATTTTATTATCATGTTATCGCCTGGGACGTCACTGCACGGCTCAGTGAGAAAGACATGTTTCTCCATCTCTCTCCTCCGAGAAGTAATAAGTGAAATTGTGCGGATTCAGAGGGGTCTAGCTGGTCCAGTTGTAAATTAAACCATACATAGACCCTCTTAAATACACACAAAAAATTTCATCGAAATCGGTTAAGCCGTTTAGGAGGAGTTCAGTGACAAACCCATGTGTCCTACAATTTTATATATAAAGGTATAGAGACAGATAGAAACAGTACCAGAATAACAACTAAGTAAGTAAAAAAGTAAACGTCACACTAATTTTTGAAATGGCAAACAAACAGTAAATGGCAAAAACATTGTAAGTATTTTCATTCGCGTATTATATGATTTTTATGTTCACTGCAACATTAAAATTTTTTGTGTTGATAAAAGGAGTGAATGTAAATTTCGAAGTTTTGGCACTCATGTCTCTGCTAGCATTGCTTATAATCGTAAATTGCAGTATGTTTTTTCCTAAATTTCTTTTTATCATAGCGAGAGAAGAACTATGTACAAATCCTGGGACATTGATACACAATTATGTACACAGTCAGGTGACATTATATTTCCGCCTGATTTTCATCTTGTGGTGTGTGGAAGCCGAAAAAGACCCATCTTAGCGAGTTCTTTTATGTTCTGTGAATTTAAATATTTTTAATTATATGACCGTCAGCATGCATACAGGTCCCCTCCTCTCAATGCAATCTACGTATTTGTTTAAGAGATAGTTGTTATTGTACACAACTAATTATGGTACCCAATAAAAAAGCAAAAATAATTTTTTATGGTTTTGTAGTAATGAAAATACTCTAATCTTAAATGCATTTTGTTTATATTTATTTATGTATAAAAGTGAACTTTTTTCTTCTTTTCATTTTTTAGATAATTAAAATATAGCCTCGTTTTGGCGATTTTGTAATATATATATATATATATATATACATATATATTTCGTTTTTTATAGTGAAGCTACATAACGAGCAACCCATGAAAAAGGTTTCAGTCGATATGTCATAAGCGTGCGGTGTATGTCGAAGATACTTAAATAACGTTTTATATTTGAACGTTATTCCGACACACAATACGTGAAGCAGATAAAACGTTGTTCAGGATGGAAAATAAAATGCCGGAAAAAATGTTACCCGTTGTTTGCAAATTTTCGATTGCTGATAAAGTTTCATATAGCATTTATTTCGGGAAGTAACCGGGAGTAAAAGAAGGAAAACCTAAACTCGAAGTGAAATTGAGCAAAGATATGTTTAAGTTTTGTTAGTGAAGTATGGCGATGAGATAAGCATTTGGTACGGAACGTGTTAAAAGCAATTTTTTAAGACTGCAAATGTGCGCGTATAAAGTCGTCAGATGCATTTTAGAAATCTCCGGTACTTGTAAACACGCTTACACGCAAACTTAACGAGGAACATTTTATCGTTTTCTTCGAAACAGCGTGTCAGACAGGTGTCCCAACAGTTCCGCGCATACCCTCATTTTTCCAAAATTCATTGTGTTACGAAAACAACTTGGCCTAGCAAGAAACATGCAGAAGATCCTTTCAAATGCTGCAACTTCCATCACCAGCGTTATAGCGTTAGGACGGGTAGTAGTTTAACCCAACACATTTAAATTACCTCCATCTATGTGCTGTAATGACCGTGGCAGTTGCACGCAGCACACATATCAAAGGGAGACAAAAAAAAACGACAAACGCTAAAACCGAAATAAACACACATTTTAATATTTCATCCGAAAATTTACGTACTTTCTGGCTAGCTTGTTAAATGCTTTTTTTTTTCTTTTTCTTCTATTTCATCTATTGTCAAGTTATTATATCGTATTAATTTTAGAAATACTTAGACCATACAGACTTAATAACTGTCACGTTTCGGAATTTTCATAACATCGTTAAAACACGATATACGTCTTTAAGTTTGTAATTTTAACAAAGTTACCGAGTTCTATTGTTAATTACTACGGTAACGCTTTGGAAGAGATCGAACTCAAATCTTAAGAAAAGTGTAAAGAATTTTTTTCGAGTAAGCTTTTCAAATCTATTTTTTTTGTTTTTCTGTTTTGAAATTGACTAAACATTATTATTCAAATGTAATTATTGAAAAATGTCTCTGTGTGCTGGGTTTTAGTATGAATTTAGATTGTAACCAGTCAGTACATTTTCAGCATTCGGTTAAAATAAATATTTCTTCAAGACGGGGTAATTTTTTTTTTCCTTTTTTACTTTTTAACTTAGCTATTCCGGCGTTTTTGATCAATATATATATATATACAGTGTTTTAGCTAAACTTACGGAGTTTCAACTTTGATGCGCTGTAGAAAAAAAGCAGTTCATCCTAGATCTTTAGTTTAAATCGACTAAATTTAGAAATGATCATCTTATTTTCAATGACGTAAAGTTTTTAAAGTTATCTCTGACCGGAGAGGAGAAATTGACGAAAAACTAAAAAGAAACACGTTACTAAATTTATTGAAAAACTTGCGAAATACGTAGAAAATGCAACTTACATTTAAAATAACATGAAACTGATTTGAAATAAGTAAAAAGACGATAAACATACGATAATTGTGCAAAAATGCGGTTCGCGCAGCATTTGACCGCTTTGAACTTTGTATTCGAGTAAACGGAGATCAAACAGAAAAGTATCGGTAATTCTGATGATGTGTAAAGGGTCTAGCCGGTTAAGGGAGGTCAAAGTGCCTTTGAACCAAACTTTATAAAAAAAAAGAAATATATGCGTATAGGGCATGAAAAAAGTAGTTGGAGCTAAAAGTTTCAGACCGTTAGTCTTAAAGGAGGCTGCTTTAGTCACCATTTTGTGCTTTTCGTTTTTTTTTACGATATCTTTGCCATTTTTAAATCGATTTTAAAAATTCTTATTGGAAGTTAAAAATAACGGAAAGTTCTGTAGCGGTGAATTTTTTCAAATTTTCAGACGCTAAATTCAAATTTTTAGAAACGTTCGAAATTTTTAAAATATCATAAAAAATTTTTAAAAAATTCAGTAACGACGAAAAAAATATATAACATGTATTTTAGTGTAAACTATTTAAAGAAATTTTTTCAGGCTTTTAAAAGTGGTGAAAGAGGTTCAAAAATATTAAAAACATGCACTTTTTTAGTGAAACCCGTCTTGAAATTTAACTAATAACAGCGGAATAGATACATGTTACGTATTTGAAGATAACAAGTTTTCCTGAATTATTTCAGATTTTTGGAACAGGTGGAACAAGTATAACAAGTCAAAAAATAACTAAAAACGCGCGTTTTTGGCTGAAAAGCCT
This sequence comes from Icerya purchasi, assembly GCA_039619475.1. Classification (NCBI taxonomy): domain Eukaryota; kingdom Metazoa; phylum Arthropoda; class Insecta; order Hemiptera; family Monophlebidae; genus Icerya; species Icerya purchasi. Next base: position 396,218,944 of record CM077116.1, read on the forward strand.
TTTGAAATTCAACTGGAAGCAAAACTATTAAGTTTAAATTACATAATTTGCTATTATGGGAATTTTTAATTCGTGCAGAATATCTATATTTTTTTATTTCTTAAAATCATTATTATTTTTCCGTCATAATACATTAGTTTAAATACATTTGTCATATTTAAAACACACAAAAAAAAGACGGTGAAATTGAAGAGAGTAGCCTCCCACGCAGGCCTCCGTATGAGTTCAGGCACATGCACATATAAAATAGCATGCCTCTTTATTTCGCGCGCCAACATATTTTGGTGTCTATGTAGCTATTTGCGTATTTTTAAAGTCTGTAGTTGAAACCTTACGTGTGAAATCGACAAGAGGTTCTCCTGTGATTCTTATTGCACAAGACTAGCTCTAAACTAACTTAGTTATTATAAATCATTAAATAATAACTAAACGATGGCTTCCGATTTTTTCCCCATTTTTTCACTTTTAAAGAGTGCTGAAAAAACTTAGTTTTTCTTTGTTCTAAATATGACAAATGTATTTAAACTAATATGTATTACAACTGGAAAATAATAATGCTTTTAAGAGATGAAAATCCGAACTTTAGAAATTTAAAAAAAATTTTTAAAAATTCATAATTATTACAATTTAGTTTAAATTTTGTTTTATTTTTAGGTAAAAAATAAAAAAAATTATAAAATTCTAGCTAAAATACGTTATCTTATTTTCTTTATGAAACAACGTATTTCTCTAATCTACTGCGTACCATAGAAGATATAATGTAATTATATAACTCTACCCCCCCCCCCCCCAAATTTGCTCAGAAAATGTCAAACCATGGGGATTTAGCTACAAATTAACGTTTCTGAAATCAAACAAACCAAACAATATTCCACTTGTAACTCTTCAAATAGGTAATCACAGTGCAAACAATGAAACTAATAAAGGCTGCCCGCAGGGTAGCGTTAGGTCCACTTTTCTGGAATATATTATTCAACCAAGCTCGACCATACAACAAGAACGCTGATCTATGTGCATGCGCAGATAACTTACTATTCATAATAACGGACGATACAAAAGTCAATCTCGAAAGAACAGCTAACAAAACGCTTGAGTTACTCAGAGTCTGGCTAAATTAAGTAAAGCTTAATCTTTCAGTTGAAAAATGATTTGTGTCCCTTTTCACAAACTCCCTGAAAAAAAATATTAAAGTACTTTACAGGGGGATCACTTTAAAAATCTCTTCTTCTCTTCTTTCTCTTCTCAACCTAATGGTTGGTGGGTACTACCTATTCGTACATCTCTCTGCTGTACCGATATAAGTGTACTAGGCAATTATACAACGCAGGTGTACACACGCAAGACTACATTCGGAACTGATAGTAATCGTTTGATTTATCGATATACAAATGCAGTCCCGTGTGGATCTGCTGTGAACTGACCTGGCGCGCATATGATGTTGTACGTGGTGGTTTGCCATTGCCGTCCACGTGATTATTAGCGATTATTTATTTTTATTTAATTCTTGTAATAAGTTCGTCGTCGCTCGGGATCGAACCCGTGACCTGCATATCGGAAGTCAAGCGCTCTAGCAACTAGGCTATCGCGACGACAAAAATAGTTGAACATTTTAAATACCTAGGAGTTATATTAGACAATAAACTATCCTTTAAACAACACATGGACTACGCAGCATCTAAGTTGGACGATAAACACTATCAATTACTAGAAGTGTGTAGAAATACATGGGGCTTTCATTACAGATACAGACTTGTACTGTACAAGTCACTTTTTGATAATACAATGTGTTACTGTAGCTCTGTGTTTTTCCAACACCTAAAAAGAAAAAACCCTAAAGCAAAAAATCTATTCTACACAACGTAAATACTTAATAATCGCCTGTAGAGCTTATAGAACAATTTCTCACTGCGCCGTTGTTGCTCTTACGGGAGTCCCTCTACTAGACCTAGAAATTAACTATAGATCAATCATTTTGATCATGAAAAACCATAAAAATTTCGAATATATTAACGAGATCATGTCTATCAAATAATGAACTTTCTACCACAGTTTCTACATGCTAATCCACCATGACTTACATATAAAAATGTCACTAAAATACTCAAAAGACACATTAAAAACTATTCCATGTTCATATGGCAAAACTCCTGGGAAATAAATACAGCAAGTCGGCATACCCATAGGCTAATACCCAACTCCTCACTGAGCATTCGGAGCCTACTTGGAAAAATAAAAAATTACTGAAAACGACAAATGTGACTGTGGGGAAACTGAAAACGCCAATCATGTAATCTTTCATTCCAGTAAGTATGTCGACATCAGACACTTCAACATAGAAAACCTCAATTTGAGCAATTCCACTTCGGCAACTAAATTTCAAAAATTCGCATTCTTAGTTTTTGAAACCAAAATATGCCGGCAAAAATAACAACCTGCAGTGATTTAAATTACTCAATTAAATAAAAAAACATTACACTTAAAATCTACAGATTAACACATATATAATTTTCAATATTAATACCCGGGCAAGTCAATCTAGCCTAAATGCTAAATCAAACTGAAATCAATCTCACACGTCTTTCAGAAAAATAAAATAAAATGAAAAATAATAAAAATATTATTGTCTATTAAATAAGTACGCAGTGCATATACCACCAGATCATGTAGCATTAAGTTTCACAAACCCCGATATAAAAAAAAAAAAAAAAAACTAAAGTTTATTACTTAAGTTTTATTATAAGAAGGTTTTAGGGCAAGATTAAGCCTAAGGGCGGTGCTTGGCTTGGCGCCTTTGTACGCAAACTCGTATTGTAAAAAAAAAACGCTATTGAAATACAGTTCTTAATCAAAAAAACAACTTATCCCTAAAATGTCTATTTCATATTTTAGTTCCCATAAGAGCCTATTTTGTATGCTATATAGAATCCGACAATCAATGAAAAACATTAATAAAACAAATACATTCATTATTTGTTTTTCTTTAAATGAAACTTTATATAGATATATGTTTATGAGAACCACAGAGATCTGTCCATTTGGTTCTTACTTTTGGTAAATTCGGCATTAATACTATAACTTTAAATCGAAGTAGAGGAAAACGCCTTTGAAGTTTCACTTCTGCCCTGTGCTCCGAGGCGCATTAATTTTTTTTAAACATATATTTAACCGTGATAATTACTATTTGGTAATATTATAATTTTTAATCTTATGAAAAATTAGTGTTTTCCCAGCTTACGTTTCCATGGCAAATTAATAATATTTTAAGTTAGTCGTTTCATCTGAAAAGACCATATTTTTCACATTTTCCGATCGTCGGTAATCACGCATGGTATCATCGCGGACTTGTACAGTGAACAAGGAATAATCAAAATCCACCCACATGGGCACAAATTGTGGGTAAATAAACATACGAACGTGTAACCTCCTCCTTTTGAAGTCGGTAATAAATATATATAATTACAAATATAGCAAACAACGAGAAATGCATAGAACAACATAATTAACCGCGGTAACGTTCAAACGAGTCTAATACATCATCAGCTAAAGATCTTAGCTGTCGGTGGGCTGGACACGAATATGCCACTACAAATAAACATATTATTCTACATACTTCTTCCGGTTCGCTACATTGGCAATTATATTTATTTCAATAGTGTATAGCGTAATATTTGGGTATGGTTGTAATTAGTCCCAGCCGTATTATGCTCGTTTGGTGCTATGTTTATATTTTATGTATTCTAGCTAGGTTGTTTACTATTAATCTATACCGTACGATTCGTGAAACGATTCAAACGTTTTCGTCGTTTCGAACTCCCCTTGTTTGTATTTATGTCTGTCACTAACGCTTACATTCGCAATTTTCTAATGACATAGCTCCACTGTTCAATTAGACAACACGGGATCACTTAGATAATGTTTGTCAAATTAGTTTTCCAAATTTTAATTTTTAACAAAAGCAGCTTCGGATTGAAAGCTAACAAGGTCACGTTCAAAAGGTCAAAATTTTTATTTTAGAAGAAAAAACGTTACTTGTGTTCTTGTTACATGCCTGAATTATATTTTTTTTTTTTTAAATAAAAGAGTAAACGTAAAAAAATCAAGATGATGACTGACTGCAAAGAAGAAAAAAAGAATTAATCAATCTGTTGCAATTTAAACGTTTTTCAATTGCAAATATTAAAAACTCAAAACTGAATAATTTCTTTCTATGTACATCCGCATTGGGCGGTAATCTTAAAAAATTCTCTTCATCAAAATTTTGGTGAATGATGATGAATTTGTGCTGAAAAATAGTTATCTTGAACTAGTGCGACTATTCTTGTTAAAACGCATTATCTTTCAGGATATACCATCACTGTCGCATAGACTTTCTATTCGCAATCTGGAATAATTCTTGCGCATTCGAATCATCGTCAAAGCTCACTGTAACAGTTTTTGTCCTCCAAATACTCCATTTTCCATTAATTTTGTCTTTGCCCGTTTATGCTATTGAAAACATTCATTTCTTCAGTTCGATTTTTTACGTATGTATGCTTGTTGTGGTATTCCTCATATTCCTTTCCTGACTTGTAAATGACTATTATATTTCCCGGATTATTAGCTTCATAAAATGATTCGTAATTTTAAGAACTGGATTTAAACCCGCATTTAAAACCAGATATAAAAACGGACTTTAAACTAAAGATGACAAAAAAATTGTTAGTATGTTCAAATAGAATTTTTGATATGATATATGTCTTATGGCTGGGGATCGTTTTGCAAATTGCGTTCTTCACACAAAAGTGTTACTACGACGACGTTATCACTTTAGTCGTGGGTCAACACTTTGATTTCATGTTTTTACTAAAAGCTTTTATTTAAATTTTTACATTTGAATTTTTGCCATAGTAAACATTTTATTCAAGTTCAAATTCATAAAAAGATCCAGCGATGAAATCGTATTAACTCATTTTAAAAATCAAACATTAACTCAGACTGTAAATCATTTTGCTAATTATTTCTCAACAAAGGTATATAAAAATATTCATAAATGTGACATTATATGAAAATGAAGTCAATGCAGATAATCAAATATTACAAATTATATATATATATATTCCAACCGGAAAGGTGGAAAATAACGAGGACGGTTATTCTACCCAAAATCAGTAAGCACCCAAAGTCGTCCAGCTCGTATAGAGCTATTTCTTTAATATCAAACTTTAGTCAAATATACGAAAAATGTTTACTCAACAAATTACAAGATTTTGCAAACAAAAATAATATAATTAATAAAAACCAATTTGGCGCATTACAAGGTAGATCATCAGAATTAGCAGTTATTCAAACAATAAAGAGTTTTAAAAATAAATCGTTAAAATGCTGTCTACTCACGCTAGATGTAACGAAGGCTTTTGATAGCCCTGACCTAAATAAACTGCTTGAGTTACTAAAGAAATTAGGACTAGATAATGGCTTGTTAAATATTATAAATCGGTACTTCGATAATAGACATACAATCATACAGATAAACCGTTCTTACAGTAAAAAAAAATTTTATTGGTTTACCCCAAGGGTCAGTGTTAGGACCGTACTTCTGGAACATCATTTTTTCATAAATGTACCAGTTAACGTTACCAAACGATATAAAAATAAACACATTCGTAGGTGACATTGCCATACTTATTGCAGTTAAAAATTAAACAATGTTGGAAAATAAAATATACAAAGTTTACACTAAAATTGCAACATGGCTCACGGAATTTAATCTTGAAATAAACGAAAATAAATCAAACTATATTCTCTTTAACAATAAAATTAATAAGAAATCACTTAACCTAATAAAATTCGGATTAAATATCAAATATGCAACCTCAAATTAATTACTTAGGTGTTATTATAGACAATAATTTAAAATTTTATAATCATTTTAATTATGTAAGAAATAAAATTAACAAATTCATGCTGATTTTCAACAAACTTTTCAACAATAGTAATCGAATAAATTATAAAAAGGGTATGATATTGTATAAATGAGTAATAGTACCAAATATTATTTACGGCAGTATAATTTATTTTGATATGCTAGGGACTAAAAGATTTCAAAACGTAATTAAAGGTTTTCAAAGAGAGGTTGCCATTAAACTGATTAAAGCGTACAGAACTACCAGCTATATGGCTGCAATAGTTATCGCAGGCATGTTACCTATCGAATACGAACTGCAAAAACATATAAATTTGTTCGCAATTAAAAACAATATTAATATAGATCATCCGTTTAATAACGTAATATATAACATACCATTTTTTAAATATGAGGATAAACTACTTTAAGTAAAACAAATGAAGAAACTTATGGATAAATTTTATATAAATAAATTTCAAGAAATATGGAATAATTATAATGAAATAACGTATCAATTTTTCCCAAGTATAATAGATAGATTTAAAAATAATCAATACACGCTAAATTTTCTTTAATGTTCAATTTATAACAGGGCACGGTCTATTTAAGGTATATTTATATAAATTTAACGAATCTGATTCTGATAACTGTGTAATATGTAATTTTAGAGATAATGTTTTTCATATACTACAAGGTTGCAATTATAATAATAGTAATAGACACTCTGTAATTATGATATATAACACAACTTGTTCAAAATTATTTTAATGAATTTAATAAATTTACAATAGAAGAAATAAAATTCCGGAAAAATAATGTACATTTATATTACGTAAGTAGTAAGAATATAGTAGATATTGTAAAAAAAACTGTAAAATGGTAATTAATGTAATACCAAATGGGTTATATTAATGCCGTTATTATAATAAATTAATATTTTTAGTAAATAAATGTACCCTAACCGAAGTTTTGGGAAAAGGGAAAAAAAATATATATAAATAGCGAACAAACGAAACTCATTATAAATAAATTAAACACATATAGAGGAACTGGATATGATGAAATAAGGGCTAAAGATTTAAAATCATCAGTTAATAATATTGCTGGTCATATAAAAAAAATAACAAATAATACGTTAGTAGAAGGAACAATACCTTTAGGATTAAAATTTTCGGAAATTAAACCTATACACAAAAAAGGAAACTTAAAAGATATATGTAATTATAGACCGATATCGAAACCAAACGTAATTACACAAATTATGAAAAGGTATATTACTTGGAATCGCATCTCAGCACCATTTTATTTTTAGCCTCCTGGCTGGATTTCCCGGTAGAGTTCTTCTATACATTCTTTCCAGTGTTTGGATTACAATGATGTGATAATTTGTTGAAAAATTTTTCATACTGTTCTTCATGGGTTTCTTCGACGAATGGCATCCTTAGATCATTGTGTAAGGTCTCGTTAGATACATACTTTTGGGCTGTGTCAACGTTCTCAAAATCTTAGACTGTTATTGTATTCGCTACAAGTTTGATCTACTACCACTACCGTACAGCTCAATTCCGTATTTACATATCGGTGCGATATAGATTACGAGTAAATATATTTGTCTTTTTAACTTCAGACTTAGTGGTGAGTAACGACTTAGTAGCGGATATAACGTCCTGGCACGAACCATCATCTTCATTCTCACATGTGCTATATGATATCGCCATGTAAGCCGCCTATCCAACATGATTCCTAAGTACTTCACCATTTCCGATTGTTGTATTTCCATATTATTCATTTTTACGCTGTGACATAGTACCCGTTTATTTGTATAGATAACCTGTTTGCATTTCTGCTCGTTAAACTGGATACGCCAATCTCTGGCCCATTCCTGAATCCTGTTTACTTGTTGCTGTACCGCCATAGTCGCAAACGTTGGATTGACATCAGAAAATAAGATGGCCACATCATCAGCAAACATAGCTAGAATAATTTGGTTTGAGGTAGGCATATCAGCTGTATAAATAGTATACATCATAGGACCAAGTAGGTTACCCTGGGGAACAGATGCGCGCATTTTCCTTTCTTCGGAGTTTGAGTCGTTGATTTTAACTATAAATATTCGGTTATTCAGATATTATAACCTATATTAGGAATATTAATTTTAATAATTTGAAGTTTTTTAATTTTTTTATTGTTTAAATTTAATATTGGAGCTCTACGTATTCTATGTGAGTTCGTATTATTGCTTTGTATATTGGTAGGAGCGAATATTTTCTTCACGTTAGGGCTCTCAATATGTTGAGACCTTTCTTAAATTTTTCAGATATATTTTGGAGTTCATCTTTCCAAGACAATTTTTTGAGTCTAATTTGTCTCCTAAATATTTTGCTGAGTTTTTGAAGGCCACGGTTTTATTACCTATTCTAATTAACGGATATGCCCGTATGACCTTCCTGGTCACTATTAACCCTTGTGTTTTTTTCAGCATTAATCTGAATGTGAAGCTTATTTAACATTGATGGTTATTTATTTAGTGCCTCCCCTACTCTGATCGTTACTGTTTTTAGAGAACCTGCCGATGAGTATATCACCAAGCCATCTGCATACTGAATGATTTTGATATTTCGTCCTTGGATCTTTTCTATATCCTTTGTATATAGCGCGTATAGACATGGGCTCCCCGAGTTTACCGACACTTAAGTTCTTTCTCCTCATAAAGCAATCAATTTTCTATTATGAAAATAGCTGTGTATCCAGTAAACAATTTTTTTAGAAATTCTTAACTTAATAAGTATTTCGATTAGGGTATTGAGGTGCACTCTATCATATGCCGACTTGAGATCAATAAACACAATAATGGAATAGCAGTTCTTAGGAAGACTTATTTGAAGCTCGTTTATTAAAACTGTTAGGACAACATCCTTGGTACCCAAGGATTTTTTAAACCCGTATTGGATTTTGGATACTATTGCGAAGCGGTTGGCGCACCATTCTATTCTATACTTTATAATATTTTTCATCGTTTTACCTATAAACGAGAGTAAGGATATGGGCCTGTATGAATTATGATTACTTTTGTTTTTACCGGGTTTCAAGATCAGGAAAATGTATTATTCTTTCCAGGTATATGGGATATATCTGGTGTTTAGTGATTTAACAAAAAAACCTCAATAAAACATTCTGTACTTCGACTTTACTACCCCCGCAGAGGAATCTTTCCGGTGATCTAGACTTCTGATAAATTCTAACTATGTAATTTCTCTATCTAGCCAGTCCATGAATTTATCCGACGCCTGTAACAGAGATCTTTGATCTAGAGGTTCGACGGGAGTTTCAAGCTTACGGATAAATTATGAAATCCAATTTGATATATTAGTTTGTTAATTATATATCAGCCGAGGATAGTTGAAAAACTTTGTTTTATGCCATAGATATTTTGTGCTTAATTTGGTGTTTATCTTATTGCAATAGTCTTTCCAGGCTAATTTCTTTTCTTCTTTAATGATCTTTTTTACTGTAGCCTGTTGTTCTTTAAATTTTAAGTAGTTTCCCAAATTTGGGTATTTGTTAAAGATTTTCTGACGTAATCGTCTTAACGCTATTGCTTTGTTACAGTCCACATCCCACTAGGGTGGATTTGTGTTATACAATCTTGCATTATTTATTGGCGATATGGCATCGTCAATGCCTTTATTGATTATTTCGCTACTGATATTATATTAATAAGCTGTATCTGCAGCGTAAAATTGCTCCTCATTAATACCATTAAAGTTTAATATTATATTCGATTGATAATTTTTCCAGTCGATTCCCTGAAGATCTCTCCCAGGTCTACTTCTTTTAGAGGCTAGATTACGGAAGAAACGATGAATGGTCATTGTATACAAGTTAATTGATACTGGAAAGTGATCACTACCCATAGGGTCTGTCCCGAAAGCTATATTCTAGTCTTGTAGCGAGGCTGGGATGGCATAAAACTAAGTCCAGATTATTTTATTCGGTATTTGGCCGAGCTACCCGTGTCTTATAGACTGTATTAACTATAAACATTGAGTATTGATTTATTAATTTTAATAGCTCTGTGCTTTCAAAATTTTATTTACATATCTACAAGTTGGATGGATTGCGTTAAAGTCTTAAAGTCTCTTATAATTATGAAAGGGTAATTAATTTTTGGGAGACTACATCAGCCCATTGACTATACGTTATGCTGTGACCGGGAGGAACGTATATCATTAACAGATCTATTAGTTGCGAACTATGGAACTTAAGGGTTATTTCGCTAATTTGGATAAGATCTTGTGCAATACCGGTTATGTTAAGATTTTTCTGTTGATATGTAATTGAGTCATTAATCAGAATCGCGACTCCCCCACCTTTTCGTCTACTTCTATCATCCCTTATTATGTTATAGTTAGATACATTAAACCGATGGTACTGTTTTAGGTATGTCTCAGATATCCCACAGATACTGATTTTGTTTTTTACTAAGTATTTTTTTAGCTCTTCTTAACTACTGTAAATGTCCCTGCAATTCCACAGCATAAACTGGCAAAGTTCCGTAGAGTAAAAATCATGTGAAGTGCTATAAGATAATTTAGTCGGTATGGTTGAAAATTATTTTGTGTTGTCTATCGTTTGTACACTTATTAGTACCTAATTTATTTTTAGTTATACATATATTTTATATTTATTCCACTCGCATTTAAATTTTGTTTTGAGTTTTTGATATATATTTTCGCTCTGCTTACTGGATTATTATTTTTCTATTTTAATATGTTATTATCATTTGAACCATTTTTTTTTTTTTATTAATTTATTTCAGCCGTCTAATTGCTAATTTTTTGTTCACTATCATCTACCGTTGCAGCATTTTCTCTCTTGTTATTAGTATTTTTATTAGCGTTAATATCACTATCGCAAAAATTATTAAGGTTATTATTTTTATTACGATTGTCTCCACTAAAGTGGCTATATTCATTGTTATCTATATATCACTTTTGCTTCTGTCGTCATGTTTTCCTTTATCAAATATACTACTTTGTGCGCTTGCTCTTCCTCTTTGAGAGGGAAATAAATATGGGTTGGTATATATTCTCTTTTAGATTTTGATATATACAGGAGGCTGATCGGTTCTTCCCGCGCTCTTTTATTACCCCCTAGAATGGCTGATTGATCAATTTTTGTTGATTGAATTTATTTTCTTTGGTAACACGATAGCCATACTTAGATATCGGTGGATTCTTATAATCAGGTATTTGATCGTATATATTTTGATTCGGTAAGGATGGGATGTCCTCCTCATTTTGTAAGAGCGAAAAGCGATTTGATAAATTATGTACATTTGATTTTGAACTTACTATGTCGTTATTAAAAGTAACTCTGGATGAGTAAAACGTATATTCACTGTTGGCATTTCTCTTGAGGCTTCAGAGAAGCTCATATTTCTTAAAGCCATTAATATTTTAATGTCTCTTTGTCGGATCCGTTAGGGACACTCCTTCGGTATTGAAGAATGACGATTATAACAATTTATACAATACTTTTCCTCTGCGCATTGTGTTTCAATATAAGCGTCGGAGGAGCATGGGATAGATCCTTTTTTCCGGAGCTTTACAATTTGTAGAAGAGTGTAAGAACCGAAGGCATTGAAAGTATCGTCGAATCAGTTATATATATATAGGGTTCAACCTCAAACCTCACCTTATTTATGTACACATATTTAGGAATGCTCTGCCCGCAGAAAAATATCTGAATAGTTTTAGAAGGTACATGTAGATTACTTTATTTTCCTGGTATATTTTCCTACTTAATCTAACTATTTTGTGTATTATCTACATACCGCAGTCAATTCCCTCCATAATTTCTTCGTCCGTGATGTCTGTATCGACATCTTTAATGACTACGGATCTCGTTAAATATATATTTGTACTAATGGAATATATGTAATGGCCCCGAATTCGTTCAGACTACCTTCTGAGACTAACTTATTAGCTACTTTTTTGTATCTACATTCAACAATAACCCTACTTCTTCCTGCCTTTTTGATCTCTAAGATGTTATCTAAATAGTTCGATTTTTTTTAAATTTTTGCTACTTGAAGACTTATAGTATTAGTAAGGAGATTCTTTGATCAGATGGATTACTTTAAAGGACATATAATCTATACATTGTTCATAAGTGAGAATAGGTCTTTGTTCGGTTAACACTAGTATTCGAATTATTCATATTGTTATTGCTCTAATTTATCTTATAGTTATTTTCGATATTGTTAATCTTTTTATTATCATTATCTAGTTCAGTTTCTGTAATTAAAGTCCTCTTTCGTCCGGCGGATCACCCTCTACCGTCATCGTTTACGAAAGGCTGATGTTCTAAGAGCGCCAGAAGTATTTTTGTTTTCGTTATATTAGATAGTATAAGACGATGTTACTTATACTAATAAGAAAATATCAGATATGATAATTAGAACGTGTTCCTTCCTCTAATAAAACTGATAAGATGAAATATGCGAAAGATCAAATTTACTCGCAGATGCACAAGAACAGATCATAAGAGCTACTTATTTAACATCCATTTCAGTACAATTGCCAGAGTGTACATTTTGACAACTCAAGAAAAACATAGCCATGGTTCCACCTTATGTAATACAGCCTTAAGCCTATAATTTAAACAAGTAAATAAATCTACTTACAGAATATGTTTAATTACAATAACCACAAAAAATGGATAACAAATTGTATACTTTATACTTTACAATTCAATGTGTTTAACAAACTATAAATGACCTGCTCCTAACGATTACTTCGAATGATGTACTATCAATAATCTATTAGTAATGTACCGCTAATAAAGTCGATGAGAGCTCATCATCGAATCATCAGTAGTTATCATTCGAGTATTTATATGATTCAACTACTAATTGATTTTACTACGTTATCCTCGATTACCGAAATCATTCATAATACCCTTAATTCAACCCCAACCCTGCGCGTTGCTCCGAACACTAGAGCAACAGAACGCGCTTGGCAAATTTTGATACTTGCGAACACAGAGGCTTTTCGCAGTTGGGACATACCAAGTCACACTGCCAACAATAAATCCGATTGTCTCCGGAATAACAACGTTTCTCCCGGCGTTAAAACTAAATCACATCGTCGAACGTATATCGACTGTGTCCTCCGATCACGGATATATTTCCGAGGACATAGCTGGGTCCGGAGAGTTACTCATGCCCAGTCTGTACGTTTTATTTTTTAATTAAAATGAATCTGATGGAGCGGTGCCTAAGTTCATGTCGCTGCAGCTGCCTGGTAATTAGGATGGCGCGTAAAGGTTGAACGATCGTGTCATCAGACTGTTCGGAGTTCGAATCGTCTATCGCAGCATCGCGACGATGGGGGACGCGTGAAATCATTAAGCCAGTCTTGGACGATATTGCGACGATTAGGGCTTCCTCGTGGCTTGGTGTCTCTTTTGCTTTCGATTTTATGCTGACGCAGGTCATTTCGCGGTTGTTTTGTTTGTGTCATCCATACATATCCTCTGGTAGCGCTCCGTAGTTTTTAATTGATAAGCTCGCCACAGTGTTGTACCCCTCTCTGATTACTGTTGTGCCGCGTTCCGTTGCACTAGCCTACCGCTAAAAGGAGACTCTTCCGAAAAATTATCAGTCAGTTCAATTAGTTGATCACATCGCGCACTCGGTGACGTTTGGGATCGTAAACTAGTTTCGCTATTTTCATTCTTATAATTTCCCCCCCGGATTTGTGCTTTCAGTTTCCGTCCAAATCAGCCTAATTTGCCATCGGTGGTGAGTAAAAAATTCGCTACAATCTATTTCTAATTAATTTTACTATTTATAATTTCCGTCGCGGCGATTTTATTTCTTTACACACATCGTTTTTCCTCTACTTAAACGGGAATCGGACGAATAAATCGAAATAACTTTCCCGCTACGATCGGTTCTTTTGCTTTGCACTTCAAACGAGACGCTAGTTATTCGGAAATCACAACTTTATTATGACATTCAGTCGGAAATCGAAAAAATAATGAAACATCGATGTTTTAGATAAGGGTGAAAGTTTCCGTTTCAACTCGGTATTTTCGGAATATATTTTTCGCGCGTCTAAGAAATACTTTTGTGCTCTTCGCGATAATGAATACTTTCACGAGCAGTTAGCCACTTCAGCGAATTGTGGATCGATCAAAATTCAGGCAAAATTTAGACTCGACAGTTGTTTTTGGGACTATCGATTTCTCAGCGATCCTTACAGCTCTCCGAAAAATATTAAGAACTTTTGTTAGGTTTTCGCTTTTGAAACGAGTAATTCCGCCGTTTAAGGATTGTGTCAAGTGTACCAACATTAGCGATTAACTGTTAGTTTCTGTACAATCGTTATCCACGTTAAGTAGACAGAATTTAAATTATTTCTACTTTCAATCTAGCCTAATTAGTCAATTGCTTCCGTTTACACAATTGCATTTCGTGGCTCTCGTTTACGTGAATAGTCTATAAAATATCGAAAAGGGCTTATAATGGTTATGCCGTCGGCGCAAAGCCGTCATTACCAATTTAAATCGTTGAACTTGAGCGACATTTTAGACGAGTAACTTCCAAGAGTTACTTTTCGAAAAACCACGCATTAATCACTCATTTTTTTTACCAATTTTTAAATATCGAAGACAGATATATGCGATAACGAAATAGGTTCGAAATAGAAAAAAAAAAAATTGAAAGTATTTTTCATTTTTACAAAATTTTTAATTTCGAATTTCAATAACCGTATTTTAAGTCTGAAACGGTTTTCTTCCTCGCGTTGTCGCCACGGAAATCCGCTTGTCCGTTATTGTGCCTTTCTCCGAAGACATCTACTGATGAATGATTGCTCTGCTTACAGATCGCTTAACAGCGGAGTTCTGCGATCAACTAATCTTTTTTCATTGAATTTTTTCATGCAACACGAATTCATGGTACATCCAAGGTATACTAATTCCGGCTTCTTTATCGTAGTTGTGGTTTTACTCCTATTTCTGCATAAAAAGTCATTTTAACCTCGAGTATTCTTGTCCTATAAATTAACATTTTGAACATAGTTAGCCTCTGTCGTCTTATTGAAAATCCAAGTTTTACAATCGTGCAACTGCACAGTAAGAACGGATTATACTGCAACGTAGAAGACGTGGTTGCAGACTTATTTTACTGCTGCCGTTGGTATTGTCTTGTCGTATTTCTCTGTGCAAAAGTAATTCTGATTAATTCGGATGCCTCCCTACTGGATCCTAGACATCTGCTGCACGGTTTCAGCCTTTTAACTGTAGCGATGATTGGGAAATGTCTTTTTTAGCGGAAACCATAAAAAACTCTTTTTCATTGACATTCAAAGTGAAACTAAAAGATTCTTTTTTTTTTTTTTTTTGTAGTTCCAACATGCTACTCGACCGCGTAACCTATTATTGTAATGTCCATTTACAATTTCTAGAGTTTCAAAGAAGATCCTTCGAAGCGTAAATTAAATAATAACGTAGAAAGCACTCAGTCTTCACTTCGTTCTTAATTTTAGTAAGTTCGGAAATCTTTAGACTTTCAGCTGGTTCACTTGTTTTTCCAGTAAAGATTTTTAACAATTTCGAACGTCACGTCGAATTTCGATTATAGAACACGCAGTCAAACGTTTTTATCTTGCAGCGTTTTACATTATTACATCCAATGTAAATGTTGTCTTTCATAAAATCGAACCGCATTTCATCCACAAAGAAATTCAGAATTTATGTATTTTCGTAGGCCATCTTCTTCCGCTCTAAGATTTAGGACTTTTGTATACTTTTCCGTCAACTGCATTTCAGTTCGGTATCTTCAACTATTAGCGCATCAGTTGCTCTATCATCGTGAAATAGAGCTTTTATATGTACTTTTTAAATTCAATTACAATTTAAAACAGATTTGGATTATAAAAAAAATAAATATATAATACGAATACGGATGATATATCTAAAATCTAAACTGTATAAATAAATATTATCTAGCAATGATGATGTTAAGATGTAAATACACTCGCTTAGCTGTCCCTCACACCCTTGACTGTGGTTTATGTAATGGAGAGAAATCACAATTTCAATGGTGTCGTAATTACAGGAGTACCTGTTTAAAATAAAATCAAAAATCTGAATCCTTATTCATAGAAAATAAAATACATTTCAAATATAGTTAAAAATATGGTAAACTGTTATATTCAGGGCACCAGTTCGTTTTGCGCTGTTATAGTTTATATGGATACACGTATGTCGTCATTACCTTTTAGTTCGTTTCAACTTATTTCATATTTCATTGCAAATTAAAGAAAAATATTAATTTATTTCAAAATAATTCAAATTAATTGTTTTTACAATAGTTCAAAATTTTTGAAATATTTTTCCCACTTCATTGTTCTTAAAATATTTCAAAGTGTTTCAACTATTTCAAATTTACTAACAGCCATGGATGGCTAAAAATCCAAAAGCTGAAAGCGGACAGCCTATAAATCCAAAAGCTAAATTCTGACTACGTTTGTAATTTAATTATTGGATACAAACGGAAAAAAACTTATTTTTTTTTGTTTTAAAAGTTTTACTTTACTATTTCTAAGATATTCACAAAATTCTAGCCGCTAAAAAATTTTTAAGTTAATTTTATTTTAATTATAAATTTTAGAACAATGTGATTTTGTCCGTTGTAATTATTGTTCTCACGCCCGCTATAATATTGTTCTTAGGCTTGCTATAGATCGCGTGATTTATTGTCACATTTATTACATCATGTCATCGACCGCTGATTTGCATGTGAATATCCTATCCCCCCGTGTTATCTATGTTATCGTTGTTGTGGCGCCGTTTGTTATCCTTCCGGGTTTTGAAATTTGTGTTTTTCAATTGTTTTGATTGTTTTTTATTTGTTTTTTTTCTCTTTTTATTAATTTTTAAGTATGTTCGCCGAAATTGAATTGTGCGACGCGCCGTGTGAGCCTACGTTTTACCAGTTAATGCGGTATATACGGATGAAGAGATAGTCCAATGTTACATCAAACATCGGGTTCTTCCGTATTTCAGGTTACATTAATTCGAACAATTTTTTTTTCCTTTTTTTTTTATACTTCATTTCTTTCTACCTACTCCTGCGCTATTTTTTTTTTACAAAGTTTTCGTTTCTTATATAATTTAGGGTTTGCTCGGCATGTCAGAGATTATTAACTTTAATACTGCCGCTGAGATGTATCCAGCCTATCAATGTATGTAACTTTATATATTGAATATATCGCCTTTTTTACAATTACTACGATATTCATTCTATATAGTATTTTATACGACTTATTTTTACATCATTTCCTTTTTACGACTTTTGTTTTTACGTCACTATTTACGGTGTATGTTCAATGTTGGTTACTTTTGAAATATTCCCTCCTCTCTTTAAAGTATTTCGCTTTTTCCGCGCCATTTTAAATATGTCCGTTACCAACTGATTATTTTTCCGGCAAGTTTCACTTTTCGCGCTATTTTTTGTAGTTACGTTACTTCGCCGTCATGTTGATTTTTGGTCGTAATTTTAGTTCGTTCATTTTCGCTGTTATTCATGATGTATGTTAGTTCACACACCATGAATAACAGCGAAAATGAACGAACTAAAATTACGACCAAAAATGAACTGGTGCCCTGAATATAACAGCTTACCAAAAATAAATTAAAATTATATGTAAATGAAAGTCGAAAAATTTGTCTATCTGTCTATACACGCTAATCTTACGAACTCTCGAACCGATTCGTACCTTACGAACGGTGACCGGACAAAAGCGCACACGGATAAAAGCGCACACGGACAAAAATGCACATGGACAAAAGCGCACACGGACAAAAGCGCACACGGATAAAAGCGCACATGGATAAAACCGCACATGGATAAAAGCGCACACGGACAAAAGCTCATACGGATAAAACCACACAGAGAAAAAAGCGCACACGGACAAAACCGCACATCGATTTGCAGAACAGGAGCTAAATTATTAATTTTTCCGTTCTCGGCAATTGCATCATTTGTGAAAAGGCAAAACTGGACAGTTGCCCCGCAAAGAATTTAAAATTCAAAAAAATTATTGGTAATCAGCGAAAACAAAGTAAAAATAATACAATTTTTTGTATGATTCACTAGTCATTTTTCTGTTTTTTTTTGTTCTCATATGTGTATTTGTTTGTTAATAATCATAGTGTCTATTGACTATGACCGCTAGGAAGTGACCGTATATAAAAAATAAAATTTGTATCAATAATGTATTCAGGGGCGTCTCAAGCATGCCAAGTTGTGGGAGTGGTGCATTACCCAAAATACCGATTCACGAATTCATATAATTTAAAAATAAATTTTTTTATACTGTGTAGCTTATATAACAAAATATTATATGGTGTTTTTTAATGATTTTCTTTAAACTTTTACAATGTGGGTCTTTTATTTTTTACTTCTGCAGTCAAAACTGATTTAGATCGAACTGTGAGGACTAAAAATAATTTTTAAAAAAAATTTTATTAAAAGAAATCCCACCTTTTAATGCTAAGCCTATAAGACTTTGTAATAATGCTTTACTTTTTCAAACAGTGAGGGTAACTTTTATTTTACACTGTTGTATACTAACCGTTTCTTTATAAATTGTTTCAACTGGTCTGAATTTTCTTAATAATTTTTGCTTTTAAATTAGTATCGAAAAATCCGCAACTCTTTGTCAACTTAGTAAAAGTTTTCATTATATTTGACACTTCTATATCGTCAACCGTTTGTTTGCTTATTTCTTCTTCATCGTTTTCATCACTGTTGTTTATTTGACTCTTTGATCGCGGTTTCATTGCTGATTAAAACAACTGTTGCAATATTTTTGTCATCATTTAATTCAACAAAAATGCAATTTAAAACAATTTTTAAGAATAATATAGAGAATCATAAAAAGCGGCATCTGTTTGATTTTTTAGAATTTCTTATTACACCTTTTGTGCCATAACCGCCACTTCCATTTCTTTTCCTTCTATTGCCGTCGTTTTGTTTAATTTTACTTACAAGATGTTCCCGAGGGAAGCTTACCTTTTTTTCTTTTGTTTTCTTTATATTTTTTCTCTGAAGGTTATATCTGGTCGTATTTTTCAGTAAGTCACCGATCAGGTTAATAAATAGCGAATAGCATCGCCTAGATCAGTGATGGCGAACCTTTTTGAGAAGTGGGTCAAATTTTGTTCATAATTTTTTTTAGTACTTAAATACGTATTTTTTTTTTTTTAATTCACGGCAAAATCTCTCGCGATATCCAGATAAGGATCTATTTATTCCATTTAGTTGTACACATGGGCGTCGCCAGCGGGTGGCAGGGGGGCAGCTGCCTCCCCCCGGAGCCTTGCAACTTTTTAATCAACTAGCTATGATGAGTATTTATAGGCGCGTAATCATGAATAACTTGCCAGAAACCCAGGAAAATTATGTTTTAATTAAGATTTTATTCTTGTCATCGATTTATATATGCATATATTTGTTGTTTGTAAAAGTTATGTTCTGTTAATTTGCGTGAAAAATTAATAAAAGGTAGAATTTAGTAGATTTGTTTGTTTTTTTTATTTTCTTCGATCATCTGTTGTGTTTTTTTTTGTGTAAACAATAAATACGTTAGTTTAAAATTTCGGCCGACAACAGTGACTTTAATTCAAATTCTTTCCAATACTAGAAAACGTTATTTTCAAATGATAAAGTTCTTTATAATACAATGCCAAGGCTGAGAATTGTTTTAAAAAATTGAATTCGTATTTTAAAACAAATAAAGATTTTGACAGTAAAACACATGTTTATACTTTTAGTCCGCTTAAAAAAAGTTAATCTTTGATTTTATTTGTTCATTGTTTTTTGCTAAAAGTATCATGCTTAAAATCAAAAATTTAATGGAATCATTGGACGGAGAACTCAGTAATAGGTTTGATGTTATACAACTAATTCGAAGTACGGTAAAAATATTTCAAAAAATGAATAATGATAAACAAATTTCTGCATTGATCAACTCTCTGGTTCTTTTTGTAAAAAATATTCATAATCCCGAACCTGATTTTTCAAATACAAAGTGCGTTGTGCGCTAAAAAGTTGTGATGAAGCCCTGGGGAGACTACATGTGATGAAGATTTTATAACATTCCATTTAAAAAAAACAGAGCTGTTTTTTTGAAGTCTTTACTTCTTGTATTCATGACGACTTATTTAAAATTCTTTCAATTTTTTAACCTTTTCGAAAAATATTTACAATTCCAGTAAAAAAAATAATTCTTGAATCAAATTAATAATAGATATAATAGATGTAACTTTAAATTTTTGAAGGAACATATAGAACGTTTACATATTGACGTGCAAATGCTTCTCAACTCTTGCGAAGATTTTACAAGTTTTTTAAGTATTTCAAAAATTGCATTTAAATCATGAAATGTACTGCCTTTTGCATTCAAATCTGGTCATTTTATTTTATCATTTTTTTATTGTCACCGTCTTGTGAGCGATCATTTGAGCGCTGAAATTAATTTTCAATCATTCACATACAACGATAAGCGGAAACCGTTTGTTTTCATTAATGTTACTTTTTTCTTGATAAAATGTAGTAAATAAAATAAATACTCATAAAACAGTCAAACTGTAATCAAAGTTTAACTTTAAAAAATAAAAACGAAAATCGAAATTTACTTCGCAATTAATTTCTATTATAAAATATAACATTTGCTTCATATAATTCAATGCATATTGTCCTTTTCAGGGTCGATTAAAAGTAGAAAGAGTTTTTCAAGTTTAAATAAAATACATACATTTAAAGCCGGACCCATTAAATTCGGAGATTTTATATTTTAATTAAAGATTTTATAATATGCTTATTGCTGTTTTCAGATCTGGGCCCATTTTAAAAATTTTTTATTAATTTCAATAAAATGTATATTTTAAAATTAAGTACATTAAATCTCATATTTGAATTAAGAGTTTTATAAGAAAACATCATGATTTTGCCAAATGATTAATGTTTTTTTATCCACCTTAAAGTATTTTTCCCACATAATTGTATTTCTGCTACAATACTTTTAATTTCTTTTCTTCTATACATCTTTTTCCTACGTTTATGGGCCACTTATTGGCTCCCCGTCAACCACACTCACCACAAAACATAATAATAAATTTCTCCAACAACGAATGGCATTTCCAGATAATAATAAAGCAAATAACCGTTTCGTTTAGAATTCTTAGTAAAAATAATTTTAAATTATTAAAATCACAGAAGGTGTCGGCCCCTGCTCATTATATTTTAAAAAATTAAATTCTCCCATATTAGAAATTAAAAATTATGAATTTTAAAAGCAGATGAATTTTAGCTGAAAGTACGAAATTTGATTATTTTAAGTAACAAGTATATCAAACATAATGTTCTTGACGTCTTTTTTCTCAACTCTACATGAAACTCTTTCACAACTTCACCATAATTTAAATATCCGAAGTATTTTATTGAAATAAATTTTAGATTTTTTTTGTGTACATTTTTAGTCCCTCTGCATCAAGATATTGATCTAGTAACAAGGAAGTGCAAATATATTTAATTTATGTATTTGTCTGCAACTATGGTCGAATTGCGAACTTCTTAACAATAGCCAAAATCGTACAATTTAGGCCACTACAACAGACTTGTAGAAATTTAAAGAATTATACAATAGAAGCCGCTTAATTAACAGCGAATTCTGTTCAGTTTTAAATCATTCAATCATTATATTTATATATTTTATTCTGATCATATTAAAATGAAAGTAAGTAAAATTCCCTTAATACAAAAGTTTGAAGTATTGCGGAATAAAAACAAAGTTCAAGTTTTTCACAATATTAGAATGATCATCGGGAAATTTATTATCAAAGGAATAATTAAACGTTGACAAAAATATTGCAACAGTTGTTTTAATCAGCAATGAAACCGCGATCAAAGAGTCAAATAAACAACAACGATGAAAATGATGAAGAAGAAATAAGCAAACAAACGGTTGACGATATAGAAGTGTCAAATATAATGAAAACTTTTACTAAGTTGACAAAGAGTTGCGGATTTTTCGATACTAATTTAAAAGCAAAAATTATTAAGAAAATTCAGACCAGTTGAAACAATTTATAAAGAAACGGTTAGTATACAACAGTGTAAAATAAAAGTTACCCTCACTGTTTGAAAAAGTAAAGCATTATTACAAAGTCTTATAGGCTTAGCATTAAAAGGTGGGATTTCTTTTAATAAAATTTTTTTTTAAAAATATTTTTAGTCCTCACAGTTCGATCTAAATCAGTTTTGACTGCAGAAGTAAAAAGTAAAAGACCCACATTGTAAAAGTTTAAAGAAAATCATTAAAAAACACCATATAATATTTTGTTATATAAGCTACACAGTATAAAAAAATTTATTTTTAAATTATATGAATTCGTGAATCGGTATTTTGGGTAATGCACCACTCCCACAACTTGGCATGCTTGAGACGCCCCTGAATACATTATTGATACAAATTTTATTTTTTATATACGGTCACTTCCTAGCGGTCATAGTCAATAGACACTATGATTATTAACAAACAAATACACATATGAGAACAAAAAAAAACAGAAAAATGACTAGTGAATCATACAAAAAATTGTATTATTTTTACTTTGTTTTCGCTGATTACCAATAATTTTTTTGAATTTTAAATTCTTTGCGGGGCAACTGTCCAGTTTTGCCTTTTCACAAATGATGCAATTGCCGAGAACGGAAAAATTAATAATTTAGCTCCTGTTCTGCAAATCGATGTGCGGTTTTATCCGTGTGCGCTTTTGTCCGTGTGCGCTTTTATCCATGTGCGGTTTTATCCATGTGCGTTTTTGACCATGTGCGGTTTTATCCATGTGCGCTTTTATCCGTGTGCGCTTTTGTCCTGTGCGCTTTTGTCCGATGCGTTTTTATCATGTGCGCTTTTGTCCTGTGCGCTTTTGTCTTGTGCGTTTTTGTCCATGAACCCTCACGAACTATCGAACCTACTTGTATCTAATGAACTATCGAAACGATTTGAATCTCACAAACTATCGAACCGATTTGTATCTGACAAACTATCGAACCGATTTATTCCGATTTTCACCAAAGGAGAGACTGATTCCTGTGAAAATTTTTAGTGCATAATTTATAAGTTTGTGGTGTGTTTTAGTTGATCTATGAGGGTCAATGAGGTAAGTAAAATAGAAAGGCGAGGTACACGAGATAAAATAAAAAGAAAAAATTGATAAAATATAATATTTACCGCGTTAGTATAAATTAAACGTAAACATTTAAATAAAATATTTATTATGGTGAATATTTTAAACAAAATAATTCGCTTGGTAAATGTGAAACTTAAAAATTGAAATAAAATTATAACTATGGTACTTGCCCTGTGAGAACCACAACTTATTAAAAAAAAAAAAAAATATATATATATATATGTATATATATATATATAAAAGCTAATGTTTTATTCGTTTCCGGCACAAGTAAGAATACCGCGTTTCGTCTTTTCTTTTTTTACAAGACTCAAATCACTAAATCTCTATAACAACAGCATCTGAATATGCAAGCAGCGCTGCTGGCCATACTGCTTCACACAGCGCGGAGGTTTAAAAAAATATATAAAGCGGTTTTAAATCGTTTTTACAAAGAAATAAAGAATCTTGCAACGGAATTTTCAATCGGAAGTACTATTTATATTAACATTTTAAATCCTTGTCCAACTATTGTGATTTACTGTTGTTGTGATAAATTCATTTTTATAAAATGCTCTACAAAGAGGTTGCAAGACGCAGAATAAAATAAGTATACGGACGGAAAGCATTTTCTTTTAAATATATAATTGTAGAGGTTTACTGTGTGATTAATTGTTAACCGACTTAAAGTGAAGTATTCTATGTACGTAAGGTAAAGAGCGGTTATGTCGGTTGTTAATTTTTATAATTTTATAGTGATGGCTGCGTGTGATCTTTAGCTGAGTGAAACTTTTTATTAGATCACGACAGACATAGGTTATAGAAATACGAAGAATCTTCTGCTGAATGTGAAAATCGTTTTTTGTTGAGGGGTGCTAAATATGTTTCTTAAAGAGGGAAAGAATCTTGACATATTTACATATATATATATATATATATATATATATATATATATATATATATATATATATGTATTTGAAAATAGGTGGACAGTTTACAGAAAAAGTAAATGTGATGATCGAGAAGAAGTGAAGAACGAATTATTGTAGTGATGAAGCGATATGATTTTATAAACGAGGCTCAATTGACTTAAATATACATTTTAGCAAAATTAAGTTGCGCGAAGTAGATTTAAAAAGTTGACATTGTACTGAGTTACTGTATAATCAAAAGTATTAATTAAGTAAAAACGTAATATTATAAATAATTCCTTCTTAATGGTATATTTTAATTTTATTTTTTTTGTAAATATTTGAATACTCAATTTAGTTATGCGGTGTATTAGTAATGCTCTATAAACAAATATATTAAAATGCTTTTTTACAAAAAATAAATACCGACTTCAAGGTTTATTATAAAAATTTAAAAATGCACTAAAAAGTAAAAAATAATTACTCCCGATAAAATATATATCAGAGTGATATACCCTTAAAGGTGACATTATCATAATTCTTATACAACATTAATTTTTTGGAGTTGGAATTAAATTCATGTTAGGAACAATTTAATCAACATTTAATGCGGTTTTTAATTATTCTTTTAATATGAATTTGATGCCAACTCCAAAAAATTAATGTTGTATAAGAATTACGATATCACCACTTAAGTGTTATATCACTCTGATATATATATTTTATCGGAAGTAATTATTTTTTACTTTTTAGTGCATTTTTAAATTTTTATAATAAACCTTGAAGTCGGTATTTATTTTTTGTAAAAAAGCATTTTATTTTTTACTTTTTAGTGCATTTTTATTCAATTAAATTAAAACATTTTAATAAGAACAGATATTTCCACGGTAAAAACACCAAAAGCTACATTTCCATGGTAATTTGGCAAATTTATAGTATTTTAAGTCAAAAATCTAATCCGACGGTGAAAACAATCATGAATGAAAAGCATCCAAAAAGCTCCAATCTCCCGCATTATTAAGGATAACTCAAAAACTATCGGTCAGATCTTGATCAAATTTAAATGGAACCATATGACAAACACTACCTTTCAAATAAAAGAAGAATTATCAAAATCGGTTCATCTAGAAGAAAGTTATGTGGTAACACACATAAAAAAAAAAAAAAAAAAAATAATAAAAAAAAAATAAAAAATACAGTCGAATTGAATACCTCCTCCTTTTTTGAAGTCGGTTAAAAATTACAAAAAAATTACTAAAAAATCATGCAACAAGAGTGATTAGTTAGATTAAAATCTTAAACCCTTGCCGATTATCGTGGTTTGCTGTTGTGGCTTGTACTTAAAATTTGGTTTAATTATTACATTAGTAATATTCCCGAAAAAAAG
Organism: Icerya purchasi; assembly: GCA_039619475.1. Lineage (NCBI taxonomy): Eukaryota > Metazoa > Arthropoda > Insecta > Hemiptera > Monophlebidae > Icerya > Icerya purchasi. Next base: position 396,244,379 of record CM077116.1, read on the forward strand.
GAAAACTGAATAATAATACATATTTAGTGAAATCATTTAAAAAAGGAGAATGTCGGCGTTGTTCTTTATAAATATTAACATTATATAATTGTAATTTCTGTGTAGCGTTACCGCAGTTTGATTTATATAAATAGTATGATGAAAATGGCGAAAAAGGAATCAAAAACAGACGATTACAATGTTAAAAGCCGCAAAACCTCCGAAATTAGCACTTAGTTCGCCCTAATGAATATTTTTGCAAAAGATGTACACAAATTTAAAAATGTGAGATAAAATAATATAAGCAAAGTCTGGATAAAATAGAAAAAAAAAAACCGTTTATTAACTTCTAGACATAAATTTAAACGGGTATTAATATACGGGCGAAGCCGTGGAGGGTAACACAGCTAGTAAGATATAAAAATAAAAATCCAACCAATTGCTTATGGCTATTTACTTTCGCGAATCACGTTGTTTAAAACCAAAATATAGTTTTAAAAAAAAATCAAAACTTATTATTAAATACATACATGTACATTGTATGGTAAAAACAAAATTTATAAAATTTGAACTTATATAAACTGTGATAACAGTTGCCGCTATGGTGTGTTAGATAACTGCAGCTTCAATTATTATAACAACATTGTTCCGTTTAATAGAAACAGTACTACATGCACTCAGACTTCGTCCAAAGTTTGGGGAACGTAATCTTTATTGTGAATAAGAGAAGGTTTTAAGCGAATTTCTAGGAAATATAATAGATAAGTATTAATGAGTAATTACCTTAAGTCTTTTTGTAAAAGCCTTCTTATGGAGAACCTTATCCGGTTACTTTGGTATTACAGAAATATTATTGAAGGGGACTGGATCCGTCTGTTAATGTCGCAATCGGATGAATTGTGCTACCATTAGGGAATTTACAATTTTTTATTACACAGGTGCAAGCCTTATCTAATTTTAGAACTGAGAGAATATCGCAAGAAGCCTAGCTCGGGTCATTTGCATTTGCTTGTTCGTAGTTTAAGAATTCCTCATTTTGAAATGGTGTTTTTTTAATGAAGTCCTCATGGCTGACATCAGAGTAATAAAATTTGACCTCCGCCGAAGAGACGGCTTTTAATATTTGGCCGGGGGCAAAATTAATGTTCGGATTTTGTATTATTACTTTATTCTTTTTAAAAACACCGGTTGACTTCGATTAAATATGACTTTAGAATTAACTATTCATTTCTAAGGAATTTTCCACAGTGAAAGAATAAATATTTACTGTTGCTGCTCAGACTTTTTCCTATATTTGAAAGAATACAGTGTAAAAAGTAGGCTCTTTTAATATGGCACCAAATGAAGCTATATTTACCGTCACCTCAGGGATTTCCAATGAAGTTTAAGCAGTAATATTCACTTCAGTTTCATTGCTTTTCTCCTAGTTATCGTTAGTAGGCACGTAGTGGTTACAGTTTATGTGCTTTACGCGCAGTCATCTCTGTTCAATGGAATGAATTCCCCGTTTTCCGAATGTACCTTTGTCGAAACTTTTTGTTCGAAACCTACGCCTAAATGACCCGGTTTACTTCATTAAAGACTTAGTCGAGGCTCGGAAGAATAAACCCATTTGCCGGTTACTTAAGTTTACAGATATTTTCTTATTAATCAGACCTTTCGTTTATCAATATTTGATCGTGCTGGTACCAAACTGAACGTTTTTCACAAACATCTCATTCGAGAGTATGGCTGGATAAGTACTTAAAAAGCTGCTAAAGGATATCTTCGTAAAAGAATTTCTATTTCTCGATACTACTGAATCTACTTCTCTTAGATTTTCAGTTTCCCAGATCGGCCAATTTTTGCAATTTTACACCTTTCATATCAAGAAACTATTACATTTTATTGATTCCTTTACGCTCGCTTACATTCTCGATTGCACCTCGCACTTCATTAACCAGAACAATCTTTGCTCACTTCCTAACCTCAGTTTGTAATATTAATAAACTTCGTTCTGCTTTGCGCAAAACGTTTAGCTCCCCCCCCCCCCCATATACCGCGGATCTTGATGGTATTTCTCGTGCTTTTAAACTCTTCTGAATACCATTAACGCATCACTCCGATGTAGAGTAATTTTACCTTACCGTAACTCTTCCACTATTATTGGTTTTTCTTCTTTTTGTCCTTAAGAATTTGAAGTAAATAAGTTTCCACAGTTTGGCTAGCCGAAACATCGAAACATTATTCTTAGCAAAATGTTAAGCTTCCAATCCGGTATTATTCTTTCGAATTATACAACAATTTTTGTAAATCTTTCACTAATGAAAATCTCACCATAGCTCCTGGTTCGACAATGTCCATTTTTAAAATCGTACTTATTAACGCCATTCTGGTGCAGCTTATTTCTCTCATTAGTGATCAAAATCGTTCTATTTATATTTCTTTTCTATTACTCTGTGAGAAGCGTCTCCTCGGTAGTTTTGGTTAAAAGTTATGTTTTGGTTAAAAGTTATGTTTTGGCCATACTCTTTTCAATATCCATTCAACTTTCAACGGGTTTTAACTAAAATTCTTACCACTTCTTTTTTATCGATTATTTCCTACTTTCTTGGTTCCTTTTCCGATGATACGGTGACTCCCAGCGAGAAATTTAACAATTCGATTTCCGTGTTGTTGGCTCTTTTTAACCGACTTCGAAAAAGGAGAAGATATTCAATTTGACTGTATTTATTTTTTTTTTTTTTTTAATCTTTTTTTACGTGTGTTACCACAGAACTTTCTTCTAGGTGAACCGATTTTGATGATTCTTTTTTTTTTTCTCAATTCATACGTATTTGTTTCATCGTCTGAATATTCATATAATTTTTTTATTCTTCATCCGTCGTATAATCTTGCTTTAACTAATGCATAAACAATCTGCCCTTTCCACAAATCAGTCGCATCTGTCACTTTGATGTTTTCCGAGCAAAATCATTTTACCTGCACTCTTATCAAATTTACTAAAAGCCTCATCCCCGATTAATTGGGCAGGTGATTTCCTTGTACCCCTTATTATGTTACATAAAAGCATTAAAAATTCTAAATTCAATCATTACTCGGTCGTTTAATCCATTGCTTCCAAGTCTCTCCTTAATAAACTATATATTATCCATAAGACCCTCGACTTTGATTTTACCTTTGGTGCTCTTAAACTCTAACCATTCTTATTAAAACAAAAAATAGCTCCTCCATTGTTATTTGCAAATATAATTATCTCGGTTACTATTCTTAATACCTTCGTATTTTCGTATCCTTCAAATTGCCCTTTACTCCTAAATTTTAGAAGAAATGTTCCTCCTCCTTGGTACAATTTATTTTAATAATTTTTCTCCGTTCATTTATTGCACTCCTAAATTATTTTTTCCACTCTTCTCTTCGAAACAACTTTTCACAACTATAGAAAAGAAATTCTATGGTAAAATTAGTTTCTTTCCACTTTCTTTGTATCGAGTTACTTTTTTTGCTGATAAATTAAATGAACCAGAGGTATAGTTAAAGTTCTTTTTCGTACACACATAACTTTTAGCTTTTACTAAACTGAGGACATAACAAAAAAAAAAAAAAACAGTTTAATCTACATGTAATGTGCTGAATGAAAACATTCCATCATAATGAATAATAGTGTGGTAACTTTTCACAAATGAGAAAAGAATAACGCCGATTAAACTGCGAATAATACTTGGAGAAATCGCCAGAAGAATAGTCGCTCACATCTAATGCAGATACAGTACCAACAAGAAGACGAAGAATCGATGTATTATTGAATACAAGACCAAAAACATTGCAAATCAAATTACTTACGCTCTGATAAAACTCATGCACGCCGCTATAAAGGGGCTACACATGCACGTTTAGTTCTCCAATCCTGATTCATCAAAATTTTAGTACCTTTTCGTTTTCGAAACCAACCTTTTTTTAGGCAACGGAGCCGCATCGTCGGCTTTTGCGATGTCACAAATGACATTTCGCACGATATTACACAGTGAAAACGCCTGAGCGAAGCGTTACCAATTTGTTTGTTTAACTGCTCTGTTTTCTCGAAAACTTGTTTTAGTAGTCCGGGAGGTCATATTTTACATGTGTTGAAACTGGATAACTCAAGATTTAACGTCATTGTTGTTTAGGGCACTGTTTGATCGGCTGGAGGAGAATTATTAGAATTGTTGAATATCGATAAATGCCATATCCGGAATCAGTCTGTTATATATGAACCCTAAAAACTCTTTAATTCATTACCCACTAGCTTTGAAGAGAATGCCATAAAATTATTATTTCACGACTTTTTACATAAATCACAGGATGGGTAAGAAAGTTGGTAATAAGTTTTTCGAATTTGATTTAAATTTTGTTTTACTTTTTTTTCTTTTCTATTTTAGCCCTTATCTTCTTCTTCTTCTTCTTCTTCTTTTGGTGTCATACTCTTCGAAGAGCGTTTGCGATCACAAATGTCAGCATCAAAAACTTCTGTTTCTGGCATTTTGCATGAGTCTTCCTATCGACCAAGTTCTCGTCCATTTCTTGATGTTATCTAGCCAAGTCGTTTTCCGTCTTCCTCGGCGTCTCTTTCCGTCTACCCCCCCCCCCCCTGAAGGGGATTAGTTGTAGGAGTTGATATTCCTCTCCTCTGATTATATGACCGAAATATTTTATTTTTCTGTGTATGATGGATTTTATTAATATCCTTTTTGTTTTGGCCATCTCTAGAACTTTTTGATTCGGCGTTCTACTTATCCGTGGTATTTTTAACATCCTTCTGTGGATCCACATTTTTACAGCTTCTAATCGATTTAACTGTCTTTTATCGAGTGTTATTGCCTCAATTCCATACAATAAGATAGAATAAATATAACATTGCACAATGTTTTGCCGTATATCTAGACGTAAGCATCTATCACAAAGCAGATTACTCATGCTGGTGAAGGCACTCCGAGCATAACTACATCTCATTTTTATTTCTGTATCTGGGTCCAAGTTCTCAGTAATATAACAGCCCAAGTATTTGAATTTTCCAACTCGTTCAATCTTCTCATTGTTTAGCATAACAGAGATTTGATTAAAGTTGTTTTCCTTGCTGACCACCATCCATTTCGTTTTCTTCACGTTTATATTCAAATTATATGATTTTCCAACTGCATTGAGTTCATTGAGGAGATATTGAAGATCTCTTCTATTCTCTGCAATAATAGAAGTATCGTCTGCGTAGCGAATGTTGTTAATAATCCTTCCATATTAATCCGAACGTCCAAGGATAGGTTCGGGATAGCTAATCTAAAAATCTGTTCAGCATACAAATTGAACAGTAGGGGTGAAAGGATACATCCTAGTCGCACTCCACGTTGGACTTTAAAGTCAATTTTTTCTCCGTTCTCTAGAATGAGCTCAGCTGTCTGGTTGCAATATAGATTCTTGATTTTCCTTAGATCGTATTTATGAATTCCCGTAGTTTTAAGAATATCCATTAGTTTATGATGTTGGACGTTATCAAATGCTTTCTCATAGTCAAGAAAGCAAATAAATGTGTCTCTATTCATTTCCCAACATTTTCGGAGTAATACATTAACTGCCAGCGGGGCTTCTCTTGTTCCAAAACCTGCACAAAAACCAAACTGGGTTTCACTTAAAATGTATTCGCATTTAGCTCGGATTCTATGGTGAACAATCCTCAAGAAGAGTTTCAGAAGATGACTCATAATACTGATTGTACGATAGTCGCCACACTCCTTAGAATATTGCCTTTTCGGTATGAGTATAAACGACGACTTCAGCCATTCGGCTGGGATTTCTCCCAACATGTAAATTTTATTAAATAGCACGGTCAGTTTCTTGATATTTTCCTCATCAAGGAGTTTATATTTGGCTTTATTATTTGTTTTGTCTTCCGTTTCATAATTATTATCTGTTGACTAAGTGTGCGAATGTATTTATGTATCTTCACTTTCATATATATATATATATATATATATGTAATGTCGTGATCCACATTCACACACACACACACACACACACACACATGCATACCAGTAGGAATAACAATAATAATAATTGATAAAGCGTCGAAGCTGAAGCTCTGCTGGCGAGATAATCATCTTAGTATATTATAATCCGCTGAGATATATTTTGCGAGCTGTTTCGGATGAAAACTATTTGTAGTGATAGAGCTTTTGTTGTTCACGGGTAAAATATATAGAGAGTGGTAGCCTCCTCGTTCGAATTCTGTCGTGGTATTTACTACGTTGGTGGATGAAGGTCTTCTTCTTCTTCTTCTTCGTATAATTCAGTCCTAGGACAGGTCTTTTGCTATCATAGTACTTTTTCAGCACTTACGATCTTTTGCAGCTCTTTTTAACTTCCTATACCTGCCAAGCCCAGCGTTTCTTAATAATATCGCTAAAAACGAATGTCTGGGTTCCCGTTTTCCTTGGATTATGCCTTCGAACATATCACGAAGCAGTCCTCCAAGTCTTAGAACATGGCCGATCCAGCTTAATCGCATTCTCCGTATGCGATCTACTATAATGTTCTCTCTTCATATATCCTTTCTAGAATTTCTTGATATTTTATCTTATCAATCCACCGTATTTTCCCCATCCCTCTTTAGCAGCACATTTCGAATGCTTGTAGTTTATCCTCATTTCGTTTACTCGTAGTCCAAGTTTCTGCACCATATAGTGCTATGGACCATACGTACACTTTCAGTAATTGTTTCCTCAAGTTCAATGAAACCGTTTTTTGCCTTAGTATGTTTTGCAGATTTAATGGAATAATTTTGGTGTTCCGTACTTGTAATGCTTTTGTCGGAATGTATATAAATGCCTTTGGAGCTAGCGTTCGTCCCTACAAGAAGCGTAACGACAAATTTGTCGAAACTGGAAAATCGATTTAAATTTAACTCGATATTGGACTTTGACGTCAAGATTTTCCACATCACAAATTAGAAACTATTGTCGCGAAACTAGTGTGCAATTGATGCAGCGGAATACAGAGAAAATCTTAACAAATAAAATCTATGCTCATTATCGGATACTAAATGCGTTTTGCCAATATGTCAAGCAGAATTAATGGAGTTCCGTAAACTTCCCACTCTGTAATTAACATCGTACGTGTGTGAATTTGTGTATAAATTTTCGTCCGTCGCGCTTTTCTTTTTCATATTTGTGTCCAAAGTTAGTGTATTTTGTTTGTATTTCGTAAAAATAATAAATGAAGGAGGATAAGATAGCAATTGTTTGAAAATATATGAATTTTTTTTTAAGTTGTGGTATTTTTATCGGCTAAAAAGTAGGCACAAAAGGAAACAGTAGGAATCATATAAATATACATAAATATTGGATCCGGTTTTAATGGCAGATTGCTAGGGATTTTTCAAAATACTAATATATAGTTTTGAATAGGTCGGTGGTCCAAAACTTTGGTTTTAGATGATTCTTAATAATTTTACAGAGAATAATTATTCAAAAAAAATTAAGATCCGAAAAAAAAAAATATCTCGGCTTTTATATATGAAATTACGATTGAGTCTAAAATCAACTAAATCGTTCATAAAACGACAAAGAAAACAGAAATAATTAATCTAAGGATATACATAGTGTGGAGAGAAATAAAATAAAATAAACAAAAGGAGAAGAAGAAGAAGATGTAGAAGAAATGGCAAAATAGGAAGTAACCGAGATTTCAGCTGAAAAAGCTGCCCTTTACGTATTTGCAGAAGTCTGTAACATGTGAAAGTAGTAAATAGAAGGTCCGTGTATAGTATCGGCCTCGTAACTTTTCAGCCTAGTGAAAACTTACTAACACTAAACAAATTTATTTCGAAATTGGACGAGGCCCAAGCGAAACGAAGACAAACAGCTGAGGCGGAAACGATAGGGACCCGTAAATGGATAAATACTCGTTTAGCGATGAGAAACCTTCGTTACAAATTAAAATTGGAACACGCGTTCTTAGAAAAGATAGACGAAATACCGTATACGTTAATATTTTTATTTTATAAAGGCGTAAAAAGTTTATTCATAACAACTCCATTCTCTTCTTTTCTTCAGGTGTCGTACGTTACATAGCGCGTTGGCGTAACCTATTCGTACATTTTTAGCTCCATTACTACCTCATAACTGATCATTTTGCCGGCTTTCCCTATTTACGTCAAATACGAGAAGTTTTCGGGAGCCTAGAAATCAGTTTTGTGCTCTTATAATTTTGATTTTACCCTATGCAGATATTTTAGTGCTTTTAATATAAAATTAAGTACACATTCGGAAATCGTAATAAGTTCATTTAGTGTTACGTGAAGTGACTAGTACACAAATATACGAAGGCAAACGAAGTTCAAGTATTTTTTAAGAAGAACATTTGAGATACCAAGTTGGAAATAAGAAAAATTCATGATCAAACTACGTGACACATATTATTATAAAAGGAAAAAATCGAATATTACGTGAGAACATGGAACTGGTGTTCGATGCTGAATTTACAGAAATTTTATAATATACGGAAATTTACTAAAACTTAGAAAAAAAAGCGTAACCCATAAAATGTTATATAAAAATTAATAATAGGTTACGTATATCAAAGGGACAAATTGTAAAAATCGTATTCTACAGACGAGAATATTATTAGAACCGACATCATTTCATAAAATTACACTTTTATCGGTTATAACAATGATTGTGGCGACAAATCGAGCATTACAGTCAACATTTTGGTTTTCACAAATAAATTTAGCGAAAAAAAAACAAAGTTTGTACGGTGTTGAACAGATATATTTTGTTATTTTTCTGTTCCACTTATATTGTTATTTAATATATTAAATGCTTATTGTAAACTTAACGAAACTGATAAAACCTTTGGTACAGGCGTCGTTATAAAGAATATTAGAAAAAAAGCTTTACTCATCCTATTATAATCAAAAATTGAAAATTACAAATTTCTTCGAAAATAAGGAAAAATTGAACTACCGATACGAAGTAGTTTGTTTTCTCCTTTCTCACGTTTGTTTCATGTTGATTAAGGTTCTATTTTTTTTTTTTTTTTGAACGTACAAAGAGAAAATATTACGTTTGTACTTCTGAATTTATCGATAAAATCACGTACAGTTATGATTACGAATAAATGATTATTTGTTTAATCCGTGAAAGAAGTTATTCCGTGTAAAATATTTCACGAAAGTTTCATAACGGAGTAAAACTCTTCATTAACAACAAATCTTAGGCATTAAAAATCAAAATACTTTATACTTCATATCGCGTGCAACGGCAACAGGCTGTTATGATTCATTCCCTTCGAAATCGTTGTAACTGATTTTCACTATATATTTTTAAAACTTCACGAGTTTTTATATGTTTGAATTAAAATAATCGTAATACACAGGGGTAAAATTTGAAAAAAATTTAGAATAATAAAAAAATTAATTTGTGTTTATATATATATAATTTATTTATTTAAAGTCGCTCGGCAGCCCAGACCATTTGCGACACCGAAAGTTACATCTTATAAGTAATAGACTTATAAATGTAGTGTACAAAAGAGAAAATTAAAATAACAAAAGAAAGAGAAAGGAAAAAAAATGAGACGAAACTCTAATATGCATCGGAACTATATAAGAAGAAAAAGTCGAGGAAGCTTCAAAAATTTAGAAATGTTTCCACACGCCGTTTCATTGTCCGCCAGAATTTCGGCCAAACCAGCATCCTCCTCGAAACACACGGCTCTCTCTTGTCGAAATTTACGGCACGAGGTGAGAAGATGCTCCACCGAAACCGGCACTCCGCAGATTTCAAATACAGGTTTAGGTTGTTTTTTAAACAGGTGGCCCATGTGTGTAGAGGTAGTGGCCTATGCGCAGGCGAGCTAATATTGTTTCCTCATGTCGGTCCTGTCTATGTGAAGTACTCCATCGCCGAAGGTTTCCCTTGACTTTGTACAGCTTCTGCGAGAGACAGTTTTACTCCCGTTCGTGTTTCCAGACGGAGTGTACATGTTTTTTTTTAGTTGGGTCTTCAGATTTTGGCTGTTTTTCCTAATCTGGACTCTAAATTTTGATAACTGCTGCATACTGACGTTCCACGGAGGGGCTAAACGTTCTGTTTTTTATTACAGTTTGCTACCACTTGACATTCCTACTCCTTATTGCCCCTTTTACTATATCCGGTCTTGTCATTCTTAACACATCGTTCCCACAGGATGGGTTTGGATACTAAGATAAAAGGATTCAGGATTCGAGAATAAAAGGGGATAAATATCGTGCCATCGCTTACGATGGCCATTCCTGGAAAGAACGTTAAGATCACAAGAAGAAAATTTGGATAGACATAAACTAGTGTGCTTCTGGATATATATATATTTATACGTTTATTTAAGATCTTGTAAGGTGGAGATATAGTTGAAGAAAAGAGAGATACAAGAAGGATTAAATGATATCCAGACTGGTCAAATTTCGAAAGCTAGAGCTAAAAAAAAAAACATTAATCAGTTTCATTTCGGATTTTCTTTAAACCTGCAAAAGTGTCTAATGGAATAACCAATTTTTTTTTAACGTTTCTTCTACTAAGCACGCTCGTTAAAAGTAAATTAAGCATCAAAAGCTTCCGTGAAAGAATTATAGTTTTCATCGATAGCTCATAAAATGTTGGCACCATTAATAATTGTCTCTTAAAACCGAAAATATTCCTTTCTTTACGCGATCATCTCGTAAACGTGAAAATCATTAAAAACCGGTTTTGGCCATCTTCCACTTTTAACGAAGCTGATACTCCGAATCTAAGTTAAAAAATTTATGTTTGACTACGGTCTCGATAAAATAATTTACAGAAAAAAACTAGTCGCGCGTCGCCTGATTTTCTCGTTTCTTTCTTATACGCGACAAACATTGAGGAAATCTTAAGAATGAAAAGTTAAGCTCACCGTAGGCAAAACATACAAGTATTAAACATAATCAGTATTTAATCCTTTGAGATGATCGTAAAAGAGTAAGTTCTTCTTGATTTAAAGTCAAAGTCCGAGAATGAAGAAAAATTTGTTTTTATTTTACTTCATAAATAATAAAAATTAGAAAACAAAAAAATATTGGTGTCAAAAAGAAAATCGTGGAAAGTTAGTAATGTCCGTTGAACTTGCAGATGTTTCTAAACAGCCCTTTAAAACTAGTCACGAGGCAGTTTGATGAAGTGCCATGAATTAGAATAGAATTTAAATTTGGAACGTAAATCAAAAGTTACAAATTGTATAAATACGGCAATGGCAATTAAAACGAGATCTTGATGATTAAAATATCACGAAAACTGTCATCATGCCACTTACCGTACCTCATTTCCTAATATAAATAAAGCAATTGTAATAGCCATATAGGCACTAACTACACGTATAAAAAAAAAAAAAAAAAAAAAAAAAAATTATAATCTTTGCAATACTAACCGTTCGATTACTGATGAATCACTTCGCAAACGTCTTTTAGAACTAAGTACACGTTTTTTTCGCATACATATTTGCCATTGGTGGTCCAGTTGTACGCTCAAAAAAATTACTTCCATTAAAATTTATAAAATAAAATATATATATATATACATTTTTTTGGAAGGGGATACTAATTTCAAGGTTTACTCTAAAAATTTAATAAAAACGCATTAAAAAATAAAAAGTAATTACTCAATTAAATGTAACTTTGCGGTAAAATATACACTCGAGGAGGATATTAATGGCGACTTCGGTCTACTTCATATTAGACGAATAATAGTTTAAACATTTGACATCTGCTTCACTATCGTTGCTTTTTTTTCTTTCCGTTTTCAGTTTTATTTATTACTCTTTTTTTCTTTTTTTTTTTTTTATATTTACAGCGCAAAAAATTATTTCTGTTGTAAAACTACGATTTTTAAAAATATTCAAATTTCGGGATGGCTAAGCAACCTCCTCACTCGTTTTTACTAAAACTTTTCGTTATGGTGCGGCATTTTTTATTATTAGTACAAGTCGGCGCAAAACTGCTACTATTTGTGAATGTAATCGTTTTTTAAAGGTCTTCAAATTTTCTATGACACTATCATCAAATTAACTCCCTGCTCAATTTTTGCTGAAATATTGCATTACGGCGTAGTACAAAATTTCTAATTATCAGCACCATTCGGCACAAAACAAGAAAAATATGTCCAGTTAAATTTGATTTTGAAATGCCGTCATTAAAATCTGTTCGTTCAAAGTCTTCCAACCCCTCTCCGCGTCTCGATGGTATAACCCTTATCTTGATCTTAAAAACGTAAAGAAATTATCCATTAGTACTCTCTCCTCAAACTTTTTAATGACTTTCTTTCCAGCGGCATAACTCCTCCCTGTTGGTACTCTTTTATCATCTTTCCTATCGCTCAAAAAAGTTGTTCTTTACGCCCGATTTCTTTAGCATCCTGAATCAGAAAATTATTTGAAGGTATATGGAACAGGCGCCTTGTTTGCTGCTGAAACATAATAACGTTTTACCCAGCAACATGTTGGGCTTTCGGCCGGGGATTGGCCCTCCTGATTGCATTAGTCTTTTTGCTTCCAATGTATATAAATCCTTCATCCAAAAGCAGTGTACCTTAGCTTTCTTTATCGATGTTTCCTGCATTTTTGATAATATGCAATTCTAAGAGAAAAATGTCAGCAATTAACATTCCAGTTCAGTTTACTTCCCTTATTATTTATCTCACGATGAATCGCTCTATTAATCTTTCTTCTCCACTTCTCTACACTACGAGAACAGTTTTTCGCGGTCTCCCCCAGGGTTCTTCCCTCAGTCCTAAGTTTTTCAATATCTACACTATTAGTATTACCTCTTTTCCTTTGAATCTCTGTTTTTTGTCGATGATATCCCGCTTTTTTCTTCTGCTTCCGATATTGCAACTGCTAATGGTACTCTTAGTTCTTCCTTTCTGCACTGTATCATTCCCTATCTTCAATTCACCTTTCTATTTCCCCTTCTAAATCGTCTTCTATTGTTTGTCCGCTTCGTTTATAACCCTGCTTTAATTAATCTATCCGTAAACAATGCACCTCTTTCTCACTTTAATTGCTTTTGCTATCTTGGAGTTTTCTTTAATAGTCGACTAAACTTTCTTTAAACATATTGATTATCTTTCCTCTTCTGCCATTAAAAGGCTGAACTTACTGAAAGCTCTGTACGAAATGGGGCGGTAATCTCTACATTTGGATTTTATGATCCATCATCCGTTCGAAATTCGATTACGGTTCTTTTATATGCTTCTAAATCTCGTCTTTCTAAATTGGACATTATCAAAAAATTCATTTCTTCAGCTTTGTCTCGGTGCTCTTAAATCTGCAATTCCAGCAATTCTTGTAGAGTCTAACACACACCGCTTCTATCTCGTCGCAGATCTTATTTCGGTTATTGCTTTCTCACCAAAAAAACGTCTTTCACGTTCTGTACTCTTATTTATTCCTATCTTACAATTTATAAGAGCTGACGTTCTACGCCCAGAAAAATCCCTGTTTTAGCTTTCCCTTCTCTCCGCCTTAGTCCATTTTAGCCTTACACAATCATATGTAATAATCTCCCATCTTCTTCCTTTAACTTTGCCGATCTCTGTCATTTTGGCGAAATATTACTTCTACCTTCATTTTCTAAATCCATTCCTCGAGCAATAATTAAGCAGGAATTCTTGAGCACTATCAATTTCCAACTTTTGTCGCACGTAACCATTTTCACGGATGGCTCCAGGGCGGATCTCATGTTGTTGAGGCTTCTTTATCCTTCTGCATTTTAACTTTTCATAATCATTTCTCCTTCTTCCTGTTCTGCCTTTATAAACGAATTGATGACTATCCTATGCTCCATTATTTTAATTTCCTCCAGTCGTCTAGCGATTAGCTCCTGATCACTCTTCCGATTTCATCGTTCTTCGTATACGCTGTCTTATCCATCTTTTTTCTTCTCGCCACACACATCTGTTTGATTTGCTGTGGGTTATCAGCTATATGGGCATTAAAAATAATGAGCCAACGGATTCCTTGGCTCGAGTTGCTGCCTCCTCCTGTTCTTTTTCAAAAAAAAAAAAAACCATCCTCTAACCTGAATTCGCTATGTAAAAAGTTTCACCTCAAATTTTCGTCAGATATTTAATCCTGCTCCTTTCATAATTATCAATCCTTTTATCTATCTGTACAACCTAATCTCCCTTCTGACCTCCGGTTCTTGTATATTCCTTCACATTTCTATAACTCGCTTGCGTTTTTCCTATTATTCTCTGTGTTCCGTTCATTTTCGCTATTCCCGTGTTCCCTCCCCAAATTTTCCTCTCCACCTCAGTGAAGAGTGAAGCAATAGTTTACGACGCTAATCACATCTTCTTCAATGTCCATTCCTTTCTGTCGAACGTTGTATTTTATATTCTTGTCTGCTAAAACTGGAGCTCCCTGCTCTATATTGTGCATGTTATATTCTGTCATTTCCCTCGCCATCCATTATTTCACCCATTACATCCTTTATATTGTCCATGTCTGACCGAATACAAAATTTAACTGACGCCCCTTTCCCTTCTTATTGTCTCTGGGTATAGATCTTTGACTGACGTGCCCCAAAAAAAAAAACTCAAGAAAGAACCATCATTTGGAGGTTGTCAACCCAGCGCGCCGTTATAACATTGTATGTCTTAAACATAATAGGAACTGATCATTTACCGCATAATATGTACATTTAATCTCGGTAAGAAATGAATTTAAAAAAAACAGTTTTGTAAGTTCATTATATTTTTGTAATTGATACGCAAATATTGACATATGTATTCTTACCGTGGGGATATCCGGGAAAACTTTTTTGTTAGACGCTATTTTGGGTGGCGTCGTGGACTTTTGCAATTTCTATGGCCATAATATTTTTTGTTCATTTTTGTTTGGCTGCATTAAATGAAAAATAAAAAAAGTATCGAAGATTAATATTAAACTGTTCAGTACACGAGTGTAAGAGAGATCCACACTAAACATATGAATACACAACACATATGATCCAATTTTTTTGCCTATGAAAGGAGAAATTTAAATATTTTGTACGAGAGTCGTCCAGTTAAAAGCGACATTTTTTGTCACTATCAATTGCGATAGTATTTTTAGGCGTCCTTGAATTTTTATCGGGTCGCCGTAATATCACAAAAAGTCGAAGTCCTCGTAATTTTCAGACGGTGTGTCGACAAAAAAAAAAAAAAAAAAAAAAGAAAAAAAACATTACCGTGTTAAAAAATTGTATTAATATAAATTATTGTAAAATAAACTAAGAAAAAACGAGAAAATTTAATTATTCACAAAAAATACGTAAAGTGTCGACATGCTTCGGTGTCACATACTCCATAATCGTATGATCTACCACACGATTATGGAGTATGTGATTGTGGGTTAGCATTTTTATATATTTTTTATGAATAATTCGATTTTCCAATAATTTGTATTAATACAGAAAATCGATTATTATAATTTTACTATTCATTTGAAGATTTTAGTATGTATTGGAAGTAATTAAGACTGTTAAATAATATGAGGAAATACAACCGTAATTCTATTCATGCGGTTCGAATTATTATCGGTCTGTGAAAAATTTAACCCGTCTGAGGTGGAAAATATAACGGGAAGGATTGCACAGAGGATTTTTCGGGGTCTCTAAATTATTATAACATATTTCGCTAACATTTTAAAACTGGCTCGAGTATGTGAAAAGTTATCTAGTCAGTTTTCTATACGAAAAACCAAAAATGTTAGCATATGGTATGTATGGAACGTTAGTTTTAAGCATTTCCAGAAATATTGCACAATTTTTAGTGCGTCATCTAATATTTCCCTAGAAGCATCGTGTAAAAACGTAAAAGTACCTTTTACAACGCATTTTTTTCTCCTAACTTTACTCTATCTGTACAAATCAAATAAAAGAAACACATACGCTTACTTATTACCGCTAGAATATATTCATTCGTTGTAGATGAATTTTCCGCACATTCTGCACTTGCTCTTTGAAAAGGTAGATTTTTTTCAATCGTTTTTGAAACACGTTGCGATTTCTGAAAATAACTTCGTCAAATAAAAGTGGAATCTGATGGAAGCAAAACTAAATGAAATAATATTTGATAATATTGCTACAGAAAGGGTTTCGTCCGCAGTGAAAAACACCGGCTCCGTACAAAACACTATTCGTAATATCTCCTAAATTACATTAAAAGGAAAATGGAAAAAATCTGAAAGTGTTCAGTTTTACCGTTCAAAAAGTATAATGGAAAAATTAAGGCACCCGCAAGGGAATGCGACTTCTCACTGGTTAATGCTCGAAAGAGCTTTTAATCACTCTGAATGCGGTTCACATATAAGAGACACGATTCTGCAGGAAGCAAAGCTGTTGGGAATAATTAAATTAAAGGTTTTGCTGTAGAGTTACCGTTGGAAAAATTGACAACCATATAGAATTGTTTTCACTTTATGACAAAATACATACGCACCGCAGAAATAAGCGGCAATTTGGATTCAAGTTTTCTTTGTATTCGTTTAATTTTTATTTTTGAGAAGTCTCCAAAAACGTGAAAGCGGACAAAAGTTTCAGATGGACAGGCAATATCTGTGGTAGGCATTTCTTCCGAAATGTAATGTGCAGCTATTGCCGGAAATTCACTAACAGGTCGTTTCTGAAATTAATCGACGTGCGTGAAGTGGCAGTTTGTTCTAGTTAAAAAAAGTAAAGAGTAGTATCTTTACGCGATTGCAATTAGTAAACTTTCGATTTCACATAGCAGTAAAATAAAAGATACGCCCACTGTGAAAGCTTTGACCAACGCAGAAGCATGTTGATCCGTCCATGTAGACCTAGCTCGGGAAGGAAAAACTTTTTAGGGTGCGACACAGGGCTCCTAACTTAACAGACGACGAAGAATACAAGTAGTGTATAAAAGCCGATGCAGGGAAGTCCGCTAATCCGAACCCCAAAAATCACCCAAATATTTTATTCAAGAGAAAAAAGTAATCCTAATTCCTGTTTCGAAGCTGAAAATCCACCCAAGTCTCCCCCGATTCCCCATCCCGTCTGCCTGCAGTCCCGCTAATCCAAACACCAGGTGCTCCCCTCCGGAAAAGGATCTCTAAACCTCAAATCTTATGCTATGGCTATAAGGTAACTTATTTTAGTATTTACTTGCATGCATTTAAATTATAACTCCAATTTCATGTCAGACTACATAAATTTCACCTAAGTATACCCCCCCTCCCAGCGGTTCAACCCGCTAATCCCAACTCCAGTACCCCAGGAAGGATCCCAAACCCATGCCCCAGTGGCTCGGACATTCCGGTTATCCCATTTAAAAATTAAACAATAAATTATATTTAAAGTATGAAACTAACCTTAGTCCGCTTTGTCCATTCATCCCCCTTTTAGAGCCATATGATAATCTATAATTTATATATTTTTCCGTACTTGATTATTTTTTAATTACTATTACAGATATTATTTTTAAGCTATTCACCTAATTCCCCCCCTGGGATTTATTTACCCGCTAATTCAATGTATATTGTTTATAATGTAATATGAGTTTACCTCGATAAATTATTCATTAATATTAAGCATATACCGCTAAACATAATTTTATTCAGCGAATTAAATAATTAAATTATGTACATGCGCGTATAGACCTCACGATCTCCTTCACTTTCGATACAAATATTTTCAGCGTTACACCTAAGCTAGTATAATTCATCAATACAATGCCGCATTGAAATCTATTCATATAATTATATACGAGTATGTTTTTCCGCACGTGCTTATTTTTACTTTGATCGTGCGTTTAAATTTCTATCAATTTTAACTCTCCGATAGGGAAAGTCTCCGGGAATAATAATTGTTTTTAATATTATACACATCTCCGTATAGTTAATTTTTAAACGAAGCAACGGATATTTTTAATGCTCGGCTACATCGCAGCATTGTTGCTGAAAATGTCAATCTTCCTTTTCCAGAAATCGGCATTCCTTCCGGTGTACAGTTCGTCATTGCATCAACCTTGGTCTGCACAAGTCCCTCTATTTACCGTTATTTGGCAGAAGAATATTTTTCAGACTCGCCTTCATACACACAATGTACACACACACACAAAAAAAAATCAACATCATTGACATTGGCAGCCTTCGAGGCGCGTACACCGGATTGTTGCAGCTGTCGATATCTGCATTTCCAAGGAAAAAAATTGCTACTCCGCAGTCTAAGAAGTCCCGGCCCACCACTGTATTCGTTCGCAACATCAAGGTACCTTTATTTCTTAACCTTTATAGCAGACTAATTTATGCCAACCATGTACCTTTTCCAGGAATGGTGGTGACAACGAGCAATATTGCCCCCTGAGAACCAGCCCAAATTAGGTACCGTTATTTCTTAACATTTGCTCAGAGATAATTTATGGCATCTGTGCACCTTTTCCAGGAATCACAGTGAAAGCGAATAATTTCTCCGGCTGAAATCGGTTTTTTCGGCCATTCATGACACTAGGTTAAATCAGGGCGGTTTTTAACGGCGTTTTAAAATAAGCCCACTTTAGGCTTGTTTTAGTCCAACCCATTTTGCACACGACATTATTCCAATTTGAGGTGGTAGTTGCAATTCTGAACCAGTCGCTCGCTTGAAATTAAATAAGTTTTTTTTTTTTTGCATAAAAATTAAAAAGAAATTAATAAAAAGGTCCGATTGCACATCGTGATCACATCATTTTCTGGTGTTTTAAAAGTGATTTAAAATTTTTTCAAAGTTTTCAACTATCTTCTTCATTCGTTGGATTTTTGAAATCGGTAAGTAATTCATGTTTTATTTTTATTTATATCTTTTTTAAATTTAAATTATTTCTTCTTTTATAAGTTTGATTTAAATAACTTCTGTACGGCTTCATAATTTTCTATTTATTCACACGCATAAACGTTATTTTTATAATTTTTCTTCAAACATACGCTACATCGTTACACGATTATGAAAATGATATTTTTTAAATATTTCGATAATTCTTCTTTAACTAATTACGCCGCATATTTATTGTAAGTAAACTAACCAAATTAAATGACATGTATAACAGGAAACTAATTTTTTCTACTGTATCGGCTCAATTAATAATTTTTTATATGTGAATCATTTCTTCAAAATTAATTTAGTTTATTTCTTTATTATGTACCGACCAACAAAAAACTTGACTATTGAAAACCCTGAAATTTTTTACAATGCAATCAAACCTTTTTATTTTGATTTTTTAAAAATTTTTATGCAAAAACATATACTTATTTTATTTCGTTTTCATTATTTTTTACTTTATATAACTCGCAATACATAATACTTGAATATTCTCTAACTGTATAAGGATTTGTTATATTTATTTTTAGTGAGCCAAAGCCTAGCGATAAAATAAGTCCTGCGAACTACAAGTCGCTAAGGAAAATCTTGTAAGTAGATAAAAAAAATATTTTTTAACTATGTAGTTTGAGACAAAGCATTGCACTAAATAATTTTTATATTCTATTGATCCCTTTAAACGCATGAAAAACTCCCGCACACGCATCATTTAATATTTACCCGTTCGCATATTTTTCATATTTCTAAAAAAAATATTAATACCACACATTCAGAAGCATGTTTATTATTATTTCAAACTTTTTAAAATTTTTATCGCATTTTCATTTATTCATATTCTCGGTAATGTAGAACATATTCATAATTTTCCATGTTTGTTCATTATTTTCATTAAATTTTCACTCGTCCTCGCGACATATTTTGATTACGTCAACTTCAGAAAGCATCATCATTGTTTGCTATAATATTATATACTCATTTAAAAAATAGTATACGTTAACATGATCTATGAAAGTACTTATTATTTTGTGATTTTTAGATTAAAAAATGAAATCGTCACATGTAATTTATTATGTAGTATTTTTTTTTTCTTTAAATTCTAATTTACAAAATTTGAGTGTTTTTCTTAGCGCGTTTCATTGGTTTAACAAAATTCTACTCTGGATGTTATTGGATAATAGAGACCCGCTACTGGTCATTATGAATACATGGTTTCAACTACCAAAAAGAAGGCTCTACGCGTGGAAGTCACCGCAAAATTGACACAACGGACGCATAGTTCGTAACCAAATTGACTTTATCTTAATAGGAAAACACTTCAGAAACTGTGTTCAAGCCGTAAAGATTTTTCCAGGAGCGGACATCTGACCATAATTTATTGTGTGCTACTGTAAAGATTCGTCTGAAACAGATAGACGGCAGAGGTCAACGGAGACCAAAGCTTAATACTACAAACCTGAGATCTCCCGAAATTGCTGAAAATTTAAAAAAAGAAATAAAGAGCCGCATGGAAGAAACGGAACCAGAAATTGCCGACCAACACGATGTTGAGGAATATTGAAGACAACTAAAGAACGCTATCTTACAACCAAGTAAAGAAATCCTGGATGATAATAACAAGAAGACGATGAAACAAAATGAATGGATAACAGATGAGATCCTGGTACTGATCGGGCAAAGAAGGAAACAGAAAAATAAGAATGAAGCGAAATATGCTGACATAAACCGAAAGATTCGAAGAAAAATCAGGGAACCAAAGCGAAACACCTCGAGAAAGCCTGCGAAGAAATTGATACCCTCCAGCGTAAACACGGTGACTTTAATCTCCACAAACTGATTAAAACAACAAGCTGTATTTTTCCCTAAAAACGGGGACATCAGCTTCTACGGGATAAGAATGGAAGACTCCTATTAGAAAAGGAAGATAGGTGCAAAGAATGGACGGTATACATCGAAGAGTTTTTTAATAATATGCGATACGACAGAATGAAGAACAGGATTTGATCGGACCAAGCATACTGGAATCTGAAGTAGAACTCGCTATCAAAAGAACTAAGAATCGTAAAGCACCTGGACCTGACGTTCTACCGGCAGACATACTAAAACTTGTCATAGATACAAAGTGTGCCGAACTGCTTACAACTCTTCTGAATATGGTATACTGTACTGGAAGATTTCCGAGAGATTGGCTTCAGTCCACCCTCGTCACAATTCCAAAAAAGAACAAACCGGCGTCGTATAAATATTACCGACTTATTAGCCTGATGAGTCATACTTTGATGATACTTTTACGAATCGTCCAAAAATTTTAAATATATTTTCTGTGATAAAAGTGACTTTTTTATATATAATATTTTGAAAATAATAACAGAAAATGGACATTTATAATTTAAATATAAAGAAGCCTATTTATGTTGGTATGTCGATCTTAAACATAAGTAAGCATACCATGTATGACTTCCATTATAATAAGATGATGAAAATGTACAATGTAATAATTTAACTTTATTATATACAGACACTGACAGTCTGGTTTATGATATAAGAACCGTCAACTTTTATTTAGATATTAAAAATAATTTAAGTTGTTTCGACACGTCCGATTACCTGTCCCATCATTATCTATGCTATTTCGTTATTAATAAGAAAGTCATTGAAAAATTCAAAAATGAAATGAACACGATCCCGATAGAAGCTTTCGTCGGCCTGAGATCCAAGGCACATAGCATTAAGGTTTCGAATAATAATAAGGTGATAACTAAATGTAAAAGCGTGCCTTATAACATAATGAAAAATTAAATTTCGTTTTAATGATCACAGAAATTGTATTTTAAGTAATAATAATATTGATAGTACTAATCATTATACTGCTAATATGATAATAAGTTAAAGACATGAATTACACACAATGTAGCTAGCCATCAATGGGCTAAATGGCAAACGTGTTGTGTTACACAATAATATACATACACTGGCCGTAGGGCATGTAGATTTAGATAATATTAATGTTTGTGTTGGTAGTTGAACGTATTCGCTCTAACTGATAACACGTATGTTGCAGTGTTGGTACTAACAGTTATATTGACAACGTATGCCGTATCGTTACTTGGTAAGTTTACTTTTGCGAATATTGTAAATTTTCATACTATTTTACGTAAAACGAAGAGGAAGAAAAAAAAGAATAAGAGAAAATGTCTACTGCACCTAAAGTAACGCATGCTGTAGCTAAGAGAAATATTCGGTCTGTAATTATGAAATCTGATAGTAGTTCTCAGTTAACGGCCGAGTCCATTGAAAATGTAGTAAAGGGCAGTATAATAACTTTTGCTATCGATGATAAATTAGAAGCGAGTGTAGAATATTACTGAAGCGGTTTACATTGCAAAATTTCACCGCTGAATTTAATAAAAATTTAGATCGAATTAATAATAGCGATAACTCACGCTTCGATGAACTTGAACAGTATTGCGAGAAGAAATGCATTGCGAATTTATCGTATACCGGAAAAGAACGAAGAAGACACGGATGGTTGTATAATTGAACTAGCGAGAGAAAAATTTCAGTTAAAAATTCCGAAGGAAGCAATTGATAGATCGCACCATGTTGGAAGACGTGCGATAAATGGCGCTAAGCCGCGACCGATAAACAGTAAAATTTGTCTCTATTATCGAGTAATTTTTGAGAATTAAAAGAAACTGAAAGGTTCCAATATTTTAATTAGGGGAGATCTCACAAAAGCCAGATCAAGTATAATCAACAGTATGGTAGTAATCGTGTGTGGACGAAGGGGATGGTCGAATTCATTACATCGATGAAGATGGAGAACACTGACTTGAGCGATACGGTGTACGATGTCATTTACTACTGGGAAACAACTATACGTTTTTGTTTATTGTTTGCGTATATGCATGAATATTTGGGGGGGGGGGACGTCAACAGTGGAACTTACTCAACGCAAGGAATTGTACCTTATATAAGGAAAAGATTAGAAATTGAGGAGATAAAGAAGGCCAACAAAGGAACTATATTGAGAGAGGGGAGTGCAAGAATGGAGTGGGCACTATAAGGAATAGGAAGGCCAAGGCGCAGAAGACTAGAATACAGAGTAGAACGTTCGGAGGAAATAAAGGGGCATTCGAACAAAATGTGATTCGCATCACAGGTATAATTGAGCTCTGGAGGGTCATACGGACACAAAGGAGATTGAACAATAGAAAAACGGAAAAGAGAAGCCGGAAGCAAACTATGATTGAACCACAGGCGAACTATAGAGGAAATAATCGAACGGCTAAGGTAGGGGAAAAGATTAAACCAAGGAAGAGAGGAAGGGAAGGGTTGAATAGAAAGGTAAAAAGATCGAGGATTGGTAAAGAATAAAGGATAGAATCCGGTCCAGAAATCGTGATGGGAACGATAAGAAAGACAGTAGAGAGTTTGAGCAGGAAATCTAATAATGAATAGACCATTGGTCGCCGCCGAACGTGCTAACAAGTCAACTAACTCGTTGCCAGGAATTCCGCAATGACCAGGAATCCATAGTAGTTCAATTACAATAGAACGGGATGCAAATAAATTAGAAATTAAGAAGCGAATTTGGAGAATAATGGGATCAGTGACATGAGTAGGAAAAGGAGAGAGCCAATAAAACACTTTTCGAGTCCGAGGATAGGAGGAATCTAGAGATGTTATTTGTCGAGGATATGAAAAGGACTGCCTGCAGGATAGCCATAGATTCGGCAAGAAAAATAGAGGAAAAGGAGGACAACTGAAAGGATTCGGAATATATAAAGGCGGGGATAATGAACGCAGCCCCAACGCCAGCATCAGACTTCGAACCATCCGTGTAGATAATTGTATGGGAAGGAAAGTATGAGGATAATACGTGATTGAATTCGTTTTGAACGGCAGGATAAGGAAGAGATTTAATGTCCGAGGGGAGAACAAATAACTTCGGAGAATGCTTGAATTCAAAGAAATTAAAAGTGAAGTAAGGTGGTTTGGTGAAAGGGAGAACAAAAGGCAAGAAGAGCATAAGCCGAGAAGAGATCGAGGATAATATAGGAATTTTGCGAGGAGAGAAGCGCCAGTTATCGGAAATAAATTGATAGGAACTCAGGAGTTTAGAATTACTAATGGGAAGACGTTTAATCAGAAATCGTTCACCTAATAAGAGTCTTCGAATGAAAAGAGGAAGGAATCCCGACTTTGCCAAAGTGGCTGGAATTGGAGAGGAGTTAAGTACTCCGATACAGAGACGAAGACATGAGTTATTGCTTGGGCATGAATATCTCTATAAATATTTTCTACTACTTGTATTTATCAGTTAAAATTATCAATTTAGCTATGTGTGATTTATTATGTGTGGGATGAGCGTGTCTACCTAAATGTATTCTGTTAATAATAACTTCGTGTAACTACATTTATGTATGCTCATATATAGTTGAAGCTATATTCGATTTCGATTCAGTCGTATATATGTATGGAAGAAGGTCGTTTTTGTATTGCGCAATACGTATAACATATGCGAACCACTATATTGCATTTTATTTAATTCCTGATACTATTTTATTATGCTCATTATTTAAGAAAGACAAGGAATTAATGTTCAGTTGTTATGTCTGTTTATTCAGCCTATTCCTTTTGTTTTTGATAATTATTAGTCGTTGCCAGCGGTTAAATTATAATGCAGTTCCCGTTTTTTTTTTGTTTCTTTTTTCTTGCCCTTTCCCTATTTTCCCTTTCTTTTCTTTTTTCCTTTCATCGAATTATTAAATATATTTATCCAAATGTAATAAGGGAATTGCGATCGAAAGTTAATCATTTCTATGAAAATGTGTTAACAAATGAGTACGATTTAATTACTATAACAGAATCTTGGTTAGAAAATGGTTTTGTTTATGATGAATTATTTGATTCCCGATACATTATTTTTAGAAAGCATAGAAACCGGGAATGTACACAGTTGAGTAAGGGAGGAGGAATATTATTGGCTATGAATCGTCATTTACTTTATGAGAGAATAGTTGAGTTGGAGAACGGTGAGTATATTTGGTTGAAACTGAGTACTGGAAATGAGTTCCATATTTGCTACGCTGAGTTATATTATATTCGTCCACGTACTAGTCAGGAGCATTCCTTGAATATTTATAATACGTTATCGGATAATCGGTTTTTAACTGGTAATAAAGTTTTACTTTTAGGTGATTTCAATTTGAATATTACAGGACTAGATCAAGTCCTTCCTCAGGGAAATATATTTCGTAACGATTTAAATCAGTTCTATTATTCGAACAATCTAAAATTGTATAACATCAAAAATATTTATGGTAAAACTTTGGATTTAGTTAGAGGATTTAGATGTAACTTCAGAGGAACCTCATTGGTACCGATTGATAAATATCATCCTGTATTAAACATACAATTTAATATTTACTATAGACCAAAATATATCAAATATAACCATAACAATAATATATATAATTTCAGCAAAGGAGACTTTTACAAATTATACAATTCCTTTAAGTATACCAATTGGGAATTTGTATTTATGTGTTCTGATGTTAGCCAGGCAGTGAACTTAATTTAATTGTAAATGCAATAATTAAAAAATCAGTTCCCACATATAAATGTAGGTTGAAGTCATATCATCCTTGGTTCACCACAGAAATTAAGAAAATTTTGAAATTAAAAAATAAATTTAGACAACGTTTTAAACACACTGCTGAAATACAAGGCAATATCCAATTTAGAAAATACAGAAGTTTGAGTAAGAAAATGATTAAATCATCTTATCGATCGTACATTAATGATATTGAAAGCTCGATATCAGAACATCCAAAGCGTTTTTGGAATTATGTAAATACACTTAAATCTAAGTTTACTGAGGGGTCGTACACGATAAGCAACTCCGGTAAAAAAATATACGTCGCTACTTAAATAGCATCTGAATTTGCAGATTATTTTTCACAGGTATATACCGTTCAGCCTAATGTCACACAATCTAACTTGAAAACAACATTATTAAATAACAATATTGTTAATATTGTGACTAATTCGTTCTTTGAACTTAAATTTTTGTCCCTGTTCCGGACGCCATTTGTTACTAATTCGTTCTTTGAACTTAAATTTTTGTCCCTGTTCCGGACGCCATTTGTTACTGACCAGCTTCCGATGATGAATAAAAAGAATGTAAAAAAAAAATAAATCGAAAATAAAAGTTCCGGGCGCCAACGTTACTTCAGGTGTAACGTAACCGTTCGCTCGTTCGGAAAGAGCTTTAGGCTTTCCTAAGGTTTACACGAAAAAGAAAAGGTCTCCGCGGCGGAGATGTCACGAAAACGTGTCCTTATAGCGAAAAAAAGAAGAAAAAACACAACAAATCTTTTGGTAAGATGTGTAAACCGAGTTATATTTGATTTAAAACGAACAGATATAAATTTTGCCTTAAGCGGCCAAAGCAGTGGAAAAAGATATAAATTTTGCCTCAAACGGCGCGTAGCTGTGAAAAATACAAAAACGAGCGTGCCCACGGGCCAAAGCAGTTGAGATCTAACCGCGACCACGAGGAAGCGAAGACTCAAATTATAGTAAAAAATTGCCTTAACGGTGCGTAGCAATGAAAAAAAACGAAAGTGCCCACGGGCCAAAGCAGTCGAGATCTGCCTGCGACGAGCAGCAAGCGAGAACTGATCGGCCCGAATTCACAGAGAATTCGACCACGATCTTTTTGAACGGCCATCTTGCCTAATAATAAAAAATATATATATAAAAAATTAATACGCCACCGATTTTTCTAGAACATTCTCAAAATCGGTGGAACGGCGGGTACCCTGCGTCGGTTTTTTCGGGTTCTAAGAAAAACTTCTCACGCCTCGACGTAGCTCGAATCGCATCTCCGACGCACACAACGCCAGATCGGACAAACATCAGACGAACCACCCTCATATAATTAACACACACATATGCACGGATCGCCAAATTGGCGCCGTGCACATTGGCAATTCCCACGAAATTTGTCGATCTAGCATTACGGTCGGAGTATGCTCAGTTTGCACGCTGCCCGAAGAAACTGGAGAAATAGAAATCGGAGGCCTGAGAAACTGTCAAACTGCGGAGAAATGAAGAATTTAGAATTTGGAAAAGAAGTAATCATTATCATTTCTTAATTCGGTACAGCGTGAAAAATATCGAAAGTCATGGCGGCCGAATCCGTCACACTGCCCCACCCTTATTCTCATCCAAAACAGAAGTTTTGGATGAGAACTCAGGTGACCCAAGAGCGACAAAATTCGGACCACCCGTTGCCGAGCTACGGAGTCCCGAACAGATCTCCACCATCTAACCCACTCATATACACCGCACGTTACACATTATTAAATTATGGTTATACCACTGAGACAAAATCCAATCAAAACAAGATGAACAAAAAAAAATCGAATAAAAAAATTTATATAAGAGTAGTAAAAATTAAGGGTTGAAAAAAATTACAATTAAGGGTTGCAAAACACAAAAAAAAAGGGATCAAGAAATTAAATAGGGGTTGGAAAAAATTTAAGAAAAACAAAAGAAAAGTGGTTTCCCACGAGTTCATAGCCTCTGAGGAATATGGGAATAACTGAGGAACACAAAAAAAAAAAAAAAATAGTTTTCCTATCAAAGAGGGAGAGGCCCGGCAGACAAGACCGGTACTCCTTTTGGACAAATAGTAAAAAAAAATAAAAAAAAATACCCAGACACCCTCTGACACAAAATAGACGCGACTGAGCCACTTGAAGCAAAACGACAAATAAAAAAATTGCCACATGGCCCGAAAAGTAGCGCTACTCGAAATCAAATAACAAAAACATTGGCACATTGCCCATAAAGTGACGCTACTCAAAATAAAACAACATAAAAGTTGGCACATAGCCCGAAAAGTGGCACTCAGTCACGCACAACACAAAAACCCCCATTGGTCTATGCAGTGGAAAATTTAAACCTATCAACGACACCCCCTGATAACGACATGGCGCGGGAACGTACGAACTGGGCCACCCGGTATCTTTCCGGCAGTGCACCTCAGCGACGCCCGCGGGAACGTGCGAACTGGGCCACCCGGCATCTTTCCGGCAGTGCACCACAGCGACGCCCCACACGGATCCTTTCCCTCCTACCTGGCCTACCCAACCTAATGGTGGACTTGACTGGGACCCCCGTAAATAGACACCCCCTGAGTGCGATCACCATCTTATTTCATGGGACGCAATGAATGTCCCCTCGGCGTCACGAACATCCAACATATTCCAACCTTCTGCATGCCAACACGACCGATCGGACCGCTCGAGGGACATGAACTTGGCTTACCTAGAGGAACCCTCCAAAAAAAAAAACGGTGGGGCCCCCTACTCAGCACATCTAAACTGACGACGAACATCCCTCTTGATTATGGAGCCAGCTGTGAACCGGGAACTACACCGGTCTTCGGATTCCTAAGGCTCCGGAGCTGCCTTACAAGCCTTCTACGGCGCTTGTCACCGAACATCACATCTAACTCGCAACAATCATCCCTCTTGATTGGGAGCCAACGGTGAACCGGGCGTTACACCGGTCTTCGGATTCCTTAGGCTCCGGAGCTGCCTTACAAGCCTTCTACGGCGCTTGTCACCGAACATGACAGGAATATGAAGAATAGAACAGGAACATTCAACAGGATTACAAAAAAAAAAAAATGCATCAGGATAGACGACTGGAATTACACTTAACCAGACCATTGAAACTCGCGGGGAAATATAGAAAAAAAATAAATTTAGAAAAATTTAAGAAATTATGATTTTAGGTTTAATTTGAAGGGGCCTGGTGTACACGCTATTCACTCACACTCCGACCTCCGGACCTTACAAACACGTGTGCGTAAGCCCGGAGAATCGCACAATTACACTCACACACTGTCCCAGTGGCAATATAAACGGACTTAGTATATTAAATGATCGTATCAAAACAAAAAAATGTAAAATGTTTAAGGCGCGTAAAATATATCGACCAGATGTCGAATAATAACATTTGAAATGACGAAGAAATTTAAAAAAATTACAAGCATATCTATAAAATAAATAGACACATGTTAAAAAAAACATGACTCAATTGGTCATAAACTACCCTACAATGATAGCATCGAATGATACCATAAACGAAATATAGAGATAAAAAAAAAAAAAAATACCAATGTTAATAGTATCGATCTGAAACTGGATCGCAACCCGTATAAAAAAACAAAATAATAAACAAAAATAGCAAAAATGCCGATTATAAACAACAAAAAAAAAAAAAGTATATAAGGTTCGCTCGTGATCGTCGACCCTGCGGAACACCACCGCGCACACTTGACTCCAGGATAATAAAACGTAGATAACAGAGAAGCGAAAAGGAATATGAAAGTGTGGAGAATAGCGACCACCGGCACGACACCGAAATTCCATATTTTTTCCGGCGTCACATGTTTTTATAAAAAAAAAATGTTATTAAACTCGGAAGGAGAGAAATTATTCTAATAGTGAAAGGAAAAATGCAAGATAAAGAAACAGCAATCGATAACAAATTAGTAGGATATGAACAACACTAAAAAAAAAAAAAAAATTTATCATTATTAGATCGCGATCACAGACAGAAATCTCAGCCGAGTGACTTTAACATATTACCATACTTCCCGGCACCCTTGGCGGGCGTAGCGTCGTGATGCTTATTATTCTCGGTAGCACAATTGGCTATCCCGAAGTTGTATTATTTGTTTTTGGCAAAGCCAAAATCTTTTCCGCGTGTTTTGTCGAGGCTTAAATCCAATGTCGTGGCCGCATACGTTTTATGTTGTCGTCCATTACACCGAAAAACTCGCACGTCGGAAAGGGAATAAAAATAAATAAAAAAAATACAGATCCCGCTAGAGTACCAGGTATTTATTTTCTACTCGACCGGACCCATCGTGTGACGCTATGGACCAAAATTGAAAAAAAATAAGGAAGGAAAGAAGGAAAAATGAAAAAGGGAATAAAAAAAACAAAACAAAATCGATGCTTGTAGAAAAGGAAATGATAAGGGATTCCTAAGAAAAATTAAGTGGAGCACAAAGAATTGATAACACCTCGCCGTGAGTAACTAATCCTAGTATGGTAACTCCAGTTACCGATGTCTACCAACAACTAGAAAATTCGACCAAAGTGGCAAAAGGAGAAATCTGCGGATGATAGAGTCAATCGGAAGGAGAGAGAAAGAGAGTAAGGAAAGAAAAAGAAGAAAAAATTAAGAGTTAAGCAACCACGAAGCCAAAAAGCCACGACGACGCCCACAAAGTAACGGCGACCGACAAAACAAATAAAAAAATAAATAAAATATATAAAATAAAAGGTTATTGCGAGAACCAAGAGAAAACTAAAAAAAAAAAATATCGCAATAGTTTCCCCAAACAAAAAAAAAAAAAAAAAATGTAAATGTAGGCGACCAAAACCAAAATATGGTCAAAAAAGATAAATCCAGCATACTAAGTTGGATCAAATATGTATAAAATATATAAAAGAAATAAAAGGGATTACCCTAAACAAAATACATAAGAAAAAGAAAAATAAAAAAAACATAACATGACGTGAACATAATAATGCATAATTTCGTAAATCGGAAATATAATATATCCTCATTTGCACCTCACATAAACGCGAGAGGTTATAGACCAGAGTGGTAAGTATTAATGTAGAGGTAAACAAAAACAAAACAAGTTTTTTAAACGAAAAAAAACTGCAAAAAACCCGAAATCCGAGGCATTTCGCCCAGATGAAAACATAAAAAAAAAATAAAATAAAATAATTTGAAATAAGATTTTGAGCGAGTACTTACATAAGTCGAGCTCTTTCTCGCACATCGTATATCTTCTACCTTATCAAAACCAAATGTAAACATAAACAAAGCTCTCCGGGCAATCGGCAGCGAACTCACAACTGATCCTTACATCCAAAATAAACACAGATCTCAGAGCACTCCAGGTCGGCAAAACATCGCAACAAAACCTTTGAAAAAGCGCACCAAAATATAAAATCCAACCAAGCAAAACAAAAACAAAACCAAAACAGAACAGAACATAGCACACCAAAGCAAAACAGAACAAAACATAGCACACCAAAGCAAAACAGAACAAAACATAGCACACCAAAGCAAAACAGAACAAAACATAGCACACCAAAGCAAAACAGAACAAAACATAGCACACCAAAGCAAAACAGAACAAAACATAGCACACCAAAGCAAAACAAACCAAATCCTCATACTAAGCCTTTCTAAAACAAAACACAACAGAACAAATCCTCATACTAGACATTCCTCACCTCACGTCTATCTGTACTCATCTCAAACTTCAAAATCAAAAAAATACCTCACGTCCTAGACGAGTTTTGACTAAATTTATTTTATTATTAATGTGTATTAGTGTTTTTTAATTAAAATTTTTGACGTCGTTATTCTGAAGAATTTGGCTAGCTGATTTAATTATTAATTATTTACGCCGATACTTCCACAACCGGAGATGGTAACGGGAGCAACGTCCCATCCGACGAGAATTATAATTATTTACTTTAGAATCTTTTATGTATCCGGACTTTAAATAGTTAAATTTATACTTGGTTTTCTTAGTTTTGCGTTTATTGTTAGGTTTATTATTCTTATTTATAGATCTTCCGATTTGGTATTTAATTTTTCCAATTTTAGCTTTATTTGCTACTCTTTTCTTATGACGTATTTTCTTGCAGACTTTTAAATCTTTAATATTATTTGTAGAAATTATTTTAAACAGATCATCGCGATCGTCCTGATTATTTATATTGGTCTGATCGCTAATATTGCTATTATCATTACTATTAAAATTGTCATTATCATTATTATAGATCCTACAAATATTGTTATTATTATTATTATTATTTTCGACATCTTTGTCTTCCTTACTATCATCGTCATTATTATCGACATTATCACAAGTATTTTTAAGATCATTTATATTGTCACTAAGCCCCTGTTCCTCGTCACTTTCCACTCGTTTCTCCTCATCCTCCTCAGACATAGTGATGCGCTCAATTAACTCATTCTCTACCTTTTCACCTCGCATCGGCTCACCAGAGACCGCAGATTCATCCCTAACATTTTTAAGATCTTGATTATTTTCATAAATTTTATTTTCAGGTATTTTATTGAGTTTTTCTTCGACTTCGATTTTAGGTTTTTCGAGTTCAACGTTTAATTTGTTTTCTAAAAGATCGAATTTATTAATTAATGAGGAATTGTGTTTATTCAATTCTTCGCATTTATTATTTATCTTTGTGTTACTTTCCTCCAGTTTATTATTAATTTGTTTTAAGTTATGATCCAATTTCTTGTTAATATTTGCGTTAATTGTATTTAATTTTTCCTCGAAATTATTTATTTTTGTCTCGAAATTATTGAAATTTTTATTGTGTTCTTCAAGCTTGTTATTTATTTCTTCTTTTAGATTATTGTTGCTTTCTCTCATTTCGTCTTTTAAATTTTTATTATTTTCTCTCATTTCTTCTTTTAAATTATTATTATTTTCTTCAAGCTTATTTATTTTTGTCTCGAGATTGTTAAAATTTTTATTATTATCTTCTTTGAAATTGTTAAAATTTTTTATATTATCCTCGGCGCTTTTTTTATTATTTTCTTTTAGACTGAGTATAAGTTGTCTTAATTTCTCAAGGGATGGTTGACTTACGGGTGTCTCTGAGTTTACTGGAGCGCGACACGTTTCTTCCGAATTCACCTCCGAACTAGCCTCAGAAATACGATCCGATATCTCATTCTGCATATCCTCTTCACTTTCATCCATATCACAATAATTTCCCCTGGTCACCACCACTCTGGCTAAATCCTCGTTCTCCATTTTGACGCAGGGTAATTAAAATAAAATAAGAAAATTCGGGCCTAACTATCAGAAATTAAATATTCAAATTTTAAATTAAATAAAATAATTTCGAAACTCCGGTTCGTTAACAAAAAATATTTTGAATAATTCTTAACGCGAGAAAAACAGAAAAATAAAAAATAAATTTTTAAAATTTTGAATGAGTGAACCACAAGAAAATAAAACGTATTTAAGCTATAGCAGGCCGAGGAGAGAATTAAAATAATATAAAATCTTATCTGTTTCCACCAGGCAGATCCTTCTCCGATGAAACCGCTGCTTCCTTTTTCATATCAGGTAACGTATCTATCCATATACTATCGAGTCCCTGTTCGTTCGGGCCGCCATTTGTTAAGAATTAACTCTCTTCACTAGTCCCTGTTCGGGCGCCATTTGTGACTAATTCGTTCTTTGAACTTAAATTTTTGTCCCTGTTCCGGACGCCATTTGTTACTAATTCGTTCTTTGAACTTAAATTTTTGTCCCTGTTCCGGACGCCATTTGTTACTGACCAGCTTCCGATGATGAATAAAAAGAATGTAAAAAAAAAATAAATCGAAAATAAAAGTTCCGGGCGCCAACGTTACTTCAGGTGTAACGTAACCGTTCGCTCGTTCAGAAAGAGCTTTAGGCTTTCCTAAGGTTTACACGAAAAAGAAAAGGTCTCCGCGGCGGAGATGTCACGAAAACGTGTCCTTATAGCGAAAAAAAGAAAAAAAAACACAACAAATCTTTTGGTAAGATGTGTAAACCGAATTATATTTGATTTAAAACGAACAGATATAAATTTTGCCTTAAGCGGCCAAAGCAGTGGAAAAAGATATAAATTTTGCCTCAAACGGCGCGTAGCTGTGAAAAATACAAAAACGAGCGTGCCCACGGGCCAAAGCAGTTGAGATCTAACCGCGACCACGAGGAAGCGAAGACTCAAATTATAGTAAAAAATTGCCTTAACGGCGTGTAGCAATGAAAAAAAACGAAAGTGCCCACGGGCCAAAGCAGTCGAGATCTGCTTGCGACGAGCAGCAAGCGAGAACTGATCGGCCCGAATTCACAGAGAATTCGACCACGATCTTTTTGAACGGCCATCTTGCCTAATAATAAAAAATATATATATAAAAAATTAATACGCCACCGATTTTTCTAGAACATTCTGAAAATCGGTGGAACGGCGGGTACCCTGCGTCGGTTTTTTCGGGTTCTAAGAAAAACTTCTCACGCTTCGACGTAGCTCGAATCGCATCTCCGACGCACACAACGCCAGATCGGACAAACATCGGACGAACCACCCTCATATAATTAACACACACATATGCACGGATCGCCAAATTGGCGCCGTGCACATTGGCAATTCCCACGAAATTTGTCGATCCAGCATTACGGTCGGAGTATGCTCAGTTTGCACGCTGCCCGAAGAAACCGGAGAAATAGAAATCGGAGGCCTGAGAAACTGTCAAACTGCGGAGAAATGAGGAATTTAGAATTTGGAAAAGAAGTAATCATTATCATTTCTTAATTCGGTACAGCGTGAAAAATATCGAAAGTCATGGCGGCCGAATCCGTCACAATATTAAAGAAATAGTTGAAAGTGAGTTGTACCAAGTTATTAATAAGTTAAAATCAAAACGATCTGCCGGGTCAGATGGTATTCCGCCGTACATATATAAAGGTTGTATTAATTTTTTAGTTCGATCATTACAATACATATATAATTTATCACTTGCAGCCTATACTTTCGCCACATACTGGAAGCTTTCAAGAATTACTCCTGTTTATAAATCGGGTAACAAATGTGTCATCTCAAACTACCGACCAATTGCGATACTAAGTGTCCCATGTAAAATATTTGAATCTATATACTTTATACCAGAATTTATAACAACGTTAAAAGTCTTATATGCCTTTACCAATACGGGTTTATGGAAAATAAATCCAGTACTACCAGTTTAATGAACTTCATTCATTACACAAGGGAACAAGTTGATAAAGGAGGCCAAATTGATAACTTATACTGATTTGAAAAAGGTTTTTGATGCAGTTGACCATGGTATTTTACTTAATAAGTTTACCAGGTTGGTTTTTTCTAACTCGTTAGTTCAGTTATTTAAATATCGTATATTACTGACGGAGAGCAATTTTTCAATTTCATGGGTAGCCAATCACGTGTGTTTTCATGTACCTCTGGTGTTGCTCGAGGTTCTAATTTGGGTTCTCTACTCTTTTTCTTGTTTATAAATGACGCGGTGAAAGTTGTTAATAAATCACAAATTTTATGCGGATGATATAAAACTTTATTATAACATCTCAAAAGTGGATGACTGTTCAAGTTTGCGGCATGATTTAACATCTATGCTTCATTGGAGCTATGATAATAGAATCAGTTTTAATATTAATAAATGTAATGTTATTTAATTTACAAAAAGAAACACTCCTATATTACATGATTATTTTATGAATGATACAATTTTGAAGAAAATTAGTAGTGTAAAAGATTTAGGTGTATTACTCGATTCAAAGTTAAAGTTTGATGACCACAGTCGACAAATAACTTTAGAAGCGAGTCGTATAATAGCATTTATTATTCGTCGCTGTTCACTTTTTCAGAATTTACATACATTATCGGTTGTTTATTACTCGCATGTACGGTCATAATTAGCATATGCAAATATTGTTTGGGGAATCCTTCTAATGAGAATCACATACTTTTACTTGAAAGGGTTCAAAAGCGTTTTTTAAGGTGGCTGCACTTTAAGTTTCATTATAGTGATATGTTTCCATTCAATTATAAACAACAGTTGAAGGAGTTCAGAATGTCCACGTTAGAAAATAGAAGGAAAATATCTGCTGCTGTTTTATTTATACGTAATTTATTGACTGGTACTATAAATGATGTTAATTTACTTTCAAAAACTGGGGGTTCCGAGTTCCCAGATTAACGGCCAGAAAAATGCAATTATTGCATGTACGCAGGAACGAAGTTATATACGAATTCTTCCTTTTTGACTGCGGTAAAAATAACAAATTATTACTTAATGAACGAATCGGAGTCTGACATGCTTTTTACTAACATGAATTAAGCAGATGGTTGAATTATTTTACTACTCAATTAATTAATTAAAAGTGTGCGCAGTCTACCCTCTTCCATATATTAGCGATATATATGAACAAGTTTAAAACGTAACTTATATTAATTCGCTTATGTCATATAGTATGTGCGTCTGTATGTGCCATCGATGGATACGTGTTATATGTGGTTGGTGTGTGTATGTAAGTGCGTATATAAGAACGCGCGTGTAACTTCATTGCAATGAGTACTTACTGAGAAGATATTTTATGTACATGAGGAATAAATTTATTTTTGTATTGATCGTTTGTTAAAATTATATTGATTTGTTACATGGCATACGTGTATTTTTATGTGTTATTTATTTTCTCCTACACTCTCTCCCTCTCATTATTAAAAATACTGGTAATAATGACAAATTGTTGAAATCTGAACCAGTTGTATAAAATTGTATATAATTAAAATAATATTTTAGTTTTGTTTATATCTGTATATACCCTCCATCTTACCTAATTATTTTATATATATTGTGACTGACCAGCTTCCGCGATGAACAAAAAAAAAAAAAAATGAAAATAAAATAAAAAAAGAAAGTTCCGGGCGCCAACGCTACTTCTGGTGTAGCATAACCGTTAGCTCGCTCCAGCAGAGCTTTAGGCCTTTCTAAGGTATAAAAAAAAAAAGAAAGAAAGGTCTCCTCCGCGGCGGAGATGTCACGAAAACGTGTCCTTGCAACGAAATAACGAAAAATTCTTCGTAAGACGAGTAAATCGAATTATATTTGAAAGAAAAAAAATATAAAAACATATATAAACTGATCACCAAAGAAAAATGCCAACGAATATTCGAATCGGTATAATTTGCCTCAAGCGTCCAAAGCAGTGAAAAAATATAAATTTTGCCTCGAACTGTGAAAAGTACAAGAAAATGGCTTCTGGCCAAAGCAGTCGAGATCTGCCTACGACGAGCAGCAAGCGAGAACTGATCGGCCCGAATTCACAGTGAATTCGACCACGATCTTTTTGAACGGCCATTTTGCCTAATAATAAAAAATATATATGTATATATATATAAAAATGAATACGCCACCGATTTTTCTAGAACATTCTCAAAATCGACGGAACGGCGGGTACCCTGCGTCGGTTCTTTCGGGTTCTAAGAAAAAACTTCTCACGCCTCGACGTAGCTCGACTCGCATCTCCGACGCACACAAATCGAAAGTCATGGCGGCCGAATCCGTCACAATATATATATTTTTTTTTTTTTTTTAGATTGTGAAAAAATAAATAAAATTGTGTACTGCTGTATCAGACAATGTTTTAAAATGCCAAAAACTGAAGTGGACGGTGTGGCATGTAGATTATGTAAAAATTTTGGCGCACGCATTTGCAAGTGCAAGATGTATCGAAGGAAAAAGAACGACTGCTCCTGCGAATTCCACTATGACATATGCTGGTGTGAACCAGATCGTGAACAAAAATATTATGCATGTTTAGAGATAGAATTATCCAACATTTCTGTATATTCAAATGCTAAAAAATGCCAAAATTATTTCTAGCAGCTGACGATTCATGTTTTAAAAAATGTGTGCTGCATACTAAAAGAAAATAATTGTGCATGCAACATTGACTGCAAAGAGTGCAAATGTTTATTTTTCCATGAAACTGATGATCGTCCCTGCCATGAGATGGAGGAAGAACTGATGGAGACAGAAAAAAAAATAATTAGAAAAGAAAAAGAGATGATTTTTTAACTTAATTTTTTAAAATTGTATATATAGATATGAAGAATTTTTTATATTGTCGTCATCGCCTTTTTTTTAATCTTTTATGCGTTTTTATCTATTTTTTATACCGTCGTCGCCTACGTCGGTCTTTTTTGTATTTTTTTCATTTGTATATGTTTTCATTGCACTTTTTTGTTTTAATACATTTTTTCTTTCCTAATTCAATTGATTTGCGTTTATTTAAACTTATTATTATTTAACAACACATTTTACAGACTTGATGCTGAAGATTATGAAGAAATAGGAAAAAAAAGTAAACGTTATATAAAAATAAAATTTATATTTTTAGGGTTTCTATAAATTTTACAAATAACATGTTGCAAAAATACAAATCAAAATCTTATTATATAATACAATAAACAAATTAACGAACTAATAATAGCAATTTTTAAAAAAAGAAAAAGATGTTTCAACCATCCGGACAAAAATCGGTTTACAACTTCCGCATTAGCAAACTGTACTTTCTTCCAAAATTGTTCCATCTTTATTTTTATTAGAATATGATCCAAAAGTTTCCGGATGCATTTCGCACAAAACATTTGCTAAATTTTTACATCCACACTCTAATGTAGGATGAGCTGCACTAAGCCGTAACAAATCTGGTATATCGTAGAGATGATGTAGGAAACAAAACGACTATAAACAAACAAATGAAAAACTACATATATTAATTAGAAAATATTCACAAACGCAAAAAACTTAACGCGAGTAAAAATAGTACTTTCACAAACATAAACGACACAATACTAAATCAAAAAGTGAAAAGACGTGATGTCTTTTTATAATTCCAGCTCGTTACGACTGATTGATTTTTTGTGTATTATAAGCGCGTAACGTGAGGTGTTTGGAGGCACCTTATGCTTAGTCTTGAAATCTATTCTAATCTGGAGCAAACTTCCGTCATTTAAGAGTTCATTTTGAAAATTACACGGTATAATAAAAAGTGTATATTTACTGAGAAAGCAATCCACACTAACTGCAGAGTGTGAGGGTTCTTTTCCCATAATACATGGTTTGAAAATTCGCATATATCAAGTACAGGTTTTCAAATCATTTCCAGTCAAAATCTAAATTCATCACATCGTAAGGACATCTTATAGAATTATAAGTGTGCAAATCTCGGTTACATTGACAAGATCAAATGTAGAGGTATCTTTAGTTAAATCATTTTATTTATTCATTTGAAATCCTATGATGATGAAACAAAAGTTGATTTAATTATCCAACCATACTCTGAAACAGTGGGTAGAGACTGTTGATGGGAAAGAGACCATGCTCTAAACTGTATAGATGCTTGCTTTATCGTCTTTATTCTGTTGAGTAATGATATTTTCGCTCTATCGCTTAGTTTAACAAATGGCAGTTGCCATGCGATTATTTGAAATGTTACATTAATTTCCATATCAGCTGTTACAGTGAACGCATTTTTGTCGCTGTTTGAATGAATGACAATGGTCTCTTTTTTTTCTTTTCTTTTTTTTTTAAAATTGATATGGTCCATGTGCTTTGTGTAATTGCCGGGATTATTACAGCACATGGATCAGTGCAAGATCAGAAGTGTTTTAATAGGTTAGCCGCTCTACTATAGTGTAGCATATCCTGGACCTGTTTTGGTTCGTTTGAAAACGCAACTGACGGTAAGTTGGAGGTGCCTGCAGGCAGGCAATGTTCCAGAACATGTTCAGCAGTTGGTGAAATTGGGGAATTGCATATGGAACAGGCAGAGGGAGGAGATGTTCACTACAGCAAATAGTTGTGGAATATTGTTGTGCGCCCTATGCGAAGTCTAGTCAATGCTGCATACTCTCTGCGGCACATGGATATCGGTGGCCACCAAGGCTCAGTGATCACCTTAATGGATCGCAGCCATGATGTGTGAGCCGACCACATAGTTTTCCATGTCTCTGCCTTATGTTGCTGAAAAAAGGGTGACTCCAGCTGAAGCAGAGGAGCGCTTTCGGGCATTAGGCTATATCTGGCTACCTTAGCAGCCCAATTCACACGCTGGCATGACCCGGGATCCACAAGAACGTTACCTGTGAGCCAGCCCAAAAAAAAGCACGTTAATGATGCGCTTTATTTCTCGAGACACAATGTGTGTAAAGTTTTTGGTGTCTAGAGTGTCCCAATCGATTGCAAGGAATCTGTGATTAGAAATGCATTTCACCGTTGGAGGATGAGACTGCAGATATTCCCTCAAACAGAAGAAAATACCATACAGCTACCCCTCCAACACTGAACAGAAGTCGTGAAGCCGAACCGCATGAACAAATTCCGTCCACCTCGCAGGTGCAAGCCCCCGGCGAGGACCCCTTAAGGGAGATTGCTTTGGCACCATCTGTGTACAGCTGGCTGTAGCTCTCTTGTGTTGTGTGTACAATTGCCCATCGATAATCCTCGGCAAAGCAACAAAAATGTAGCGTGAAGTAATAATAAATTGAAATTTCGACAATTTGCCTGCAGTATCTGATGATGATGACTAGGGTGATCTCCTATCATTAATTCCTCGTGTAAGTACTTTCAATTCTTCAGTATTTAGGGAACAGCTGCTGTAGTTATAATCTGATGATAAAGTTAATATTAAAAGGTTGAAACGTATGTATTATTATTATATACGCAAATTACATACTTGCATTATATATTTTTATGAGACAACATTGTAAATTATCAAATAATAAAAAAATATGAAAAAAGAAAATGTGTCACCTTTTTATTTACTAGCGGTGACGCTATTCTGGTGCCATGTACAACATGGTCGAAAAACACGTTTCAGCTGGACAAATTGTTCGCTTTCACTGTAATTCCTAGAAGAGGCTCATAGATGCTATAAATTATTCCTGTGCAAATGTTAAGAAATAACAGTACCTAATTTGGGCTGGTTTTCAGGGGGAAATATTGCTCATTGTCACCACAATTCCTGAAAAAGGTCCATAGATGGCATAAATTAGTCTGCTATAAAGGTTAAGAAATAACGGTACCTTGATGTTGCGAACGAATACAGTGGCGGGCCGGGACTTCTTAGACTGCGGAGTAGCGATTGTTTTCCTTGGAAATGCAGATATCGGCAGCTGCAACAATCCGGTGTACGCACCTCGAAGGCTGCCAATGTCAATGATGTTGATTTTTTTTTGTGTGTGTGTGTACATTGTGTGTATGAAGGCGAGTCTGAAAAATATTCTTCTGCCAAATAACGGTAAATAGAGGGACTTGTGCAGACCAAGGTTGATGCAATGACGAACTGTACACCGGAAGGAATGCCGATTTCTGGAAAAGGAAGATTGACATTTTCAGCAACAATGCTGCGATGTAGCCGAGCATTAAAAATATCCGTTGCTTCGTTTAAAAATTAACTATACGGAGATGTGTATAATATTAAAAACAATTATTATTCCCGGAGACTTTCCCTATCGGAGAGTTAAAATTGATAGAAATTTAAACGCACGATCAAAGTAAAAATAAGCACGTGCGGAAAAACATATTCGTATATAATTATATGAATAGATTTCAATGCGGCATTGTATTGATGAATTATACTAGCTTAGGTGTAACGCTGAAAATATTTGTATCGAAAGTGAAGGAGATCGTGAGGTCTATACGCGCATGTACATAATTTAATTATTTAATTCGCTGAATAAAATTATGTTTAGCGGTATATGCTTAATATTAATGAATAATTTATCGAGGTAAACTCATATTACATTATAAACAATATACATTGAATTAGCGGGTAAATAAATCCCAGGGGGGGAATTAGGTGAATAGCTTAAAAATAATATCTGTAATAGTAATTAAAAAATAATCAAGTACGGAAAAATATATAAATTATAGATTATCATATGACTCTAAAAGGGGGATGAATGGACAAAGCGGACTAAGGTTAGTTTCATACTTTAAATATAATTTATTGTTTAATTTTTAAATGGGATAACCGGAATGTCCGAGCCACTGGGGCATGGGTTTGGGATCCTTCCTGGGGTGCTCGAGTTGGTATTAGCGGGTTGAACCGCTGGGGTGGTTATATTTAGGTGAAATTTATGTAGTCTGACATGAAATTGGGGTTATAATTTAAATACATGCAAATAAATATTAAAACAGGTTTCTTTACAGCCATAGCATAAGATATGGGGGGTTTATGGGTCGTTTTTTGGGGCGGCTGGGTTTTCGGATTAGCGGGTCTGTAGGTGGAACAGAATGGGGAACTTAAGAAAATTTGGTAAAAGCGGGGAAACTTGGGGACTGTCTGAAACATGGGTGAATTTTGAGCACTGTGACAAGAATTGAGGTTACTTTTTGCCTCCTGAAGAAAGTACCTGAGTGTGTTTTCGGCCTGCAGGCACAGTTTTGAGGTTGTGACGTCAGACTTCCCAGCTTGCCTATTTATACACCACTGAATATACATATATCATCATACTTATCAACAACTACTGTTTATTCAACAAAGCGTTGTCTGATAAAACAGTGAAAGTAAGTAGGCAATCGTTATTGAATTTTCGCCATACATTAACTAACGCGCGCAGACAATCCAATATGTATAGAAATGCAAGTAGGCTATCAGTTTATACACATCGTAACATTTACTATCGTAAGCTCACGAATAATTCTTGTGAAGAAAAGTGTCATTCGAACACAGGCATTTTGCTTTCCACAATTTGTTCAACAAAAACAATACCAGAATTATTCGAAATAAGGGAATTTATTCTTTCTCACCGTCAAAAAAAATTGTTCAACTGAAAGTGGAAAGAGCTAACTGCTGACACGGATAAAATGAATAACTGCTAGGTGTAAAGCTTATATACAGACCCCTAACTTTTACTCAAATTTTCTATGCATCAATCTCTATATTAGGTAGATCAAGAAATATTTTCAGTATGACGCGTAGTACAGGTGAACCTGTTTTTCAAAGGCGATGCTAGTAGAATTTCTTTTCAGATTGTTTTACACAGCCAGTTCAGTTCGCAAAAAGATAACGAATCAGCTCGCTAGTCGCAATGAACGAAGAACTTTTACGTATAACTGACAATGTTTTTTGTTAGTTTGAAAATATTTTTCATGTCGGCGCAGTTCGGTACGCATGCTTTTTGCGCGTTTAAGATCGGTTTCATTTATACTTTTCCGTATAATTGCCTTTATCTGCAATCTTGTATTTTTGATCATTTTTTTCATCAAGAAAGTGATGGAGAAAATGAAAGAGTAATAGAAGAATCAGAATACGCAAAAATGAACGCAACACTGAAATAACAAAAATGTATATATGCAGTCAGAGCATATTATTATAATTTCAGTGTACGCAACGAAGTATAGAAGATAAGCTAAACCGTACACTTTTTAAACTTTTATCTTTTTCAACTTTCATCGATTACGCGACTGCCGCTGAACCGCTTGTAGAGAATTGCTAGTTCGGTGTTTTTTTCATTCTTCTTTTAACAATCTTTAGCTGAGTTTCTTTTTTCTCACCTGTTGATCTCACAATATCTTTATTGGCTTAGTATAGTTTTTTTCGTTCCGCCCCGTTCGTTCTTTTCTGTCATTCTACCTCTATTATTCGCGCTAAATATTTATTGTGCTTCGGTAAGCGGTCTGAGTACAGCTCTTTCCTTTTTTGTCTTCAGTGCTTATTGTTAAATTTCTCCTTAAAACCGGTTTCTTAATTTTTGCTATGTGCATCATTTTCGTATTCTTCCCGCAGTACCAGCACATTTTAAACCTCCCGAAGGTTTTATCATTATCTTACCGATCGTGATCTATGATTTCTGTATTATTGTTCTTCGCTTTTAAAACACGATTTCTTTTTTTTTTTTTCATAGAACGGATTTTTTCCATTATTCCAAATTTTATTTCCCCCAGCCACGTCTAGATCTCCCGTTCATTTTACGTCCATCTAGAAGATGCTTTAATTATTTATTTGCACCGACAACGTCTATTTAACTGCATTTCAGTGCTAATCAGTATGATATAAATTTAAGTTTGTGCATAGCTCTCATGACTCTGTCGAATCGT
The DNA here is from genome assembly GCA_039619475.1 of Icerya purchasi. NCBI lineage: Eukaryota > Metazoa > Arthropoda > Insecta > Hemiptera > Monophlebidae > Icerya > Icerya purchasi. The sequence goes on from CM077116.1 coordinate 396,287,982, forward strand.
TCTTTTACTTTTCTTATACATCTTCGTCATTGTAATTTCTCCGGAAGGCTGCCCACGTTATTGTTATTTTATTTGATTTTGAACTTCGATTCGTCGGAAATATTCTATCGTTAAAATGTACAAGACACATTTTATGTTCTTTTTCAATTTATTATTCGTAACTACACTCCATTTCCTTCATCGTCTGGTGCCGCACAGCACAATCCTCGTTACAAAAATCAAGATTGTCTCACGTTATTCGGTTAACGACTAATATATCAATTCTGTTTTTTTCTTCCCTTTCAGCCTCGATATTTTCCATAATTTTTGATAGATCTTACAATCGATGTATCAATAAATCTATGTTCATCCAGTCTACGATATACATGTTTTTCTTTTCTTTTTTTGCCACGAAGCCCGACTACTGTATCTACTTTATTAACAGTGGACACATATTTCATATCAGCAATTCTACCGTGCGGATACGTTGGTTGCTGTTCACAAGACTATCATATGCCCTAGGGCTGGTGATTTTTTTTTGAAATTTGGGAAAGAAAAAGTTTCCGTGTTGTTTACTTAATCACCGTTTTAAGGTCGACAACATTTGCCTCGTGTCTGTAAATTGCTTCCCATCACACTTCGAGATCAGAAGGCAACACTCCCCCCCCCCCACCACATGCGAGTAAAAAAGTTCATTCATCAGCGTTTCTAGATTGCATTTTCAAAGAAAGAACTACGACAAGGAATAGGAAAAGTATGAATAGAGTGGAGAAAAACTGGTACATCAAACGTGAATACGAATATTAAGAAATACGGGTATTTCAAGGTCACGCCAGGTCTTGCTTATCAACAGCAGGTCCTTTTCAAGCAAGGCACTAGTGATATACTTTTATATGGTTAATCGGTACAACTTATTGAATGTTCGTAGGCTTAGTTACACTGATAATTATCGTATTTCAGAATATCGTTCGTAGTCGGCAAAATGGCGGTCCGATCATCGTTGCTGAATTCTGCAGTTGTAGCATTCGCCATTATTTTGTCCTGGTTACTGTTAGCGGTCAGCGCGGGCGTGGAGCAGAATTTAATTCCGACAGATTTTAAGGAAAAGCAACAGAACCAGTGCCCTCCTGCAGGATCGAGTCACATCAGCGTCAGCGAAAATGTAACGTTTCGAATATTAGATTACATCATTCTCGCGATTATGTTGATCGTATCGTGCGCTATCGGGACGTTTTACGGATTTTTCGCAGAAAAACAAACCACCGGTGATGACTTTTTACTTGGTGGAAGTACAATGGGAACACTACCAATGTCGCTTTCTCTGGCGGCTAGGTAAGTCGACAAAAGTTTGCACATTACCTGCGTTAATGGAGAATTGATGAAAATGTAAATATAATTAAGCAAGGTAAAATAGATGGTTCCCTGGTGCAGTGGACGGGGGAATATCAGCGGGGAAGAGGGTAAGCGATAACAAGCACCATGCCGCCAAGCCGTAGTATGAGAGTCACCTACGCCCATGCCTTTAACGTTATTATTCTTTAACTGCCCTACCGTCCGAATGTGTCCCAGCTACCCCCATCCAACCCCTGCACAGCCCGACTATACCGCTCAGAGACCAGATGACTTCAAAACCTTTATCAGCAGCAAGCTACATATGTTTTATTATGCAATGACTCATTGAAATGATAGAAAGAGGATATGAGCTATAGGAAAAATAAAATTTATAAGTTGTGAAGGCTTAATATTTTATTAAACAAGAATAAAATCTTAATTAAAACATAAGTTTTCCAAATTGTCCATGATTATGCGCCTATGAATATTCATCAATGCCAGTTGATTAAAAAGTTTCAAGGCTCCAGGGGGGGCAGCTGCCCCTCCATTCCCCCCGCTGGCGACGCCCATGATAGCTCACATTATTCCGCACACATGTTGCAATATCTCCGTACCGGAGATGTCACGATGGCGTGCCTCCGACTAGAAAACGAGTATATTTCGAGAATAAATGACAAAAAACAGGAAAAATTGACGTAGCGGACGAGTAAATTTGATGGCGACTAGAAAAAACGACAATGAATAAAAAAAATTGACCAGCTTATACTGAAATTTTGGCAACAAAATCGAAAACGTGCGGCATGGCGCATAGAGTTTAGCCACAATGTCAACACGACTAGACAATAAGCTGCCATACTTAACGACAATCAAGAATGTAATAATTCGTGCCTAGCACAAGGCGTGTCGTAACAACGTTAACAAAGGCTGGACAGAAGTTTCTAGAAGAATGCTCAGATCACCACACAAATTACCCTGCCTAATTTCGCGGGATTTTTCTATTCCCTTGACTCAACATTGCTCGGCGTACATTACAGACGCATTTTCCCCGCCAGCATACGCTATACTATCTCCTCTTTTCGACCACTAACACCACGAAACAAGTTCTCTGCCCCGGTACAGCGGTATGTACGGCTGTGCATGGGATTTTACGGTTTCAATTAAATAAGCGTCCTAGATAATACAATAATCGAATGATTCCGAGAAACTGAGAATTAATGATTTTATCAGGGAATTATTTTCTAGCCTGAACATTGTTATCTAATGACATAAGAAATACCGAATCCGTCTCAATACATTAAGTCTAGCTATAGTTGTACCGACGGTTACTGTCATGTCGTATTTATTTCAATTGAGCGGCCACTCAGCCAAGCTAAGTACTGTGATATTTCCTGCGATTTCACTGGATGATCAACACGAGTGGAACCGCGGATTGGTGCCCTTCACCAGTTTAATGTAAAACCTGCTCGTGCAACAAATTGTATTATTACGAAGAAATCAAACCTGATGTTCCCCTGCCTCTCACCGAAGGCAGACCGTTCCAACATCGGAACCGATCGGTGAACAAAACCAAACCGATTCACCACCTTCGCGCCCTCCTGCCCCTCAAAAACAGCTGACAGCCGCAACGACTGCATTAGCGCCGGACGGTAAGTATGGTGGTAAATCGCAGACTTCAGGTAAGCCAACGGCGAATCGAAACACAACACACACCTCACACATGCACAATACCGCTGATAACGATGATACCGCGGTCGTACACAGCGATGCGATAAAATCTATCTCCGAATTAACTACCGCTTCTTATAATACGACTGATTACAATTATCAGTTTCCCGCACTGATAAATAACGAAATTCCAAATAATTTAAACCAGCAAAATAGAAATTCAAAGCATACCTTCGCAGATAAAATCAAATCGAATAAAAAGATCGCCCCATTAATTCATTTCAACTACCCTTCCCGTGAATGCGGAATTATTTTTGATTATATCGCACCCTACGTTATACGTGATTATTTTGTCGCGCTTAAAAACCATGTAACAGGCAGCTTAAACATTGTAGCAGGCTCCCGTATTAGCGGTGATAGAATTCTAATATTTTTAAAAACCAGGCAAATAACAGACGAATTTCTAGCAAAAGGTGGCCGGATCACCATAAATAATAGAACAATTACTGCCCGGAGACTTAAACAACCGGCGAATAAACTCATTCTATCAAATGTCTGTCCAACCATCCCGAACGAAATATTAGTTCGACATTTGCAAGAAGTTTATCCAATAAAAATCCTTTCGCAAATTTCCATTTTACGTGTGAATCCGGTGGATGATGAATTTGCTCACGTAGTAAGTTTCAGGCGGCAACTTTACGTCGAACAGTTTAATTGCAAAAATATCCCTGATTCCTTCACATTGAGGCACAACGACTACGAATACAGGATCTACACGCAGCTCAATGACCATTCGTGTGAAAATTGCAAGAAGAAAGAAGGAACAGTTAATCAAGAAGTTTTTTCCGAAACCATAACGACATTTCCAGCGCCGGTCGAAAATGCCTGTGCTGATAATAATCAACAGCGATATCAACCAACAACCAATAGCGACAAACAAGATGCAACATACACTAAACAAAGACAATGGTAACTGAGCAAACTGTCCAACAGGAGCAGCACCAAAACATAGAAGAAACACGCAATCAATTACAATTAAATATTGCCCCTTCTACCGACAATACTTCTACTGTAATGAACATTGATAATAATAATCCCCTTCAAAAACAACCACACCCCATTAGTCCCGATGAAACGTACAATTCAACTCAACCGCCATTTCCAGATAAAACTGCTACTAAGCGAATAAACCTAGAAAATCAAAATTCAACGGTGCACAACGTAGAAATTAACGTCATGGACAATGCTGCCAAACCAGCCTCTAAAGAAGCAAACAAAGGAGTTGATATTAACCTATTAACAGAAGGAACATTACATCTATTTACTAGCGGCCAGACTCCGTTCTTCTTAGACTATCAAGAATTTCAAGAATTCATAAGACAGGTGGCCGCCACAAGTCAGGATTTTGTTAATTACGCACTGACTTTCACAGAAGAAGGGATAACCTTTTACACATGCTTGCTCAAGTAAGACCATTATTAGGCAGCGTAGGACTTGAGAACAGATGTACTCGCATAATTAATAAATTAAAACCTCTCCTTAGCAAGGATAACCCTGAAACTAAGATATAAAACTAGTCATCTTAAGTAACACTGTCAACAATAATTAGAGAAAATGGCTGCAAATCTCAGTATTCTGCAATGGAATTGCAGAGGGTTTTATAAACGTATAGACGAACTGAGATTACTCATTAATAACTACAATCCAATAATCATTTGTTTACAAGAAACGCACTTAAACTCTTCCCACTCACCACTTATTAAAGGCTACAGAATATTTCGCTCTGACTACACACAGGGACAAGCAGCATGTGGAGGAGCCTCGATACTAGTGCATGAAGCGATTCCATCACATGAAATAAGGTTAAGTACCATGTTTCAAGCGGTAGCGGTGAAGATGAAAATCCCGTCCCTTCCGCTCTCATCCATTACAATCTGTAATTGCTACTTCCCACCCGCTACAAACATAACCAAAATAGACTTTGATACATTACTATTTCAACTGCGGGACCCAGTGTTATTACTGGGAGATTACAATGCCCACTCTTCTGAGTGGGGTTCAACACAGCCAAATAGACGAGGAAATATGATTTCAAATAGCATCCGTAATAGTGACCTGGTACTCCTCCCTCCGCCATCACATACACATTTCAACACAACTCATAACACTTTTTCAATAATAGATTTAGCATTTGCATCCGTTTCACTATTTCCTTACTTGAACATAGATGTATATGGTGATCTGTGTTCAAGTGACCATTTCCCTATTTTCATACACTTTCCCCACCAGTCGCAAAAATTGCACTCAGCCCAGGTAACAAAAAAATTTGCATTCCATAAAGCAGATTGGAAGGGTTACAAAACAAAGGTTACTATCCCTAAAATTCAAAAGGACTCGGTAGAGGAAAACCTGAACATTCTCATCAACGCGATGAATGAAGCAACTACAACAACAATACCGAAAACAACAACAGCTCCTCGGAAAAAGCGAGTACCATGGTGGTGCTCCGAAATCAAAATGGCGATCGCACAACGGAAACGAGCATTAAGGAAGTATAAAACAACCAAGTCGCTTACAGACCTGATTGAATTCAGAAGATTTAGAGCTCGAGCCAGGCTACTCATCAAAATGAGAAAACAGGAGTGCTGGACAGCATTTGTATCATCTATCTCAAAAGATATGCCTGCGACGGTGGTTTGGAGAAGAATCAAGTCGTTGTGTGGTAACTATCGTCCTCCAACTACCCCTTCCTTACTCATTAACAATGTCCTGCTCACAGACACCAAAGAAGTGGCAGATGCCTTTGCGCAACATTTCGCTAAAGTATCTTCCTCAGCATCCTACACCGATTCCTTCCTAGAACACAAATCGAGACTAGAGGAGCAAAAAATATCCTTTCCTCCAGATCAAAAAGAAAAATACAATGATCCTTTTTCAATGTCTGAACTAAATTACCAGCTCGATAAAAAGCTAAAAAACAGTGCACCTGGAGCCGACTCCATTTATCCATTCATGATCAGATACCTACCTAATCTAGCTAAACAACTACTCCTTGACGTATACAACAAAATTTGGACAACTTCCTCCATCCCAAAATCCTGGAAAGCAGCTTTAATTATTCCTATCCTCAAACCTAATAAAGAAACCTTCATTCCTCAAAATTACAGACCTATCTCCTTACTATCTTCACTCTCCAAAATCACGGAAAAAATGGTGAACAGACGACTATCCTCTTTCCTAGAATCTTCAAACGTTCTCTCCCCAATACAAATTGGAGGTCGCAAATCAAAATCTTCAATGTTACATCTCCTGAGCCTAAAAAGACAAATACTTGAAGCCCAAAAGAGGTCACAAGCTCTCTATACTGTCTTTTTTGACATAGAGAAAGCATTCGACCGGATATGGCGATATAAAGTGCTTACAAAGCTGAAGAACGTCAATATAAAAGGCAATATGGGCAACTATATAATGAATTATTTGTCAAACAGACACATTCAAGTAAAAATTGGCTCAACTGTATCCTCTCCTGTCCTAATAGAGAATGGTATTCCTCAAGGCTCTCCTCTAAGTGTAACACTCTTTATCCTATACATAAATGATGTGGCGGACTGCATACAGCCGCCGGTAACATCCCGATTGTTTATAGACGACCTCAATATATCCTTAGCATCAAACTTTCCTTCCAACGCCAAATCTATACTACAATCCACAATCAATAGGTTATATTCGTGGACCGAAAGTAACGGCCTTACTTTCTCCTTAAATAAAACTTCTTGTGTAAAATTCCAGAAAAGTCGTCGAGTAAACCCAAACCATGATTTTTCCCTTACCCTAAATGGACTTCCTCTTCCATTCACATCCTCAGCTAAATTCTTGGGTCTAACATTTGACTCCCATCTGACATGGTCTCCTCATATTAAAGAACTCAAACGCAAATGTAATAAAATCATAGCTATCTTAAAATGTTTATCACATCATAAATATAACAATAATCCAAAACTACTTCTATCTGTATACAGATCACTTATTCTAAGCAGATTAACCTACGGCTGCCAGGTGTTCTATTCGGCTAGTAAGCAGCTCATAAAATCACTTGAATCAATCCATCACCCTGCCTTAAGGTCCATCCTTGGGGCGCATCGAACATCTCCCACGCAGGGTGTCTGTGTGCTATCAGGAATTCCGCCATTATCCTATATATTTGACTTCTACACCTCCCGTGATCATCTATACTGGTACCAACAATATCACTTCTCTTCGAGGAGCACTGCCATTCCTCCTCCAGCCTTTCAAAATGATCCAATACCTAATATTCTAAATTTTTTGACTGAGAAAAACATCAAATACAATCCGGATCTCCTCCTGTTCCCAAAAGAACCACCATGGGAATACCCCCCATTGATGGTAGACTTATCACTCTTTATCCACTGTATATCTAACGAGGACCAATATACAGCTCGCCAAAAAAGTATCGAAAAAATACAAACTTACACACATGATACACACGTTTATACAGATGGAGCTAAAGCAAATGTCGCTGGCACACTGTCCACTCCCACAGCATGTGCCTACCTAATCTCAGGTGAAGCCGAAGCAATGAGGCTACATGATGACAGCTCCGCATTAGAAGCCGAGCTATACGGAATTCTCTTTGGATTGGAAGCATGTGCGTGTTGTAAATCTGAGAACAAACAATACATAATTATCACAGATTCACTGGCCTATTCAGTCACTTACTATAACCAGTTCATTAGTCTATAAAATAAGATCTACAGCACATCGCCTTACCCAAGAGGGGATACAAGTAGGCTTCTTGTGGGTGCCGGCACATGTTGGAATACCCGGAAACGAATGTGTAGACCGGGCCGCCAAGTCAATGTTGTCTGTCCCTATGCAACCCAATGTCCCACCACCAGAAATCACTCCCTTCTTCCACAAAAATATGAAAGAACATTGGATCTCATCCTGGTCCCAACATGCAACTTTCCTAAGGAATATTAAACCAAATGTTGATCCTTGGTGGCCACCGATCCAAATGTCCAAAAAAGAATTCTCTGCCCTTAACAGGTTGAGACTGGGACACATATCGATATCTCACAACCATGTCCTCCAGGGAGCCCCTCCATCGATTTCCTGCCCATTCTGTAATGCAGCAGTGCTACCTTCGGTGGAACACATCCTGAAACAATGTCAAAACTTAACAAGAATCAAGGACGAACCACTACACCTTCTTTTAGATAACCGTCCAGAACAGGTTCAGACAATGCTAATCTTCCTTAACAGAAATAATTTAATAAACAAATTGTAATAAATCCGATACTCGTTGTGCCGTAATGATCCTGGCAGTTATACATGGCCAACGAGTAGATTACACACAAAAAAAAAAAAAAAAAAAAAAAAACCTGATGTGAAAAGTCCATTAATTTACCCTACCAGAAAGCTGTTATGAGGTGGAAGATTGCCGCTTTTTCTTTCTAAAAATTAAAAACGTTAAGTGGCACACCGCATCAGGCTACATTGTATGCATCAGATTTACTTTCTATCGGTTTGTTAGTGGTCGGTAATTTTTACAACTACAAAACTGTAAGTTTTTTTCGTAAAAGTTTATTATTATCGTCTATTTTTCTAGTGCTCGAATAGGCGTAATTTTTTATCTATTCCGAGCGGACGAAATTTTAATATATTCGGCTGTTTTTTTTTTTTTTTGAGCATGTCAGCTAAGGACGTTACTCAATCCAACGGTATGATAGTATTAATAATTATAAAGGAAAAATATTAGAAATGGAACATACGAATGAAGCTAACAAAGGAATAACCAAGGGAGACGGAAAAGAAAGCATTAAGCGCTGTAAGGCGTAGGATAAGACGCAAAAGGCCGGAATACAGTATCGCGCGTTCTGAAGAAATGGAAGGACATTCAAGTAAAATGTGGTTCGCATCACAAACGAAGTTTGCTTCTGACGGATCAAATGGACAAAGAGGAAACTGAGTAATGGAGAAACGAAAGAGCGAAGCAGGAAGCAAGCTGTGGTTTAACCGAAGTCTAATTATGGATGAAATATTCGGCTGTTGATTTTGTTTTTTATTTTTTTGTTCAGAGGAATTAATATCCAATTTATAAATTACTGCTGCCCTTTGTTTGTTCCATTTCTGACCGCCTGGCTATTTAGTTGTTGTTTTTTTTTTTGGACTGATTTAGTTCTATCTATTGAATTATCATGTTGTTGGGTCGAAGCCGTTGGCGCGCCAAGGGTAGGGGAAAAAATATTATTTAATTCTTACGTCACCGTTTCTTTTCTTACTCGTTCTATTTTTTATTTTGATTAGACATCGTATTATTTTAATAAAATGCCGCGCGTAATCTTTATTTCTTTATCCTGCTCGGGGCCACAAGATTATTTACAAAACGATAGAATTTTTTTCAAGTCAACAAGGTAATATCCACATTACAAGATGTAAGTTCCAATCCTAACTCATTTTACCTTGCTATACAACCCTCCCCACCCACTTCTTCATGGTTTAATAATTTTACCTGCATCAGCCGTTCTGTTATTTCTTCCATAATTTGCCCCCACTTTAATCACAGTCTACTTCCTGCCTCCCTCTTTCGTTTTAACATTGTTCAGTCTCCCTTGTGTCCCTTCCATCCTCCTATCTTAAATTTGACCTGTGATGCATCACCTCCTATTCGAATGCTCATCTATCTCCTCAGGACGCGCAGTCTTTTATTCTAATTTTCTTGGCCTTGGCCTCCCGACCCCTTACTGTGCCCACTACATTCTCGCTCTTCCTTCTCCTTCTGTTGTTCCTGTATTGGCTACCTTCATTTCTTCTGTTTCTAATCGCTTCCTGATATAACTTTCAAGGTCCTGTGTTGACGCGCCCGAAGAAAAAGGAAAAAAAAAAAAGTAAGTTTTTTCTGCATTATTTTCTTTCCTCGTCCTCTAATGTCAGTTTAATATTTTTTAATTTATATATTCGTCTAGTAAATTATTCATACTCTATTTTTTCGATCTATTTTTTTTCTTTTTCTGGTTGGAGATGTAAGTTTTTTTTTTGTTTATTTATTTAACAGCAGTAATTATTGCCTTTCGGCTATGACCACTTAATTTAAATTAATTAAAGATAACGCATTAAATCCGTATAAATAAATTAAGTGCGTAGTTTACGTGTTGTAGATCTATCGTCCTGGAGAACATCCTTCAAATCTTCCGTAGGTATATCACATTCTTACATTTCATTAATAGGTGATGAACCGTCCTGGGTTCCTCACAGAGTTTGTAGACTGGAGGATCATCATCTCCGAAGATATACGCATGTGTTAGCGTGGTATGGCCGATTTTGAGCCGGGCAAGGACTTTTTCATACACACGACTTTCCTGTGCCGTCGTCCTCAAAGGATAAATGTTACTTTTAACCATGCGCAATTTATTTGCTGTTTCAGTGCTAATGCATCTTTCATTCAATTTCCGTAGTTTAACATATTTTAATTTATGTTTTCGTCCAGTACTTTTTTTGAACGCTTTTTTTTCTTTTTTTTAAATTTCAGTTTAGTATTTTTTCTTTTTTTTAAATTTCAATTTAGTGTTTTTTCTTTTTTTTTTTAATTTCAGTTTAGTATTTTTTCTTTTTATTTTGTGATTACTTATTAGAACGCTGCGCGTAATTTTCTTCAATTGAATCGGTCATAATATTATTTCCGAAATGAAAGATTTTTTTTCCGATTACATAAGTAATATCCGACTTATTAAAATTTAAATTTTTTATTCTCGTGTTCTAAAAGAAAATATTTTATACAGGGAATAGAATAAAATTATTACAACCTTCTCCTTGGTATAGTGGCTATAGCACTCACCACTAACTTTGGATCACCATTTACTATTACATAAACTACTAGACCAGTAGAGGGGTACGCCAAAACTTTTACCAATTGATACGTTTAAGTTATATGTTATATAAAAAATTCAATTTCTTGTAAAAGATGGCAAATATTTTTTTTCTTATTTTTCTTTTTAGCTTTAGAGAGACTGAAAAGCTTATACATCTAAATTCTATACGAATAGGACGGAAATAGTAATACTAACTTCACTAACATTCTCTGTATTATATGTTCTTTTCGTACAACGATTAAGTACAGGAGAATGAACAGAGTTGTTGATAACTTTGAGCAATTTTCGGATTTACTCCTCTTCGCGCGATGTCAGGGTGGCCAACGAGGAACACTTCACAACTCGCTCAATATACCTGAGAACATTTCAGCGCCGTTTATTTACTTTTACTTATATCTCTCTTCATCGAAGTGTTCTTGTGCGTTTTATTTTTACGTTTCATTCGTGCAATTTAACCTTAATTAACCTATCCTTAAATTACCTATTACTTAATTGTTTTCGCTATATACTTCTTTACATATGTCCTAATGGCCGTTTAACTTTCTCCAAATGTAATAATTATTTGTCCTCTTAAAAATGAAACTCGTTTAAAACCCAAAATGACACAAGAGGATCGGCTAACATTCTTATTCATAGAAATGTGCCGAACTTCGGAACCATTCGTTAATTTGGTGCTTTTAGATACCCTGATCTCTCGATGCTCTGTCTTCGTTCTTTTATTCGCAAATTTCTTTTACGTTATACATTTTTTTTTCAATAGATTTCCGAAAATTAAATTCAGTCTCATTTCAATCGTTCTGTTTTCCGAAATTTGCCCGTTTTCGTCTAATATAGTTCCTTATTTCGCCTCATATGTATATTTCTTCTCGGCTCATTTTGCTTTACATGATTTTCCTTATTTCCGTCTACGTTTTTGATCCAAAACTATGTTCACTTTCTCTGAACTCTGACACACAGTAGCGTTATGAAAATTAACTTACTATTTGCCCCACTTTTATTTAGGTTTTTCGAGAGCACGGGTTTCACGACTCCTAAAACGGAAAATGTCTCAGTCTCCGCAGGATCTCTTTCAACCGTCTATTCTTTTTTTACAACTCTCATGACATTCCTATGCTACATATAGTTTCACGTTTAGTTCCGGTCATTTTATTTCATGTCGATCTAGTAGTAAATTGCGGAGAATTTAATTACTGAGAAATCACCTTAATACGATTTCGATAAACTGTGCTCCATTAAATGTTTTTGTAAGCAAAAGGATCTAGCCGGGTGTAAAAGTGTCTTTGAACCAAACTTTATAAAAAAAATATATATATTGCATATAGGAGTAGTGTATAAATAGCGGAGCTGGTGCAGTTTCCCCCGGGTTTCCCCCGAGTGTCCAGGTTTCCCTCCGACATTCCGGGACAGTTCCCCCGATTTGCCGTTCAGGTGTCCAAATTTCACACAAATCCCCGTCCAGGTGCTCAAATTTCACCCAAATCCCCGTCCAGGTGCTCAAATTTCACCCAAATCCCTGTCCAGGTACTCAAAATTCAGCTAAATCCCCGTCCAGGTGCTCAAAATTCAGCTAAATCCCCGTCCAGGTGCTCAAAATTCACTCAAATCCCCGTCCAGGTACTCAAAATTCACCCCAATTAGCGTCCAGGTACTGAAAATTCACCTAAATTCCCGTCCAGGTAGTCAAAACTAACCCCAATTAGTGTCCATATACTGAAAATTCACCAAAATTTTCGTCCAGGTGCTCAAATTTAACCTAAATCCCCGTCCAGGTGCTCAAAATTCACTCAAATCCCCGTCCAGGTACTCAAAATTCACCTAAATTCTCGTCCAGGTAGTCAAAACTAACCCCAATTAGTGTCCATATACTGAAAATTCACCCAAATTTTCGTCCAGGTGCTCAAATTTAACCTAAATTCCTGTCCAGGTGCTCAAAATTCACCCCAATTTGCGTCCATGTGCTCAAATTTCACCCAAGTTTCCCCCGATTCCTCCGAGTTTCCTCCGGACGGTTCCCGCACATTTCCAGTAAACCGAACGTCCAAACAGTGTCCAGAGGTCAATAAACTATCCAAAGTGTTATTCGGGGGTGCAAGTAACCCCAATTAGTGTCCAGGTGCTGAAAGTTCCCACAAGTTCCCAAAATTTCTTTGAAATTCCCCTGTACGCGTCCTGCTCGTTTCCGATAAACCGAACAGATTATTAATTAACATAGGTACATTAATTAACGTTCGAAAGTAAATCAAGTCTCCACTAGCCCCGCCCACCCGCTGCTTTACAACGATTTTTTTTAAAAATTCCGAGGCCTGAGTATGAAAATTCCAAAATTTAACCCCAATATATTATTTAAAGCGTAAATCTAACCTATAACTCCAGTTCACACCTCTCACACGTATATTTCGATCCCGCGCACGCTCCGGTCGCCGACGCGAAAGCGCACGCGCCGATCCCACGTATATTCCGATCTCCGCCGCGATATCACACCCACACATACGCGCTCAGTTCCCGATACCGCGATTATTTCTTAAATATTTCAAAGTCTAAGTATACATAATATAAAATTAGCCAAAGCATATTTTTTTATTTTCATGATTCCCCGATCTTACTGCCATATGCCAAGACGCACGTCCCGATCGCGCGCATATATCTAACATAACGTTCTACGCCGCGATAGCGCACACGCCGATCCCCCGAACGTGTCGTCCGTTTATGCTGCTTCAATTATTTTTTTAATTATTATTTTTTTCACATAATAACCCAATCCCTGCTCTGTTGTCTAAACCTAACCGGTTATCCAAAACATTTACAAATTAACAAATCAATTATTTTTATAGTCTAAATTAGCCTTAGTCTCCTTTACCCCTTCCACCCTCTTTTCCGATCAATTTCGTTGTTTTAATATCGAATATATCGCATTCAATTTACTTTTACTACAACCATTAAACCCCCGATCGACGCTCCCGACGCCTCCGTCATCTCATATTGAGAGGTAATTATTTTTTTATGTGACCGCTATGAATGCACACCGTCCATTCCCGCACACCCATCTGCTATCGTTAGTTCCCATACCGTTCATAATAACTTTTATTCAACTCCAAGTATTATGGAATTATTCCAATTATATATTTTCTTCACTCCCGATCATTTCTTCTGACCGTTCATAATAATTTTTATTTTCCTCCGGTTCTAAAAATAAATCCTACAATGTCTTCAACGCGATGAATGCGCACACATCTTCTGCAGCTAGTTTCCATACCGATCTTAATCATTTTTCGAGCCTAAATATTATAGAAATAGCCGAAGTACATTTTTTTCGTTTCTGATCATTTCTTCCGACCGTTCATAATATTTTTATTTTTTCTCTGGTTCTAAAAATAAATCCTACAATGTCTTCAACGCGATGAATGCACACACATCTGCCGTCGTTAGTTCCCATACCGTTCATAATAACTTTTTTCAACTCCAAGTATTATGGAATTATTCTAACTATATTTTTTTTTCGCTTCCGATCGTTTCTCCCGAACGATCATAATTTTTTTCCATACATATGTATTCAAAAATGAAATCGAGTATAATTTTATTTAACACGGTTTCATAATTTCCCTCTCCATCCCCTATTCATCCTACACAAATTACAATTCTTTCATAATATATGTTCTAGACCCAGTCAAACAATCAACTCTCGCGGAAGTGTAGACGTTGCATCCAACACCCATTTTACCATCAGTTATTGTATATTATTGTCAAATTATTTTTCCAAAAGCCTTTTTAAAATTTTTTCACGTTCGTACATATTTTTTATTTGCACGACATTCGTTTCCATGCACACACGTTTCCATACCGATTGTAATATTTATTTATTTTTCATCCCCTCCCAGACTTCATACACATCCCACTGGCACGTTCAACGATAGTTTCTTTATTGATCCTGTACATTTTTTCTGCATTAGCCGCGGGAGCGTAGCACATCAATCCATTCCACACACTATGCGTCCTCATATATTTAATTTTTAATTAACGATCTTTAATTATTTTTACTGGTATTATTTTTCCTACACAATCACTCCATCATACATACTTTACACTGTGAAAATAATTTTAGCCTTTCGATAGAGGAAATCTCCGATCACTAAATAATTGTTATAGGCGTCCTATTTTTAATATTATACACATCTCAGTATAATTATTAAACGAAGGAATTCGCAGCATCGTTGCTGCAATCGCACCAGTCTTTCTTTTTAGGAATCGTCAACCTCTGCAGGTATACGCCTCATCGCTACACCAGGCTTTGTCTGCACGGGTTGCTTATCTTTAAGGCCCCTCGTGTGTCGCACACTATTTACCGTTATTCGAAAGAAGTATATTTTTTACGCTCGCGCACGCACCTATACGCACACATTTAACATTAGGGTCATTGGTCAGGCGACATTTCCAAGAATAATCACTGCTCCGCTGTCTAAGCTGCATCACCGGTCGTTCGCAACATTATTGATGAAGCGCCCTTTTTTACAATAGGATAATTTATGACGTCTATACACCTTTTCTAGGAATCAAGGTAAAAGCGACCAATCTTTCCCACTGAAACCGGTTTTTAGACACGCCCCCAGTCTTTCTTTTTAGGAATTGACAACTTCTACAGGTATAAATCTCATTAACATGACAGCCTTTGTATGCGAGGGTTCTTTATCTTCAAGGTCATTTATGTGTCGCACGCTATTTACCATTATTCAGCAGAAGAATATTTTTTTTTTTTTGCGTTCGCATACACCTGTACGCACACATTTAACATCAGGCTCGTTTTCAAGAACAACAATCGCTGCTCCACAACCTAAAACGCCTCGTCTCGCCATTCACCCGCAACATTATTGAAGCCTCTATCATGTACCTGCATTTACGACCTTTTACAACAGGATAATTTATGACGTCTATACAACTTTTCTAGGAATCAAGGTGAAAGCGGTCAATCTCTCCCGCTGAAACCGGTTTTTCACACACGTTACACAATGGTATAATGTGTAGTTCAGGGCTTCGTCTTCCACCGCTCGTTTCTGGAGGTACCGTTTGTTAGCATTAACATGAATATGATACTGCCGTGTGGTAAGAGCATCATACAGAACGATCACGTCCGAGACATTTACTAGACGCATAACCCGCATGCTTATGTAACTGATCTATACACTAAAGAAATCCTCCTTAACCGATCCTGTTAGACTGGTGGAGAGTAATGACCTCGCACTACTATTTACAGATAACGCCTCAGCTTCAATCACCTCTGCACAGCCATGTAGTAAACGTTATCTTCCTTATTACAATCTTATGTTTTAACATTGTTACACTATTTTTCTCATTTTTAACTAATTATACCCCGTTTCCACTATTTCACCCCATTTTCATACATTTTAGCACTTTTACACTGTTTTCGTCAATTTCTGCTATTTCTCACCGTTTTTTCAGTGCTTTTAGTCCTTTCACACAATTTTCCTCAATTTTTCGCGATCTTTCTTACTTTTTTCTTCCAAGTCTTTACTATGCCTATATTCAACCGCGATAACCTTCTCTAGGCTTTCTTTCAACCCCTCAGTCTCTACTAGGCACCTCACCCACTTAGCGACCATCGCCGCAGAAGAATGTTTTAGGTATTCCATGGGGGTCCTCACTTGCATATGGAGATGTACCAGTTGAATCAATCAAATCTTTGAGAGGGTGGTATGATGCATCAAATCGGGAGTTGTCTTCGGTTATTCCGCTGCTAGAGCTCCTCCCAAAATCTTTAATGTGACTATTATACTGATGTGCGATAAGAGCGTCCATCAGTTCAAACGTGTCCTAGATATTGACTAGACATCTGCCCAACACGCTTATGTAACTGATCTATGGACATCTTTAAGCACCCCCTCTCCCCCGAAATCGTTTCTATTAGGCTGGTATGAGTAAGGGCCTCCTGCAACCATTTATCAATTACCATGTTCTCGTCAATCACCACTGTACAGGTATGTAGGAATTATTTTCCTCTATAAAATATTCTCGCGTTTAACACTGTTACGCCATTTTTCCAGTGCTTTTAGTACCTTTCACACAATTTTCCTCATTTTTTCATGATTTTTCTTACTTTTTTTTTTCTTCCAACTCTTTACTAAGCAGATATTCAACCGCGATAACCTTCTCTAGACTCTCTTTTAGCCCCTCAGTCTCTGCCAAGGCACATCTCACGCTTAACGACCATCACCGCAGTAGAATGTTTTAGGTATTCCAAGGAGCTCTCCACTTGCATATGGAGGTGTAACGGTTGAATCGATCACATCTTTGAACGGGTTGTCTGATGCATCAAATCGGGAGGTGTCTTCGATCATTCCACTGCTAGAGGCTCCGCTCGAGATCTTCCATGTGATTATTATGCTGAAGAGCGTTCATCAGTTCAAACGGGTCCTAGATTTTGACCAGACATCTGGCCCAGCATGTTTACACAGCTACTCAGTACAGTAAGGATATCTTTATGCACTCCCTCCCCCCGTAATCGTTCCTATTAGGCGGGTATGAGCAAAGGCCTCATGCAACCATTTATCAATTACTATGTTCTCGATAATCATCGATGCACAGACATATAGGA
This sequence comes from Icerya purchasi, assembly GCA_039619475.1. Lineage (NCBI taxonomy): Eukaryota > Metazoa > Arthropoda > Insecta > Hemiptera > Monophlebidae > Icerya > Icerya purchasi. The sequence goes on from CM077116.1 coordinate 396,305,451, forward strand.
AATGTTTTCCTCCTCATAATATTCTCGTGTTTAACACTTACACTGTTTCCATCATCTTTAAGTAATTATAAACAATTTTTCACTATTTCTCTACATTTTCATGCATTATACTACTTTTACACTGATTTAGACAATTTTTGATGTTTCTCACCATTTTTCCTTTGTTTTAGCTCCTTTCACACAACTTTCTTCAGTTTCTCACTGTCTTTGTAAGGTTTTTTTATTTCTTACAATTCTTAACTACATTATTCTTCGTATGCATATGCTTCAGGAATATGTTCTACTATATCTACAACAAATCAATGCTAATATAACTTGCTAACCTATGATATGATGCGGTGTGTAGGTGTCTGTTTATATGTATAGGTGAGCGAGGACGGGTGATTGTATATGTTTGTATGCTTTTGCGAGTGAATGTGGGAGTCTATGCAAGTGTGTGGGGGTGCGACATGCACGTGATTATTACATTGTTGTAGTCCTCGTCATCGACGCATCATCATAATTATTATAAAAATTGTAAAAACATATTTGTCATCGTAATAATTGAAATTAACATTAGTACATTCCATCAGGCACCCAATATACTTTAGAGGCAGAGTTAAAATGGGATGCGGCCAGTGGAGAAATAGCCGTGACTGAAATCTCAACTAGATATACGGTTTTCATCACCAAATTTTAAGAAGATGTATATTTTTTTCTACAAGTTGGGAATAGTAGTCTCTTGAATAGCATGCAAAATGCCAGAGCGACGGTTACAATGTGCAGGTCTATAAGCATGCTCCTTTTAAGCCAGTGAGAGCAAGGGACTCATGCAACTGCTTCCCAATCACTTCCAGCACATAAGCCTCAGTCGCATGCACTGTCATGCAGGAATTGTATCCATCATTATCATATTTTTATGCTTTAAACACCGCTTTTTCCTCAATTTAAATAATTATAGCCAATTTTCAACCACTTCTCCTCATTTTCTTACATTTTAGTACTTTTACACTGTTTTAGTCAATTTCTGTTATTTCTCACCATTTTCAAATGTTTTTACCACCTTTCACACAATTTTTCCTCAATTTTCACAATCTTTGTAAGGGTTTTTTTCCTAAATGTGGGTACTTTAGTCATAAATGGAGTAATTTTCTGCGTGAGGAGTACTTTTCAGCTCGACGTGTATACTTCGTGATATGACATTCAATTCATTATTAATTTATGTTTCAACAGGTTTGTGGTCGGTTGTTGGAGGTTTACAGAACTTTCTGTTGCATTGCTTATAGTATAATGGTTCTTGTGTGCTAGTGAGATGATGGTGTTTGGTTGGGAATAATAAACATGGGTAAGAGAAGGAGTGCGTCCCATCAAGCAGGGGGAGTGTTGCTTCGTAATTAACTTGGGTATTGCGCGCATTGCATGGCAGTTATAATATGCTCGAGCGAAAATTAGTCGCTGTACTCGCATGGCGTTCATGTTATTCATTAAATGTTCACACTGAGAGATGCAATGGGCTCATCAACTTATGGATCCATGCGATCACTTCGATTTTTATAATTGTAATATGCACTGAGCATATATGTATTCCAACAAACCCATCAACTCTGTTACAGATAGTAATGTTTGAGGATAGATAGTGAAACGTTCATTAGAACATGAATGTGTATACAAAGTGTTGTTACATCACATGTATGTCATCAAATTAACTAGAATGTTGCGTCTATAGTAAAAAAAAAAGAAATGAGGGGTTTTCCCTAAGAGGGCGACTATAATAAAATTGATGCGATTTTAGATGGAAATGGGGTATTTTACAGTAAAAACGCTGTTTTGCACCTAAATGGTGAATATTCTGGAGGTTAAACGGTATTTTTCACACAAAATTTGATGTTTTTTTATAAATGTGGCTATTTTACTCCTACATGGAGTAATTTCTGCATGAGGAGTACTTTTTGGACTGACATGTATACTTCTTGATGTGGTATTCAATTCATTCTGAAGCTATGTTTGAACAGCTTTGTAAATAGTTGGGGGGGGGAAGTTTACAGAACTTTTCTATTGCATCAGTTATAGTATAATAGTTTTTTGTGCTAGTGAGATGAAGGTATTTGGTTAGGAATAATAAATATGGGTAAGAGGTGGAGTGCATCCCCATCAAGCATGGGAGAGTATTGTTTGGGAATTAACTCCATTATTTGCACACATTGCAATACAATTATAATCAGTTTTGGTCAAAATTACTTGTTGTATATCGTTCATGTTATACATTAAACATTCACACTGAGAAACGGACTAGACTCTTCAACATCAAGATCCATGCGATCATTACACTCTTTTTCAACAATTTGTGACGTTTCATACTATTTTTTAATGTTTTGAACGGCTCTTATGATGTATTTCAGCACATTTTCAAAGGTACAAAGTTCGTAATGCGAAATAATTTTAATTATTTCGACAGTCTTTACACACAAAATAAAATACTATACCCTTAACACACTCAACATGAAACAAATCATTACAAATAGAAATAAACAACGAAATTGCTCAGAAATTTTAATGAAATTTAAGAAGCATAGTGTATATGAAAATGAATATATTCTTTAAATCCACACTCCAAACTTGCAGTTTCAGAATTATATCAGACCCTGACTAAGAACCCCGTTGTTCCTTTTGCTGCATATATATGTATGTATATATATATATGTATATATGTAGATATATATGTATATATGTAGATATATATGTATATATGTAGATATATATGTGTATATATGTAGATATATATGTATATATGTTGATATATATGTATATATGTAGATATATATGTATATATGTAGATATATATGTATATATGTAGATATATATGTGTATATATGTAGATATATGTGTATATATGTAGATATATATGTATATATATGTAGATATATATGTATATATGTAGATATATATATGTATATATGTAGATATATATGTATGTATGTAGGTATATATATGTATATTAATGTGTATATATATATATATATATATATATATGTATATATGTAGGTATATATGTATATATATGTAGATATATGTATGTATGTAGATATATATATATATATATATATATATATATATATATATATATATATATATATATATATATATGCAGCAAAAGGAACAACGGGGTTCTTAGTCAGGGTCTGATATAATTCTGAAACTGCAAGTTTGGAGTGTGGATTTAAAGAATATATTCATTTTCATATACACTATGCTTCTTAAATTTCATTAAAATTTCTGAGCAATTTCGTTGTTTATTTCTATTTGTAATGATTTGTTTCATGTTGAGTGTGTTAAGGGTATAGTATTTTATTTTGTGTGTAAAGACTGTCGAAATAATTAAAATTATTTCGCATTACGAACTTTGTACCTTTGAAAATGTGCTGAAATACATCATAAGAGCCGTTCAAAACATTAAAAAATAGTATGAAACGTCACAAATTGTTGAAAAAGAGTGTAATGATCGCATGGATCTTGATGTTGAAGAGTCTAGTCCGTTTCTCAGTGTGAATGTTTAATGTATAACATGAACGATATACAACAAGTAATTTTGACCAAAACTGATTATAATTGTATTGCAATGTGTGCAAATAATGGAGTTAATTCCCAAACAATACTCTCCCATGCTTGATGGGGATGCACTCCACCTCTTACCCATATTTATTATTCCTAACCAAATACCTTCATCTCACTAGCACAAAAAACTATTATACTATAACTGATGCAATAGAAAAGTTCTGTAAACTTCCCCCCCCCAACTATTTACAAAGCTGTTCAAACATAGCTTCAGAATGAATTGAATACCACATCAAGAAGTATACATGTCAGTCCAAAAAGTACTCCTCATGCAGAAATTACTCCATGTAGGAGTAAAATAGCCACATTTATAAAAAAACATCAAATTTTGTGTGAAAAATACCGTTTAACCTCCAGAATATTCACCATTTAGGTGCAAAACAGCGTTTTTACTGTAAAATACCCCATTTCCATCTAAAATCGCATCAATTTTATTATAGTCGCCCTCTTAGGGAAAACCCCTCATTTCTTTTTTTTTTACTATAGACGCAACATTCTAGTTAATTTGATGACATACATGTGATGTAACAACACTTTGTATACACATTCATGTTCTAATGAACGTTTCACTATCTATCCTCAAACATTACTATCTGTAACAGAGTTGATGGGTTTGTTGGAATACATATATGCTCAGTGCATATTACAATTATAAAAATCGAAGTGATCGCATGGATCCATAAGTTGATGAGCCCATTGCATCTCTCAGTGTGAACATTTAATGAATAACATGAACGCCATGCGAGTACAGCGACTAATTTTCGCTCGAGCATATTATAACTGCCATGCAATGCGCGCAATACCCAAGTTAATTACGAAGCAACACTCCCCCTGCTTGATGGGACGCACTCCTTCTCTTACCCATGTTTATTATTCCCAACCAAACACCATCATCTCACTAGCACACAAGAACCATTATACTATAAGCAATGCAACAGAAAGTTCTGTAAACCTCCAACAACCGACCACAAACCTGTTGAAACATAAATTAATAATGAATTGAATGTCATATCACGAAGTATACACGTCGAGCTGAAAAGTACTCCTCACGCAGAAAATTACTCCATTTATGACTAAAGTACCCACATTTAGGAAAAAAACCCTTACAAAGATTGTGAAAATTGAGGAAAAATTGTGTGAAAGGTGGTAAAAACATTTGAAAATGGTGAGAAATAACAGAAATTGACTAAAACAGTGTAAAAGTACTAAAATGTAAGAAAATGAGGAGAAGTGGTTGAAAATTGGCTATAATTATTTAAATTGAGGAAAAAGCGGTGTTTAAAGCATAAAAATATGATAATGATGGATACAATTCCTGCATGACAGTGCATGCGACTGAGGCTTATGTGCTGGAAGTGATTGGGAAGCAGTTGCATGAGTCCCTTGCTCTCACTGGCTTAAAAGGAGCATGCTTATAGACCTGCACATTGTAACCGTCGCTCTGGCATTTTGCATGCTATTCAAGAGACTACTATTCCCAACTTGTAGAAAAAAATATACATCTTCTTAAAATTTGGTGATGAAAACCGTATATCTAGTTGAGATTTCAGTCACGGCTATTTCTCCACTGGCCGCATCCCATTTTAACTCTGCCTCTAAAGTATATTGGGTGCCTGATGGAATGTACTAATGTTAATTTCAATTATTACGATGACAAATATGTTTTTACAATTTTTATAATAATTATGATGATGCGTCGATGACGAGGACTACAACAATGTAATAATCACGTGCATGTCGCACCCCCACACACTTGCATAGACTCCCACATTCACTCGCAAAAGCATACAAACATATACAATCACCCGTCCTCGCTCACCTATACATATAAACAGACACCTACACACCGCATCATATCATAGGTTAGCAAGTTATATTAGCATTGATTTGTTGTAGATATAGTAGAACATATTCCTGAAGCATATGCATACGAAGAATAATGTAGTTAAGAATTGTAAGAAATAAAAAAACCTTACAAAGACAGTGAGAAACTGAAGAAAGTTGTGTGAAAGGAGCTAAAACAAAGGAAAAATGGTGAGAAACATCAAAAATTGTCTAAATCAGTGTAAAAGTAGTATAATGCATGAAAATGTAGAGAAATAGTGAAAAATTGTTTATAATTACTTAAAGATGATGGAAACAGTGTAAGTGTTAAACACGAGAATATTATGAGGAGGAAAACATTTCCTATATGTCTGTGCATCGATGATTATCGAGAACATAGTAATTGATAAATGGTTGCATGAGGCCTTTGCTCATACCCGCCTAATAGGAACGATTACGGGGGGAGGGAGTGCATAAAGATATCCTTACTGTACTGAGTAGCTGTGTAAACATGCTGGGCCAGATGTCTGGTCAAAATCTAGGACCCGTTTGAACTGATGAACGCTCTTCAGCATAATAATCACATGGAAGATCTCGAGCGGAGCCTCTAGCAGTGGAATGATCGAAGACACCTCCCGATTTGATGCATCAGACAACCCGTTCAAAGATGTGATCGATTCAACCGTTACACCTCCATATGCAAGTGGAGAGCTCCTTGGAATACCTAAAACATTCTACTGCGGTGATGGTCGTTAAGCGTGAGATGTGCCTTGGCAGAGACTGAGGGGCTAAAAGAGAGTCTAGAGAAGGTTATCGCGGTTGAATATCTGCTTAGTAAAGAGTTGGAAGAAAAAAAAAAGTAAGAAAAATCATGAAAAAATGAGGAAAATTGTGTGAAAGGTACTAAAAGCACTGGAAAAATGGCGTAACAGTGTTAAACGCGAGAATATTTTATAGAGGAAAATAATTCCTACATACCTGTACAGTGGTGATTGACGAGAACATGGTAATTGATAAATGGTTGCAGGAGGCCCTTACTCATACCAGCCTAATAGAAACGATTTCGGGGGAGAGGGGGTGCTTAAAGATGTCCATAGATCAGTTACATAAGCGTGTTGGGCAGATGTCTAGTCAATATCTAGGACACGTTTGAACTGATGGACGCTCTTATCGCACATCAGTATAATAGTCACATTAAAGATTTTGGGAGGAGCTCTAGCAGCGGAATAACCGAAGACAACTCCCGATTTGATGCATCATACCACCCTCTCAAAGATTTGATTGATTCAACTGGTACATCTCCATATGCAAGTGAGGACCCCCATGGAATACCTAAAACATTCTTCTGCGGCGATGGTCGCTAAGTGGGTGAGGTGCCTAGTAGAGACTGAGGGGTTGAAAGAAAGCCTAGAGAAGGTTATCGCGGTTGAATATAGGCATAGTAAAGACTTGGAAGAAAAAAGTAAGAAAGATCGCGAAAAATTGAGGAAAATTGTGTGAAAGGACTAAAAGCACTGAAAAAACGGTGAGAAATAGCAGAAATTGACGAAAACAGTGTAAAAGTGCTAAAATGTATGAAAATGGGGTGAAATAGTGGAAACGGGGTATAATTAGTTAAAAATGAGAAAAATAGTGTAACAATGTTAAAACATAAGATTGTAATAAGGAAGATAACGTTTACTACATGGCTGTGCAGAGGTGATTGAAGCTGAGGCGTTATCTGTAAATAGTAGTGCGAGGTCATTACTCTCCACCAGTCTAACAGGATCGGTTAAGGAGGATTTCTTTAGTGTATAGATCAGTTACATAAGCATGCGGGTTATGCGTCTAGTAAATGTCTCGGACGTGATCGTTCTGTATGATGCTCTTACCACACGGCAGTATCATATTCATGTTAATGCTAACAAACGGTACCTCCAGAAACGAGCGGTGGAAGACGAAGCCCTGAACTACACATTATACCATTGTGTAACGTGTGTGAAAAACCGGTTTCAGCGGGAGAGATTGACCGCTTTCACCTTGATTCCTAGAAAAGTTGTATAGACGTCATAAATTATCCTGTTGTAAAAGGTCGTAAATGCAGGTACATGATAGAGGCTTCAATAATGTTGCGGGTGAATGGCGAGACGAGGCGTTTTAGGTTGTGGAGCAGCGATTGTTGTTCTTGAAAACGAGCCTGATGTTAAATGTGTGCGTACAGGTGTATGCGAACGCAAAAAAAAAAAAATATTCTTCTGCTGAATAATGGTAAATAGCGTGCGACACATAAATGACCTTGAAGATAAAGAACCCTCGCATACAAAGGCTGTCATGTTAATGAGATTTATACCTGTAGAAGTTGTCAATTCCTAAAAAGAAAGACTGGGGGCGTGTCTAAAAACCGGTTTCAGTGGGAAAGATTGGTCGCTTTTACCTTGATTCCTAGAAAAGGTGTATAGACGTCATAAATTATCCTATTGTAAAAAAGGGCGCTTCATCAATAATGTTGCGAACGACCGGTGATGCAGCTTAGACAGCGGAGCAGTGATTATTCTTGGAAATGTCGCCTGACCAATGACCCTAATGTTAAATGTGTGCGTATAGGTGCGTGCGCGAGCGTAAAAAATATACTTCTTTCGAATAACGGTAAATAGTGTGCGACACACGAGGGGCCTTAAAGATAAGCAACCCGTGCAGACAAAGCCTGGTGTAGCGATGAGGCGTATACCTGCAGAGGTTGACGATTCCTAAAAAGAAAGACTGGTGCGATTGCAGCAACGATGCTGCGAATTCCTTCGTTTAATAATTATACTGAGATGTGTATAATATTAAAAATAGGACGCCTATAACAATTATTTAGTGATCGGAGATTTCCTCTATCGAAAGGCTAAAATTATTTTCACAGTGTAAAGTATGTATGATGGAGTGATTGTGTAGGAAAAATAATACCAGTAAAAATAATTAAAGATCGTTAATTAAAAATTAAATATATGAGGACGCATAGTGTGTGGAATGGATTGATGTGCTACGCTCCCGCGGCTAATGCAGAAAAAATGTACAGGATCAATAAAGAAACTATCGTTGAACGTGCCAGTGGGATGTGTATGAAGTCTGGGAGGGGATGAAAAATAAATAAATATTACAATCGGTATGGAAACGTGTGTGCATGGAAACGAATGTCGTGCAAATAAAAAATATGTACGAACGTGAAAAAATTTTAAAAAGGCTTTTGGAAAAATAATTTGACAATAATATACAATAACTGATGGTAAAATGGGTGTTGGATGCAACGTCTACACTTCCGCGAGAGTTGATTGTTTGACTGGGTCTAGAACATATATTATGAAAGAATTGTAATTTGTGTAGGATGAATAGGGGATGGAGAGGGAAATTATGAAACCGTGTTAAATAAAATTATACTCGATTTCATTTTTGAATACATATGTATGGAAAAAAATTATGATCGTTCGGGAGAAACGATCGGAAGCGAAAAAAAAATATAGTTAGAATAATTCCATAATACTTGGAGTTGAAAAAAGTTATTATGAACGGTATGGGAACTAACGACGGCAGATGTGTGTGCATTCATCGCGTTGAAGACATTGTAGGATTTATTTTTAGAACCGGAGGAAAATAAAAATTATTATGAACGGTCAGAAGAAATGATCGGGAGTGAAGAAAATATATAATTGGAATAATTCCATAATACTTGGAGTTGAATAAAAGTTATTATGAACGGTATGGGAACTAACGATAGCAGATGGGTGTGCGGGAATGGACGGTGTGCATTCATAGCGGTCACATAAAAAAATAATTACCTCTCAATATGAGATGACGGAGGCGTCGGAAGCGTCGATCGGGGGTTTAATGGTTGTAGTAAAAGTAAATTGAATGCGATATATTCGATATTAAAACAACGAAATTGATCGGAAAAGAGGGTGGAAGGGGTAAAGGAGACTAAGGCTAATTTAGACTATAAAAATAATTGATTTGTTAATTTGTAAATGTTTTGGATAACCGGTTAGGTTTAGACAACAGAGCAGGGATTGGGTTATTATGTGAAAAAAATAATAATTAAAAAAATAATTGAAGCAGCATAAACGGACGACACGTTCGGGGGATCGGCGTGTGCGCTATCGCGGCGTAGAACGTTATGTTAGATATATGCGCGCGATCGGGACGTGCGTCTTGGCATATGGCAGTAAGATCGGGGAATCATGAAAATAAAAAAATATGCTTTGGCTAATTTTATATTATGTATACTTAGACTTTGAAATATTTAAGAAATAATCGCGGTATCGGGAACTGAGCGCGTATGTGTGGGTGTGATATCGCGGCGGAGATCGGAATATACGTGGGATCGGCGCGTGCGCTTTCGCGTCGGCGACCGGAGCGTGCGCGGGATCGAAATATACGTGTGAGAGGTGTGAACTGGAGTTATAGGTTAGATTTACGCTTTAAATAATATATTGGGGTTAAATTTTGGAATTTTCATACTCAGGCCTCGGAATTTTTAAGAAAAATCGTTGTAAAGCAGCGGGTGGGCGGGGCTAGTGGAGACTTGATTTACTTTCGAACGTTAATTAATGTACCTATGTTAATTAATAATCTGTTCGGTTTATCGGAAACGAGCAGGACGCGTACAGGGGAATTTCAAAGAAATTTTGGGAACTTGTGGGAACTTTCAGCACCTGGACACTAATTGGGGTTACTTGCACCCCCGAATAACACTTTGGATAGTTTATTGACCTCTGGACACTGTTTGGACGTTCGGTTTACTGGAAATGTGCGGGAACCGTCCGGAGGAAACTCGGAGGAATCGGGGGAAACTTGGGTGAAATTTGAGCACATGGACGCAAATTGGGGTGAATTTTGAGCACCTGGACAGGAATTTAGGTTAAATTTGAGCACCTGGACGAAAATTTGGGTGAATTTTCAGTATATGGACACTAATTGGGGTTAGTTTTGACTACCTGGACGAGAATTTAGGTGAATTTTGAGTACCTGGACGGGGATTTGAGTGAATTTTGAGCACCTGGACGGGGATTTAGGTTAAATTTGAGCACCTGGACGAAAATTTTGGTGAATTTTCAGTACCTGGACGCTAATTGGGGTGAATTTTGAGTACCTGGACGGGGATTTGAGTGAATTTTGAGCACCTGGACGGGGATTTAGCTGAATTTTGAGCACCTGGACGGGGATTTAGCTGAATTTTGAGTACCTGGACAGGGATTTGGGTGAAATTTGAGCACCTGGACGGGGATTTGGGTGAAATTTGAGCACCTGGACGGGGATTTGTGTGAAATTTGGACACCTGAACGGCAAATCGGGGGAACTGTCCCGGAATGTCGGAGGGAAACCTGGACACTCGGGGGAAACTCGGGGGAAACTGCACCAGCTCCGCTATTTATACACTACTTATAGGGCTTGAAAAAAGTAGTTGATGCTGAAAGTTTCAGACCCCTAGTCCTAAAGGAGGCTGCTGTAGTCACCATTTTCTGCTTTTCGTTTTTTTTACGATATCTCTGCCATTTTTTAATCGATTTAAAAAATTCTTATTGGAGGTTTAAAGTAGCGGAAAGTTCTATAGCGGTGAATTTTTTCAGATTTTCAGACGCTAAATTCAAATTTTTAGAAACGTTCAAAATTTTTAAAATGCCATAAAGAATATTTAAAAAATTTAGTAACGACGAAAAAATATATAACATGTACTGTAGTGTAAATTGTTCCAAAATTCCAAAGCAATAAAGTCAAATCGAAAAAACATATCGATTTATTAAGCTTAATTACTCGGAAACGGCTTGTCCGACGAAAATTTTCAATCAGACCTTTTTTGTAGGGAATTCAATTTTATATGAGCATAAGCTAAAATGAATTTTTTCATTTCAATGTTTTCGCAGTTCTAACGTAAAACATCAAATCATGAATAAAAATTAAAAATAGCGTTGATAGACCTCTTAAAATTAATATTGAAGGCTCAAATTTTCACGAAATTTTTTTTTTTGCCATTCTGAATGATATTCTTGATATATCTTTCAAAAAAAATATCCAATTTTTTTGGCCCAGTCTAATATATGTATATATATATGTGTGTTTTCTAAAACTTAGTATATCTTTTCAATCTCGGCCCCCGAGGAACAATCGTGCAGACACTCACATACAAAAGCATTAAAATGCATAACAGATAAAAGGAAGAAAAAAACAAGATATACGTATATGCATTAGAATCCAGAAAAAATATTTTCGACAGTAACAACGTAATTCTCAAATTTTTTACGTCATAATAGTAATAGATAAATAATACAGTGTAAATCAGGGGCGGCTCGTCCTAGGGGGCTCAAGGGCGCGAGCCTCCCTGTGTGTTTTCAAAAAATACATACTTAATATTTAATTACTTCAAGAAAAAAAATCAGTGTTACGAATTTTTTATTTCATAATAATTTTTTTTGCGAGAGTGCATTTTAAAAATAATTGCAAAATAAGCATTTTGCGCGATTTGTTAAAAAAATAGTTGAAATATCCGATAGCAGTTGTCGGGTTCATGCTTACTGCGCTGGAACTGTACGATCCACTCGTAGTGTAGTATACTGTCAAGGTCGTTAACAGCTGATTTTTTGATCACATGATATTAACAACCAATAATATAGTACGTGGGCTCAGAATATTTGAGCCTCCAAGCCGCATATAAAATACACACGAAAAACGAATAAAGCCGAAGTTTCCCGAGCGTAACTTGAAGGCGTCTGAGGGCTCTCGAAAAGTGAGCCCTCGTCAATTTTACACGTGATTATAGCCGGTTTTAACAATATATTCGCGTCGCGCGCCGCGTCGTCCGTTTATCCGGTGAAGCACACTGTTTTAATTTGCTGCCTTTTTTTGTTCTATTTCTATCCTTGCTTCTCTTCTTTAAATAATACATTTTGCAATCTGGATTTTGTTACTTTTGAATGCAAGAAGCACTGCTTTTTGTCGACGACACTTGCTTTACACGGTGATTTTTCAAACGTTCAACATTTTAGAAACTGAATTAGATATAATTTATATTGGAGAGACTAACCTTTTAAGCTAATTACTTAAACTTACGATGGAGCATAATGAGCGATTCTACAAATGGCGTATAGGCGAAGATAAAACAAAAATATAAATACTGTCATTTTATTCATTGTTATGCGCACCTGTTGAATTTAATTATGCAAAAAGCAACGAGCCAGGATTCTAAAATTAAAATCTTTTTTTTCAAATTTGTCCGCTGTAGCAAGCTTTTTTTCAAATTCTGCTCATAGATGTGATCTACTGCAAGAAATTGTAAATCGGAAATTACCTAGAATACACGTTGGAACTATAATAGGCGTACAGTGAATATTGTTTTCGAAAATCGAGAAAAATTAATAGAATATTTTGAAGAACTAGAAGAAAAATGTAATAAAAATATTACATGCAAGGAAGCATATATAGTTTACGAAGAACCTTAGAAGACCCGGATTTTATATTTTGGCTTACCTTATTTCACAAAATTATGCCACATGTAATTTTTTTTTTTTTTTTTGTGGACACGTCAACAGTGAAACTTACTCAACGCAAAGGATTGTACATTATATAAGGAACAGATTAGAAAATATTATTTAATAAATTTCAATCTAAATACAAAATGCATTCACATCTTTTTTTAAATTAAATCAGAACTTGAATGCATTAAACCAGCTTTATTTAGTTTAAAATGTAGACAAAAAAGCAAGATAAGTTTATGTCATTACATTTTTTAAATTATTGTAATTTTACATTAGAGCCCCCCAGATTTACTTGTCACGAGCCGCCACTGGTGTAAATAAAAATAATTTGAAAAAAATACGGATGCAGTTTAAATTTCCGATTAATTTAATATCTGCAACAAAGAGTCTAGCCGGTTAAGGGGGGGGTGAAATTGCATTTGAACCAAACTTTGTAAAAAATATCTATACATCTGGGGAATGAAAAAAGTAGTTGATGCTGAAAGTTTCAGATCGCTAGTCCTACAGAAGGGGCTGCTGTAGTCACCATTTTGTGATTTTCCTTTTTTTTTACGATATCTCCGACACTTTTGAATCGATTTTAAAAATTCTTGTTGGATGTTAAAAATAATGGAAAGTTCTAAATCGGCGAATTTTTTCAGATTTTTAGACGCTAAATTCAAATTTTTAGAAACGTTCAAAATTTTTAAAGCGTCATAAAAAATATTTTAAAAATTCAGTAACGCGCGAAAAAAAATATACAACATATACTGTAGTGTAAACTATCTAGTGAAATTTTTTCAGATTTGTAAAAGTGGTGGAAGAGGTTCAAAAAAAATAAAAACATTCATTTTTGGTTGAGAAACCTTTTGAAATTCAACTAATAACAACCGAATAGATATGTGTTACGTATTTTAAGATAACAAGTTTTCCCGAATTTATTCAGATTTTTTGAACGACGTGGAACAAGTCAAAAATTAAACAAAATCATACGTTTTTGGTTGAAAAACCTCTTGAAATTCAACTAACTACAACGAAATAGATATATGTTACGTATATTATAATAAATTTTTTTTCTGTATTTTTTCTGGATTCTAATGCATATACGTATATCTTGTTTTTTTCTTCCTTTTATCTGTTATGCATTTTAATGCTTTTGTATGTGAGTGTCTGCACGATTGTTCCTCGGGGGCCGAGATTGAAAAGATATACTAAGTTTTAGAAAACACACATATATATATACATATATTAGACTGGGCCAAAAAAATTGGATATTTTTTTTGAAAGATATATCAAGAATATCATTCAGAATGGCAAAAAAAAAAAAAATTCGTGAAAATTTGAGCCTTCAATATTCAATTTAAGAGGTCTATCAACGCTATTTTTAATTTTTATTCATGATTTGATGTTTTACGTTAGAACTGCCAAAACATTGAAATGAAAAAATTCATTTTAGCTTATGCTCATATAAAATTGAATTCCTTACAAAAAAGGTCTGATTGAAAATTTTCGTCAGACAAACCGTTTCCGAGTAATTAAGCTTAATAAATCGATATGTTTTTTCGATTTGACTTTATTGCTTTGGAATTTTGGAACTAATGAATCAATGAATATCTAAAAAACACCATAACAGATTCTTGAAGGAAATTTAGTGTTCTACAAAAAAGGTCTCTTAATATTTTTGCCTAAATTTACTTCGTAAAATTAACTCGTCTGTATCACAAGGAGCTATTAAGAAAATGGAAAAGCATTTATGGTATTTAAGCGACAAATTAGCAACAACGTCGTTATTTGATGATTCCGTACCAATAGATGTAAAAAAAAGAATGGTTGAAAATTTAAAAAATCAAAATCCTACGAAAACTAAAGCAAGAAAATATGAATTCAAACCGAAGAATCTGAATGCATTATTGAAAAAGATTTAAGCGACTTTGTTTCAACCGAATCGGTTAGACTACTTAAAGATTTCGATTTACCGTATGAGTTCATCAATGAAGAAGTACAAAATTGATGCAACGTTGATAGTTTTCAGGAACGTAAACGATTTTTTAATCATTTAGCCGTTGTAAATGATACAGCTGAACGTGGCGTAGCGTTGATTGAGGAATATAATAAGTGTCTTACGAAAAACGAAGAGCTACTTCAATACTTACTACTGGTTATTAGTGATTATCGGAAAAAATACCCAAACTGCAATAAAAAAACCTTAATGTGATAGATTATTATAACTAATAGTTGATTATGATTGTTAAACTATAAAATCTTATAAATTTCTTATAAAATATCAGTTATAATTGTGTTTAAAATGAATTTTTTACCATCTGTTATTGTTATCATTACTTAAATAGCTATAATCTGATTTTTCTTCCATATAAATGTAGTAAAATATTTACAAATAAATAATTTTTAACAGTAAAACTAAATAATCGTTTATTTAAAAATTACTTTGAGACAGTAAAACTACGTTTTTGTTGAGAAAAAATCAATTAAGCAAGAATAAATTTATATTTATTATGAAATTTAGATATTTTTGTAATAATATTGTTGAAATAATGATAAATATTGAGAGATTTCTGATGAATAATGATTAATGATGCTCAAAATAGTCAATTTGTTTCTTTAAGTGAAAACAATTGAGTTAAAAATGAAAAACTTAAAATTTCAATTCTTTCTTCGATTTTAATCGTGAATAACTTTTGAAGAAGTAAATTTAGGCAAAAAAATTAAGAGACCTTTTTTGTAGAACATTAAATTTCCTTCAAGAATCGGTGTCATGGTGTTTTTTAGATCTTCATTGATTCATTAGTTACAAAATTCCCCAAAGTAATAAAGTCAAATCGAAAAAACATATCGATTTATTAAGCTTAATTACTCGGAAACGGCTTGTCTGACGAAAATTTTCAATCAGACCTTTTTTGTAGGGAATTCAATTTTATATGAGCATAAGCTAAAATGAATTTTTTCATTTCAATGTTTTGGCAGTTCTAACGTAAAACATCAAATCATGAATAAAAATTAAAAATAGCGATGATAGACCTCTCGAAATTAATATTGAAGGGTCAAATTTTCACGAATTTTTTTTTTTGTCATTCTGAATGATATTCTCGATATATCTTTCAAAAAAAAAATAGCCAATTTTTTTGGCCCAGTCTAATATATTTATTGTATAAAACCGACAAAAAAATTACTTTTTCCAATCAAAGCTTATTCATTTTTTAGGTAATTTTCAGCCTAAAATTCACAATACAAACATTTGAAACTACATTAATAGTATTATCGTTACCTATGATTTTATTTATCGGTATTCGGCCATTGCTCAGGTCATTAGTTATGAGAGTTTTAATAGATTGCTCGGGCACACAAGTTCGTGTGGCTCCATTCTCTTAAGCCTTCTCGTATTGAGGAGCTCGATCACAGTGATGTTCGGATGGTTGTGGAGTCGATGTTCGTGCTTTTTCACAAAGGTTTCGATTACCTGGTCAATCTCCGGAACTTGTAGATCTTCCTGCAAATTTGCACAAATGTTATTACTTTAAACGGAAGCAGTACTGTTTTTCACCGGTTTTCCGCTTTTATTTCTCTATTCCTTTCAAATTCCCATGGAGGAAAGAGCAACACGGCCTCCATTAGCCCCCTCCTCTGAGGACGCTCATGCTTGTGAAACTAATCACGTGTGTTCCCTGTGCGTTTTGTGTATGACGAGCGGTATACTTCAGTCTTGAATTAGCTCATATCAGATTCCGCATGAGCTTCTTGTATAATGTGTCGGGGTGGCATATTTATCGTAAACGACAGTTTAAACTATATTTTGTAAAACTTCGCATAATTTATTACGGGAAGTACAATGAGTGAATAATCAATTGCGTTATAAGAATGATTCAAAAAAAAAAAAAAAAAACGGTTTAATTCGTTAATATGTATTGTATTTTTTGTAATAAATTATGCAAAGTTTTACAAAAGATAGAGTTTACAGAATTTACGTTGAAATGATCAAAGAAAGAAAATAAACAAATACCCTGCAACTTATCGCTGTCAAATTTATTACAAGTGAACAAAGAACATAAACAATTATTTGAAGTTGTAAAAACAATATTTTTCGGTTATTTTACGCATTTCCTTTTTTTTTTTTTTTAAATTTTTAATATATTGGATATTACTTTTGGTAAATGAAAATACTCGTAAAAACGTGAGTTTGAAAATTTTTTTGCGAAGCAAAACTTTCGTTTAAATCTTTTTTTTTATTATCGGAAGGAATTTATCTTACACGAAAAGCGAACAGAATTTTTTAATTTTGGATTTACCACGTCTCTTTAGGAACGTTTCTTGCAATTGTAATTGATCTACTATGGATTCCTGGTCATTGCGGAATTCCTGGCAACGAGTTAGCTGACTCGTTGGCACGTTCGGCGGCGACCAATGGTCTATTCATTAGTAGATTTCCTGCTCAAACTCTCTACTGTCTTTCTTATCGTTCCCATCACGATTCCTGGACCGAATTCTATCCTTCATTCTTTACCAATCCTCAATCTTTTTACCTTGCTGTTCAACCCTTCCCTTCCTCTCTTCCTTGGTTTAATCTTTTCCCCTACCTTAGCCGTTCGATTATTTCCTCTATAGTTCGCCTGCGGTTCAATCATAGTTTGCTTCCGGCTTCTCTTTTCCGTTTTTCTATTGTTCAATCTCCTTTGTGTCCTTATGATCCTCCAGAGCTCAATTATACCTGTGATGCGAATCATATTTTGTTCGAATGCTCCTTTATTTCCTCCGAACGTTCTACTCTGTATTCTAGTCTTCTGCGCCCTGGCCTTCCTACCCCTTATAGTGCCCACTCCATTCTTGCACTCCCCTCTCTCAATGTAGTTCCTTTGTTGGCCTTCTTTATCTCCTCAATTTCTAATCTTTTCCTTATATAAGGTACATTTCCTTGCGTTGAGTAAGTTCCACTCGTGCTCAAAAAAAAAAAAAAATTAAACAAAGAAATTCTAATTTACCTCTGGCCGCAGTCAAAAAAATAAAATAAAATCGAGTTACCCTAGCATATACGTTTATAAATATAAATTAATAATAAAAAAAAAAATACTAGATTACTAATTAAATTAAAAAACGATCTTATTTTTTTTTACTAACGTCTTCTATATTTTTGATGAATCGTGCTATTTAAGGTAACTTCCCATTTCGCCTAAATTTAAGATTTCGCTACTCAGCAGATAAAAAAATGACGGGCAAGCGTGCGAATGATTTAGTACTGGCAACAACGTATCATAATTGTGGAGTCTAAAAGATAGTTCCGAGTCGGGTTCTACGATCATTAACAGAAGGCTGCTAAAAAAGGCTAAACGCAGCATATTTTGTTGATTCTACTGTTTAAGTTTTTTTTTTTTTTTTTTCGGAAAATAACAAAAACGTTTGCACGAAAATCAGAAGTGAAAAAATACTGTTAAAAATGTTTCATGTAAATGTACAAAACTGCGACTCCGATAACGAATATTTGCGGTTATTCCGTTTGAAGTCTAGAGCTGTATAAATACCATCCGCGCTTTATCAGGCAGTGTATAAAAGCCTTATTGATATTTAATGTGACATGTACATTAAAGTTCGAAGTTCCAGAAGAAAATACAGAAAAATATGTTAGATAAATAGTTGTAAGCGAACAAATGTTTTTATTACAAATTGAAAACAATGCGCAGGTATACTAATTTTATTTAAATTCGTCATTGAAAAACCAACGAAGGATAATTTTTTTTTTGAGCTTAAGAATTTGTTTTTAATATTTCCCTTAAAAAGTTAATACAGATTTATTAAGCATAAATAACTTATTAATCTAATTGTATGCTTTAAATTTTTTGTAAATCAATAAACTTATCTTTAATTTTTAATTTTTGTTTTTTTTTTCTTTTTTTCTTGGGTTAAAACTAGAAAAACTGTTGCTTTAAGTTCACTTATAACAATTTTTATAAAGAAACTAAAAATTACATTGTTTGTTATTATAGAGAATATTGATTTAGTGTAATTTAAAATAAATATATCTAATGATTAATGTACAATTTCAATATTCATTGATATAAAAGGTACTTATTTAATCTAAGGTTTAACGTTGTGACGGATTCGGCCGCCATGACTTTCGATATTTTTCACGCTGTACCGAATTAAAAAATGATAATGATGACTTCTTTTCCAAATTCTAAATTCCTCATTTCTCCGCATTTTGACAGTTTCTCAGGCTTCCGATTTCTATTTCTCCGGTTTCTTCGGGCAGCGTGCAAACTGAGCATACTCCGACCGTAATGCTGGATCGACAAATTTCGTGGGAATTGCCAATGTGCACGGCGCCAATTTGGCGATCCGTGCAT
The DNA here is from genome assembly GCA_039619475.1 of Icerya purchasi. Taxonomy (NCBI): domain Eukaryota; kingdom Metazoa; phylum Arthropoda; class Insecta; order Hemiptera; family Monophlebidae; genus Icerya; species Icerya purchasi. The sequence continues at coordinate 396,324,682 of CM077116.1, forward strand.
ATGTGTGTGTTAATTATATGAGGGTGGTTCGTCCGATGTTTGTCCGATCTGGCGTTGTGTGCGTCGGAGATGCGATTCGAGCTACGTCGAGGCGTGAGAAGTTTTTTCTTAGAACCCGAAAGAACCGACGCAGGGTACCCGCCGTTCCACCGATTTTCAGAATGTTCTAGAAAAATCGGTGGCGCATTCATTTTTTATATACATATATTTTTTATTATTAGGCAAGATGGCCGTTTAACAAAATCGTCGTCGAATTCTCTGTGAATTCGAGCGATCAGTCTTCGCTTCCTCGTGGTCGCGGTTAGATCTCAACTGCTTTGGCCCGTGGGCACGCTCGTTTTTGTATTTTTTCACAGCTACGCGCCGCCGTTCGAGGCAAAATTCATATCTTTTTCCACTGCTTTGGCCGCTTAAGGCAAAATTTATATCTGTTCGTTTTAAATCAAATATAACTCGGTTTACACATCTTACCAAAAGATTTGTTGTGTTTTTTTTCTTTTTTTCTATTTTTCGCTATAAGGACACGTTTTCGTGACATCTCCGCCGCGGAGACCTTTTCTTTTTCGTGTAAACCTTAGGAAAGCCTAAAGCTCTTTCCGAACGAGCTAACGGTTACGTTACACCTGAAGTAACGTTGGCGCCCGGAACTTCTATTTCTTTTTATTTTATTTTCATTTTTTTTTTTTTTTTTCCATCATCGGAAGCTGGTCAGTCACAAATGTCGCCTAAGAACAGGGACTAGTGAAGAGAGTTAATTCTTATCAAATGGCACCGGAACAGGGAAATAACGAATTAGTTACAAATGGCGGCCCGAACGAACAGGGACTCGATAGTATATGGATAGATACGTTACCTGATACGAAAAAGGAAGCAGCGGTTTCATCGGAGAAGGATCTGCCAAGCGGAAACAGATAAGATTTTATATTATTTTAATTCTCTCCTCGGCCTGCTATAGCTTAAATACGTTTTATTTTCTCGTGGTGTACTCATTCAAAATTCTAAAATTTATTTATTTATTTTTTTCTCGCATCCCGAATTATTCAAAATATTTTTTTTTAACGAACCGGAGTTTTGAAATTATTTTATTTTATTTAAATTTTAATATTTAATTTCCGATAGTTATGCCCGAATTTTTCGTACTTTTTAATTACCCTGCGTCAAAATCGAGAACGAGGATTTAGCCAGAGTGGTTGTGATGAAGGAAAATCATTGTAATATTAATGCAAGTACGGAGGTAACGCGTCGTGCTCAAGGGGGCCGGGAAATATTAATAACTCGGTCACAGCTCGACGAATTAAAGGAATTTATGCTCAATCTAGCGAAAGAAAGTCGTGAAGAAAATGTGGAATAAAATCTTTGAAGAAAACAATAAAAAGTGGAATAATTTAAACGACAAACCGGAAGAATTAAATAAACACAATTCCTCATCAATTAATAAATTCGATCTTTTAGAAAATAAATTAGATGTTGAACTCGAAAAACCTAAAATCGAAGGCGAAGAAGAACTCAATAGAATACCTGAAATTAAAAGTGAAAATAATCAAGATCTCAAAAATGTTAGGGATGAATCTGCGGTCTCCAGTGAGCCGACGCAAGGTGAGAAGGTAGACAATGAATTAGTTGAGGTAATCACCATGCCTATGGAGAATGACGAGAAGCAATTGGAAAGTGACGAGGAACAGGGGCTTAATGATAATAATAGTGATCTTAAAATTACTTGTGATAACAATGTTGATAATAATGACGATAATAGTAGGAAAGACAAGAACGTCGAAACCAATAATAATAATACTTGTAGGGTCTTCAATGATGATAATGATAATTTTAATAGTAATGATAATAGCAATATTAGCGATGAGACCAATATAAATAATCAAGACGATCGCGATGATTCGTTTACAATAAATTTCACAAGTAACATCAAAGATTCAAAAGTCAGCAAGAAAATACGTCACAAGAAAAAAGAAGCGAATAAAGCTAAAATTGGAAAAATTAAATACCAAATTGGAAGATCTATAAATAAGAATAATAAACCTAATAATAGACGCAAAACTAAGAAAACCAAGTATAAATTTAATCATTTAAAGTCCGGATATATAAAAGATTCTAAAATAAATAATTCTCGTCAGTTGGGACATTGTTCCCGTCACCATCTCCGGTTGTGGAAGTATCGGCGTAAATAATTAATAATTAAATCAGCTAGCCAAATTCTTCAGAATAACGACGTCAAAAAATTTAATTAAAAAACACTAATACACATTAATAATAAAATAAATTTAGTCAAAGCTCGTCCAGGACGTGAGGTATTTTTTTGATTTTGAAGTTTGAGATGAGTACAGATAGACGTGAGGTGAGGAATGTCTAGTATGAGGATTTGGTTTGTTTTGCTTTGGTGTGCTATGTTCTGTTCTATTTTGCTTTGGTGTGCTATGTTCTGTTCTATTTTGCTTTGGTGTGCTATGTTCTGTTCTGTTTTGCTTTGGTGTGCTATGTTCTGTTCTGTTTTGCTTTGGTGTGCTATGTTCTGTTCTGTTTTGCTTTGGTGTGCTATGTTCTGTTCTGTTTTGCTTTGGCGTGCTGTGTTCTGTTCTGTTTTGCTTGGTTGGATCTTATATTTTGGTGCGCTTTTTCAAAGGTTTTGTTGCGATGTTTTGCCGACCTGGAGTGCTCTGAGATCTGTGTTTATTTTGGATGTAAGGATTAGTTGTCAGTTTGCTGCCAGTTGCGCGGAGAGTTTTGTTTATGTGTACATTTGGTGTGGATAAGGCAGAAGGTATACGATGGGCGAGAAAGAGCTCGACTTGTGTGTACTCGCTAAAAAAATTATTTTATTTTATTTTTTTTTATATTTTCATCTGGGCGAAATGCTTCGGATTTCGGTTTTTGCAGTTTTTCCCGTTTAAAAAACTTGTTTTGTTTTTGTTTACCTCTACATTAATACTTACCACTCTGGTCTATAACCTCTCGCGTTTATGTGAGGTGTAAATGAGGATATATTATATTTCCGATTTACGAAATTACGCATTATTATGTTCATGTTATGTTATATTTTATATGTACTTTTTTTAATACTTTGTCTGGGCGTAAAACACGCTTCGGAGCGCAGCTTTTTTTTTGGTTTTTTTTCCGCTATGAAATAAAAACTTGTTACCCGTATGAACGCTGTCGTTCCACATTAGTGCTTGTGCTCGTATCCGCTACCTCTTGTACCTGCATTAGGTGTGTGGGAGTGCATGGCGAACTACGGAGCGATGGATGCATACATGTAAATAGATTTTTATGTTTTTTTTTTCTTATGTATTTTGTTTAGGGTAATCCCTTTTATTTCTTCTATATTTTTACATATTTGATCCAACTTAGTATGCTGGATTTATTTTTTTTTGACCATATTTTGGTTTTGGTCGCCTACATTTACATTTTTTATTTAGGGAAACTATTGCGATATTTTTTTTTTAGTTTTCTCTTGGTTTTCGCAATAACCTTTTATTTTATATATTTTATTTTTTTTTGTTTGTTTTGTCGGTCGCCGTTACTTTGTGGGCGTCGTCGTGGGTTCTTGGCTTCGTGGTTGTTCAATTTTTTATTTTTTCTTATTTTTCTCTTTCCTTACCATCTTTTCGCTTTCCTTCCGAGTCACTCTCTCATCCACAGATTTCTCCTTTTGCCACTTTGGTCGAATTTTCTAGTTGTTGGTAGACATCGGTAACTAGAGTTACCATAGTAGGATTAGTTACTCACGGCGAGGTGTTATCAAATCTTTGTGTTCCACTTAATTTTTCCTAGGAATCCCTTATCATTTCCTTTTCTACGAGCATCAATTTTTTTTTTGTTTTTTATTCCCTTTTTCATTTTTTCTTCTTTCTTTCCTTATTTTTCTTTAATTTTCGTCCGTAGCGTTACACGACGGGTCCGGTCGAGTAGAAAATAGATACCTGGTACTCTAGCGGGATCTGTATTTTTTTTATTTATTTTTATTCCCCTTCCGACGTGCGAGTTTTTCGGTGTAATGGACGACAACATAAAACGTATGCGGCCACGACATTGGATTTAAGCCTCGATAAAACACGCGGAAAAGATTTTGGCTTTGCCAAAAACAAATATTACAACTTCGGTACAGCCAATTGTACTACCGAGAATAATAAGCATCACGACGCTACGCCCGCCAAGGGTGCCGGGAAGTATGATAATATGTAAAGTCACTCGGCTGAGATTTCTGTCTGTGATCGCGATCTAATAATGATAAATTTTGTTTTTTTTTTTTAGTGTTGTTCATATCCTACTAATTTGTTATCGATTGCTGTTTCTTTTTCTTGCATCTTTCCTTTCACTGTTTGAATAATTTCTCTCCTTCCGAGTTTAATAATTTTTTTTATAATAACAACATGTGACGCCGGACAATATATTGAATTTCGGTGTCGTGCCGGTGGTCGCTATTTTCCTCTTTTTCATATTCCTTTTCGATTCTCTGTGTACGTTTTATTATCCTAGAGTCAAGTGTGCGCGGTGGTGTTCCGCGGAGTCGACGATCACGAGCGAACCTTTTATATATATATTGTTTTTTTTTTTTTGTCGTTTAGAATCGGCATTCTTGCTATTTTGCTTATTATTTTGTTTTTTTATATGGGTTGCGATCCAGTTTCGGATCGATGTTTATTAACGTTGGTTTATTTTTATCTCTATATTTCGTTTATGGTATCATTCGATGTTATCATGGTAGGGTAGTTTATAACCAATTGAGTTATATGTTTTTTTTTTTAACATGTGTCTATCCATTTTTATAGATATGCTTCTAATTTTTTTTAAAAAATTTCTTCGTCATTTCAAATGTTATTCGACGTCTGGTCGATATATTTTACACAATCAGTAGAGTGTCGCCTTTTTTTTTTTTTTATTTTTTTTTTTTTTTTTTTTTTTTTTGTTGGGCTCGTCAACCAAGGACCTTTACCCAGAAACAAAAGGTAAGGAAAGAAGTCGGTTATATTTTGATTCGATCAGAAATTTTAACTAAAAAGGAACAAATAGCAGGAATAATTAGTGGGGAAGGAAAGGACAGGATATAGGATGCACAATAAGGGGTAGGAAGTCCAAGCTTAAGCAAATAAGAATATAAGGCAGAACGCTCCACCGAGAGGGATGAACACTGGAAGAACACATGATCGGCGTCGCAAATAATTGCATCATCCGGATGGAGAGGACAATGTGGAGAAGAAACCAAGGAGAAACGAAATCTGGAAGAAGGCAGCAAAGAATGGCCAAAGCGCATACGAACAATGGAAACAACTTCAGAACGACGAAGGGAGGAATGTAAAAGAAACCATGAATATGAAGGAAGAGTAGGCTGGACTGATAGGTAAAAGGAACAACTGTTGGAAAAAGAAGAAACATAGGTATCCGACCAAAATCGGATATGAAAGCTTTTACAAACTGATAGCAGGTTAACGGAAGGAATTTTTTTAAAAAAAAGACGAGAGGAAGCAGCAGCAGCCCGAGCCAAGGAATCAGCCGCTTCATTTCCAAATATGCCCGAGTGGCCAGGTACCCACAGCAGATCAATATTGACTGAATGGAGATAGGAAAGATTGTGAATGAGTGAACTTATACGGAGGATAACAAAGTCACACGAATGATCAGGAAGGGGAGAGGATATGGCCTGAAGGGCGCTCAAAGAGTCAGAAATAATTAAAAACTTAGAGGAAAATTGATTCGAGGAAATGAAAATAATAGAGCGAAGGATAGCCAACAACTCGGCTGTGAATATGGAACAGAAATAAGGAAGTCGAAAAGATTCTGAGAGGTTAAAATCAGGAAGGATGAAAGAAGCACCAACACCACCAGGCCCCCTCGAACCATCCGTGTAAATGGTAACATGAGAGGGAAATAGGGAATTGATAGTGCTGTAGAATACCTGTTTAATTACGGCTTGGGGGAGATTTTTTGCAAATGAGGGGAGGATAAATACCTTAGGAGGATGACAGATGTCAGCGAAGTCGAAGGAAAAATAAGGGAGATTATTGAACGAGATAATATACGGCCAAAATGAACCGAGACGATGTGAAATAAAAGCCAGAATAGGGGTTTTGCTGGGAGTGAAGCGCCAGCTATTATAAATCGAAAGATAAGACTGAACAAGGGTAGAGGATGCGAGAGGAAGACGTTTAACAAGGAAACGATAGCCTAAATAAGATCTACGAATGGATAGGGGTGACGAATTGGATTCAGCAAGAATAGCAGTGGTTGGAGAGGATTTAAGAGCGCCAAGACAGAGACGAAGGCAAGAATTCTGAATTACATCTAGTTTGGAAAGACGTGTCTTGGACGCACTACCATAAATAAAAGAACAATAATCAAATTTGGAATGGATAATAGATTTGTAAAGGGAAATAAGAATATAGGGATCGCCACCCCATTTAGTTGGCGACAGGGCTTTCAGCAAGTTTAACCTTTTAATAGTGGAAGCAGAAAGATATTTGATGTGTTCAGAGAAGGACAAACGACTATCAAGAAAGACACCGAGATAACAAAAGCAATTAACACGGGAAAGAGATACATTGTTTAAGGATAGGTTGACCAAAGCAGGGTTATAGGGACGGAGGGTAAAAATAGTATAAGAAGACTTAGAGGGAGAAATTGAAAGATTAATTAAGGAGAGAGAATGTTCCAGCACAATGAGCGACGAACTGAGTGCTTCATAGGCTGCTAAAACATCCTCAGACGAGGAAAACAGGAGAATGTCGTCCGCAAAGAATAAGGAATAGGAATTTAAAGGAAGAGAAGCTATACTGATAGTATAGATGTTAAAAAGAGTAGGACTGAGGGAGGAACCCTGAGGAAGACCTCGGAAAACCTTTCTTGGAGCATTAAGAGATGGAGAGGAGAAGTGGATAGAACGATTTGACATGAGATTGATAATAAGGGAAGAGAATTTAATTGGGATATTAATTGCCGTCATTTTATCTCTTAGAGTGGGAAGATGAACATTATCGAAAGCAGAGGAAACATCAATAAAGGAGGCTAGGGTGAAATGTTTTTGGATAAAAGATTTGTATATGTGGGAAACGAAAAGACTAACACAATCAGAAGGGCCAATACCAGGCCGAAAGCCGAACATATTAATAGGGAATATATTATTATGCTCTAGCCACCAAACAAGGCGCTTGTTGAGCATACCCTCAAATAGTTTTCTAATACAGGATGCCAGGGAAATAGGACGTAGGGAAGAATTTTTCTTAGGAATGGGAATTACGATAAAAGAATTCCAGGAGGAAGGAGTTATACCCTTTGAAAGGAAGGAATTGAAAAGACTAAGAAGAAAACTGAGGGATTGTTCAGAAAGGTTTTTAAGGGCGAGATAGGGTATACCGTCAAGCCCTGGAGTAGGGCTGGACGATTTGGAGAGAACAGACTTTAATTCATTAAAATTGAAAGCCGAAGTTAGGAAGTGAGGAGGAGAATTTTCCGGAAAAGAAGAGTATAATTCATCAACAGAAGGAACATAAGCTGGAGCGACGGAATCAATAAAAGGAAAAAGGCTATCGTCGGGGATACTGAAGGTGGAAGGGCGAGAAGAGGATGGGAATTTGAAAGCTCTGGCCATTTTCCAAATCTGCGAAAGAGGAGTAGTTCTAGAGAACTTGGCACAGAAATTTTTTCCAAGAGGACTTCTTCGTGGATTTCAATATAAACCTAGCTCTCGCATTTGCCCGTTTGTGAGCGAGAAAATTTTCAGTCGTAGGGTTACAACGGAAGGTTCTAAAGGTTTCGCGACTGATATTAAAGGCAGTGTCGCATTCCTTGTTCCACCAAAGTGAAGAAGCCTTACTGCGATGTACAGAAGATGACGTATGGCGGGGCGGAGAAGATAAAGAAAGAGCAGAAGTTAAGGAATATAAAAAGGAATTGTAGAGAGGTACCGGATCGTGATCCGGTTGAAGGAGAGGGAGAGACGAGTCAACCAAGGAGCGAAATAGAGGCCAGCTAGTTTTGGAAAGATTCCATCCTGAAGAATTGGTATAATTGGAATCAGAAGGAGGAGGAAAACTGACAGGAGTTATTAGGATAGGAACATGGTCACTGCCGAAAGAGCCCATAAGGGTCTTCCAATTATAATTAAGACCAATAGACGAAGAAGAAAAGGTTAGGTCGAGGGAACTAGAAATGGAAGCATTCCTGTAGTATGTGGGGGAGAGATCGTTGAGGAGAACTAAATTATCAGAGAGGATGGCATTCTCAAGGATGGAACCGTTGGTATTGTAGGATGCACAGCCCCATAAAGGAGAATGCGCATTCCAGTCACCACCGATGATAAAAGGATGCGGAATAGAATTAAAAAACGACGAGAAGGGGAAGAGACGAAGATCGAACCTAGGAGGAACATAGATAGAAACAATGCTAATAGGACGTACAGAGGGAGGCTGAATGGAGATGTGAACAATGTTAGGTAAATTGGGACAAGAAGGAAGATTAAGAGAGATATCATAAGAGCAGAATGGAATGTCATTTCTAATCAGGATTGCAGAACCACCATAACCGTCATCGCGATCACATCTAACTACCCTGAAACCTCTAATATTGAAATTTATGTCCGACCGAAGCCACGTTTCGGAAAGGAGAGCAACATTGACATTATGTAGATCCAATAACCCCTCTAATGAGTTTTTATTGGCTCTTAGACTGCGGCAATTCCACTGTAGAATATTTAGCGCAGCCATCATAATAAAACAGTAAAAGAATAAGGCATAAATGAAGTGGGGAGGAGCAGGGGAAAAGACCATAAGAGCAGACAATGAGGTGCATTTGTATAGAAGGAACTAAAATGAGTGAGAAACGGAGAAAAGAAAAATAAAGAACTGCAGTTGCAAAACAGGAGGAAGTAATTCGAGGCTGTTAAGTCGAAAGGTAAAACAAAGAGCATAGTGCAGAAGAAGATATAAAATAATTTTAGGATAAAAGAAAAAAGAGTAAGCAATATTCGTGCAGAACCGAAGCAGCCAGTGGAATGCAAGTTGTACTTCATATATAGGCGTGGTACATAGCCAGCGCTATACAACTCCGACAAATTCATCACAGTGCAGTTAAAACAGCAAAGGTGTGTACGGAGAGTGATAGGAATGGAACTCAGTTCAGAGATTGAGTGTATTAACTCAACATGAGCCCATTCCCGAAAAAAATGTGTATAGAATATACACCAATGCCTGTTAGAGGTTGAAACCACTTCTACATAAGCATAAATGAAGATAATTGTTACGATAAAATCGTTAACCAACTGGTTAAAATGCTTCGCACTGAATATTGTAAAGAAGATTACACGAAAGGGAAAAAATGTAAAAGAAAGAAAGGAAGCAGGGGACAGAAAGTAACATAATAAAGCAAATACAGCCTCGATATTTATTTCCATTTTTTTTTTTTTTTTTTTTTTTTTTTTAAATTAATTAATTAAATTTTTTTTTCGTTCGGTATAGGAGGAGGGAATTAATTAAAACGGATATTATTCGACAGGAAACAAGAAAGGGAGTCAACAAAGGATGTAGAGGGAGCAATATTGTTTGAAGAGAGTAGTTCAATGATGGCTACCGAAATATCCTTAATTAAAGGCGAAGGGGTAGCGGAAGGGGAATTAGGAGTACATAAGGAGACGGGAATAGCAGGATTTGGGGGAAGGTGAGTATTTGAAGAGGAAGATTTGTTAAGAGCCCAACCATTAGAGGGGGTTGAGAGACGATTAGATGGGAGTGGGGGGAATTGAGGGGAAGAATTATGAAAAGGTTTGGAATTACGGGATTTATGAAAGATGGGAGATTTGGGTCGGAAGTGAGAGGGAGCAGTCAACGGAGGAATGGAAGAAGTATTAATGTAAGAAGTGGAAGATGAGGCACGGTCGGCATACGAAAAAGCCTGAGAGACTAAATTGCTTTTTTTAAATTGAGAAGCCTCTTGGAATGTGATATTTTCAAATGCCATAATTCGTTTTATTTCTTTTTGTTTGAGCCACTCGGGACAAGCACGATCATTGGCACTGTGGGCGCCTTTGCAATTACGGCAAGTGGGAGGAAGTTGTAGACTGCTGCATTCCAAGACTGAATGCCTGGAAGAACAGTGGGAGCAGATGGTATAGGAACCACGGCAGTGCTTCGCGATGTGTCCAAAAAGGAAGCATTTAGAGCACTGCGTAGGTAGACGAACGCTGGGAGAAACCAGAAATCGAATTTTAAATATCGAAACGTGTTCTGGGAGAGAAGTTTTATGAAATTTAATCTCAACAGAACCAGTCGGAACTTTTTTACCTTCAGAAAAACGATGTATACGACGGATAGAGGCGATAGGAATAGTAGAATGGATTCCTTCCAAGATTTCATCTTCAGAAAAGGATGGATGAATACCGGAAATAATGCCCATTCTGAATAACACAGAGTTTGGAATGTACGCTTTGATATTATGCGACGCAAAAAAATTAGGATGAGACAGAAAGGAATTAGCGGAGGAGACGGAGGGAAACTTGACCGAGACACGACCCCTACCTTGAGGGACAATGCTCGTGGGGGAAGAGGAAAAGGAATTGATTAGCCTGGCAATTGCTAAAGGATGAAGGTTGCCTAGATTTTTATCCGAGGAACAGCTTTCGACGTGAACGGTGAAAGGTCCTGGATGATCGGCCGAGAACAATAAAGTATCTTTACTATCATTATAATTATTTGTACTATTACTGTTATTATTAATGCTACTGTTATCGTTATTGTTACTATTATTATAACTGCTATTGTTATTAACATTACTATTATCATTATTATTATTATTATTGTCATTACTAATATTAATATTATTATTATTATTGGTGGTGGTGGGGGTGGTAATGATGTTATTGCTGTTATTATTATTGTTGTTATTATTATTATTAATATTATTATTATTATTATTATTATTATTATTATTATTATTATTATTATTATTATTATTATTATTATTATTATTATTTTTACTTTTATCGATAATAAAATTCTCGACAGCTGTATTAGCACTGTTAGAATTATTTGAAGTGGCGAGATTAGGCGAATCGGGTTGAGATAGCCGCAGATCCTTGCTTGGCAAAATCGCGGACGGCGAGAGAGGGCCAGAAGGTTTGCGCTTACCGACAGCGTCAACCTCCATCAAGTTTAGCGATACATTCGGTTTCGCTTTTAAATCTTTGGAGGAGGCCGTCGGGCGGCCCCCACTAGACGAGCTCATCAATCAACTGACTTGAAAAAGAGAGAGGAAAAAAAAACAAAAAAAAAAACAAAAAAAAACAGCGAAATGAATTTAAAGCAGCGAAAGGCAAACTGAAATATTAAAATGTAAACTAAGTAAAAGTTAAATGCGACAGCGAAGAAACCGAAATTATTTATCTAAATAGAAAACAATGAAGCGATCTCACCGGTCTGCCGAAACAACTGATTACCGAGCTGATAACAGGAACGCGAACGCACACGAGATAACGATTCACATCGGTGTCAAACCTTAAACATTTTACATTTTATTATTATTTACTTGATACGATCATTTAATATACCAACTCCGTTTATATTGCCACTGGGACAGTGTGTGAGTGTAATTGTGCGATTCTCCGGGCTTACGCACACGTGTTTGTAAGTTCTGGAGGTCGGAGCGTGAGTGAATAGCGTGTACACCAGGCCCCTTTAAATTAAACGTAAGATCATAATTTCTCAAATTTTTCTAAATTTTTTTATTTTTTTTTCTATATTTCCCCGCGAGTTTCAATGTTCTGGTTAAGTGTAATTCCAGTCGTCTATCCTAATGCATTTTTTTTTTGTTTTGTAATCCTGTTGAGTGTTCCTATTCTATTCTTCATACTCCTGTCATGTTCTGTGACAAGCGCCGTAGAAGGCTTGTAAGGCAGCTCCGGAGCCTAAGGAATCCGAAGACCGGTGTAACGCCCGGTTCACCGTTGGCTCCCAATCAAGAGGGATGATCGTTGCGAGTTAGATGTGATGTTCGGTGACAGCGCCGTAGAAGGCTTGTAAGGCAGCTCCGGAGCCTTAGGAATCCGAAGATCGGTGTAGTGCCCGGTTCACAGTTGGCTCCCCAACCAAGAGGGATGTTCGTTGTTAGTTCAGATGTGCTGAGTAGGGGGCCCCGCCGTTTTTTTTGGAGGGTTCCTCTAGGTAAGCCAAGTTCATGTCCCTCGAACGGTCCGATCGGTCATGAAGTTATGCAGAAGGTTGGAATATGTTGGATGTTCGTGACGCCGAGGGGACATTCATTGCGTCCCATGAAATAAGATGGTGATCGCACTCAGGGGGTGTCTAATAACGGGGGTCCCAGTCAAGTCCACCATTAGGTTGGGTAGGCCCGGTAGGAGGGAAAATATCCGTGTGGGGCGTCGCTGTGGTGCACTGCCGGAAAGATGCCGGGTGGCCCAGTTCGCACGTTCCCGCGGGCGTCGCTGAGGTGCACTGCCGAAAAGATACCGGGTGGCCCAGTTCGTACATTCCCGCCGGCGTCGCTGTGGTGCACTGCCGGAAAGATGCCGGGTGGCCCAGTTCGTACGTTCCCGCGCTATGTTCTTATCAGGGGGTGTCGTTGGGGGTTTAAATTTCCACTGTATAGGCCAATGGGGGTTTTTGTGTGTTGTGCGTGACTGAGTGCCGCTTTTCGGGCTATGTGCCAATTTTTATGTTGTTTTATTTTGAGTAGCGTCACTTTATGGGCAATGTGCCAATGTTTTTGTTATTTGATTTCGAGTAGCGCTGCTTTTCGGGCCATGTGCCAATTTTTTTATTTGTCGTTTTGCTTCAAGTGGCTCAGTCGCGTGTATTTTGTGTCAGGGGTGTCTGGGAATTTTTTTTATTTTTTTTTTATTATTTGTCCAAATGGAGTACCGGTCTTGTCTGCCCGGCCTCTCCCTCTTTGTTAGGAGAACTATTTTATTTTTTATTGTGTTCCTCAGGTATTCCCATATTCCTCAAAGGCTATGAAATCGTGGGAAACAATTTCTTTTGTTTTTCTTAAATTTTTTCCAACCCCTATCTTAATTTTTTTTCAACCCTTATATATTTCGTTTTCAACCCTGAATTTTTTTACTGCCCTTAATAAATTTTATTCGAATTTTTTTTATCAATTTTTTTTTTTTTTGTTTTTGTTTATCTTGTCTTGATTGTATTTTGTCTCAGTAGTATAACCATAATTCAATAATGTGTAACGTGCGGTGTATATGAGTGGGTTAGATGGTGGAGATCTGTTCGGGACTCCGTAGCTCGGCAACGGGTGGTCCGAATTTTGTCGCTCTTGGGTCACCTGAGTTCTCATCCAAAACTTCTGTTTTGGATGAAAATAAGGGCGGGGCAGTGTGACGGATTCGGCCGCCATGACTTTCGATATTTTTCACGCTGTACCGAATTAAAAAATGATAATGATGACTTCTTTTCCAAATTCTAAATTCCTCATTTCTCCGCATTTTGACAGTTTCTCAGGCTTCCGATTTCTATTTCTCCGGTTTCTTCGGGCAGCGTGCAAACTGAGCATACTCCGACCGTAATGCTGGATCGACAAATTTCGTGGGAATTGCCAATGTGCACGGCGCCAATTTGGCGATCCGTGCATATGTGTGTGTTAATTATATGAGGGTGGTTCGTCCGATGTTTGTCCGATCTGGCGTTGTGTGCGTCGGAGATGCGATTCGAGCTACGTCGAGGCGTGAGAAGTTTTTTCTTAGAACCCGAAAGAACCGACGCAGGGTACCCGCCGTTCCACCGATTTTCAGAATGTTCTAGAAAAATCGGTGGCGCATTCATTTTTTATATACATATATTTTTTATTATTAGGCAAGATGGCCGTTTAACAAAATCGTCGTCGAATTCTCTGTGAATTCGAGCGATCAGTCTTCGCTTCCTCGTGGTCGCGGTTAGATCTCAACTGCTTTGGCCCGTGGGCACGCTCGTTTTTGTATTTTTTCACAGCTACGCGCCGCCGTTCGAGGCAAAATTCATATCTTTTTCCACTGCTTTGGCCGCTTAAGGCAAAATTTATATCTGTTCGTTTTAAATCAAATATAACTCGGTTTACACATCTTACCAAAAGATTTGTTGTGTTTTTTTTCTTTTTTTCTATTTTTCGCTATAAGGACACGTTTTCGTGACATCTCCGCCGCGGAGACCTTTTCTTTTTCGTGTAAACCTTAGGAAAGCCTAAAGCTCTTTCCGAACGAGCTAACGGTTACGTTACACCTGAAGTAACGTTGGCGCCCGGAACTTCTATTTCTTTTTATTTTATTTTCATTTTTTTTTTTTTTTTTTCATCATCGGAAGCTGGTCAGTCACAAATGTCGCCTAAGAACAGGGACTAGTGAAGAGAGTTAATTCTTATCAAATGGCACCGGAACAGGGAAATAACGAATTAGTTACAACGTATAGATGAAAAAATGCTTCGGGAGAATATAAAGATTTGAGTAACATTTAAAAGGAACTATGTAAAACTACCATAGTAATAAAATTTAAAATAAAACTGGATGATATAGAAAAAACGATCACGTTTACAGTAAAAAGTATGAAAAGATGAAAAAGGGGAAAGTGAAAAACTAAAAAAGGCAATAAAACAAGTTAGCTTTAAAGTTGAAAAACTGTTAGAAGTAGATTATTAAAAATGTCAAGAAATTAAACAACCATCAGACTCAGAGCAATACAAGAGAACATTCACATGGTGTATGGAAAAAGACTGCGAAAATATTTAAAAATTAGTTGTAACGGTAATTGCTAAGACTGGAATTGAATTAGTACATGGAATATAAGAAATATATTGACTATTTAATAAAAATTGAAATAAATCAAGACTATTATTGTCAGAATCGAACGCTTAAAGGAAAAAACAATTAGTAAAAAATGAAAAATAAAAATAATAGATCGAGAAATAGTAAAAAAAATGGTTCATCAAGACGATTTACAACAAAAAATTATTTTCAATGCAGAAAAAAAGAACAAAGGACTAAATTATAATTAGGTGTAATTTCGAAATGGTTGCGTTTATGCAAAAAAAAAAAAAAAAAAAAAAGAAGACGCGAGACATGTTGTTTTTGAAGTTCTCTTGGTACAGTGAAAAAATTAAAATTTTTGGCACTTGGGATTGGTTCTTTATTTTATGTTTTAACCAATATTTTTCAACATTAAAAGAAGCCCTCGGCTGGCGATCCCCCCGAGAAAAAAAAATAAACATTATAAGAAAAAAGACCTTGTCGTAACCCCGGGGGAGGGGGGTACTCTTTTTGTCACAAATCGATATTTTTAAAAAATACGATTCTGTCATGAAGACGTTAAGTATACAATCTTCCATTTTACTATTTAAAATGTCTTAATTCAACAAATTGTCAATATATTACGATTTAACATTAAACAAGTTCAGTCAAGTACGATGTTTCATGCGCTGAGGATTTCGTATGTCAAGTTAACGATGACTATAATTTACATTTGTATAATATACTGAATTCAAAACAAAGAAATCTGATTTTTCGCGCCGCAAAGAGGGAAAGACAGGTAATTTTTTGCGATTTTTGAAATTGCCGCTACCTTCGAAAATTTGGTTGATGAAATGAAATACAGTTTCGGTACTGGCAAACAGTGATCGATCCTTCAATCAATATATCACATGCTTGGGGGGGGGGAAATATTTTTTTTCAAAATTTTGAGCTTTCAGCGCCCCGAGGGTCTAATTTTAAAGTTGGAAACCCGGATGTTTCAAACTAGAGAAATATATGGGGATACGCATATTTTTAACTTTGTTCAAAATTTTTAGCTACAATACTTACGGTGCTGAAGGAGGACAGGTCATTTTTCGCGATTTTTTGAACTTTTTGCCAACTTTGAAAGTTTTGTTAAGGAAATTAAATACAGTTTCGTTCCCAATAAATAGCGATCTATCCAACAATATATCACATGCCCCGGAAAAAAAATACTTTTTTCAAAACTCCAACCTTTCGGCACCCCAACAACCAAAATATAAAGTTGCAAGCTCGGCTATAGTTTTCCTATAAAACAGTCCTTTGTGCGTAAGTTTAAGATACGTTTTGGTTTCTTCAACGTTTCTATTCGAGCTTATTTGAGGTTCCGTTTTTTTGCTATTTTTGGCCTACAAGGCGGATTTAAATCATTCTTTAACTGTAATTTTTTAATTTTATGAAAGGACTTCTGCATTTTGTTTTATACATAGAATTTCACTTTCAAAGGTTCATCTTGATGGTGAGTTATGAATTTTTAAGTGATTTTTGAGGTCGTTTTACATTTCATATTATTTATGCCGTGACGGATTTTTGGATTTTTTGCCACCCAGGGTTATCGGTTAGCTTGAAGTTATAGGTATGGTTTTAAAGAGAATTTTAAATATAATTTATGACCAAATTGGAAGTTTTTAAGTCAAACTGTTTTTTTTTTGCTTTTTTTCTTTTGTGGACGCGCCAGCGGCATTGACCCAACAATAGGAAAAGATAAGCTAAAAAACTAAATAGCTAGGTGGTCCGAAATGGACGCAACAAAGGACAGCAGTGCAGGCACTACAGAAGATGAAGGAAAGAAGAGGATAAAGGAAGCGTTATAAGGAGTAGGGAGACCTAATGTCAAGAGCTAGCTGTATAAAAGGGAGCGTTAATTAAGAAGAACAGGACATTAGAAGAAAATGTGATCAGCATCACATATACGAGGCGGATCACAATCGTGAGACCATTTGTGAGTTATTTATTTTTATTTGATATTTTTATCGTTGGTGAATCATCTTATTAGGATTCTCCGTACATTATATTTGTACAGAATCCTAAAAAATGGAAAAAAACGAAAATATAAAAAAACGCTGCTGCGTGTAATTAATCAAATATTTTATAATATACTTTTGATGTATGTATAAAACAAAATTTTGCAGCAATTTTTTAATGAATGAGAATTTTTTTATTCTCTGTTGCCGAAATCTAATTGAATATCATTTCATTTAAAACATAATTTGCAATAAATATTTAAATTTACAAATACTAGATACATATATTTTTACCCGTTCGATTTGTTTTTATAAATGGTACACATCCATTATTATACTAGACTGACCGGAAACTTTTGTTTTATACACAAGTGATAACTTCTAACATCCAAGATAGAAGAACAGTTTCTTTTAGTGTTATGATGTGCACAAGATCCAAGCAAGAACAAATTGTGGTTTCATGGTGTAAAGCAGTCAGTATGCGGTGATTTGCCGCATGTTAAAAAAGGAATAATGAGATTGCGAAGCAGGGATGGAGTTATTTTTTCGAGAAATGCAGCGTGTGCATTAATTTTTTTCATCCGCGTCTCAACAAGCGATACGTGTAATTTCAATGTCGGTGTAGAGGTTTATTTATTTACAATGAAATTTGAAGTAGATGTCGAATAATTTACCGGAGAAATAAAGAAATAACCGGAAATTTCCTGTATACTTATCTGATGGTACGCATTTTTACCGGAGCCACCATCAAGTGGTGGCAATATTGCAGAGGCGCGTGTCCAAAAATCGCACGTATGCACTTTTCAACTATGCCATTTGTCAATCGCTTTCGTTTTTCTAGCCGCTTTGGAATCTTTTTTTGATGCCCTACCAAACATTCCATGTTGCTAAATTCATTTTTTCCAATTATTTTTTTTTTTCCATGTCGTTTAATTTTTAGGCGAAATGGGAATTAAACGAAATGAGACTAAATCCTATTTAATGATGGAGCTGAAGTGAATATGTCTAACAATAAAGAAATAAAACGAAACCGGTCGGATATAATTCTATACTTATTATTTTTATCATTTTTAGAAAGTTTGATTACGTGAATTTAGTTTAATTTTCTTGCTATTTTTGTATTATTTTCAAAATTTTACATTTGTGAATTGTAAATGTTAATTCGTGCAACGAAATACAACACTGCGTAGCTGCAACACGCGGTGTATTTCGTTTGTCTTATTTATTGGTTTGTTGAATTAAAATATGTAAAACATCTAAAGTCGGGATTGGAACTGGAGAGGATTTACGGGGCATCAAGGCACAGTCGGAGGCAAGAATTTTGGATTATATCCAATTTAGAGAGTCGGAACTTAGAGGCACAACCGTAGAGAAATCTACAGTAATCAAATTTTGAGCGGATGATGGATTTATATAGAGAAATAAGGACATAAGGATCACCACCCCATTTGGTTTGCGATAGGGTTATCAGCAGGTTTAGTTTTTTGATTGCAGAAAATAAACGATAGTTAATGTGTTCGAATAACGATAACCGACTATCAAGAAAGATACCAAGATAACAAAAACAATTAACACGAGAAAAGAGTGTATTTGCAAAGGATAGATAGATAGAAAGAGGATTATAAGGTCGCAGAGTAAATTTAGTAGGAGAAATAGAAAGGTTAATTGAGGAAAGGGAATGATCCAGCACAGAAAGAGATGACTGTTGAGCTGGGCATGCCCTCGATGGGTGAGCCCAATTTTAAAAAGAAATAGTTAAATAAAGACAACGGACTGTTAAAAGTTTCGAAAATAAAAAAAATAAAAAACTTGTTCAATAATGCCGGTCGGGTAAATAACATTTCTGCCCAGAGATAGTAAACGGAAGAAAATTATTTTCTATTTTGTTTTTGGACCGTTCAAAGCTTGCGGATACATTTGTCTTACAATACCGTATTTCACTGGGAGGGTTGTCACGGCATTTAGCATAACGAATAACTGTACATAGATAGTGTTACGATATTTTCGAATAGTTTGGTTTATTTTGTTATATAATTTTAATGCATGTGTAGCGTCCGATTTTCGAACCGCCATTTTTTTGTGACTGCCCGTTGATCGGCTAAGACAGCCGAGGTCGATATCCTTTGCCTATTCGTTCCGTGCCGTCTGCAGGCATTTGGAAACACGTGTTGTCTGTTTTGCCGACCATATTTTTTATCATTCTACTCTCGCCTTTCGTTATATTCGCTCTCTGCTCCTAGTCATCGTTCAGCCTTTGCTCGTCGCTGATCTTTGTGGTAATAATTCGTTCGTTTCGTTAATGTTCGTTCACTATCGGGCTATGAATTAAACGTTTCAAACATCAACTTATTAATTTTTAAATAATTCGTATTTAATTCCTCAGCAGATAGTTCGAGCCACAGGCTAATAACAGTAGATTTAGGGAAGATAATCTGAAATGTGTCGACATGTGTTACTTTTACGTTGCTTGGCGTTGTATCGTAGTTTTATGAAAGACTACTCAGAAGAAAGGAACAAGTAGAAAAAAAAAATTCGATTCGTAGAACTGATGGGAAACACACAAATATTTTTTTTATTCGTTTATTTTTTTCGAAGTGGGTTCGTCAACGAAGACATTAGCTCGAGAAACGGAAAGAAGAAGAAAACAAAGTTCTAGTATTAAACGTTTTAGGACAGAGGAGAAAAATAATTCGAAGGCAGGAATAATGGAAACAGAAGAAAATGGGAAAGAATATAAGAAACATTTACGTAGGTATAACGAGTTTTAGTAAAGAAGATAGAAGGACAATTGCTCATCAGAAAAGTCGTGCATTCAAATAAAAATAATAAAAATCACTAGAAACGTATATGGAAGGGGAATGAAAAGAACAAAATGGATGGTGTAGAAATATGTGAAAATCGAGAAAATGATGCAGAAAGGAGATTATGATTAAAACGAAGACGTCAAAAACCAGAGATTGCGGAGCGTTTAAAAGCGGGCAGGTATCTGGGAAACCACGGACGACAGTTGAGTAGAGAGGTAAAGGGGAACCAGAATTAGGAAATGAAGAAGAATAGCAATTGAGCCTTAGTCTTAAAAGAATAATTTACGGAAAGAGGAACAATATTGTTGAATTAAAAATGCTCCTAAAACATCTCTTGCAGGAAACGAAAAAATGGGCCAAAGAATTTTTTATCTCATTGTCCTCAATGCCTAAATGATCAAGAATCCACCAAAGTGCGATCTCGATCGAGTTAAGGAGGAAAAGATCATGAATGAGGAAGCGTATGAGGAGTATTACATAATCGGAAGAGAGAGAGAAGGAAGGTTAAGTGTGATAGCCTGTAAAGCATTTTTATAATCTGGGAAAACTAGTGCTGAGGAAACAAAGAAAACAGCGCGTAGTTTAGCAATAAATTCCGCACGAAAAATTGAGCAAAAGGAGGGAATTTTAAAATATTGTTACGAACTCGCCTTTTCCTCCACTCTCGTACAGAAGAATAAGGATGACGGCGGAAAAGGTAAATAAATAAATAACAAAATAAGAAAAAAAACAACTATGCCGCGGATAACTATCGGGTTCTTAAAACATCGGTGGGCATCAGGCTTTATTAATTTTAGAAGGAAATATATGTATGTATACGAAAACGAAGCGATAAATTGTCATAGCTTATTTGAAAGAGAACGCGATCACTAACTTGCTTTAATTCGGACGGCCGACCTACGCTCACCACTAAATCGTTTACGAAATATAGACAACAATGTATTCTTGTCGCATCCGATTTACCTGAGCCGGCCTTTATCTATTATCGCCGCTCGATACAATACGACACAGCTCGATAATTCGGCACGTGCCGCAGTCTGCGCGCACACACGTAATTTACCGGACCGTGCACAAAGACACAAGCAGACCGGATAATCGACGACGTCTTAGAATCAAAATAAACTAAAGACAGAACACTTATTTGATTATTTTATCGACAAAAGATCGCGCCACCAACCCCGATTCGTATCAATATCTAGCACAATTCAAGGTCATGCAAAAAAAGGCAGAATCAACTTTACTTAGCCCTTGGAAACTGTCAGTGTAGACAGTTAACTTAAAGCATTGAAGAATTCAGTTCTGGCGACATGTTGAGGTACAGAAATAGAACTGATCGTTTAAAAAAGGCATTTAACGGAATGAAAGAAACTGGAAAAAATGAAAGAGAAATAAGGAAGTTTATCATGACTATAAATAAATGACAAAAATTGAAGAAGACGAACAGAAATAAGAGATAGGATTAGAGTTTAATTAGAGGTAAATCGCCATTTATGAAGGATAGAGAAGCAAGAAGAAATACGTGAAGAAAAACAAATAGGCAGGCGCCTAATCCAAAACCGATAGCCTAAATAGGATACCTGTAAATGAAGAGAAGAAATGTGGTGCTACCGAAGAATGCTTAAGATCTCGTGGACGGAGAAGATAAAAAATTTAGAAGTACTACTGCGTATGAACAAAAGTCGGAAACTGGTGAATACAATAAAAAAGAGGAAACTAGAATACATGGGACATAATATAATATGTGGCCCTAAATATCAGCTACTGAGGAGGACAATTTTTCTTGAACAGATCGAAGAAAAAAGATGGATTGGCAGGAAGAATACGACATGGTTTGAAAACATAAAAAATTGGACAAAAAGTATGACTTACGAGCGTAGACGAGTAACGGAGACAATAACAAAATGACGTAGTGAAGGATACAAAGGGAAGCACGGATTGGCAGGAAGACTAGATTAAACAGACAGATAAGAAGAACAATTGTTAGGGAAAGAGGAAGCGTATATATCCGATACCGTAATCTCAGATGAAAGCCTTTATACAGCGGAAAGAGATTAGAGGATGGGATTTTTTTAAAAAAGTGGTGGGAAGAAGCAGCAACCCGAGTACCAAAGAATCCGCCGCTTCATTACCGAAGATGCACAAATGACTAGGAACCCGCAGTAAATATCAATATAAATGGAATGAAGGGAAGAAAGAGTATGGATAAGTGAGCGTATGGGGAGTATGATAAAATCACAGGAATGATCAGCTAGGCGAGAATGAATTGAAGGGCGGACATGGAGTCAGATATAATTGAAGAATTTAGAGGAAAAGTGATTGGAGCAAATGCAAATAACTGAACATAGGATAGTCATTGATACGTTTATGAATGCAGAACATAAAGGAGGCAGACGAAAAGAATCTGAAAAGCCAAAATCTGGCAGGATAAAAAAGGTACCGACACTATCCGTCCTCTTCGAATCATCTGTAAACACGGTTGCACGCGAAGGAAATTAAGAATTGATAAAGCTGTTGTCCGCTTCTTTCCACTGCTCTAAGAGCCAATGTCCATGTTGATAAACTCATTAAAAAAAAAAAAAAAAAAACAAACCCTAACGTTATTGTTAATAACCATAATTACGGAGCTATTTCAAAACAGGTCTGTTTGATTTTATGCCATGAATTAATATATTGCTTTTTTTTTTAGAGCTCATTTTATGTTTATTGTCAATACGAAATTGAACTGTAATTTTATCGATAATTAATGTTATAAAACGATATAGTTTAAATAATTTTTCTTTTGAAGTAGATCATTTTTTTCAGACGTCGTTGTGGTGGACGGTAAAATCGATTTGCCGCAGAAACCCTCCCGTTTTTAGTTTTCTTTTAAATTGCAGTTTAAAAAAAAGTCTGATAAATGGTGAGGTCAAAGGACCGTCATTTTTCATAGCGGGAATGGCGGCTGGAATCCCACTGGGGCAAGTTGTAAAATGGATGTTTATTTGAGAGCGCGTGTTTATAGAATTTTAAAAGTAAATTTTAAACATGGCAAAAGTTCGTAGACGGTAATATTTGAGAATAGGTCGCTACGCTTATCACTGGACACGCAATGCTTCATAGAACTATGCAAAATGGAGCAGCTGTTATTAAGAGTCGGTTTGCGAAATGTTTAATATTGCATATAAGCATCGTGTACGAAAAACAAAAAAAAAAGATATTTTATATCGCTGAAGTTAACAAATAATTCACTTTTTGAAAGTTGAAGTTAGCCCTTCCGTAGAAATACGCATATTAATACACGAATTTTTGAAGTCTTCAGTAATCGTAAGAAATATGCGGGTCTTAACCGAATCAGTTTACTGCTTTTGAGCTAGTTCAATTTAGTTAGAAAAGGCAAGGGAATCGTTCCCTTTGTCGTAAGAACACTTATTTTCGATCTCTCTTATAATCTCATATGTTTTCCTACCAGCAAATATTATTCAGCAAAAGAAAAAACAATATAGTTAACGTATATGTCAATTCGGTGCCAGACAGCGACAATTACGACGTAAAGGACGAAAGAATACGAACAGCTAATCTCCCAGTTAATTTGCGGACTGTACTGGTCGCAGAAAATTATTATCGTTTTAGATTATTTCATTCTGTTTATACATTATTCGATTGTTTTCGTTTTTTTTGTTTGTGGGAGCGCGGGAGGGGGGGTCATCGCCTTCCATTATTATTATTTTCGAAATTTAAAAAGTCGATAAGCAATTTAAATTAACAGTTGTATAATTTCAGTTTTATTACGGCGGTTGAATTGTTGGGAAATCCATTGGAGATGTATTCATACGGTACACAGTACTTGGTAATTTGCTTAGCGTTCATGATTGCTGTACCGATTACAACAGTTTTTTACCTTCCGGTCTACATGAAACTTAGACTGACTTCCATGTTCGAGGTAAGCAAAATTATTTAACGCAATTTCTGTACTTTTTAAAAAATTTTAAATTTTATTCATAGGAAAATTTCAAAAGTCCGTAAAATTAAATTACGTATAAAATTTTCATTCGCTTAAATTTTTTTCTAAATCGTGCAAACAATGTAGCCTATGATAAAATTCCGGGATTATGAAGTTGCCGTTTTACAAAAAGGTCAGTTTCATATTGGTCGAAAAGTTTTGTTTAGAAGCTCTTTTTCTATCGTTTATGTAGCTTTCTCGGAAAAAAGTGTGGCGGAAAAAGAGAGAGCGATAACACTATACGGGTTTACACTATATCAGTTGGTCCGTATTATAAAGCTCAATCTGTTGTACCATATTCTGTGCGAATGGTTAAATAAACGCGAATTTAATAATAGAGATTAGAGCCATATTACATTTCGTGAATGAGAGAAATTTCAACTTTCATAAAAAATGACGCGAACATACGGTTATTACAAAAAGGCAATATTTGTTCCAATGGAAGGTGGGTTTCAGTTTAATATTAGCGGATAATAATTGGTAACTACGAATGTGATCATCTTACGAGTAGAACGTCACAGATTTAAAGCAAATACAAAATACCTGATGGACTACTATTGAAAGTGGGAAAACTAATGCAATCAAATTATAAATATAAACTAGCCCTTGAAATAAAACAAGTACATAAATAAAAGATGATAATATACGAGTGAAGGACAAAATAATAGTCAATATGATGAAAATTTTTTTTTATAAATTATTCGTCAGTTCACTTATATAACTATTATTTCATACTATTCTTACCTATTTACCGTGCTATTTGTTATTGCCCACACCGATTGCATTCAAATCTAATATTTCTTCCTTTTTTTAGATCCGTTGCCTAATTCTGAAAGGAATAGTATAGTAGCTCAATCGATGTTTTATGATTCGGTAAAAGGTTTCGGAAAGGAAACCGTATACGAAAAAATTGTTAATGAAATTTCCCTGTGTCGTTTAATTTCGTCTGAATTTTAGTATTAGCAGTAGATAACGTGTAATTTTAATGATTTATTTCTTTTACGCAGTATTTGGAAATGAGATTCAACAAGTCAGTTCGATTTGTGGCCGCATCATTATACGTTGTTCAAATGGTAAGTCCAAAGATTAGAGTTCAATAATTGGTATGTAAATTGATTTTAGTATAATATAATGGTATTAAACGCATTAAATTCGAAAAGGCAAAGCAATATTTAACAGAATTTATCTCATTACTTAAATGACGATAATTTGCAGAATAAATAAGTCAAGAATTGCCGATATCCAATTTATACATAGCGCTTTTTTTGTTTTTTGCTTTTTTTTAAAACTAAACAATGGTAACTTCAGCTTTGAAAAACGCCGAATGAGCAAGAAAAACGGAATATACAGTTTTAATGTTGAAATAATCTAGTGTAGCAGTCTCTTGTGTAAATGTGTAAAACCGCCGCTGTTGGCTACTCTGTTACCTAAACAAAGGATAATATCGAAGTTCTTCTTTGCAAATAATACTCTTTTAAGTGCCGTTATTTTGAAGCGATTGCATATATGTATGCAGAGAGAAATGTGCGTCTTATTTAAAAGCTCGATTAAATGTAATGCTAGTTATCTTCTCGTGCGCGCGACATTTCGATTTTCACGGCTAAATGCTTTCCGTGAAAATATTCCATCTGGTGAATGGCGAACGACTTATAGTGAATATTCACCGAATTCCGGCACTACTGTACTGCTTATAGGCTATAGTAACTTATAAAATAAATTATTGCCACTAGATAGCGCACTCGTTGCAATGATTTATTTGCTAATATTGAAAAGGGCGACTAAGTAATTGAAAAATGTTCGATAATGTTCACTCTCCTTCACTGGGTACTAACTTAATATTCCCCCTCTGTTCTCATTACCACTATTCTTTACCTTTTTCAAAATAGATCGTTTTTTTTTTTGTTTTTTTTCGGTTCCTTTACTTTCGATAGTCGGACGCACTTACCGCAGTCTGCTGCAGGGGGCGCCGCTGTTCTTAGTCCTGCTGCTTTTAATATGTATTCCCTCGATATCGCTGCTCTCCCTGTACGTTCTTCTTGTCTCTTTTTTGCAGACGATATTCTTATTTATTCAATCCAGACGATCTAGCTTCTGTTAACGAAGATTTAAATAACTGTCTATTCTCGGTGGTCGTCTCTCCAATATCTTCTCTTTCCCCTTCCAAGTCTTCTTCTATTGTTTTCACCCTACGCATAATCGCGCTCTGGTATATATTCAACAATTCTATTTTTATTGTTAATTCTATTTGCTACCTTGGTCTCTTTCTTAACAGCCAACTTCCTTTCGAAGAACATATTAATTATTTTTACAACTCCTGTCTTAAAAGACTGGATCTCCTGAAAGTATGTGCTCTTAAGTAGGGCGGTGATCTATTTATTCTTCTAATTCTTTACGAAATCATCATTCGTTCCAAACTTTACTACTTCTTCTTTTTATATTTTCAATGCCCCTAATTCTCTCCTCTTCAAACTTGATAGAATTCAAAACTCTTGCCTTCAGCTTTATATTGGAACCTTAAAATCGTCTCCTATTCCTGCTGTTCTGACCGAATCTGGTACACTGAATCTCTTTGGCTGCCGTTTTCTAATAAAACGTTTCCCGATTTCATCAAAACAAACTTATTTCTTCCTATCAGTATATTAAAGAAAGACCACTGGCGTTTCCACTCCTTCTAAAATTCCGGTTCTAGATCACATAGCTGTTCGCGTTTCTAAATTCTCTCTGTATTTCTTTTCCTTGATAAGCTTCCTTACTTTTTTCTTGACTTCAATAGCGCAGTCCGTTTCTCTTCACCTTCGCGCTAATTCTATATCCCGTAGTTTAGTGATTAACGGATATGTCCGCATATTAAATTCTTCATTAACTTTTCATGTAAAAATCTTTACTGATGGTTCCAAGAATGATAGCGGTATGGGTAGTGTTTTTACAGCTCACTCACTTAATCACTCAAATCTGCTCAATTGTTTCAGCTAAGGCAATCTCTATTTTTCGTGCTGTCTCTTTTATTTTCTCTACCGGGGAGGGGGGGGATCTGCAAATTCCTCATTGCTTCTGACTCTAAATGCGTCCTTCAAGCTATTCCTTCGCTTCCGTCCCAATCCTCTAATGGTATTATTCTTTTTATCTGTACTTCTATGTCCAACTTGCATTCGTCACGTTCTATCCTTATTAACTCTTTATGGGTTCCTAGCCAAACATCAGATCTTCTAGCTCGCTCGACTTCCATTAATGGGGTCCGCTTCTCGACAATTTTTCCACCTTAAACATCCTCTTTCTATCCTCAAGTAACCATTCCAGAGACTTTGGATAGACATCTACGCTTCTCACCACTCCAATTGATTTTCTTATTACCTCCTTCTTCAGCTCATTTCCGATTCTCAGCCTTCGTTCCAAGTCTCTCCCTCTTCTCGTTGTTTGTTCTGCTATTGTTACCTTAATTAGATTAAGACTAAATAAAATTCTATTCTCTCCTCTTCCTGTTTTCGATTTTCTCTTTCACCTTCTCCCTATTGTCTTCTTCACGGTTCTGATCCTTTTTTTTTTGTATGCGACTCGAGTCACATTCACTTTGAGTACTTTGCTCCCTGTATCGAATATTCTCTTCTATATTTCAACTCTTAGCGCTGAACCTTTCTACTCCTTTTAAGTCTTCCTTTATTCTTTCCTTCTCAACTCTAGCTGTTATTCCTCTGCTACTTTTCTTTGTGACTTCCATTTCTAATCTTGTTCCGCTGTTAACAAAAATAATTAATGAATCGGTAAAAGAAGATATATTTCCCAAGGATTTAAAAGTAGGGATAATAAGACCAATATACCCAAAAGTGGGGATAAAAAACGCTGTGAAAACTATAGACCATTTACGTTAATATCAGTTATTGCTAAAGTGTTAAAGCATTATTATAACTTTAAATTGTACCTGAAAAGGAAAAATTTAATACATCACAACCAATTTGGGTTCAGAGAGGGGAAATCTACGGCAACACTATTCAGAACATTTACATTTGTTCTAAATAAGGGGTTAGCATCCGGCAAACAACTTTTGATAGTCTTTTTAGATCTCACTAAGGCATTTGATTTAATTGTTAGGAAATTTTTGATAAAGAACTTAATCAAAATTGGAACAACAGGGAAATATCGCAATTGTTTTAGATGTTATTAACATGAGAAGGAATGCTCAGTGAAGATTGGGAATGAATATAGCGATATAGGGAAAACGAAATATGGAGTAGGACAAGGAACTATATTAGCCCCGTTACTATTTCTAATTTACATTAACTCTGTTTACAATTGTGTTACGAATGCCAAACTTTACGCATATGCCGACGATATTGCTTTGATAATCGAACACCAATAGGTAGAAATTTCGGAAAGGCTATTTCAGGAGGACCTGAATAAGGTCTGCAGATACATGACAAAAAACTATTAATAAACGCCAAAAAATCAAAAGTGATGTAAATAAGAACACCAAGTAGGTTAGACAAGTTCGTTCTTAAAATAGTGTTGCAGAATATGGATTGTCTTCATAGACCTGAAGTATGCGATTGTGATCGGATAGAAACAGTTGATAATTTTAGGTACCTTGGAATAACAATTGTTGATAAGGCGATATCGCGGAGAGTTCACATTGATAACATCGCTAGGAAAATCAGGCAGACTATTCCAGCTTTATACAAATTAAAATAGATTATGAATGACAAAACCACGAGATTGTATTTTGACTAATAAATAATGTGTAGGATTAGACAATTTGGAGGGGGGCAAAAAAAAAAAAAAAAACGGAATTAAGGAAAATTAGCAAGCTGCGAAATATTTTTACCGAGCTGGAAAAGTACGAATCTCATAACGAATACTACGTGATGGGATAATAATAAAGAAATGTCCCCAAAAATGTTTTTTTTTTTATTACAGTAAACTATTAAGGTATAAAACAAAAGAAAGAAGATTACCGACAAGGAAAAAGGTTTATGGGACTAGGATGACAAATTATGCTTTATAAGACCTAAAAAGATTAACAATAAAATTGACAATATTGAAGGGGAAGTTTTGAGTCAAATATTGGGTAACATACCAAAGGAAATTAGAAACGAATGCAATTTAAATATACGGAAGGACAGAATAAAAATTAGCTTGGTGCAAAGAATCAGAAAAGAGTAGACTAAGGAAAGGAACAGTGATAAGACGGGGGGACTGAAGGGAAAAGTGAATAATTATAAATGATGTAAAAAAAAAAAAAGGGCTTTTTGGTCCTTAAGTACTAATGCATAGTAGCTCCTTCTATTAGCTGCATTCTTTTTGGGTTAGGTGTAAATGTTGTTTTAGGATATATGGTGGGTATAAATGTATTTGTTTAAAAATTAGACGTAGTTTAGTGGAAATAGAAGTTAAGTGTAATTAAATAATATATATAAGATGAATATAATGTATTAGCTTTAAGATGTATATTTATGAATAAACGATATGATTATGTTGGGAACCTGCAGACGGGCACTTGTGGGACCAGCAAATTTAAAAAAAAAAATCAAAAAAATCGTTTAACGTTTTAACCTTTAAGTAGTTGCTTTTGCTGTTGAGTCAAAGCCACTGATGTGCCCCCCCCCCCCAAAGAAAAGTAATTGAAAAATCTTATTTGGATTTTAGGGGAAAAAATTATTTAAGGACATACTGAAAAAGCGCCCTCTATGTTACGTATCGTAAAAGGGAACTACTATAAACGACAGGTGAAAGTCGTGAGTAGCGTAGCTAGTATGAATTCTTTTTCCGCATGAAATAATCGCTAAAAGTGATGTAAAATTTTCTGATGCGGTTTTCGTAGCTAATTATGGTTTTTCCGAGGAAACTCTATAAGTGGTTATACTAGCTTTGTCGAAGAAAAACTGGCAGTGACTTCTGTCGAGCACTACGCTACCCCGCCTATCACGATATTAGTGTACTATGTTCTAAATATGGGTAACTCCGAATACGCTTATATCCTGGAAACTGTAATAGGGCACAGTCGGATATATCTCTGACGATGTAATCTAATCTCAACTCCGGAAAACGTCACACAGTGAATGAACGTCGTTATTTCATGGCGCAGTCGTGATTACCTCTAGCGGGGCGATTTGATCTTAACTTCGAATGACGTTAGGAAACGGACCAAATTTGCCTTGTTGTTTTTCATGGAGTGACGTCCGTGTTTATGGATTGCGGTATAAAAGAAATATGATCGAAATGTTACTGGTCGCGATGCGAATATTATATTTACATATAAAAATCATCTTATTCGCAAGAAATGAATACGTATATGTATGTAAAATGTATTAGTTTATTATAGACATATACTTTTTAAATACAGAAATACAATACAATAAATCGAAAAATAAATACACAACCTAATATTACGGTTATACGCTAGATTCGAGTTATTAAGAGGCAGGTATACATAGATTGTGGCAAAGAAAGTGAGACTAAATTCCGAACAGACAGCCTGGAAAATATACTGGGATGAATATTTGTTTTAATTACTTATCGATCGAGTACTTGACATGGTCAGTTCGTTGAAAACGAACTGCCTTATAGGTATGTAAATATATGTGTACCAACCCCTCCAAGATTTTTAACAACGGAAAAAGACGAATTAAATATATCAATTTTCATTCGGAATATCATTAGCAGCGAGGAATCAAACATCCTTTTCAAAATACGATATGTCTCCTAAACACGCGTCAATTTGGTTTTGCCATTTAGCGAACTTTGCGAATTCGTCCTCAGGTATTGTCGTGAAAAACACCTGCAGGCGGTTAACATGACTGTTCTGCTGTCGCCGCGCTTTCTTCTTGAGCGGTGATGAGAATAGCTTCCATGTGGCACTTTCCAGTTTAGTGGTAAGACCGAAGTAACTGATTCACATTTCGTCGGCGGTAATGATCCTGTGTAAGAGGGATGTATCAATCAGTCCCTTCCACTTGGTGCAAGCATCAACGCGCTGCTATATTTGATCGCTCGTAAGTATGAAGATGAATTCACAAAAGCGTTTACTGAATGGCAAGACCGACTGTGAAAGAAGGCATATTTTGAAAGAGGTGTTTGATTACTTGCCGGTAATGATTCCGAATAAAAAAAATTGATATATTTCATTCATTTTTTTCCGTTCCATACTATTCATTTTTATACAGCCGTACGACAGCTCGTTTTAACGAATTGAGCTTGTCAATCGTTCGATCGATAGGTAATGAACCACCTATTTTCTAGTATGTTTTTTAGTCGATCTAGCTATTTATACGAAATTTAGTCTCACTTTTACGACAAACCATGTATATAATATTCTCTGTCGGAAAGGACACATATGTGCCCGACTCCTCCGCAGGAGTCGATTTACGTATCTCTCCTATGTAAACGCCGGTAGATATGATACATATCTGGTATGATTTAGTTAATCTGAGATTCACACTAGTTCTGGTATTTGGAGAAATAACGGAGAGAGTTAGCCGCATCATCACTACTACCAACGCTGGTGAATGAGAACAAAAAGGAAATTATAGACAGAAATACAAAAGGAGAATTGTAAAGAAAGGACGAAATATTTGATGAAAGTAAAGATAATTTAAATATAATTTTACACAGTTGAAAGTTAGAAATTTTGTTATGAAAAATGCTACAAACGTAATTTTATAAACGTACGTGTAATCCACATCTACATCTACTTACAGATATATAGCCCCATATAAATTACACGCAGCATTTGCATCAATCGAGGATTTATTTTGTTTAAACTCGAAGCAAACAGGTATAATAAGGCAAGTAGCGTCGAAGTTATTGTTTGGATGACTATCCGAGGTCTTTGTTTCAACAGCTTATCAACACGCTGCATGTTAAAAAACTTAAAATAAATCTGTAACACAGAATGACAGCTAACTTGCTACAGGGAAACGGCTGTTTCCTTCAATCGCGGTATTTGTTCATTAGATATTTAGTTTAATTCCGAAGTTTACGCGATGGAAATTTGTAAAACGAAATATAATTTTTGTGAGAAAAAAATAAAGTAAAAATAACTGTACGCGTGTATAAAAGTAAATCGATAATTTAACGTGCATATACACAAAAGAAGAACAAAAAAAAAAAAGATGAAGCGAAACCAAATATGAGAAAAAGATTTTGACCAAAAGATCTCACTGATCAAATGTTGCAAAACTGAAGGCGATTCGGTGGCTTTTATTCTGACGTTCTTCTGGCCTGATTGTTTATTTAAAGTTGGCACTGCATTAAGTTTGAGTTCGTGATCGCGCATATTGATTAGAACAGTCAATGTTATTCGCAGGTAGGCTGCCTATTTTTGCTTTAATAGCTGTTCGATGGTGCCGGAATTCGTCAGTCAGGATCGGGGTTTTGATAACGTTGTAAGATTAGATACGACGAAAAGCCATCGATCAGCTTGTAGTTTGTTAAACATGTTGGTCTTATAGGCATTTTTTAACCGATGGTTATTCGAGCTAGTTAAGAGGTAATTTCGTAAGATCGGTCTTTTTCAGACTATTTTCCTTTTACGGTTGTGCGAAATTCCGCGCAGCTTGCGTCCTACTTCGACCGGAATTTGATAAGAACGAGATAAGGAAATGAAATAGCAAAAAAGTTAAAATTAACGAACGAAGGAATCTGGTATGTTATAAATCAATCCTGGCACTATTGAGAATAAGGTGCTTAAATGTGAAATATTACAATAATTGAAGTGATCATTTTTTTCCATCGAACAGAAGGAACTCGTAAATATTACTAAATCTTTGCGTTGTGCCGGAATTACCAAACAGCCGTTTAAGCCGGTGAAGAAAGACCGTTCAAGATTTCACGGATTATTATACTTAATCTCGTATAGCGAATTGTGCTTCATCGAAAGCGCCGTTGTTTACTATCATCGAGGGGCTACCAGAAAAATAAATCTTTAATCAATTTTTCTTGTTCTAATATACTTTTTTAATCGCGCTATTAAATAATTTTTGGAATTTTATACGGTTCTTTGAAATTCGGCATAAACTGATCGTTTCTGGTACCTCTTTATTGGTAATGTTGTTTAATGCTAATTTAAATTGTCGCGAGCAATTAATTAATCTTATTTTATCGTATCGGAATGTATCAAAATTATAGATCTGCCGTAAGTCTGTTTGCATATACCCTTTTTGTAATCAGTCGCAACAGCTCAAATCGAGTTTTGAACCTCGGAATTAGTGAAAAAGCAGACAGGCGTGCGAGAAGAAGTATCGCCGAAACTTTCCAAAGAATTTTTCTAATGTAAGATTACATTCTCTTCAAACTGCAACTAGTCTAAACGATACACAATTGTAAATTCGCAAAATTCCGAAATGTTTTATTAGTTTTGCCAAAATTTTGACGTCTTTTCGGTTAACAATAGGTATTCAACAAGTGCGTGGTATTTTTCTATTTTCAATTTTTGAAATGGGTACTTTTTGAATTTGTTTTGTTAAACTGGGCTGAATGTCAATTTTTTGTTTTTTGTGAAACGACACATATGGCTTTTCATATTGTGCAATTTAAAATCGGTCACGTATTTTTTACAGTTAATCCGCCGATGTTGAAACAATTCGCCATTTTCAGGAGCCTGGTTGATTTTGTTGAGTGAAGCTCTAACTTTTAATTTTCTACCAGGCTAATTTTAAAATTTTCGAAAGTGCGATTTAAAATTGGACCGAATATATCGCATAATTTGAAAAGAAGATAATTATCTTGTACATTTTTAGCGGCCATGTGTATGCGTAGTGGTTTCTCTATAATACCTAGTTTT
Organism: Icerya purchasi; assembly: GCA_039619475.1. Classification (NCBI taxonomy): domain Eukaryota; kingdom Metazoa; phylum Arthropoda; class Insecta; order Hemiptera; family Monophlebidae; genus Icerya; species Icerya purchasi. Next base: position 396,357,959 of record CM077116.1, read on the forward strand.
TGTTAATATAAATTTCCTTTTTTTTCTTTAGATTTACTTAGTTTAGCCGTATTTTCTTTTAGAGTTGATGGGTTGGAAGTCACATGTAACATACGTATCGGACGATATCAGTTTTACCATTGTCGTTACTTCATACGTAAACAGATTCCGCTATATAAGTTCCAGCTGCTAAACCGAGAATATGTCCTCTTGCGAGCTCGTATTGAGGGCCGGAAATTTAATAATTTCTGAATGAAGGGTTAATTTTTAGTCGTACTAGTTCGGTAATTTTATAAGACTGTCGCAATGATACTAATTTTCATGTAATGAGCTTGCCGGAAGTCAACTATTAGGCCATCGAAGAAAAGACATGGTCGATTTACGTTAACTGTTTTTCATCTATAGTTCAAATACGAGCGTATTCAATAAGTTCTGGAAAAACATTTAATTTATCGTTACGAGTAGATCATCTTTGAATCTTGTTTATTGAGAGTATATTAATGTAATGTACGGTCGATCGAAAGTTAAATAAATATGATAAATATAGTATTATAATTAAACAATAAAAAAAAAAAAGAAGAAAGTTAAAACACCGATATTGGTTTTGTGATCACAAACAAATTATTGTTCAAAACCTATAACGATGTTTTTACGTTTTTTAAAAATTTGTTTACTTTAATTGTAATATATCGATTGCTTTTCGTATTTAGTGTTTTTTTCACCTTTTCGGGGGGTGCACGGGATGAGCCTCCATGTATACTGCGATTATATTCCGAATAAATTATGCAGTTGGCGCCCCCTGGAAACAACAGTAATAACAATAGATCACTGTTGGCTGATCATCTCACCACCGGAAAGCGCATCAAGAAAGGGGCCCCATATCAGGACCTCCCCTAACAATAATTTCTATTAACATCGAAGGATTAATCGTAGTAAAGAAAAAAATTCTAGAAGATATTAGTGACGTAAATAAATGCGATGTATTATGTATACAAGAGACACACGGGGAAGCTGGTCGTGCGCATCCTACGATTAATGGAATGAAATTGGTAATAGGGAAGAAGATATGTAAAGTATGGAAGTGCGAAATTTTTAAAGTCAGATATGTATATCGAATCAGCAGACATGACCGATGAAGATGACAATAAAAATACTGACAATTAAAGCAGACAAATATACACTGTTACATCGATCTATAAGCCGCCAAAAATATCCTCTTTAAATTTAAAAAACCTTCAAATTTTCAAGCAAAGAAACATAAAATGGTAATTGGTGATTGGAATAGTCGTAGTGAAACTTGGAGTTATAGCTCCATTAATGAAGACGGAGAACGAGTTGAAAAATGGATAGAAGCTGATGACTTACCAACTAATCTATGATCCTAAACAACCGGCCTCATTCAACAGTAGAAGATGGCCGGGAAAGGATATAACCCAGACACAATTTATTTGTGGAAAGTAATCTCGTATCGACAACAAGAAAGAAAATATTAGATCCGATTCCTAATACTCGGCATCGTCCCATTGGCTGTATAATTAATGCAGCTATTACTGCAATGGACATACCGATGAGGAGGAGGCGCTATAATTTCAGAAAAGCTAATTGGAAAGAATTTAATCAACTTGTAAATAATGAACTAGAAAATCTGGCTCCCCTGATGTTAATAATTACGACAACTTCATTATGATCATAAAATCAGCTACAAGGAAGACTATACCACGAGGATGCCCCGTACAGCATACATCCCTGGAATGAATAATGATTGTAAAAGAATCTATGATGAGTATCTGGTGAAATTTAACGATGATACACTCGAAACTGGAGAATTTCTGATGTCATCAATGGCGAAAGAAAGACGGAAACAGTGCTTTGAGACTCTAAAAGGTTCAGAATAGTCACAAAGCGCTACAATTCCTAAAGAAGTTGAATAAAGAGAAACGTAGCGCACCAGTTATCAGACAAATGTGACAGCTAACCAAGTAATTCATCAACTTATCGTGAATGGGAAGACAAAATCCCCCGAGTAGATAAAAGGGATGATTAGGAAACCCGAAGAACAGGATACACTTGGATCACCATTTAAAATGAAGGAACTAAAAGACGCTATTAAAGCGATGAATATCCTTAAACTCTATAATAATTGTATTAAGGAAAATAAAGTACCAGGAATATGGTTAAAAACCCCTGTGTATTAGCTATAATAAAACCTGGATAAGAGTTCAATGACTTTAGAAATTATAGGCCAATCTCTCTACCAAGTCAGATGTATAAATTATTTGAAAGAATGATCTCAAATCGCCTCGCTCCTATCATTGAACCAAAACTTATTACAAAACAAGCTGGCTTCAGAGCAAGCAGATCGTGTACTAGCCAGATTCTACATCTGACTTAATACATTGAGGATGGATTTGAGAAGCAGAACATCACTGGAGTAGCCTTTGTAGATCTGTCTGTAGTCTATGGTACAGTCCAGCACGGCATATTAGTGAAGAAGGTGTATGAATTAACAAGTGAAAATGACACAAACACTATCTATATTATTGAGAAACAGACGATTTTACGTAAGCCTGCGGGGTAAGAAAAGCAGATGAAGAAATCAGAAAAATGGTCTACATGAAGGTAGCGTACTGGCTCCAGGTCTGTCTAATATATATATATATATATATATATATATATATATATATATATACGAATGATCGGCCCAAACCACACAATACAGAACGATTCCTTTACGATGATGACTTAGCAATAGCTGCTCAATACTAAGCACCGGGAACTCAATAGCACCGTTACTATTATTGAATGTTCTGAGCGCTATTCTTAAAAAATTTTCTGCATTTGAAAGAAATTTCGATTATTTTTAAGAGCTGTCGCTCGCGCAAATTTTTCGGCTTTTAGTTTATCAAATCACGTTATTTAAAACTAAAATCATTACGTGAAAAATTTCAAAACATTTCTATCGAACAGAGAAGTCATTATTATTACTAATATTATTATCAATGATTCAGTATACATAAATAAATAAATGTTGTCAAAAATAATATATTATTATCAGTGGCGGCTCGTGAGTAACAGAAGTGGAGGTTCACAATTAAATATATTAAATATTACACAAATATTTATTGAAAACAGTTTATCAAAAACTATATATATATATATATATATATATATATATATATATATATATATATATATATATACATGTATGTATGTGTCTGTGTGTATGTGCGCATATTAATAATTTTCAGTTAAAAGTCTTGTAAATTAAATCTATTCTTCTATCTTTCTTTAAAGAAAAAAAATCTATAACAGTTTCATGAAAGTTAGGAATATTGTGGAACATTTGTTTTTCAATTGATAACATAGCTAAAGCATTTAACCTGTATTCCCACATTGTGCTACATAAAAATGTTTTAATTCGTTTTAGTGTCGAAAAACTTAGTAAGAATATAATTGGCACTTTTTAACCTTAAGTAAAATTACAATTTTAGGTAGAAACTACGTCACTATTGAAAATATTCGAAAAAAACTAAACTGTGTTCCCAATGATCGACTGTGTATACATATTCAAAACGTTATTAGTATTTTTAAAAGTGATGTGGTTTCTACCAAATATTTTAATTTTAATAATATGAACTGTGATAACTCGTTACATATTTTTATTTAAGTACATTAAAAACAAACAAAAGTTAAAATTTTGCAAAATGTTGGTTGTTATTGTTTTTTAAGTCTATGTAATATTTATATTTTATCATTATTTTGAATTTGCTTAAAAAGAAAAACAATTAAATTTTTATGCTACAATATCCAGCCAACATCTTGAACAGTATCTGTTTTACATAATGCATGTCTCACCAACCAGAGTATAATAAAATGACAAATTATAAGATACAGTAGAAATTAGTTATAAAAACATTCAAAAAGCTGAATAATCTGGTCGTTATATCTTATATCAAATAAAGCATTATAATTTTTTAATGTTCAAAATTTACTACTAATGAACAGTTCGTTACGAAAATGACACGAAATATTTTATGGCATAAATTACATTGAATAAGCAATCGTTTATTTATAATATAACTACACATATTTCTTAGTCAAAAACACAAACAACATACTTTCTTTTTTGTACATAAAAGTATGATAATAAAAAAACTTAAATCAGCATAAAGCAAGAGTAAGAGAAAAGAAACTACCAAAGCGGAAGTGGTTTGATATTTTCTTACTTTTGAAGAAATTTGTAATTTTTCGATTTTTTATTATAATAAAATAACCATAGTAATCTTTTTCTAATATTTTTTGCAATGGTCTTACCACAGGTTTTCATCAATGTTATATTTATAATAAGCATTTTACATGTTGACACTAACAAAATAAACAGAACAAAAAATAACGGTATATCTGTTCTGTTTATATAAATTTCATTTCATTGAAAAAGATTAAGGATGATGTTTTTGTTAAATTCATCTGCATAAATCTTTCAAAGCTAAAAATTAATTGGTATGCCGTTATAACCAATTTTTACTGTATTTCAATATTTGAAAATTATAATGTTGACAAATAGAATCACGGTAATTTTAAACACGTAACTGTTTTTAAATGCACAATATTGTACTAACTTGTATATGTATGCAACACAATAACACAATCGATATAATATAGATGCAATTATACAGTTTTCTTATAAAATAAAAGTAAAAATAAGCACATAAATATGCTCTAATCAAACTTTATTTCCTTCAAAATTCAAATATGGTTATAAACAGCAAAACAAAATGTAAACATATAATCGTTTTATAAAAACTTATCGATTAATTCTGTTTATAATCAAATTCACTTCATTAAAGTACTACCCACCTACAAAATATGATCTTGCAATAACAACGCCTATCGTTTGGTTCACACTTCGAATGTGCTCCATCAAGCCTATGTAACACATGCACTAACACAACATCATTTTTATCTTTCTAACACACTACTACATTGTACTTACACGGTTTTCGATCGCACGTGCTACAAGTAGCCTTCACACTAAAAGAATTCCGGACAAAACTTAATTACTTTTTCAAAATGTAAAATCAATTTATTTTTAACATTAATTTTACTAATAGTGATATATAAATAATAAATATAAATAAAAATATTGGATTCTACTTTTTTAAAGTTGAATACAGGGTGTTCACGTGCGAATGTGAACATATGCACGAGCCGCCACTGATTATTATATTAACTCTGTTCACACGGAAACGTCTAGGACACAATGTTCTATATTAATCATAGTTTAAATATTTAAATTTCAGGAACTGTTACACATTTCCATTGTAACTAACATTGATAATTTTTGTTATATTTTTTTAAAATTCTGGAATCCTGAATTTTAAAATTTTGGATATTTCACGTTTTTCTTATGTTTTAATGAAACAGCGTTGATTAAAAAAAAAAAAGCTGTAGCTATTATGAGGGCTATTGACTTTTTTCTTATTTTTCTTCCACGACTGTAATACTTCGGGTGCATTAGATATAAAGCAAAAAATAGAGAAAATGTCCCTAGTTCCATTCTATAGCAGCTGGAGATATAATTTTTTTTTTTTTGAATTGACGTCTTTTCGCCTTTATAATGTAGAAATGAATAAATGGGCAAAAAATTTAAAACTTAAAGAACCAAATTTTAAAAATTCAGATTGTGGCTTGGAACAAAATTATTAATCTCTTCATTAATTACGGTCGAACTTTTTACTCTTAAAGCATTATGAGCATGAGGAAGACGTATTTTTTGGAATTCGATTACGTATAAAATATAAACCATTTCTCCGAAAATTTCACCTGACTTTCAAACTTTTAATAAATTATTTAACTTTAATTGGAATATTCTACAATATAAATCTGCACAATCGATATGATATTGCTTTTCATTTAAATTTAATGTTATTTCTATCCAATTAGGATTATACGTCATCGTAATAAAAAACATTGGTTTACCTAATCTGGCAACAAGATAATAACAAATATTTGTAATATTTTGTCTGAGATATTTTTTTTTTTTTTTTTTTTGTTATCTACCATATCTATTGGTTTATATTTATATTATTATTTATTTTTTCTTCCGTTGGTTCTTCGAATTTTTTATTTAGAAATTCCATCAAACCGTTCGTGTGTGCATTTAACTTTTAAATTTTAGGGCTCCCACATTTTCCGTATATTCCAGGAATTCTATTACATTATTTAAAAAAGGGAATGACTCTCCAGCTACCACGGAAAGGGCTGTGGACTTCTTTTGAGTTTCCAATCTTACCACTTTCAGCGTGTATCTTTCCAAATGTTGGTCCCTAAATATCAAAATATTTTGAATTTCTTATTTTTCCTGTATTTTGGAGACCTCGGTGTCCAGGTTAAGAAAAAAATCAATACCGTAACACATATAGATCCGGCTGCGGAACATTTTTAAAAAAATTTTCTTGAAGCTTGATTTTCAAATTTTTTAAAATTTGGACACTTTAATTTTAAAATTTCTGAGTTCTCGTATTTTTCCTATACTTTAGCGATTGAAATACATCATTTTAAGAAAAAAGTGAGCTCCCAGCTACCGTAGAAAGGGCTGTGGACTTTTTTTTAGTTTCCGGGATTACTGCTTTAAGCGTGTATTTTCCAAAATTATGGTTCCTTAATATCAAAATTTTTCGAATTTTATATTTTCTCCCTATTCTGGAGACCTTAGTATACAGGTTAAAAAGGAAATCAATACCGCAAATTATATAGAATCGGCTATAGAATTTAAAAAAATTTTTTTTTTAAAAACTTGATTTTCATATTTTTTAAAATTTGAGCCCTTTAATTTTAAAATGTTTGAGGTTTCGTATTTTCCCTATATTCTAGCGGTTGAAATACATCATTAAAAAAAAAAAGAGGGACTCTCCAGCTATCACGGAAATAGCTGTGGACTTTCTTTTAGTTTCGAGTATTACCGCTTGAAGCGTGTATTTTTGCAAATTTTGATTCCTAAATATCAAAATTTTTTGAATTTTACATTTTTCCTATATTTTGAAGACCTTAGTATGTAGGTTAAAATGAAAATCAATGTCGTAACTTATATAGATCCGGCTTCAGAATTTTTTTTAAATTTTTTTCTTGATATTTGGTTTCCACATTTTTCAAAATTTGGGCCCTTTAATTTTAAAATTTTTTGGGTTTCGTATTTTTGCTATATTCTTACGATTAAAATACATCATTTAAAAAAAAGAGGGACTCTCCAGCTACCATGGAAATGGCTGTGAACTTTTTTTTTAGTTTCCAGGGTTATCGCTTTAAGAGTGTATTTTCACAAATTTTGTTCCCTGAATATCAAAATTTTTCGAATCTTTTATTTTTCCTGTATTTTGGATACCTTAGTGTCTAAAAGAAAATTATTACCATAACTCATATAGAACCGGCTGCGGAATTTTTTAAAAATTAGTTTCTTAAAACTTGATTTTCACATTTTTCGAAATTTGGGCCCTTTAATTTTAAAGACGACCCCCCGGTGAACTTCGTGCCGCCTCAGAATCAATAAATGTTGTGTTAACTTATTAGCTGAATTAAATTCAGCTTTTTATTAAGATAAAATTAATACTCAAAATGAATAAAGTTCAATAAATGTACATACATTATTTGTTAAATACTTTTTGAGATCCTTTTCTTGTACATAAAAATTTGAAAAGCATATCGAAATTCTTTTTTTAAACTACAACGCGATGGAGATTTGGAAAAATGTTTGTAATCAATTTTATAAAATACAAAGACATATAACGCTGAATTAAAATTAAAATTTCTAGAAGAAATCATATTTTTCGTAGTTTTAGTTAGATTAGAGTTCTGTGTTGCTAACAATGTTACAAATTTATAATGATGCATTATCTAACGAATAATTTTTGAAACGCTTTGCATGTTTGCTGTAGTTTATATTAAATTTCTAGAATGTATCTAGATACATTTTTTTTTTTTTTTTAAATCGTAACTACAGTAAAATTACGTTAAGGAAATAATTGCAAATATTTGTGTTAAATTTGAAAATGTAGTTTATATCGAAAAAGTGTTTAAACATTTTGCGTGACCTTTGTATTTTATTTAAAATTCGGGAACATATGTAAAAATACACTTTAAAGAATCGTAACTAAAGTAAAATTATGTCAAGGAAATTGTAAAAGGTATTTGGTAAATCATGTTTGCAACATACAAAGAAGTTTTTAAACACTTCGCATGTTTTCCGTATTTTATTTAAAATTTCGTGAATGTAACTAAATGCATTTTTAAAATCGTAACTAAAGTAAAATTACGTCAAGGAAATTGTTGTAAATATTTTTGTTAAATTTGAAGACGTGTTTTATACCGAATAAGTTTTTAAAACAATTTGCGTGCTAGCTTATAATAGGGATTTAAAAATTCGGACATTGTTTAAAATATACTATACAAAGCAAAACGATATTTACTCTTAATTTCTGCATATGATAAATATAAGAAAAAATTCGGAAAACCAAACAATTGTGATTAAAAGAAATAATGATTTCGGAAATTGGATGGTCACACGAAAAATCTTTATGACACTGTAACCGCTGCGATGAAGCTAGCGGGAAGTCGCCAGAACGCGATCGAATGGCTGGAATAAGTTGATCAAAGGTCAAAACGGAGAAATTCGGCATTCGTAGCGTTGCTGGTCTGTCTGCGGGGGTGCAGGAAGTTAAATACGGCATCCGTAAGTTGGGCAGGATACAGAGGGTTGCTAGAACACGAACAGTCACTGCACGGCTCAGTGAGAAGGACATTTCTTTTCCATCTCTCTCCTTTTCGAAATAATAATTGAAATTGCGCGGGTTGGGAGGGGTCTACCTGTTCCGATTTAAATTTAAATCTTACATGGGCCCTCTGAAACACTCACAGAAAATTTCATCGAAATCGGTTAAGCCGTTTAGGAAAAGTTCAGTGAGAAACACACGTGCTCTACAATTTTATATATAAAGATGTATTTCTTTTCCTCTAACTTCACCGGGCTCGAACTTCCTTAAAATCTTCTTAACTTTTGGACACAAACTTTGAAGTTTTAATTTTACGCGGGATTATACTTTTATCTTATCGGCCGCGAAAATACAATATAATCGATATTCTCTTTGTTTATTTAGAAACCGTGAATTCCGTCGGGGTACATTAACAAGCGTGCGCTCATCGAATCCGAAACCATATTAGTAAATCAAAGTTCTCAGCCGAATTATTAGGAGCAACACACATTTTCAATATATTTACTAAATAAAGGGTCTTTATAATTATTTTTGAAATGGTACCTAAATGTGTTATTGGAAATTACTGATGTAAATTAATATTAAAATAATAATTATTATCAACTTTTATCGCGTTCATGTTATCGATATAACCATCGAATAACAACATTATAGTAAGTTTTTTTTTTTTTTTCCCATCACAACTGACCGGTTTTAGTGGTCATTTAGCGATTAATTTATTGCGATAAAGAATGTTTTGTGAAGGGGTAGCACTCAGCAGTACTCCCTCTGAACTTTATAATGGCTGGACAAGGTCTAGAGGCTTATTTCGCCACAGTCTACGTATTTCACCGGAGTTATCCAGCAGATTGTTAGCAAGTGGGTTCATATGGATGCTAAGTCGGGCAACATGTTTATTTGCTTGTTTTTTGATTTCATCCTCCACAGACATGACATTCAAGTCATTATGGAGGGTATAATTTGAGACATACCAGGGGGCTGCAGTAATGGTTCTCAGTACCCTATTTTGATATCGTTGTATTTTCTGTAAGTTCGATGTTTTTGCACAGCCCCATAGCTGTATACCGTACAGTCAGATCGGTTTTAGAGCTATTTTATATAATAGAGTTTTATTGTCTAACGATAAGCCCGATCTCTTAGCTAACAACCACGACATGGTTCTAGTTTTAAACCTCAAATGCTCCATTTTTTTTTGAATATGAGTACCCCAGATCAGCCTAGCGTCCAAGTGCATGCCTAAATATTTTACGCTATTGGCATGTGGTATTACGACGTTATTTATTTTGATTGGCAGGCGTTCAATTTTTCGATTTGTGAATGAAATATGCGTCGACTTACTTTCATTGACTACTATGCGCCATCGTTTTAGCCAAGTTTCCACATGCCGAAGTGACTCCTGCAGTTTTTCTGTGGCTGTGTTTTCACACTTATCAACGGCCAGGATGGCTGCGTCATCCGCGTACAAAGCTACTTCTGTATTATCCAGCATCGGGAAGTCGGTCGTGTAGATCAGGTACAATATTGGACCCAGAACGCTCCCCTGTGGAACCCCGACCCTTACCGGAAAAATATCTGAGTATTCATCGGTTATTTTCACTCGAAAATATCTTTCTTGTATATATGATTTAAATAGTAGATAGAAGGAGTGAGGAAGCAGAAGTTTAATTTTATACAATAATCCTTGATGCCATATCCTATCGAAAGCCTGCTGGACATCCAGAAACGCGGCCGTACAAATATTCTTGTTTTCCAAGCTATTTTCAATAATCTTTGTTAATCTGTGAACCTGTTCTATAGTGTTATGGTTCTTACGAAAACCAAATTGAAAATCGGGAATAATTGTATTGTTAGATAATATTGGAAACAACCGTTTTAAAATTAATTTTTCCAGTATCTTTGGGAGGACAGGAAGCAACGAGATGGGTCTATATGATGATACCACCTCAGACGGTTTTCCAGGCTTCGGTATAACAATTATCTGTGAGAACTTCCAAGCTAGTGGGAAATACTGATTGCGAAGAACAGCGTTATATATTTGTGTTATAAATACAATACTTTTGCGTGGTAACTCATTTAAAAGCTCTGCTGTGATTAAGTCAAATCCGGGGCATTTTTTCCGTTTTATATTTTTGAAGAGTTGCTGTATCTCACTAGGGGCAACCGGTGTTATAGGTAAACTCATTTGCAGCGGTTTATCCAGGTATTCGAGGATATCTGTGGAGTCAGCAGCTTGAGGATTTGGTGTAAATACATCGTAAAGATAATTGGCAAAAAGCGCCGCTTTATCGAAGTTAGTACGATCCCAGCTACTGTCGGGTTTTTGTATTGGTGGAATACACAATACACATAGTTGGCCGTTTAAAACGTTTGGTCACTTTCCACAGTGAGTAATCATCGTTTTTGGTCGGCGACAAACTCGACAGAAATGTTGCAAGCGTTTCGTTTTTATTTTCATGCAGTACTTTACGCAGCTGCTTGGTTTTTCTATTTAGTTGCCTTTTAATAGCCGGATTTCTCGTCGTATTCCGGGTTTTTCGTAATTTCCTCTTTTCACGCACTAGTGTTAGTATATGTTTTGGGATATTATTAGACGCCTTGGAAGGTTCTACAGTGGGAGTAGCTAGCCACGCAGCATTTTGTATGGTTTCTGTTAAGTTTTGAACTGCTTTATCAATATCGTAATTAGTTTTCAGAGGCATATTTAAACTAACGTTAGTCTCTAGATATTGTTTGAATAAAGGCCAGTTGGTGTTTTTATTGATAAGGTATGGTTCAGGTGTTTTTGTTATTGGCGAAATGCCCACCGTTAATATAACCGAGGAGTGGTCTGACTGTAGATCGAAACAAGAGTCCGCTCTCATATATAAAGATGGGATTCCTTTTGTTACAAAAAAATCGAGTAGATCAGGTTTTTTTCTGTGATCCTGAGGCCAGTAGGTAGGCTCGCCCCCCGAAAAGTAACCTAGATTTTGGATAGAAATTACTTTTTCTAGAATTTTTCCCCTGGGATTATCCAAACGAGAGCCCCATTTGCGACTTTTTGAATTCCAGTCTCCACCGGATATGAATTTTTCTCCCAATGACTTAAAGTATTTAACGAATAGGTTTTCATCTAGTCGTTCATTTGGAGAGCAATATACGGCTGAAATAGCGACAGTTCCGTTAAATGAGCATAATTTTACCGTACAAGCCTACATTCGTATTTCAGAAAATTTTTCCTCCTCGTAGTGCTTGATAGTTTTTTTTGATAATAATTGCACTACCGCCGCGAGCTTTATTATCTGGCCTAAGACAAGTGTACACATCATAGTTGGGAATATTAAAGAATGTTTTATTTGTGAAATGCGTTTCTGAGATGAGCAGTATATCAATGAAGTGAGATTTTAAAAATAGCTCTATTTTTAACTTACGTTGTAAAGCGCCATTAGCATTCCAAAGTGCAATTCGTAATGAGGTAGCCATTATTTACTAGTTTTATTCACGACTGAGGACAATAAATTTAATATTATAGTATTCTGATTCATTAACTGTTGAAACATATTTTTAAATTCGTTTAAAAACGTATTTAATATTACATCTATACCGGTAGGCGAGTTAGGTGCGAAGCGGTTATTACTTTCGTTAACGCCACCATTTTGGAAACCAACACCGTTATAAACATTATCACTAAGATTAAGCATTGTATTAGCGCCGTTGGTCCCTAACGTAACTTTCGCATACGATAACTGAGGTTTATGCCCATTTTGAGGGATAATATCACGCGTAACATTACTGTAACTTGCGGGGAGATTCGATTTGTCAGTGAGCGCCTGCTCTGCGTTGTATTTTGCATTGTATAATTTTTGATACACCTCGCATCCCTTATAATTAGAAGGGTGTTGCTGCGCGCATAACGCACACTTCGGCGGTAAGTCTTTTCCTTTTTTACAGTCAGCTGAGTTATGATTACCCGCGCATTTGACGCATTTATAGGGCCGATTACAAAATGATCGTGTGTGTCCATACTTTTGACATCTAGTACATTGGGCTATGTCTCTTTTTACGTGAGGTGTTTCTACTCTAATTTTTGAATGTAATAATAAGTCGAGATCATATATACGTTTAATTTCATCGGTCGGCTGCAACTCGATGAAATGTAGAGGCAGAGGTTCTTTAGTTTTTTTATTTTTAATATTAAAGACAGACCTGACTTGAAATCTTTGTTCCTCGAGAGCCTGCGTAATGTCGCTTTTTTATGAGGGAGGAATGTAAACCCCGAATTACGACTTTATACGCTCTTTCGTGTTTTAGTTGGTAAGTGTGGTAGTTGATGTCTTCTTTTTCGAATGTTTGGATTATTTTTCTGTAATCGTCAGGAGAGTGTACGTTGATTTTGACAGCGTCATCTTTCAAGGATTTTGCTCTAAAGTCTTGTTTCCCTAATACGTCTGTAATTTCTTTCAACATTCTCGAATAATTAATTATATCGTGTACGAATATAGGCGGCGGAGAAGGTTCTTTTGTTACATTTTTAGCCGTCTGTGCAATCGAATTCTAATTTTGTGTAACTTCGTCTTCGACTTGCGAGTTTTTGAACCTATTTTGTTTCATACGTAACTGATTTACTTGTTGGTGGTTCAATGGTCTTTTCCTAGCTTTCTTTTTTGGAATCTGTCAGTCGTTCTCCATGTGCTCATCCACCCGCGACGATGTCGATAATGCGTCCTCCGAGTAATTAGATATTGTGTTGTTATCGTCGGCTATGTCCTCGTCTCTTGTATGATCATCGGTAATTTGGGACGAAGGAACATTATTACGAAAAGGAACGAAATGCGTGTTCGGAATTATAGGGTAATACGTTTGTGGTACCTGATAGACGTTTTGATGCGGATAAGAAACAATCGATGTAGGTAAAGTTGTGGCCGTATTGTTAATGTCGGGGTGTACACGATGGCTTTGTGGTAGTAATGGTGCAGCGACACTAGCAACATTTGTATATAATGGCGATGATAACGACTGCTGTGAATGATATGAAGATAGTGTGTGTGGGTTGGTGTAATGCGACGTAGTTACAATCGCCGGCTGCATGTCGGCAACGGTAACATACGTATTATAGTAAGTACGTCGATTTATGTTAGTAGAACTCGTAAAATTAACGTAACTGATAAGAAATAATATAGTACAGCAAAAATTGGTAAAGAAACAAAATCCGCTATTAAATAAGTGGAAACTAAACGTCAATTAAGTGACGACAGTAGTAACAATTGGAATACACAAAAATATAAAAAACAATTAACAGAAGCACGGGCGGACTCGGACTTTTTTTTTTCTTTTTTTTTTTTTTTGACTCAGACTTATTAAACAGAGATCACGACATATTAAATTCAATAAACGGAAATATGGAGGAAATGAAAAAATCAATAGAATCTCTGTCATATAAATATGATAAATCGTTAAAACTAAATCAGTCGTTAATTTCTGAAATAAAAATACTACGAGAACAGGTAACTTTCATCACGAATGAAACCCCCCAAAAAAAAGACACAAAATAATATCCGAACTAACTATCAGCATCCATCAATTAGAGCAATACACAGTTGAAGAGAAAACTTTGAGATACGTGGTGTCACCGAAATCAACGATGAGAATTTAAATGAGATAATCACAAAAACTGAACAGGAAGTTAACTGCCAAACCAGAAAATAGCTAATGCGATACTGGAAAATAAAAAGCAAAAAGCAATTTATGATAAAGAGATCACAAATGCTTCCTCGTCGTTTAAAGTTTGAATCTAATAAAGGAAAGAAATAAACTCTTTAGGCAATTGAAGTCGAACTTAAACAATGATGAATATAGAGAACAATATAAAAAAATTAAGAATAAGGTTACAAAAACCATTAAAATAAATAAGGACAACAACTATAGAACGACAATAGAAAATGCTAGGAAAGATCAAAAAAGAATGTAGAAAAAAGTCAATAAAGTAATAGGTAAATATAAAAACAATTCAATTGGGACGACAATTTTGAAACAAGTAAGAAATTTTATCATGGCCCGGACAAGAGATGGAGGAGTTTTTCAGGGAAGAAAGAAGTTCAGAGAAGGAAAAGTTTGAGGAAAGGAAATGAGGCGGCGATGGGTAAGGAGGATTTAAAGAACCCACTTCATCATAGGTAGGGACATAATCAGGAGCTATAGAGTCAACGAAAGAAGAAAGAGTATCATTAGGAAGACTGGTGCTAGACGGGCGTTCAGAAACAGAATTTCTGAAAGCTTTAGTCAATTTCCAGACTTTGGAAATAGGAGTCAATCGAGAAAAGGAAGAGCAAAAGGATTTCCAAGAGTTTTTCTTGGCGTTTTTGAGAATATATCTGGTTCTAGCGTTCGAACTCGTATAAGTCAAGAAGTTATTAGAAGTAGGTTGAGAGCGGAATGATCTAAAGCTAGACAAACTTTGATTGACAGCAGCTGTGCAGTCTCCATTCCACCACAGTGATGAAGCCTTTAAAGAATGACTTTTCCGGGCTTGGAGATAGAGTGGGGAAGATAATGTTAGAGCAGAGGAGATAGAATTAGTAAAAGATGAATATTGGGAAATAGCATCGTTTTCTATCTGTATTGCAGGAAGGTTGAGTCCACAATAAACCGAAATCTATTCCAATCAGTTTTACACAGGTTCCAATCAGCATAATGCAAAGGCCTAAATGAAGATGAAAGAGAAGGACGATGGAAGTCATTAAGAACAATGAGGATCGGAACGTGGTGACTGCCGAAGGTAACATCTAGAGTTCTCCACGAGGATTTGAGAGCTATATCGGAGGAAACAAAGGACAGATCGATAGAACTAGAAGTAGACAATGATTTGAAGAAGGTGTGAGAACTATCATTTAGGAGAACAAAATTATAATTGAAAATCACCTCCTCTATAATTGTGCCATTCCTGTTATAACTGAAACAACTCCATAGAGGCGAGTGAGAGTTCCAGTCGCCGTCAACCATGAAAGGGCAGGGAATAAAATTAAAAAACAAGTCAAATAGGAAATCGCGTAAATTATAGAACGGTGAAATGTAGGAGGAGACAAGATTAAAAGTTTTACCATGACACAATGGGATTGAGACGTGAACTAAATTTGGATTAAGAGGACTGGAAGAAAGGAAAGAAAAACTACCATGATGAATAAAATGTATATCTTTTCTTATAAAAATAGCAGCTCCGCCATAGCCGTCGTCTCGATTCGAACTAACTAAGAAGTATCCTCGAATTCGAATATTGGAAGATTGTTTGAGCCAACTTTTTGATAGAAGAGCAACTTGAATGTTATATTGATCCAACAGACTTTCGGGAGAGCATTTATTGACATTAGGACTTCTATAGTTCCATTGAAGAATATTTAGCTTGTTTGACATCATTTAAAACACAGAAAAATATTTGGAAGGGAAGGAACCATGTAAGCGTAGAAGAGGAAGGGAAATATGCTAACGCAGTCTCATCTTCTGATTTAAATCCTGAATCTGAGATTTAATTCATAAATGATGCATCTTCTTTTAATCATACGCTACAGTGGGCGGTGCTTATAATAGCTATGGCATCCTTTTGGTTTGCATCCTATTCTTTCTCGCAAAATACTACTCAGTGACTAAGTTAACTTGCAAACAGGTATCAACCAAGATATGAACCGTAACTCTTCGCAACTCAGAGCTAATTTCAGCAACTGCTGTAAGCGGTAAAATTATTGAATCCATCCCCTTAGTCAGGATTAGTGCTGCTTTTGGTTCTTCATTCGTTTTGGTGATGAAAGTTTTTCTGGACCATCTTCTGCGTAGGGCTATGTATTATGTTTTCTATTGTATCGCTTGCATCTGGATGTACTGCAGCTCGAAGCGTTATGTTCCTCCCTCGAGCAATTAAAACATAAATCATGCTTCTTTACCACGGTGTTCCTTTAGTTGACAAGATAACCACTGAGTTCAGAACAAAGGAAATATTTTTTTCCCATAGCCTACATCTTAATAGTGTTAGATGGTGATCGTCTGTTGGAGTCACTGAGAAGAAAGCCCCTACCACTACTCTTTTCCACCAGCTTTCTGAATGGCGGCCTTAGAACGTTGAAATTTATTTTGTACGCTTTCGTGTTTGCAAAACATCTATTCTGCAGGAATTCAGCAAGACGGTCAAATGAGTGGTATGTGGAATAGCCGTTGTTGAAATTTTCCCAGCCTCTTCTCAATAGTCCTGCAACTTGCGCACAACGATGTAGCTGATCAGGATCGCGTTCAATTTATTAAGTGACTTCTGAAGTGTGTTAGACGACGTACTTAACAATTGTCTGCGAAGTAAGGGACTATAATTACTCGTCTGTGTAATAACGTTCTTTTACGAATTGCCAGATTAGCTGCTAAGATTCCTCCTGCAGCTGATAATTACCGATCATCCTCAACCATAGCTTGCTTAAGAAAGCATAACTTCTATATTGAAGACGGACTATCTTTCCAATCAATCATTGCCTCAAATAACGCATGCCATTATGTAAAACTGCTAACCGCCTATCGAATTTGAACACAGGAATATATGGAAGCTTCATCAACGGCCCAACACGGCCATTTTCGTCAAAAAACTTTTGTATTTAACGATTGCTGTGCAGGCATCTGCACTTTGTCCAGTTGTTCCATTAATCTACTGAACGTTTCATCAGATACAGCTTACTCAATATGAATACGCTCGAGAGATCGTCCAAGGCTGCGGCTTCTACTGCGCTGACCTGCTCCGTTACTGCACTCTCGGCATCTAGGGTATCGACAATTTTACTCATCAATTCGTCCAACTTTTCTAAATCCGATTTCCGCATCTTTTGTAAAATGATAACCGCGTTAGCCTTTACCTTGATTTTTGTTTTAGCTAAAACTATTCCCACCTCATCTCTCGTTAAGCTGATCAACCGAGTGACAGCGCATTTTTGTTCATTCCAACGATTTAATTTACGTTTTTAGTAGCATGCTGCAATTGTTTGTTAGAATTGCAACAATTATGAAAATTCGAATAATGACCTTATAACCACTGCTATAACGAAAGCTGGGAATATCCGATAGCGATCGATGTGAGAGTGGTGAAGTCCAGGACTAAAATCGTCTAATTACCTTCCCGCCATCAGCGATATGAACTTGGAAGCTTGTAGATGGCGATGTTGATAATGATTTAATAAAATTTATAAAATATTGGACGAGCTGTCGCATATGGTCGATCGGATATGACTATAATAATAATGATAACGACAGCTCGGTTGTTAAATAATTCCGAGCGAGTAGTTACAACGACTAAACCCGGAAATTTCGAGCTGTACTTTAATTTTCGCGAACCGAAGAACGCGAACGCATTTATTATGATTAATTATAAGCGCGTCGATTACTTAAATGTAAACTTAACCAAAATCGAACTTCTGCTTTCTCCTTCACTATTGTTAATATATTCTATATTAACCGTCAACTGCCATCTGGTCCATGGCAATCCGCTAACATGGCTTACTTATTTTACGCTATTATTATTATGTAGTTTTATGAATTTATTAAAGCATTGTTTATTCTGTTGCAGTGTTTCTATACGTCAGTTACAGTTTACGCACCAGCTTTGGCTCTCAGTAATGGTAATATATATTTTTCCTTGTTCCTTTTAAATTAAGCTTATTTTAGAGATAAATTCTCTTCGCTATTTTTCTTGCAGTACAAATAATATCGATTTTTTATAAGGCGAAATTACCTAAGTATTATTCAGCTGTCGTAGAGGTGCAAACAGAGTTGAGTAGTCGATTGCGAAAACTTCGAATTCAGTTACAAGATTTGAACGAAATACGTGCGCGTGTGTTAGCTCGAAGTCTGCAATGCTTTTCTAACACGAATTAATTTGGAACTAAATCGCACTGGCCAAGAGAAAGGAACTGGCCCCAGTATTCTCATCAGACCCATTAGGCTTAGTACCACTATGGAAAGCATAACTTCACAATCCATGATACCTCATCAAGGATACATATGGGACTTACTTTACTTTATGACAGTAATCGCTTTTATTTATAATTCCTATATAAACAGAAATTTTACTTTCGCAGCCTTCATTGATGTTTCCGGTGTATTTGATAATGTCTACCTCCTTACTCTCAGAAACATAATTCTATCATTGAACCTTCCTGTCCATGTTGTTCCTATTAGTATTGGTCTTCTTCAAAACCGTACTATACATTTGTCTACTCATTGTTATTTCACTTCAAGATGGATTATTCGTCGTCTTCCTTACGATTCCTGTCTTAGTTCTACCCTCTTCAACGGCTATACTTCTCAAATTACCTCACTTCCCTTAAATTAAACTTCTTTATTCTATGCTGATAATATCCTTATTTACTCTTCTTCTCGCAATGTCACAGATGCTGTTATAGAGCTGTTCATTGATTACTATAGAAAATGTTCTCTTCAATATTCATCTTTTCGTCTCTCCACTTAAATTCTCGGCCATGGTTTTTACCTTTCATTCATATAATCCTTCATTAATCAGTCAAACTTTGAGTCATTATCCTGTCCCTCTGATGGAGTACTTCTGTTACTTGAGTGTGTTCCTTAACGGCCGTTTATTTTTTCAGCAACACATTAGTCGCCTATATACTACTTGTCTTAAAATGATTAACCTTTTAAAATCATCTCGTCGTAAAGTTGCGGTAACAGTCTTTACCTTCTTTCTTTATTATATTGTTGCTTATTCTTTTTCGGTTGGACTACTGTTCCTATATATACGGCAACTCTTTTAAGTATTTTCTATTAAAGCTTGACCGCGTTCAAAATTCCTGTCTTCGTCTCCGTCTAGCTGTAGGTAAATCTACTCTAATTCCTCTGCCATTCTTTCCGAATCAAAATCACTTCCTTTGTTCATCCGAAAATCCTATCTAGGTTATCGTTTCTTAATTAAACGTCTTCCCTCTTTTTAACCAATAGGATTATAGCCGCTTACTGCTCAATTTTTCATAACTGGCGTTTTACTCTCAAACAGAATTCTAATTTCATCATTCATTTCCGTTTGTCTTACTAATTTTTCTCCTATGATAAATCTCCGTACTTTGCTTTTAATTATTTCAGTCTCTTACATCCTCCTAACGTTAATAGTTAGATCTGAATTCTACATGGTTTTAAATTCCTTATATTCCAATCGTGCCGTTATTTTTGTTGATAGGCCTAAGAGGACTGGTGAGATTGATGTCTTCCTTGCTTTTTCTTCTCACAATTACTCCGAATCCTTTAAACTTCCTTTCTGCTGTTCGATATTTACTGCGAAATCTGCTGCTATATTTCACGCAATTCTTTCTATCTCATCCTTTTCTTTCCTTTCCGATAAATTCCTTTTAATAAACGACTCTGAAAGTGCCTAGCAGGCGATTTCTTCTCTTACCATTGCCTTCTTTTGAATCTTTCGTTTTTCTCATTCGCAATCTAATTTACGAATTATTCCGGCTCTACTTTACGGCCCATAGCTTGCAATATTCTAACAAATCTTCATTTGTTAAAAAGAATGCAGTAAAAATGAAATAATAGACTATGGCAAAACTATAAATATTATACGTCTTATAATTTCAACAGGCACCCAATTATTCACAAATGTGTTCTCGGAAGTATTGAAATCCAAAACGGTATCCAAACATTCTCAGACTTGAACCCATTCACTTATTTTTAAAATATCGTCAATAGTATAATTATACAATTAATATAAACAATTATTTATAAATATAACATTATTATAGTAACTATACAATTAAATTAATTATCATTTATGCAGAAAGTTCCATATTACATTATGGATTGATATTTATTTTTCCCTTTTCTCCAATCCGAATTCATCTTTATGTTCGGCCTTTACCTTTTTTCACCTTTTGACAAGTTTTCTTCTCTTTATCGTTCCCTGTTCACCGATATATGTTGCCTTCTTTCAGTCATAGCTTTCTCTCTTCGTAACTTTTTCGTTTTTCCCTCGTCCTCTACCGCGCGGTGTCTTCTTCACCTTCGACGATTCATTTTTTTTGTGTGATGTCAGTTATATTTTCTTTGAATGTTCCTTACTTTCCTCGAGTGTTCTCTTTTCTATTTTCAACTTTTTGATCTCGGTCTTTCTACTCCACATAATGCTTCTTATGACCTCTCGTTTCTTTCTTTATCGGCTGTTCCTGTACTAGCTTTTTTCATTCCCTCTATCTCGCATCAGATTAAAATCTGTTATATTATTTTCTTTTTGAGCTATTCTTTAGATGTCTTGGTTGACTGGGCTGTTGCTTTTCATTTGTGTATCCAAAACAAAAAAAAACAACAAACTAGATTGGAAGAACGTTTGGGAGAAAAAACTCCGGTATTGTATTTATCCACTCCCATACAGACAACTTCAGTTATGTCAAAAATTCCTTAATATTCCTTAATTCAGTATCTATTTTCAAAATATGCCGAAATTATATTTTTTTCATTTTTAATTGTTGTAAAATCAGCGAGTTGGCGACTTAGCGAGATCATTTCTTATGACCTGAGGCTAATTCATATATTTTTGAAACAGTTCAAAATTACATAATGATGTTTTTTGAATTATTCTGAGTATATTCACAGAGTAAACGGCCCGAATTATTTGTTAAAAGTTACATATTCGTTATTATTTGCCGTAAATCAGTCCAGAAACGGTAACACGTATGTTGGAAAACTATTTAAACCGGTTGAAAATATCTTTTTCCATGAAGCCGTCAAGATCAAATCCTCGAATTCAGTAACTCAAGCCTCTTCATATGCCAACCGGGCTGCAGCCCCCATTCCTTCTCAGAACATGTCTATCAACTCTTCCAAGGCTCCCTCTCTTCCCCGTCCAAAATCTCAAGCATTCCACAAATTTCACAAATCCAAACCTCATCACAAACCACACTGTACAGAATTGCACCAACTATCAACGGTAATATTTCGGTTACTGCCGCGCAAATCCCTGATCAATCTTAATACACATTGTGTGGGCACCTGGAGTTTTTTTATTCTTCTGTCAATCGGTCGCCGTCTGATCCTTTTCCAAAATATATGTAACCATCATAAAAATAAAATGTCTTCGAGTCGAAAATTGCTTATACCTTCTAGCAACACTTGATAGATTTTTGTGGCAAAGAGATAACGAGATGCGAATGCCCTCTAAACCCAATCAACATCTTATCCATAGTTGCATTTATGTCCATGTTGTAATTTTTTTGACAGTTGTTTACAAACACATTGAACACAAATGATATTTGCTGCAGTTTTGTTTTCCCTTTGCCTTTCTAGTTTCGTGTCAGGGTTTTCAGGCAATTCAGGAGATGCATAAATCTATCTTTTGAAAAAACACATCTGAAAATTTCGCGGCCGGTACCATCAGTTGTAAACAATAAATCACAGTCTTCGTGATTGGACTTGAATACCGCTGAATATAGAAGGGAAAGCATTTAGCTCAATTCCATCGATATCATACAACTCTGTTATAGTTTTGAATAGTTCTCGGTATTTTCGCAACTTTACATTGGTCCAAGTAATAATCTCCTGATATATAGAATTATCAAAAAACTTACGGCATATGTGTAAAGGATCTTTCGGCTCAGCTTGGGAGAGGGTTGAATACAATCTTGCAGATGCTACTACAACGTTGCGCGGAGGTGTGCGCACGCCGCCGGTATTGGACGGGGTTTTACTCCACTTGAATCGATTTTTTCCAAAATAAAATCGCGATCGATTGATCTCACTGGATTAAATTTCTTGCTCCTCAGATATCGTTTCTTCACCTTCTGACCCTTCCTGTTCAGATGCCGAATCATGGTCACTCTCCAAGGCAACAAAATTCGGATCGGTAGACTCTGAGGTTTCATTTTTCGCAATTTCGCTAAAATTTCTTCGTAATCTTTATTTTAAGGACTTGTTTGATATTTTTTCTTACTGACAGGAACATCCTTATTTTCATTTTACCCGTTTCATTTCCGAGGTACCTGACTGAGCCATTTTTATAACTGACTGAAAATAAAAGAGAAAAACGATATAATCTGAAAAAGTCATACCCAAAAAAAGTTACATAAGTACAGACGAGTGGTCTGTCAAACCACTCGCGATCTTATAAAAATCAAAACTTGCCAGACTCGCACGCGCCGACACAACCACTCTTCACGAACGCTGCGGGCGACTGCCCGAGAGGTAATGAGAAGCGCGGGGGTGTACGTCTTCGCTCACAAATGTAACTAGACCAAATTTCAAATTGTCTATCCGACCACACGTCGCTACTTAATGGTGAAATACAATTGTATCAGTATAATATTAAAGAAATTCGTAATTTACATTATCGTAAATTTGTTTTACATTAATGAAAATTGTGCACCAATTATTAGATATATTTATTTGTAAAATACACTACATATTTTCTACAATAGCAAATGATGTAATTTTTAATTTTTTTACCAAAAAAATTATAAGTAAACTTAAAGCAACTATTTTTCTAGGTTTAAACCAAACAAAAACAAACAACAAAAATTAAAAATTAAAGGTAAGTTCATTGGATTATAAAAAATCTAAAATATTCGCTTAAATTACTACATTAACTTTAAAATTAATGTTTTAAGCGCACTTCTTGCTCTTCTTAAGATTGAAAGAGGAAAATTAAAAATAAATTCCTAAAGCCGGGAAAAAAATATATACATATATATTCTCTGTTATTTAATGAGGAATTTAGTTAAAACTTGACGTACATATGTATTGCTTTTAGTGTGTTATAAAAGAATTTGTTCTCATACAAATCGCTATTTATTTAAAGTATTTTCTTTCTTTTTTTTTTTTTTTCAATTTTTGAGCATGTCAGTTAAGGATGTTACTCAATCCAACGGTATGACAGCATTAATGATTATAAAGGAAAAATATTAGAAATGGAACATAAGAATGAAGCTAACAAAGGAATAACCAAGGGAGACGGAAAAAAAAGAATGCTGCGAGCGCTATAGGGCGTAGGATAAGACGCAAAAGACCGGAATACAGTATCGCGCGTTCTGAAGAAATGGAAGGACATTCAAGCAAAATGTGGTTCGCATCACAAACGAAGTTTGCTTCTGACGGATTAAACGCATAAAAAAAGGAGACTGAGTAATGGGCTGTTCGCGAAGCAAGAAGCAAGCTGTGGTTCAACCGAAGTCTAATTATGAATGAAATTTTCTTTCTTGTTTGCTGAAACACCGTATTTTAATGTCCTTATCATCACACTAAATACCCATACGGCTACTTTATACTGACAGATAAGGCACGAGATGAGATTCGAGAAGCACCGTATTGAACCTCGAATGGAATAACTTAGAATGGAGTCTCGTGTTTTGCTTATTTATACTAAATGTTTTTAACAGTATTTTTTCATTTCTGTTCTTCATATGCTTCAGCTATTAAACGTTTTTGTTGTTTTCCGAAAAAAAAAAAAAGAAAAAAGAACTTTAAAAACGAAATCAAATAGTACAAAAAAGGTGCTGCTTTAGTTTCCTATACTTCCCTATAGTTAATGATCGTGGAACTCGATTCTGAATCACGTTCTAAACTTTAGCCTGAATTTCGACCATTTTATGACGCATTGTTGCTAATACGAAAAATCATTCGTACGTTTCTCTATTTGTCTTTTTTTGTCTGCTGAATAAACAAAATCGTAAATTTAGCCGGAATGGAACCAAACCATGGGAATAGCAGTGGCGATACCGGATCCGATGTTTGGCGTTTAAAGGGAGTGAATTATGCTCCAGAATCGGGTTTCGCACTTCTACAATCGGGCGAGACGAGATTAACTTACCAGTTTAAGGCAGTCAGTGATTCTTACTGCTATATATATCAAACAAGTGTGGAACAAATAAAATAATATCGATATCGCTACTAGCAGCAGATAGGGAAGTCATTTTTAAGCATAAAATAAAATAATTAGCAACGAATCACCGAATCGGCATATGAATGCAATAAACAGAAAATGTTCCACGAAACACGTCCGGCATGAGTCTCTTTCATTACTATTGTGCTGCTGCAATTTTTCCTTTTTACCGCTCTCATAGTTTCTACCCATGCCAGTTACCCCTCTCATTTTGTTTTCTGCTCCAGCGTTCTTTCGCGCAACTTTTTTCTATATCTCGTTTTGTTTTTAATTTTCAAAACAAATAATGTACCGCGCTAATGACAATATTAAATTTCAGTAGTGTGTCTCCTCTACATTCCTTCGCAGCCACGAAAGTTTCAAAATAACAATAAGGCTGTACTGAGTTTATAATTTTTGTCTATCACGAAGAAAAGTCATTAAATTTTTTTTATAAAGATTTTCACTTACAACCAATCGGTTGCTGGAGAACGGTCTTATTTATATGTGCCCTATGGTAATACTTAATTTGTGATCTAAAATTTCAGTTTATGTTTCCACTAAAACGAAACAGGTAGAGTCATCTCACACCACGCGCACTGTCCAAAAAACACACATCTATATCACAATGTACTTCTTTCCGAGAGGTGTAGGGGCGTTGCTTTTTTTCGTTATTTTTACCGCGTAAAATTAAAAATAACCGATCACAGTCAGTCAGAAGAACAGAAAGAGCTCTGTTCCCGATAACGTCTCTAAAATACCCGGTCTTCAATGGGGCGTAGTTCGGAAAAGTTCGAATAATTGTAAACACGATCAAAATCAACTGTCACGGAACAATGTTAACCATGTTATTCCGAGTATAAGATATTACCTACGTCTCTCCAATAACTTTTCTAAACAAAACTTTATGAAAAAAGAAGACGGTCTGTTACAAATCTGACGGCCAGTCCCACACCTACGTAAGGAATAAATTAAACAAAACTGAAGTCGAGAAATGTCCATCTCAAATAAAATAAATTATCTAGAAAAAGTAAAAAAGAAAAAACTCTTTCACCTTCGTCAGAGAATGAGAATTATTCTAAAGACGACAGTATAAAGGATTTAATTCATATTAGGTGCGTTTAAACTGAAGTCGGTGATTGGTCGAAATGTGTACACAATTACACGGTAAAGATAAAATGAGAATCTCGATGATCAAATAAAACGCATAATTTAATGTATTCATATTTTTCTCACCTACTTTGTAGCAATACACTGAAACCCTGTGGCATGATTCTTCTTCTTCTTCTTCATACGCCGTAGTCTCCGCTACGAAGGTTGGCGATCCACATGGTTATTGTAATTACGACGGATCTAAAAAGCTCGACTGATGATGCGTTGAACCAGCGCCGTAGATCTTTTAGCCAACAGTTATGTCTACGTCCTATCGAACGTTTTCCGACGATTTTTCCTTTTAGAATTAAACGTAGGACCTCATACTTCGGCCCGCGTAGAATATGCCCGACATATGTCAGCTTTCTTTCCTTAATTGTGTTGAGTCCTTCTGGTTCCTTTTTCAGTCTGCTGAGTACCTCTTTGTTCGTGATCTAGGTGTAATATTTATAAATGATTTATTTCTGTGATTTTTTTGATTTCACTTTTATCTTATTACGTAGTAAGTTATGGATATATTCTTGTAAGATGGATATCCGAGTACTCGCCATCGATTTTTATCTGCTCGAGTTGCTCTAATAATTTTATGCCTCTATTTATGTTTACTACTTCATGGCGCATTGAACTTTCAATAAGACCGATCTGATACCGTCAATATCTATGTTTTAATTTTATGTTAAATTTATATTATTTTAAACTAATAGTTATCAAATTATTCCGGTCAGTCTTTTTAATTTATTTTTTTCCCTTTTTTCTGGTCCCAGCTCGCGACATTTTAACTAGTTCACCGACGTACTTTTTCATTTTACAAAAATAATATCAACAACGACACCAAAATGATAAATCAAAAAAAAAAAATAACACTAATAGGAAAAGATCAGAAACTGAACCGTAGGTTCGGAAACTACATCAGAATCATATAGATCCGGTGTGTACGAATACGGGACCATCGACAATGGCACTAGTTTACACTCTGGTTGCCGACTCTACGTTTAGCACAGTGTTAGGCTAGATAATGTCATGTTATTTAAACAAGTCCGAAACTACATAGATTGATTATATTAAATAGTAAATTTCTTATTGGCGCTTTCATTGTTAGTGTGCTAAGCTCGTTCTGCGTTAAATCAATTAATTAAATATTTATTTATTGCTATTGCTTCGGAGGAAGGTGTTTTTATTTTTTGTTTTAAATGTTCGGTGAAGGGACTTCAATCTCTCCTACGAGTATGTTAAATGTGGAGAAAACAAAATGCAACTCAGCTATAATATACACACGTATTTTGAAATCAGAAAACTTAATTTTTCGTTGTCTTTAAAACATCGATTAAGCCAAGTCGACTCCTATATTATAATACAAGTATTTATTAAAAACATTATTTTCAAAATATTATATGTAAAAAAGTCACTTTTATCACAGAAAATATATTTAAAATATTATAACAGAAAATGGACAATTATAATTTAAATAAAAACATTATTATTAAAATAATTTTTCTTTTTTAAAAAACACGGTTTTAAAATGAATTAAAAAGTATAAAATAATTTTTCCTAATCCCATTCAAATTTATAACACCATACGGATTGTCTTGAAAATTTGTGATTGTAAAATTTAATAGCTAAAAAAGAACTCTTATAAAACGAAAAACGTGGAACACACGCAATCGATAATTAATCAATGAATAGTTCACCTGAGTCAATTAGGACTTTTTCTCATATTGAAAAATGATACGAACTGTTGTGTGTAATTTTTCTCAACGACAACTATGTATATACTCTTTACTACTGAACGCGCTCCACGTTTTCCGTTTTGTAAATCTTACAGGTTTTTCAAGACAATCCGTGTGGCGTTTTTAAATCTGAGAATGGGACTAGGAATAATTATTTTACACTTTTTAATCTATTTTAAAAATGTGTTTTTTTTTCAAAAAAAATTGTTTATTTAAATAATTATTTTCCAATTATTTTAAGCCTTATGTGTGTAAAATTTAGCACCTCGTCGACTATCAACGAGATCGTGCATCGGGCCGGTCACACGCATTCCATTCAGAAAAATGATGTCGTAAGCAGAGAAGTACAAGCAGTAAGACCGTGTCGGGCTGTGACAAATACATTCCCCAAACGCGCATACGTGTCGCTCATCGACACGCTGTTACTGCTTATGTCTAGAACAAAGTCTATGAGAAAGAGAGAGAGAGAAAGAATACGTTCGTGCATGCGGATATGTAAAAGAGAAAGAGACAGAGAAGGCAAGTAGCAGTGTAGGGAGGGCAAAACTATTAAAGTAAGTGAGATCGGACACTCGTATGCGAAGATCCGCACAAAAAAAAATTCGAGAATAGGCCTGCCTTAGTTAAGCCCGTGGTGTGACGTTACTTTGATTAATATCGATATATTATTAATAAATATTAATATATAAATATAATATTTATATAACAATGCATTGTCATCCAGTTCTGAGCTATGTTCAAAGTTTCACGTCTATCGCTCAGCGGGAAGTTACATTAAAATCGATTGTATAATTCCACCTAAACGGGCGAGAACGAAAGTGAATTAATAGAAACGTGTTAAAACATAACGAGTAATATTGCGCAAACAATTAATTATACTTGCTGCGAAGAAAAATGTTTATGCCGAATTGTCGAAAAAAGCCCATTTTGTTTGCCAAATTTACCATCAGGAAAAATATATGGAAAAGATAGAAACAATTGCATAGAATCGGATACTCTGTTCAAGGTCAATATTTTAGCTTCTATAACGGAACCGTGAGAACCTCGATCTTATCATCGTTGGGTCGAAAAGGGACCGGATACATATCCAAAACTGTAGCTGGAGTTATATCATAATCCGCTGTGGAATATGGATCATCCGCGAATACATATTTTTCTAGACCTACTCATCACTAACTACATACTGAGTTTCACTAATTAGAGAAACATTTGGCTACGTTTCAAATTCAGAATATCTCGAATTAACGTCGTTTGCGTTTTTCAACGTTGCCACTAAAGAGTTTTGCATAACTGCATTGCTTCATCAGGTTGTGGCCAAACTCCGTCTATAACTTCAATGAGCGAGGAGATTAGATAAGTTTTGTGGTTATTTGGACAGGAACTTAATTAATATTAATATACATAGTTCAAGTTTGTGGTTCTTTTTTTTCCATACAATTATTTATTATTTACAATATTTCCATGTTGGTTGATTAACGTGTCCCATTAAATTAAGTTTTTTCCGATGATTTGAATTTGAACAAAAACAACGATTAGACTTTACCGGAAAATATATATATTAAAAATTAATAATAACCCACATGTCTACCAGAGCCCGATATTTATATTGTGTATTAACCGTGAAATATGGCACCGCGTTCCCGAAACATATCGGTGATTAATTTTTAATATGCATTTTTCGATAAAGTCTAATTGTTGCTTGTTCAGTTTTAGTGAAACGTTAATAAGTCTGTACTTTGAGCACTTATTACCTGTATTTTTTATTCTGTTGGCGTATTCTTGCGCAAGTTGGAATTAAAATCATCGAAGCTGTGCATTACGTTGGGCACACTTTATAGCTCTCGCACAGAGCACATTTAGCAATTTTTTCCGAACTTTTAATGTTTCTTATTCATTTATCATCGACATTTTTAAATACAGCGGAAAGATAGATTGCAGTAATCAAGTGTGTGTCCAAGCAACTTGTAACATTTGTATTGTAACATGTTAAGAACAGAATCAGTAACTTTGAAACCTTCTTCTTCCATTGCGTTTTTCTCTTTTTTTCATATTTCCTGCAACTGTTGTCTAATGGATATTCTGTAAGACTGCTTTTATTTGCCCTCAGCGGAAGGAGTTGTACTCGACATTTGTTAACGATCACATTACAGTTCTATAATCCAATAGATTCTCATAAGGTTTGATGCCTGTTAATGAAAATTTTAATTTACAGCTAAATAACAGGTATATTCAAAAGAAAGGTTTTAAAAGTTACAAAATTCAAAGTATTTTTAACTATAATTGGCGGCGTAGTTTAACTTGATTTGTTGGTATTCGAGTTTATTTTCGTAGTAGATTTATGTCTTTTAAACGCTGTGATACGTTATACTAGCTTTCTCTTCGTACAAATATCTGTTTGCACCTGTTAATTTTTACGAATATCACACCTTTTTCCTCACCTTCTACAGTCAGAAAATCGAAGATCTCATTTAGGTTGAACCGAAAAAATCGTGCGAAGCGGAAAATAAATAATACGATTTTAGAAATTGTCAGCGTTTGCGGTTTCCATTGCTTCTGGAAGTATCGTCTTCCAGAAATTAATTGATTTAAAAAAATTATCAATTAATTCAA
Organism: Icerya purchasi; assembly: GCA_039619475.1. Lineage (NCBI taxonomy): Eukaryota > Metazoa > Arthropoda > Insecta > Hemiptera > Monophlebidae > Icerya > Icerya purchasi. Next base: position 396,388,045 of record CM077116.1, read on the forward strand.
GGCGCTCCGTCGAATTTTTCACTAAGAGAAAAACCGCATTTTTAAGGAAACCCCGTTTCATTTGATAACAGCTAATTACTAGGGTGGTTCAAATATAAACCGGAATTTTTAAATAAACGCGCGAAAAATTTATTGTGGAAAAAGTGATTGCACTGGCAGTTAGACCGGTCTGTTACGAAGCGTGTAGAGCAATTAGAACCGCGTAGCCTCACTTTTTAGTGTAGTTAGAGCCATGAGTGAAAAAGAAGTACCAGTGTCTGTTGCGCAACGCATCATTATTCGTTTTTTAGTCAAAGACGACGTAAAATCCGTGGAAATTTACCGAAAATTATGCGAACAGTTCGGCGATGAGTGTCTCTCCAAAACTCAAGTGTACGAGTGGTGTTCCGCGTTTCGAAAAGGACGTGAAGTGGTGTCAAACATAGCACATGCGCGGCGCCCAAAAACCAGCTTTACAGATGAACACGTCAAAGCCATCGAACAACTCATTTTGGCTGACCGACGCGTCCGTGTACGCGATATGACCGACGAATTGGGCATCAGCATAGGTAGTATTGAGACAATAATTCATGATCGGCTAGGTTATCGCAAAATTGCAGCCAGATGGGTGCCAAGACTTCTGAATTTTGAACAGAAATTCACCGCTCGGCTCACGATGGAGACATTGGCCGAATTGGGCTGGGAAACACTTGAACATCCTCCTTACAGTCCAGATTTGTCGCCTTGTGATTATTATTTGTTTGGCCCGTTGAAAGAAGCACTTGGTGGACAATGTTTCGACAGCAACGATGAGGTGGAATCGTTCGTGCGCAAATGGCTATGTGACAAGCCGCGAGATTTTTACGAAAAAGGAATAAAAAAATTGCCGGAGAGGTGGAAAAAGTGCGTAGCGTGCGAGGGGGGTTATCTCGAAAAATTGTAAAAAATATGAGCACTGTAAGTATAAAATAAAAATTTTTATGACGAAATTCCGGTTTATATTTGAACCACCCTCGTAAACATTAAAATGGAGCAATATTGAGAGATGCAGCTGTCTATTCTTTTAATTCTTTACGAATCAATTATTCGGTCCAAACTCGACTGCTACTCCTTCATTTATAGCAATACCTCCAAATCTCTCCTTTTCAAACTTCACTCAATTCAAAATTCCTGTCAGCGTCTGTGCATTGACGCTTTAAAATCTGCTCTCATTCCTGTAATTTTATCTGAATCTGCTACTCAACTTCCATTCATTTGTCGTTCACTCCTCGGTTATCGCGTTTTAATAAAATCTCTCCCCATTTCTTCATCCAATCTTATTCTTTCCTATCTTCATATCAAAAACCACTGACGCTTTTCGCCTCATAGAATTCCGATTCTATCGCATATAGCTGCTCGTATTTCCAAATTTTACCTCTACATTCTATCTTACAACAGTCTTCCCTTACTTTTCTTATGACTTTAATAGCATATGGCACCTTATCAATTTCTCCTCCCTCCCGATCCGAGCTAATTCTTCCTCTCACAATGTAGTCAACTACGAATTCCTTCATCTGCTAGACTCTTCTTTTCCTTCCCATGTCTTAACCTTTACGGATGGATCCAAGAGTGATGGGGGCGTGGGTGGTGCGTTTACGTTTCCTTCGTTCCTCTACTCTCAGACTTCCGTCTTTTTGCTCTATCTTCTCGGCCGAATCTATCTCCATTCTTCGTACCATTTATTTTATATCCTCTACAGGCGGGGTTCGTAAATTCCTAGTCGTTTCTGATTCCAAAAGCGTTCTTCAAGTTATCTCCTCCTGTTCATTACTCTGACGGTATCATTCCCCCAATTCGATCTCTCGTCTCCTCTTTGTTCTCGTCCCGTTACATCCTCATAGACTTTCTATGGGTTCCTAGTCATTCCAATATAGACGTTAATGACTCAGCTGACTCTTTAGCTCACTCAGCCTCTCGCAATGGTCCTTTCCTCGACTCTTTCCCTTCTTCAGACATCCTTTTCCAGACTTCGGCTGGACATGTATCCATCTTTATTCTCAAATCGCTATTCGCAGTACCGTCTTATTCAACCGGTTCCTCGTTTCCTGCTTTGGTTTCATTCTATTCCTGTCGGTTGTTGTTCCACTGTTGTTTACTTAATTAGACTCAGGATCGATCATTCTCTACTACTCTCTTTTTCTCGCTTTCGATTCGCTTTGTCCCCTTCTCCTTTCTGTTCTCCCCATGCTTCTGAGCTTCCTTGTGATTCAAATCATATCCTTTTCGAATATTTTGCACTCGTCAACAAACGCTCCCTTCTATACGCCCAACTTTTAGCGTTCGGTCTTCCTACTCCCTTTAACGCTACCTATATCCTTTCCTTCCCATTGTCTTCAGTTGTTCCGCCGCTGCTGTCCTTAGTGAGTTTCATTTCTGACCGCCCGGCTATTTAGTTCTATCTATTGAATTATCATGCTGTTGGGTCAAGGCCGCTGGCACGCCCAGGCTAAGGTAAAAAGAAAAAAAAAAACAACTTTTCTTCTCCATTACGACAATATATTACGTCGCTTGCCGCGCTTCTCAGTCGAATTACAGTGTGATGCGCTGTAATGATTTTTTGAGTAATTTTTCACTTCGAGATGGAGAAATTAACTCTGGATGTTTAAACTACTATCAGTTTGCTTAATGTAATTGCGGTTATCAAAATTAAATGGTTCCCCCCGATAAAATAGCGATCAATGCCGTCTCCGGTAATCATAGACATTAATCTTTATGTTACGCATTATTTTAACACGTTTTTTTTCCTGTTAAAAGTGCAACCATTAAACATTTGAGAAACATTCCATCGTTCTCAATACGTACAAGAACTAAGACTAGCACATATCCGGTACGGAAACTGATTAAATAAAAATTCAAAGCAAAAATATTTGAATACTTTAAAGAACAACGGGTTTAGACGTTATGATTTGCTGAACTGTATGAAAAATGTTTAAAAATACTTCAAATATACCAAACTGACACACAATGCAAAATTTCTAAGCGGAGTATATTAGGCGTTGACATACTTTCTAATTTGCAACAAATTCTCCGTCAGAATCGGAATATTTAATTTTAAATGAACCATTTTTATTAGAATGCCATTACTTTACACTAACTTTGCTAACTTTGGTGTTACCAGACTTGTATAGTAATTAATTTTAAACAGCAATTTAAAACAATTATTTAATTTATCAAAAACCCCGACGCGTTTCGAAGACATAGCTTCGTGATCGCGGGAGTTAACTTGACACAATTATCGCATAATGTGGTGCTTTCTTCGTCTGTAAATATTCGTTTGCATGTAATAGGTTTTTAAATATCCTTGTTATTAATTATGGTGTTTATTAAAGGATACTAAATGTATTATTTTTCCGGTATATTTACGCGAATAGCTATTAAAAATGCGAATGCTCATCTTGCATTGCGTCATCCCACCTTTCATGCAACGTAGAATGATACGCGTACATGCAAATAATAAGAAATTAATTTATAGCGCAATTTCAATTGTTGCAACACAAATTCAAAAAAGAATATTTAATTAATAATTATATTTTCTCGCAAATTATTCTGGTTTTAATTTAACTGAGCGTTTATTCGAACATAGTAGAACTGCTGATGCTTCGAGAGAATCTAATTTTATAATATCGCTAACCTATTTTTAAAATGTAGAAAAAATAAGAGTAATTTAACACGGCAGGTGCTGACTTTTATTTGCAAGTGGTCCCACTAGGAATAAATTTGCAATCACGTGAGTATGGTGTCATTTTAAATATCAGAAAATTTCGAGCAATCACAATACGGCATGATACCCAACGTATGTTATAGTCAATATTAACGGCGAATATAATAAATAAAAATTGTGTGTACAATAATTTCACATTTTTCACTTGAAAACGGTATTTATTTTTGACAAAATATAAACCGAATTTATCATTTAATGGTGGCAGAAAAGATTTTTTGGAAAATTGAATTTTTCCAATCATTTTCACATACCCATGGAACATTAATAAAGAGAAATATATAGATTTACCTAGTAAACACATTTGGAAATCAAAAACCGATGTATGTTGAGTTGTAAGGTATAAAAACTGCTTTTCCAAATATACAGATAATTCGTTATTAGAATAGTAAGGAGCTTAGGACATACATAATTAGGATTGAAGTAAACGAAAGAGACCGACCTGTGAAACCTCGGTTGAAGTTTTCAGCGATTAAGAGTTGTGTTGTCGAGCTGGTTTGTAAGCATATTCGAAATTTCTTTTATTTTTGCTTGTTTTAGTAGCGCGGTAACCTAATTAGTTAAGATGCTTGACTACCAATCCGTAGCTGATAAAAGTTATAGACTTATCTCTTAAGTCAAGTCGTTGATCCAGCCGTGGTATACACATTTGTGATCTAAAATTGAAAACTGATTTAAACAAAGAGCTCCAGAAAACTAAAGAGGCGGTTGAGGAGAAGAACTGGCATTCATTTTCCTCAGATTCATCTGGGAACAAACTGCACTTCTTCAGTAACATTGCCGGCTATAATTTTTTGACATTTTCTCGTGTACGTTGTGTATATCATTCCGAGTGACGCTCATCTGATACAATGAGAATGGCCGTGGCATTCAAAATCTGAACGATATTACTCCGGAGACATTCAAACAACTGAACGTGATAGTACTTGTTCGGCGGCTTCCCTACACGCCAACGCTCCGCACGGCGCAAACGGATACTACTTTCCAGATGACCCTCGTAATTAGAAAACGGTATTAAATGAACAAAAAAAAGAATTCACTCATTTTCTACAAGCCAAGTAATGGAAACGCCAGGAATATTTCACGCAGTTCTTAATTATTATTTCAAGTTGAATTTAATAAAAACTAATGTTATTTAAAATTGACACCCTCTTATGCGTATTTTTTCTGTTAGGTATATTGACTTTTATAGAGTAATTATTTTTTAGTTTTTAATATGCATTATTATTAAATTTTTAAAGTAAATCTTGAAGTCAGTGTTTTTGTTTTGTTTTTTTTTTTTTTTTAACTATTTTATTTTACCATTTTTAGTAAAAATATTTTTGAGCGGTAATTCTGAACTGACCAACCCCTAAAATGAGATGCTACTTTCTGTACTGTACAATGCTAGGTATTAAGAATATAATGTTCGAATTCCGTCAGAGATGAGCTCGTAAATCGCACTTTGGAGGTTTCAAATTAATTGTCTTTATTAAAATCAACCTTACCCTGTGGTAAGTATTGTTAATAATACTTTAAGTCACCCGCTTTTATCGCCGCTTCAATTTTAAAATTTCAGCTGTTCATACTTTTTTTTATATTCTAACGATTATTTTTTGGCTAATTACTTTGTCTAGTTATATTATGCAAAGTATAACTCTAAAGAAACTTGTCATTGGTTCTCAATTCTTAGCGTTCTTTGTCGGATTCCATTCCTTGTAACTCCTAATTGCTTCTGTTTACACCTGTTGATGAGTAATCATCCGTTACTGACAAGCCCACGGACAAATCCAAACAAGAAAAAAAAAAAAAGGAACTCCCTTTTTTTAACATTATTTGATGGTTATCTTAAAAGCGATAAACATATAACCTCCATTTTTAGTAACGTAAAGACATAATACTCGTATTACCGTTAGTGAAGAACCTATGGAGATTTCAAATTCGTTTTCTTTATTCGAATTTATATATTTATCCGTAGTAATTGTCATTGCATAATATTTTAATTTTTTTATCTTATTAAATGTTGTTATTTTTTAAATTACCTTTCTGTAGTAAATTGATAATAGTTTTAATTATACTATTAACAAACTTCTTTAGCGGGACACCATTTTTGTTTTTTTTTTTGAATTATTTGATGACTACCGAGTATCTGCGCTGACCGATACTTATCGATATATTTATATTGTATCACCATTGACCGGTACAGTTCCGAATGAACAAATAATCATTAAAATCTATCCACATGGGCGCAAATTATCCACAAACACGAAAAAAAAAAAAAAAAGAACAGACAAATCGAATATACAATAATTTTCTCTTTTTGAAATCGATAAAAATTGTTTTGCGTTGTCTAGAAAAAAAATCGTATCAAAATAGCTCGCGCTCTGCTAAGCAAATTATATTTTTTAAAAGTACAAAGGAATATTCAAGTCCGAAAGGAAATTGCAATTTTGAAACTACAGCTACTCCTTTATAGTATTTAATTATAGTCGGTAACATCGAGTGGAAATGTTTATTTTAGCTAAATGGTTTTCCACCGGGCTTGAGAAAAAAATGTTTAATTTCTTTTTATCTGTGAACTTTGTAATTTACATTTCGTCTTAGCTGTATTATAATTTTTACGTTAATTAATTTTTCCTGTTCTTGTTTGCATATAGTAACCGGTGTTCATAGATATTACGCTGTAACTTTGGTTTACCTGGTGTGCATATTTTATTCATCGCAAGTGAGTCCAGTTTATAAATTCATATTATAAAATATGCAGTACAAAAATGTAAGGCAGTTACTTTTTTAGATGAAGCCAGAAAAAAGTAACAACAGCATTATTTTCATAAGGAATTTCTGCTAAACAACCTATATATAATGAGATATTCTAGATTGGCAATGTCTCCTAAATTATTGAAAACCTAGCTGAGATAATTTTTCTGAAGAATAACCTAAAAAAATTTTTTAAGAAATTTGTTCGTCATTATTTAAAAATTTTCTTCCGATATTGTGAAATGTGAAGCGAAATCGATCAAGAACTATTCAAGTTCTCTTCACTTTCACTAAAAAACATAAAAAGAAACCGTTCATAAGAAGATAAGAAATATCAAAGCTGTGACAGTAACCAATCACTTTACTCAACTAATCAAGAGTTAATGTTTGGTGAAATGACCAAACTCCCCTTTTACAACCGTAACACCACCACACCATCATGTTCTACATCAACTGCTTCCCCTTTTTTTGCTTGATGTATACATATGTCTTCAGGGTTATAAACCAAAAATACCATAACTCAATAACCCTCGATATTCCTTGCACCCCCAAATGCTTTCTCTGCCGACACCACTATAATAAAATACTGAAATACTAATTTAGGTAAGAGCATTTGCGTATCACAACAGCACCAGGTACTATTACCATGCTCTTACATTAGAGTCTCTGGAATACAAACTTGGGCAGAAAACATAGCCTCACACGCAGCTTAAGGAACTACCTCATACTTACACTAAAACCTTCAGCCTACTGTCTTATGTATAAACACACGTCTCGCACTGTTTTCATGGTAGTACAAAAACCACCCATACCCTTGTAATGAAGCCGGTAGAATATCAATTTATGTAAGAACACACGCCTCACATTAATTCACACAAGTACAACGAACTACCCCGGTCTTACGTCCTTTGGAGCACTAACCTTGGTAAGAACATTAACCCTCACTCTTTCTTTCTAGCACATATTCTGTCAGCGCTACTGACACTGAGCAATAATAGAGATTAGAAATACGCTTTAACTAACCAATTTTTTTTTTTTCCAACCCATACTATGTTGTTTGTTGTGCTTGTTTGCATGCCCGTGTGTCTAACCGCATGAATTTATCATGTTGCATGATTAGCCAATTTCCAATAATTTTCTAAACCGCTCTTATTTGTATATGTAAGCTTTTTAAGATAGTCGTTTGTTAGTCTTTAATTAACCAGTTCTAATAATGATTGAAATAACAATAGCACTAGTTTTTGTGGAGAGATAGGTTTCAGTATCTGGATTTGGGGGAATATTTAGCATTCATCTGACCAAATTAAGCACATTACTAACCTTTCCTAGGTCTTCTTCTGATCCGAATGTTCCAGTGGGATGTTTTGAGTATGAGTAACCAGAGTAAAATGTTTAATCTTTATTAAGCTATATTAATGTGTTTCTAAAGGTGCAAACACACTGCTATAACGTCACGTGCACTCAAATGTCAACAAAAACATTTAGAATGGTGTTTTAATACTGCATAATCACATTGCAGTCAAGTCACATAAATCACATCAAATTTTTCTTTCCTGTATGATGTCATGTTTTTAAATTTCGGTACGTCAGCTTATATTTCTTTTACTTTCACTTGTGGTAGTTACATTTACAATAAAATTTACATGTTTTGAAATAGTTTGTTTACATTTTTATTTGAAGTAGTTTTTATTTGATATAAAAAGTTGGAAGTTATCCTATTTTATATACTCAGAAATTAATAGAAAGCGTGACAGAAGTGTGATCAGCATGACCTCACATATGAGTTCGGTTTTTAGAAGAATTCATGAGCGCACATGATGTGACAGCAGTGTGTTTGCTCTTTAAATGTTTATGTTTAATCTGTGTCTAATCAAAACTGATTACACTACTAACCTGGTGTATTACCATGAAATCGTTTTAATTGCTACAAAAGGTGCGTTGTATGCCTATGTGTATATCTATCTATGTATATGAACATACATGTTTTTGCATATGTTGTGTATGCATTTATGAATGTGCATATATGAGTTTATGTGTGTTAAAGTGTGTTTTTGTGTGCATGTGAAAGTATTCGAGTGTATGTATGTGAGCACATGTGCTTGTCCACATGCGCGCACGCCTGTGTGTGTGTGCATATATATTATGTTGTTTAATAAGTAAATATCAACTAATTTTCAAACTCAGCTGCCCACATTAATGCACGAATATTCACTGATTTTACCTCTCTACATTTTTCTATAACTGATGTATAATAAATCAAAATAATCCACTTGCTAATTCACACAATTCTTTATACAACATTATTTGTCTAATAATGTGTTTGCATGTACATGCTTGTAAATGCTTTCTGTTATATCACAATACCTGCACCAAATTATCAACCTATGCATGGTTGTCATACTTCATATATCACCCTGAACAAATTTAAAAAGGAGGTATTTTAGGACTATACATTCCCAAATTTATTAGTTAAAGAAATAAATACAACTGTTCACACAACTTTATTTTATTATGTAATAATGTGTACATGTATTACACTATCTTATGCGCTTACAGTTCAACTAAAACCAAATCAAACTTTTCATGGAATTCATTATACATAGAATTCCCATATGCAACTATGCCTATATTATTACTGCATATGATTCTTTTATTAGCTCTGCTACTTAATACTGTTTCAGAATGTACAATGTATACTTAATGCTTTGTATGTTATAACATGCATTATAGTTTTCATCCCATCACGCAATTACAATAATTCTTAAATCTAGCCTGTTTCTTAATTATAGACAATTGTGTATCTTTACACTTTTCAATTTCTAGATTATCTATAGTACTTAGGGAGTATATTAAATATCCCAAGCTTCTCTTTATTCTCCTCAAAGTCACATGGATGACATTTTGAATAATCTCTTTTACTTCAAAATACTACACATTACCTTTAACATTTTTATAAAAATCAATTATTTTCAACTCAATAATAAGTGAATCAATGCTAGTATAAATTATTGTGATATCCTTGTACATTTCACGCATTACATTGTAATGAAAATTAAATATTTTTAATTTGTTTATATCTAAAATAGCCATTCCGATATAAATTGACTTATTAAATTTCATTACTGTTTGATTTAAATGTACCACAATTAAAAATGGTTGCTCACTAAATATTGTGCTGTCTTTAAAATTACTTTTTCCAATCAGCTTAGTAAATTTTAGTTTCTCTGGAGTGAGCCACATATTAATTCTGTGCCTAACATCCTCCATTATTTTACCAAAAACACAATTATTCATCAGTTTCCAGTAATTCTTCTCAAACCAATTAGTAACTTTGTTCCAAATGTAGAGTGTTCAAATCAATGTAAGGCTTCAACCACACCAACTGATTAAAAAATACGACCCCATGCACCTGCAACTGTTTCTGGTCGACTATAATAGCTTGTTTAAGGTGTTTATAGTATTTGAGTTATAGTATTAACTAATTTCATATATTTTCTACTTGTTTCAACGCATATAGGAAAATTATTATATCTTATATGTAGATCTGAAGAATACCCCAAAATAACCTCAAACAAAAAACCAATAGAACTATCATCACGCATACTAGTAATATCTAATTTTAATATCTCTTTCTGACACTGACAGATATGCAGGCAAACTGGCATTTCTCCAGTGAGCCCAAGCATTTAACTTATCTTTTGCGCCCCTAATTTTTTCAAAATTTTATCACCGCCTCCACCCCTTTGCTGTAAAGCGTCCTTTTACCTCTGAATTTTCCCAGTGCACCCTTAAAAGCCAGTCCGTTGGTGCTTTCTAACCAACCGATCTAAGAACAATCATAGGAAACGACTTACTCATAACCCAGCCGTATCAGTTATTTGCATCTAAATATGCTATAAAAGTATTTTCTTCATTACTGGTAGTACTATTATCATTACCCAGCAATACTATTGCTATGGCCATTAACATAGCCATTTTTATCCTTACAATAACATTGTACATAGATACAAACTACCACATATTTCAGCCTCAAAGAACATTAGCACATATCAGAGACTGTTAATAATTCTAACTGCACTCCAGTCAGCTGTTTACAGCAAAAAATATTTCCTTGAAAATTCTAATTCCACTGTGCATGATGTAATCTGTGTCAGAATAAT